>OX411320.1:19254793-19867422 GCA_948150665.1 Conistra vaccinii | reverse complement strand
GTGGTGTTTTACAGCGATCTAACCTCGATAATCAAACAAAATACCAAGTGACGTGACTTAGTGACAGTGATAATGACAATCCAATGCTTGCGGCACTTTAGCCGGGCCGAGGCGGTGTTACTAGGGTGCCTGTAGTGGCACTTTATCCGATAGGGATAGAGTGCCAATGGTGGCACTCTATACACTGCTTTAATTTTATACTACCTATGTATTTAAAACGTGCTGAACTGATGATGTAATCATTGGAATAATAAAGAGACACTTTTATCTGTAATAATTTAAAAGACAAATAATATAGAAAAAAATTATGCAATTTTGACTAAGTGTTGCATGATTTCGTTAAGGTATTTTTTCTCTTATAAGTGCAAAAAATGAAAATATACTTTCTTAATTACATCGCAATGGTTCTTTTTTATTTATCTTCTGTTTTACCCGAAGGGCAAGGCAGAACGGCCTTACTTCCTACATCCACATGGAGCCATGTATGTCATCATTAGTCCCAATCCTTGACGTAAGCGTCACGTCTGCGGAATTCAGCAATATATTGCTGAAATCCGGTAAACTGGGAACTCAAGACTTCAGGTAGGCAACTAGTCGTTATATCAAAAAATTAGATAAGTACCATAATATATGAAAAAAATCTTTAGTATGTACAGTTCTTATCGAACGGGCACCACGCTCAGCACTCACGCTTAGGCGATTCACACAAGGAACCGCGTTCCGCCGCGGAGGGAGGTGGTGGCAAAGGGATTAGCACCGCTCGACCGCGAGGTCAGGCACTGTACGTGACTACGTGTGTTAGGCATCTACGGATTTATTAGAGGCCAATGCGACATGAGATCTACTTCACCGCCTGCCGCGGTGCCGTGTGTAAACCGCCTTACGACCACTCAGCGAGACGGTCCTTCAGGGTCAGGTCAGATGTCAGAAATACAGTCAACCGCACATCAGTGGTAACATTTCTTCTTTCTTCCTTCTTTCACAACGAAAACCACCCATAAGTAGGTACTGCTATGTAAAGCTCGACCGAGATGTCGGTCTCGGTCTCGGTCTTCTCGGCTACAAATTAGACCGAGAACTCGGTCTCGGTTCTCGGCTAAATATCGCCGATTCGCCGAGATTATGTACGGTAATAATTTACTGCATCGTCAGCTAGCTCATCGAACATGGCCGCAATAGATTAATCCAACTTATGGGCAGCTCATGATTCCAAAAGAGTTTGAAGATGAGCCAATGACCAGTGACAAAAACAGTTCAAATGCTATAATCGAAATAGCGCTTGATGAAATAGCATTTAACACTCAACTCATGATAAATCATACACGGCTCAATACAGTAAAAACTTTGAGTACCTACCACCTTGCCGAACATTCGGCCGAATACGAATATTCGGTAAACCTACCGAATATGCCGAATACCGAATATAAAACGAATATTCGGCCCATCCCTAGTATCTAGTAATTTAAGACCATAAAACATGTTGCTGCACCTCTTTAAATAATCAACCAGCCCTTCTCTTGGGCAATCCGTGTTTTTTTTCGCATTGACTGGTAATTCAGTGTAAGTCTTTCAGTATTACATATCAGCAGCCTATTATTTTTTCTGTAAATGTGAGTAGAGTTGTGTATAGAATATTCATCAATTTAGCTACAGCAAATTTGTTCTTTCACTAAAACACACCTTCATGTGTTTTCACTAAAACAGCTCGCATTTTGTCTTCGGTATGCTGACCAATATTGGTCTTCCTTTTTCTATCTCGTGGCATTTTTCCTTTATGTAAAAGAAGTTTCTTTTAATCGAGATCCACTGAACCCCAATTCTAAACGATCCGCTGTACCAGAATAGTAGATGCCTTATATAAAAAATATTAACACCTTAAATAAAAAACAAATTAGAGTGATAAAATCCCTCCACATTAAATATAGATCATGACAAATTATCAAAACTAGCAAAATCCTAGCACATGGAACGGCGAAAAATTTACAAAAACACGTAAAAATATGATTATGTGGCTCTCTTGTTGACCGATACGCTGCGCCTCAAGTTCTCGCTCCGAAACTAAGCTGGCTAGTTTGGATTGGACGCGGGAGAGTAGAACGGCAATGTGGCGGACGCGCACACGGTGTTTGTGTGCCATACATCAATCAATCAACTCAGCCCATCGCAGTCCACTGCTGGACATAGGCCTCTCCCAAGCTGCGCCACAACACCCTGTCCTCCGCCTTCCGCATCCAATCTGTCCGGTCCACTTTCTTAAGGTCATCGGTCCATCTGGGGGCGTCCCACACTACGCTTGCCGATACGCGGTCTCCACTCTAGGACTCGTCTGCTCCACCGGCCATCGGTCCTTGGCCAGCCCACTGCCACTTCAGTTTGCTTACTCTGCAAGCTATGTCGGTAACTCCGGTTCTTTTCCGGATAATTTCATTTCTGATTTTATCCTTCAAAGAAACTCCAAGCATAGACCGCTCCATAGCGCGCTGAGCGACCTTGAATTTGTGGACCAGCCCAGTTGGGCTACACTGACAGTTGTCAGTGTCCACGTTTCGGCACTGTATGTCATCACGGGCAGGACGCACTGGTTGAAGACCTTTGTCTTCAAACATTGCGGGATAGGCGACGTGAAGACTTGACGAAGTTTCCCAAATGCTGCCCAGCCCAACTGGATCCTCCTGTCGGCTTCTTTCTCAAAGTTGTGTCTACCGAGCTGGATGACTTGCCCTAGGTAGACATACTCCTTCACAACTTCGAGAAGCGACCCTTCGATGTGAATTGGACTCGGCAAGACATGCGAATTGTGCATGACTTTCGTCTTGTCCAGATTCATGCCGAGGCCAACCCGTCGAGAGGCTCCATTTAGGCTGTGCAGCATCCGGTCGAATTGCTCCATCAGGAAGTTATCATCTTATCATCCTTAAAATGAATTAAGTCCGAACACAAGATAGCTACTGTAAAACGTTGAGGAGTTCCCTTGACTGTCCTTCGTCTTCATCATCAAACCCCTAATGACAGTCACAACCCATCTAGGTGTAAAGTTCTCATCAATACAAATAATCAAGCCCAAACACCAGGTAATTGCTGTAAATCATTGAGGATTTCCCTCAACTGTCTTTCGGCTCCATCACCAGATCGACTCCAGACCTTCATTAAATAGTAGTGCTTTAAAATGCTTAATGAAAAAAAATTACAAACGCACTAGTCGCCACTACGATTTTGGAAGGTTCCCCTCGATTTGCCTGGGATGCCATCAACAGATCCTGGTTTCCTTATAATTTTTTTTGAGGAGTTCCCTCAGTTTGTCATGGATTCCATCATCAGAACTAAATTTTGATAAAAATGGGACCAATCGAGAATGGGACCAATGTATACGGGGTGGCAGGGACATCAACGCGAAGCCGGTTACTATGGATTCAGTACATGATTCTGAAAAAAATCTGCTGCTCCATACATTTTGACCGCGTAGGTATTGCACTTTTCTATGAAACAGCTGTTTTTTTTTTAAATAACCGACGAAAAATTTCAACGCAGGTGGGTTCAGAATCATGTACTGAATCCATGGTAACCGGCTTCGCGTCGATGTCCCTGCCACCCTGTATAAGCTATTGGAGAAGATGAATTGTGATGCCACTGTGAGAAAACCAATATCTTTAAAAAATCTCTTAGAAAAACTCTAGTACCTAGCTGGTAAATTGCTCGAACAGCTCGTTTTTGAACAACAAATTGATTTTGAATGTCAGCCGCTTTGCCCCACAGCAGAATATCATAGGACATAATGCTATGGAAATAACTAAAATAGACTAATCGAGCTGTATCAACGTCAGTGTATTGTCTTACTTTCCTGACAACGTAGGCGGCCGAGCTGAGCCTTCCCACTAGACTTGAAATATGTGGGCCCCACTGAAGTTTAGCATCTACTGTTATGCCCAGAAAAACTGCCGAGCCCACAGTTTCAAGCACCTCTTTATCCAAGACGATGTTGGGTCCAACATTTCTAATATTCGGTAAAGCGAATTTTATACATTTCGTTTTTTGGAATTGAGAACAAAGTTATTTGTTGTAAACCAATCCGTAACCATTGAGAGCGCACTGGTTACATCGTCAAAATCTTGTCTATTCCTGTATACTTTAAAAATAAGAGAGCTAACATCTGCAAACAGTACAACTTCACAGATACCCTTTAAAAAGAATGGTAAGTCATTGACATATACACTAAGAACAAAAATGGACCCAGTATTGAGCCTTGAGGTACACCTAACTGAACTGGTAACCCGGAAAATTTCACACCATTAACATATACACATTGGGACCTATTATATAAATAAGAATTAACAACATCGAGAGCTTCGTTTTGCACATCGTAATGACGCAGTTTACGCAATAGCGTGTCATGCTGCACGCAATCAAAGGCTTTGGAGAGATCATAGTAAACCCCAATAGCATTTTGTGAGTCTCTCATGCGCTAATGTGTTTCAGTTTTCAGCAAAGCAATACCCGCATCTGTAGTCGAACGACCTTTTGTAAAGCCATATTGTTCATTATGAAGGAGGCTATTTAAATTAAAATGTCTTAGCAACTGATTCAGTATTAACTTTTCAAATATTTTACTAAATGCAGGTAAGATAGAAATAGGCCTGAAATTGCCAACGTCATATTTATTACCCGATTTAAATACTGGAATGACTTTACTACTCTTCATGAGGTCAGGAAAAGTTCCTAAATCAACACATTTATTAAAAGTTACAGCTAGATAGGGGGCTACGATGTCTATTATATTACTTAATAGTTTAATGGATATGCCCCAGTAATCACCAGTGTTTTTGGATTTGAATGTGTTAAAAACAACTACGTTACACGTTCGAAGCTAAATAAACGAATACTTTTATTAGACACACTACTAAGCAAAGGGTTTTCAGCTTTAGACGGGGACGAATTTAAGGGGCGAGTCGTAGTTATATGTATGTTGGCAAAAAACTCATTAAACGCCTCAGCTACGTCTGCTGCTTTAGTAACTAATTTATTGTCGACCATAATCTCAAGTTCTTTATCTGGTTTAACCGACTTGCCCGTTTCATTGTTAATAATTTTCCAAGTGGTTTTTACTATAGAACTTTTAATTGTATCGCTTAAAAATTTTGATTTAGCATAAACACTAACCTTTACACACGACCTACTTTACTTTGATAACGAGTTGCGATTCGATTCGGCTGAGATGGACGCCACAGAGCACTATATGATGGACGCACAAGGAATAAATGTGACTCGACTCACTTCGATTCGACGCGTTTCGGCTGTTGTTGACGCCAAGCTTTAGACTGCAACTGGCCAAGTCTGAAGTTAAATACTGTTATTCGCGGGCCTGAGCCCCAGCAAATCTCGGAATGTAGTATGTTAACTTAGTTAGGTCATTTAATTAGGTCACAGGTGTTTTTCGGTTTTTTAGGCCCATATTACAGAACCTCACTCAATATTCAAGCATTACTTAAAAGTCGTTTAAAGCCTTTTGATTAGTTGAAACTAGTTTTAAGTAATGCTTGGGTCTTGAGTGAGATTCTATAATAAGGGCCTTAGCCTTAACTTTTTGAGTCTTGTCTTGTGATTTTGACTGCGTCGATCCGAAACTAAATTTTAACGATTTTATGGAACCAAAGTATTCAAAAATCCTAAATAGCAAAAATATTTTCTACTTTTCACTATTAACAGCATAAAAATCAGCATGATTTTCCTTGTTTCGAGTAATTAGTTTTGTTTATGAACTGGGAATCGATTATTAATGCTCGATAACAACTGCATTGCCTCTATAAGTCTCTACTTTAGTGGGTGACTGACGTAAACTGACGTCTTCACGTCTGACTTTTCGATTGAAGTTCAACATACTTTGCCGACACCTACACAAAAAGTAAACAAATTAGTTTTATCTCATGTTCTCGTGTAAATTGTTTTATCTAATGTTGCCTAATTATTAAATGAGTGATTTATTAAGTTCTCCATACTATCACTGAAAAGTGCCAGTGGCTGCGTCAAGTTTTAGAAACTATTTAGACAATATAAAAATGTAAGTTTATCTTGATTAAAGTTCGATTTTATAAATAAAACACCCTTCTGTTGAATGTGGATCTTAATTAATACCTTGTTTCAGGTTAAAACTCATAGTTATTAGTTGTTTGCTATTCGGTGCGGTTAACCTAACAGATGTTACATACTATGAGATATTAGGGGTTATAAAAAAAGCTTCGGCCCAAGAGATAAGACAAGCTTACAAGAAGTTAGCTGTAAAGTATCATCCGGACAAGAACCCTGTAAGTACTAACTATTATTAGACTCAATAAAAAGCACAGGTGTTGGTAAAAACCCAATTACTTAATACAAAAAATAGGTACCATCTTACAATGCTTTGGTGTCATTGTTTAGAAGACAAAAATTTGAGTAGATATCTACCAAATAAGTCTTTTTACTACTTATTATGAAAAATTCCAGGGTAAAGATGAACAGGAGAAGTTCTTAAAAATCACAGAGGCTTATGAGACCTTGAAGGACCCAGATAAGAGGAATAACTATGACCTGTACGGATCATTCTCTTATGCAAAAAAATATGACTATCGGTCTCAGTCAGAGTATGACAACTTGTACTACAATGGATTGTATCACAATGATCCATTTGTTGATACATTATCTGGAGCTAGCTGGAGTAAGTAATGACATTTTATTTCCCTATTTGAAAACTTAAATTTTCTTCTTGAGGAGGGAGAAGCAAAAGTTCATCAGTCAGTCATTGCCATTTTATCATTCACTAGCTTTTACCCGCGGCTTCGCCCGCGTGGATATCGCAAAATATCCCACGGGAACGTTCTACCGGGAATACATACCTAATAGCCAAGGAAAAGATCATTGAGTAACTTTCAGATGCAGTGGTAGGCTACAGCGCCCGCATTGTCAACCATAATTATTTTGTTACGCGTAATTTTGAAACTGTGATATCTCTTAAACTATTCATTTAAATGATGTGATGTAAAGGCATATTTTAATCGAAATTGAATGCCCAATTTAAATAACCTATTTAATTGGATAAGGATTAATAAGATACCAGTCAAAATAGCTTCGGAAATAACAATGAAAATTTTATACAATTTTGAAAGATAAAAATGGTTATTGTGGGTCACCCTTAGAAGATAGACATATGCCATAGCGGACTTTTTTGTTGCAATTTTTAAGATATACAATACTCTAGAACACAAATTTGATTTATCTCTCACGGCTTACGCAGCGCACGCCAGTAAAGCTCCCAGTCGGCATGATTTTTTCCGACATCTTCAACAATAATCGTCATATTTCAGCCAATTTACACAAAACCTTAATGAATTATACACTAAAACCTTCCGCATGAATCACTCCGTCCAATGGTGAAAACCGTTTGAAAATCCGTTCGGCAATTTTTTAGTTAACGCGTTCAGACAGACAGACAGACTTTGTTTTATAATATGTAAGGATTTGTATAATAGGAGAACGGAAATCCTGTACCTATGCAGCAATATAAAATTGCTTTGTGTGTTGTGCTATAGTGTGTTGTTTATTGTAAGCTCAGTGTAGGAGGATTTAAGGCTCAATTTCTTTGCACTGCATTTTTCTGAAGAGAAAGAGCATTTCTATACACTTGACTGTCAGTAAAGGCTCATAGTTTCCTTCACATTACTAGCAAATCATGAGTGGGTTAATGTTACTTACAACATTAAATGCTAGTTTCATTATATCACATTTACAACCAACTAACTACCTAAATCAATATTCATCAATCAACAATAACATAAAAGTTGTAATACCAGAACAAAGTACATAGGTACAACATATAAGTAGTCTTAATATTGCATAACTAACAACCGTGGTTAATGTGTTTATCCATGGTTGCATTCTATTAAGAACTAGCTGCTGCCAGCGGGTCGCCGGCGCGCGGCGTGACCCTAATTCTTTTTCTAAAATAATAGTACCCAACATTACTCCTTATAACATCAGTTAGTTGAAACAAACAGACATTACAAAAAATTTAAAAAAAAAAAAATGTTTTACATACCGTCCGTCTAAACTTTCCTATGCATTTAGTAAAAAGCTGTAATTTTGACACTACAAACAGACACTTCGATTTTATTTATTTGTATAGATTTTATAGTTGTATTGTATTTTTTTATGTTGTATAGGCTCTGAGATGCTGCTGACCTACTTAATTAAAAATGTGTGTTTTATCAGAGTTTTAATCAAATACATATTATGTAATATGTAGGTTAATAATAATTACGAAACCTTAGTTCAGAAATGTCTATATTATGTAGGTTCCTATACAATCTTCTTTCTTATATATAAAAATCATTTGCTGTTCGTTAGTCTGGCTAAAACTCGAGAACGGCTGGACCGATTTTGCTGATTTTGGTTTTGAAATGTTTGTCATAGTCCAGGGAAGGTTTAAACGTTGAGTAGATAAGTACTTAGTGCCACCCGTGCGAAGCCGGGGCGGGCAGCTAGTATATTATAATTACAGTGTGAATTTTAACATTAATCGTTGTAGTTACAAGAAAACAGTCCAAGGAATATCCATAAATTTTGTTTGACATTCACAATATACAGGGTGGATTTTTGAGATAGGACAGTAAGGACTGCTACCTTAACCATTGTAGCTACAGAAAAACGGCCTAAGGAGACTGTTCTTAACTTTTTGAGACATTTTGATCTGGATACACAGATTTTGAAAAAATGTACAGTCAGCAAGAAAATAGGAAGTTCTCACAAAAACTTTTTGTGATGCCAATCTATCCTGTTTCTTAAAAGGACCAACAAAACAAAACTCTATTGGACCAACTGAGGATTGAATACACTAGAAAAGTCAGAAATCGCAAAAAAACTTTTCCTATACTTACATTTCGTGGGAAATTAGACTCCCGACTTACTTTTTAAGATGGATAGATCGGCACTACAAAAATCTGAAATCGCTAAGTTAGTCATTTATAAATACAGGAAAAAACATTTACTTATACCTAAATGAAAAAAGAAGACATCAGTGAATGCAAATAACAAAAAAAAAAATTTTTTTTCAGAGAATTATATGAAGGATGGTTTCTATTTTGTTAATTTCTATTCCCCATTCTGTCCACCTTGCCAAAATGTGGCGGAGCATTGGAAGAAGTTGGCTGAAATATATAAAGGAATTGTAAGTTCTATTTCATTCATAAACATGTTACACCGTGTATATTATTTTGTTGCTATATTAAACTGTGTGAAGAATTGATTTGTTTGTATTTTTCTGTGAATAATATTATTTATTTCGATTTCAGGTGAAAGTTGGTGCTGTAAACTGTAAATACCACAACTCGTTTTGTTACAATAACATGAGAATAGGCAGCTATCCTACATTACTTTTTTACCCTAATGTAAGTTTTACTATTACGAATAAACTATTTATTAAATGTATTTTTTCCAGGAAATTAGACATTTCTAACAACGTTCATTGCGTTTAATTACGTCCGAGACCTATGCGCAAATTTTACGGCACTCTTATAACAAAAGTATACTGTGTGTGTCATCTATTATTATGTATAACACTTGTCTAGTTACTGGTAAATAAAGTTTCAGTTCCCTATATGTATACCTATCTACCTACGAAATATGTATACCTACGAAATTTGGGTGTCTTAATATCTGGAATACTGGCGTGATATAATGACCTGCGTGATTTCTCGACAGGGCAAAAAAGGTAACTTCGTGTACCACAGCGGAGAGCGAACCCTGGATGCTCTGGATGAATTCGTGATGATGTTCCTCCGCACTGCCATCCACGTGCCAACTATTGTGCAACTCAGGAGCACGGACAAACCTATGGCGTATGTGTTAGGAGCCAATAGGGTTGCCAAGAATGCACTTACGAGGATAGCTTTTCATTTAGTAAGTACTATTGATGTGGATCTTTCTATGTCCTGGTCCAGGTCCAGCTTGAAGGACTCGTTTCCTCCGAAAATTCTGGAACCAGCTGAAAAGTCTCATGTTTATTTCAACAAAATGCCAAAAATCACAACAGATTTTTTTAATCGGAAATCAAATTCCTTATGAGATACAAGCAAACTGTCCTATGAACCATTATTCATGAAAACAATTTCGGCTTAGTTAGATTTTTGATCAAGGGCGAGTTGTGCCGACGAAATTTTTTTTTTTGTATCGTCTCTGATTTTTGTAAGGATAATTTCATTGTAGATAAGATTTGACATTTAAACAAACCCTTTTTTACAGTCTGTTCAACCGATTCTGACTTCTATACTGTAGACATAAGGATGGCATTAAAAGCAAAAAAGTAGTTACAATGCCAACTGTTTAGTGCAGCTGCCATTTTTGTCATGCCACCAACGCAATAGAAGTAAAAATCGGTTGAACGGACTGTAAAAAAGGTTTAGTAAAATGTGAAATCTTATTTCCAGTTAAATTAAAACAATAATTATGGTAGGTCCACTGCTAAATTAGACTACATCAGATCTGTCTTTTGTATTTCAGACCTAAACTGGCCTCATGTCAAGGCCTCATAATAATAATATTGCAGCATTTCTGCTAATTTTCATCTATCCTGCTTCCAGAAAGATGTAGTAACAGTAGCATTAGCAGAAGACGACGATCTTCGAAGTAAACTGGCCAGCGATGACTATACTACTGTCGTATTCAAATACAAGAATATCAAAAGAGAAATAGAGAGCACGGACGAGAACGAAATATTGCAGGAGATTGTTGAAGCATTGCCCAAGATTGAACTTATTGGACCAGAGAAATTGAAGGTAGGAAGTGTTTATTTATTTAACTCTACTATACATAGTTACTTTCTATTTAAATTATAAACTGTTGTGTATAAAACTTTTGTATTGCAAACTTATTACAGGAAATAAGGAATAGTTTACGTACGGGATCCCAAAAGACGTGGGTTTTATTCTTTTCAAAGAAAGAAGAGAACACAGCTTCAGAGAGACCACAACGACTACAGCTTCATCAGATGATTGTTGCGTTCCCTAATATGAACTTTGGTAAGTTTTACATGTAGTGTGTATCTGTGCAACTATTCGTATGTTTATGCAGAATAAAGAATTTTACTTTCTTTTTTTCTTTGTTTAGAAGTACTAGTAAGTAAGTTCGTACGGAGAAGTTCTACCAAGAAAGGAACATTTATTCTGCCAGAACAGCATTCCAGTTTATGGGGGCCAGTGTAATCACATGCACATGATTTCAGTTTTGCCTCTGTGATACCAATGCCACTTGCTTTGCAGATGTCCATAGGAGTCTGTATTTACCACTTACCGCAGTTACCGAATGCTTGTTTGTACGAACTTCCTTTTTTTTATACTAAATATTTCTAAAATTAGAGTTGAATTACCAACGTCACTATTGATTATAACAATACTTTTCTTCCAGGCGAGATCGACTGTGATAAATGGTCGGAGTTATGCGCCTCCCTGCACGTGGATTCTCCCCCGACGTGGGCCGTACTCAAGCGAGGCGGCGGGTACCAGCGGGCCCCACCTAATGTCAACGTCAAAGAATTCATAGAAACTGCCTCTGAAGCACTGAACCTGCATACGTTGTCTACTTCTGATTTTCAAAGGATCTTTGAGGGTGGTAAGTAGCTAGAAAAGTTGTCGTTCACATTCCCCTATACGAATAATTAAATATAAACATTATTCGCATAAATAAGGCTCATATTCGTTTAAAACGCTAACTTTGCAAAGTCAATTTGCGGTTTGTCAATCTCGCTCTGAGCAGCATGGAACAAAAATATACTTTGCCTGAAAGCGGACTGGGCATATCACTGGGGGACGGGGGCCTATTACGAACTTTAAGCGACCAATCGCGTATTGGCGCGACGATGGCTTTTAAATAGGACGCGGGGTCATACGGTCCTGGAGCTACAAACAAATTTCACGTTACTGAACGCGTTTAGAGCGAGAGTTGCTTCAAGTTCTGCAGGCCCTGAGGGCCTAGACAAATGACATTCGCTTCGGAGCGATTCTATTTCGACAATCGCTATCGCTTCAACGACATACCTACACTACGTTTCGCTCTATCGTCTGATCCATTAGTTTCTTCGATAAAAATTACATATTGTCTCTGGTCTCTGGTTCTGGTTAGCAAGTTATCGTTCGAGGCTGTATGAATGGAATGATGTTAAATATTGTCTAGCTAATTTCTATTCGTTGAGCTATGATCACGTGACGTTTCGATAGCTTTTGTAAATCCCATACATTTTTGACTTTTCTACTAGCGTTGTCGCTAATCGAATGTTACTTTGTCTAGGCCCTCTGGTCCCTTGATATTTGGGATTATCACTCTGTATGCTAGAATTAAAGGAAACGTGAGTATATACACACGCATTCCTTGCACACAATCCATCGATCTTTTGTTAACACGAGTTTTAGATAAGTTTTATCTTTTCAGGGGACTTGGGTGTTTGGGTTCTGTTAGTGGCGCCGCATGGGACAACGTGGGACCACATCGCCGATCCATTCTCTCGAGCCAGTTTAGAATATAATGTGAATGAAAATGTTAATGTAAGCAAAGACATATTAATATCATAAGTACGAAATTAAGTTATAATATAAGGGGTAGGCTGCATGCGTTAGGACACGAAACCAAAATGTTCGGTGGCAAAAATGAACCTTATGCAATCAACATAAAGTATTATTTTTTCAATAGAATTTGCTTTTATGTCTATATAAATCGAATCTGTCTTCTGCACTTCATACACCGTCTTTTTTAAGATTAAATTAATTATATTATGTATTTTTTTCGTCGCGTATTCTACAGTATTTTTAATCCACTGCCTATTTTGCGTTCATTGTAACCAAATGGATCAATTCATTTAAAAAAAATAACTTGTTCCACAGTTCGGCATAATGGCTTGCACAACTAACACAGACCAGTACTGTCGGCAAGTGGCGTACAACCAGCCGGTGATAATCGTACAAAACGGGGCCAAACGCAGCGCGTACAACGGACGGGACTACGAGAACCAGCTGTTGGACTTCATAGATATGATTGTAGAGAGTGGAGGTGAGACATAAACATTATTTTCAGGGTTTATTTTTGAGAAAGGACTTCTAAAGCCCGCTCTTCACTCGCGCCGCGAATGGCCGCGAAAGCCATGAAACGCGAGTGTAAACTGCGTTCGCAATTCCTTTGCACAACATGTACACATACACGAATTATAGGTAAAACAACTGTAATGCCTACACATATGGTTGGTTTGCGCTACAACTTCTTATTTTTTATAACTTTTTCAACAATACTAGTCGGTCTAAAATGAACTTTATTTACAGTTGCATAAACTTGATGTTTGCCTAAGTGGAAAACTCGTTTTTGTTTACATGTTTGGCAAATAAATGCGTGGTATTTCCTGGCCGCGCCACAGTCGCATTTTGAATCGGGGTTAATAGGAATAAATGTACATAATATGTTCATAATTGTACGTAATAATAAAAAAAATGTACTTCAAAGATTCGCGAGAAATTTAACAAAATTGGTGGCGCGGCCAGAAACGGTGCTTCCTAGCCGCGCCACCGTGTACACTGCAATAAATAGTCTAATAATGTACAAGTCATTGGTAAACAATTGTACGTCTATTGTTCGTTCTATTGGCAAAGAGAAATACTGCAAAAGTCATTAACTAGATGGACAAATTTAATTTCGAAAAATCCTATCAAAAACATAAATGTGAAAATTGGGAGCCAAGTTAAGAATAGGCTTTGTTGTCGACTTCGCCAAAAAAGAATTGAGATCTAAATGGGTGCCAAGTTCTGTAGATAATCCTGAAATTTATTTATAAGAACATACAATACAACATTCTAAAATGAATTTAAAACACAAATTCTTGTTTTTTTTTTATATAACAATGGTTGCTATTTAGAAAGAAATATAACTGCTCAAAGGAGAACATTCACGGTCCATACATTTTTGGGCTAAATGGCTTTTTACTATGCTACCAAATCTGTAGGGCCATTCCCTGCGCAATTATACGTCTTTGTAAAATACTGTTTTCAGTATGTTTTAGTTAAGAGAATAACAGTAATCTAATTATAATAATAGCCTTTTATGGCAGTAATCATTATAGTCATCATCTTTTATTGTGAAACTAAGGTTCTAGGGTTATTCTCCACATATCTACAGTATGAGATATAAAGTTATTTTTTTTGACAGTACTATTATTAGCTGATTGAAATAGTTATCGCTAGTATTAACTGGTTTTAGGTCTATTTTATCATATCAGCCGAAACACGTCCACTGCTGGACATAGGCCTCCCCCAAGCCCCGCCACTTCGATCGATTCTGTGCTTCCCGCATCCAGCGGGTTCCTGCGGCCTTTACTAGGTCATCGGTCCATCATGTGGGAGGCCTTCCAACGCTACGTCTTCCGGTACGCGATCGCCACTCCAGAATCGTTCAGCCCCATCGGCCATCTGGTCTGCGAGCAATGTGTCCTGCCCATTGCCACTTAAGTTTAGCAATTCTTCGGGCTATGTCGGTTACCTTGGTTCTCCTGCGGATCTCTTCATTTCTGATTTGATCACGTAGGGAAACTCCAAGCATAGCCCTCTCCATTGCTCTTTGGGTGACTTTTAGCCTTCTGATAAAGTCCATTGTGAGCGACCACGTTTCAGTGCCATAAGTCATCACTGGCAACACGCACTGGTCAAAGATTTTCATTTTCACCCCCTCAAAACCTACGCTTCCAGGATACCATTTCGCCTTAAGTTAAAATAATAGCAGCTAACAGCTGGTACTATTTTTTTCGACGAGTTTTCAAGTTGACGGTCTATCTAGGAATATTTATATCTTTGTTCTTTATATTATGCGCAAGTTACTGTTTCTATATTGTAACTGTACGGTCAACATATCTTACTTACTCCTCTAAAACTTTTATTTACTGATAAAAACTAGCAAAGTCAAATCTTGAGCTTCAATTTATCCTAAGTGCTTTGTGTAAATAATTCGACTGTTCAAAGAGCAGTTATATTTCTAAATAGCAACCATTGTTATAGCAGAAAAAAACAAGAATTTGTGTTTTAAATTCATTTTTGAATGTTGTATGTTCTTATCAGGATTAGCTACAGAACTTGGCTCCCAATTTTCACATTTATGTTTTTGATAGGATTTTTCAGTACTAAATTTGTCCATGTAGGTAATGACTTTTGCAGTATTTCTCTTTGCCAATAGAACGAACAATAGACGTACAATTGTTTACCAATGACTTGTACATTATTAGACTATTTATTGCAGTGTACACGGTGGCGCGGCTAGGAAGCACCGTTTCTGGCCGCGCCACCAATTTTGTTAAATTTCTCGCGAATCTTTGAAGTACATTTTTTTTATTATTACGTACAATTATGAACATATTATGTACATTTATTCCTATTAACCCCGATTCAAAATGCGACTGTGGCGCGGCCAGGAAGTACCACGCAAATAAATTACGAACGTAGATTACATAGTTTCGCGTATCTTCGCGCCTTCGCGTTCGCGCTTCGTGCCGTTCCCCGATCGGTGTCGGTTTTTTGTCCAACATTAGGTACGAATGCGGTGCTCCTGAACAACCCATGTCTCATCTGCTAGTGTTCCAATTTTTTTTTCTGTCCGTTCACCTGCACCCTTGACGATCAGAACAAAGCCTCTGACGCCGCAATAAATGTGGCCTCGGACTGGGCCCAAACAATACAGTATGTTAACTAACAGAGGGCGTTCCCGTTAACCCGCAATAGTATAGCGTCCATACATGCTAGAAAAAAAATTAAAAACAAAAAAAAAAAACTTTTTTGATTTTTTTATCATAAAATATTCACGAAAAATATTAATTTCATACGTAAAACAAACACTCTGTACACGCGTACTTGTCGCACTTGTCTTTCCAAGTTGCAAGACAAGTGAGCGTGTACAGAGTGTTACATTTACGTATCAATTTAAAAAAAAAAGTGAAAATTTTATTTAAGTAAAATTAAAAAATCTTTTTTTTTTTCACTTTCAATATTTTTTCTGGCATGTATAGACGCTATACTATTGCGGGTTAACGGGAACGCCCTCTGTTAGTTAACATACTGTATACGAAAGATAGTAGAAGTACCGTCGAAACGAACAAAAAGAAGTGCTACCTAACCTTTAATTAGAGCAAAGGGATCAAAGGAACCATTTTAAAATGTGAAAACTACAGTTTTAGTTTTTCGTAAAAGTGATGTTCTTAGTTCGAACAACAAAAAAATAAGCATCCTGTAATGTTATGCTAAGCTATAGTGATGCCAGTTAAAGTCAATCTTCCTATCCTTTTCCCAACTATGTTCGGGTCGGCTTCCAGTCTAACCGGATGCAGCTGAATACCAGTATTTTACATGGAGCGACTGCCTATCTGACCTCCACAACCCAGTAACCGGGTAATTCGATACCCCTTGGTAAGAGTGGTGTCAGACTTTCGGGCTTCTGACGACTCGTAACGACTGTCAAAGATCCACGAATGACAGGCGGGACCAACGGCTTAACGTGCTTTCCGATGCACGGAGGAGTCTCGGTATGTAAAGATGGTCACCCATCCACTGACCAACCCCGGCAAGCGTATCTTAACCTGATGGATCGACCCGTGCGGCTTGTTATTACTTAGCCACAAATGATAAAAAAAAATGAAAACGCGCTTTGTGTGTGACTTTTTTTGTACAATTTCATCACTCTATATTGTCTGGTCCTGTATTTTTATGAGTACATAATAAGAGATTTCGAATAAAATAAACATTATATTCAAACAGATTTGGAGTTAGACGAGAAACAAGTACTAGAGATATTGGACGCATCGTCTCGGGAACATGCGTGGTTAGTCGCTTACCTGCCAGCGCACTGCGGCAGCTTCTGTGACGATCTGGCGTACGAGTGGATGATCGTCGCCAAGAAGGTAATGTACGAGGGTATTAGGCTGCCTGTCCACTGGAGCGGAGACGGGAGGAGAGGAGAGGAGCGGAGATGTGCCAATATTAACCAATAGATTCTAAACTCCGCTCCAGAGGTGCGATTCTATTGGTTAATATTGGCACATCTTCGTTCCTCTCCTCTCCTCTCCGCTCAGTGGACAGGAAGCCTTAGACCCTCCGAAACAGTATATGATTAAAATTTGTAATAACAGTTCCTGTGAAATATACATAATTATATGATACTTACAATGTTATTTTAAATTGTTTAGTGAAACTCACAAGCTAAATTTTATGTGTTTTAACAGTGTTTTATCGACTTAGTACTAAAAGTTAAGCCTAGTGGATTTAAATTGTTGAATAATGTCGTTCCAAAAACGTAGGAAATGTGATATTTGGAGAAATTCTAATATTTGGCAACGACAGTGGTCACAGAAAGGCTATTTTAAACAGCACGAAATGTACAGACAGAAAAATAGAATCTAGTTTCGACAAAAAGCTTTTAATAATTACCTATAGTTAATTTTAATTATTTAGCTAAATGTAAATATTTATATTGCTTAGCGTGTTTAATTTCCTTTCACCTTCTTTGACTAATAGTTGCATGCAACTATAGCAGAATCAGGTATTCGTATTCAACGAATAGTACACACGCGGCTACACTTCAAGCTATACATTTCCAGTTTATGCTGATCTCGCATCGTCTAGGATTTTCGTACAATGCGAGCTCAGCTTATACTGGAAATGTATAGCTTAATGTGTAGCCGTGTGTACAATCGGTATTCATATTCGTAAAAGTACTTAGTATTTGCAGTAGCATCACAAAAAAAAACATTCATATGAAACCTAAATATAATAAAGAAATCTGGATAATGTATTGTCAAATCGTAAAAATCGTGTTAATACAATGCAACGTAAAGAGGATTAAGATTGTTTAAGTTGCCTTTAAAGGCGTTGGTGAAAGATTCATCGAAAATAATATAACATTGTTTTATTTACAGCTCCGACCGCTAGACTTCGTGCGCGTGGGCATGTTGAACTGCGCAAGCAACCCGTCTGGGTTCTGTACAAACATCCGCGCAGCCACCGCAAGGCTCTATCCCATTGCTTCTGGACAACACTACAGGTTGGTTGGCACTTAACATAAACATAACATCACATCACGCCATCGCCCACCTCCTGGGGCAGTCGGGTAAAAAAAAAAAGGTTCTCTTTTTTTCCATGGGGAATGTTACCGGGTTCTTACACGGGGCGCGCGCGGCCGTTGTTAAGCGAGTGTCTATGATTCATAACTTATCGACCCTGTTGAAAATTTGCTAATTTTTAAAGAATTTGGGGTAATTTTGATACTAAAAATGTGAATTTAAAAACGACTATAAGTTTTTTTATTTTCAATAATAATAAGGTATTTTATTACTTTTTGGTAATATTATTGCAGTACTCATGTGCCCCTTTCGGATCGGACAGGTTTTTTTTTACATATTGTATATGTCTGTATGTACCTACAATATAATTTTTCTGTACGTCTGTAGGTACGTCACAGAAATCCTCCTAAACGGCTGGGCCGGTTTCGATTATTTTTTTGTGTGTGTTTGAGTCCCTGGATGATTTAAATTCACAATTGGACTCGGTAGGTGGTTCTAGGACACAGGACAACGTCTATCCGGTCAGCTAGTAATTATAAAGAATAGAAATCACGATAAGTCGTAAAAACCATGCAAACCAGGGGGCCTACTTCATTCTCCGTCTCACTTACAGACATACCGTAAGTTAGACAGAGAGCGAAGCACCCGTAACGATTTCGCTTAGGGAGTAGGCCCCTAAGGAGCGGGTCGCTCATTAGTATCTAATAATCCTTATGTTCATTTCCTTTTCAGTGTTAGCCTGCAGCATCTATCGCAAGCGCCGTACATATTGGAATGGGCGCTCGGGTACATTGACGACTCAGTGCAGAAGCTCAACTGGCAAACATTCTCCAAGCAGGTCATCGCTGAAGAGTTAAACCCCACGGGGTAATATTACAAGTTTTTTCTTGGTCTATAAAGTTAAAAAGTTGTTTAATCTTTCCATTCCGGTGACAAAACAATTATAATTATTCATTGGTAGACAAAACCTGTTGCTACAGCCGATCGCCTTCACACGAGCACCACAATACTTGTGAGGTAATTTTATTGGTCTGTCTTATTGGTAATTAACATTATTTTTTACAGAACCAAGAAACCCTGGCTGGTCTACTTCCACTCCCCAAGATGTTACAGCTGCTACGAAAAGTTTACAGACTTCGCAGTAGCTGGTATTGTAAGTATCATACTACTGACATCAAAGCCAAGAACTGGCGTTATCATGTACTTAATAATTGTCAAAAATTTGCGTTAAGCGAATTTGACCCATGTACAGTGCAAGAGCAGTGGTGGCCCAGTGGGTGTGCGTTACTCCAGCAAGTAAATCTTTTCTAGAATGAATTGAGTTATACGAATAATTAGTTATAGTGTAATCTGCCGTAAATGTGCTGCTGTGAATGATGAAAAGAATCGAATACCGATTTCAGTGAGTTAATACGTTTGTTAATTTAAGCGCTAGAATATTTTTTTGTGTGTTCATAAAAGGGTGATTTATTTAAATCGGTAAATATATTTTAAATGCACAAATACGCACAGCTACTGATATACCTTTATTTTACGAGCGCACAAACATTGGTTTCCGAGAAACAGGTTTCTGTAAAACGTTACTGCAGCAGGAAATTAAATATCTCGATAGACCCACGTATTTAATTTTCAGCGCTCATGTTCATTTAGGCACAAATATGCTATCCGCCCACGTACTTTATTTCTCTCTCTCCGGTCATTCGTTAAAAATTTCTTGCTGGAACAACGAACTCCAGCAGGATTTGTTTCTACGTTTGATTTTTTTCAAAACGACAGCACGAACAAATGTCTTGATTAGCGCACATTTACAGCAGATTACGTTCTAACTAAATATTCGTATATCTCAATTCATTCTAGAAGAGATTTTATTACTGGGGTAACGCACACGCCCAGTGGTATCATTTCAGACTTACATGGCATTTGGTAAACTTATTTAATCACCCATGCTCTCAAAACGATGAAGGACAACATCGTGAGAAAACCGGCATGGTCTAGAACCAAAAATTCGGAGACTTGTGACATGTACCAACCCACATTGGGCCCGCGTGGTGAATCAACTTGACCTGTCCGGCACTTACAACTGCCCTGTTACCACACTTATTAATCAAGTCAACTTTCCCCTTTTACAGTTACTAAACAACGCCGTCCAACTGGGTAAAGTGAACTGCGTGACCGAACGCGGCGTTTGCCAACACGAACAGATCATGAGCTACCCCTCTTTAAAACTTTACCTCAACAGAAACCAACGCCAAAGATTTAGCACAGTTATAAACATACAAGTTAGAGACTATGAGAGTATGCTGGAGGAAATAAAACCTCTTTTGAGGAGGTATGACGAGAGTCTCTTAGCGGGAATGGAACCTAGTGTACGGAAAAGTTTTGATATAAAACATGACGAGTTTTAGTTGAATCTCTGTGAACTCATTTTGGTGTTTGGTGTCTACTCTCTAGAAGCGTGTAATGTAATTGTTTGGAAGTGCCTAAAAATATTCGACCACAGCATAACATCACGCCTGCTTCTCCGAGTCGTTAAGCAGAGGAGTACCTATAGTACTGGATGTACTATAGGGACGCCTCTCCCTAACGCAGTTATGTTTACGTCCCATCATGTCATTATGTTATAGGGGTCATCGCCTATAACATAAAACGTAAACATAACAGCATACCAGGCCTATTGCCACAAAAACACTTGAACTGCATTTATTATGACTGGACATGAGAATGAGAATTCTGCCGAACGCTAAGACTTGTGCCAATCGTGGTCATAAAACGCCAAGACTTGTGCCAATCGTAGTCATAAAACCTGCGAGCTAAAACAATGGATATTAGAATTATTTCACTTTGTCCCACCCAGCCGCCCCACAGTTCCAAAGTGAAATGCTACACTAGGCAGATTCCACTAGTCTAAAATCTTGATGGATTCTGCTCAGATTTCACTGCTTCACCTTCACCAGGGTGACTGGGTGGGGCAAAGCGGAATCACTCTAATATTTAGTAGGGGATTTCGTCGTGGTGTCGCTCCCACTTTTTATGGCCGCGATGTCTGGAACATTGGCGTTTAATATAATAATACATAATTATAATAAGTCATACTTCCTAAACACTCTTATTAGGAATTAACATTGAGGCTTACATCTCGAAATCACAACTCGCATACTAATTTCTAATATTATATGGCAGTTATTTTGTTACCCATTAGGTATAGTAGTTTAGATTACTAAGTAGGTTCCAATTTTATAATTCTTCTGTATTTACTTTACTCATATCTTAATTTTGTACTTATATTATTATAAATTCTCAAAAAAAATATGATTTGTTACATAATCGGCAATCTCATTTGTTTGTTACAAGGGTAATAATTATGTTATTTGATTAGGAGATAGTGGCATTATTTTGTGATATTACGCTACTGTAAAATATTATTTTTAATTAGAAGAAATATTAGTGTATTATTAAGAAATCTGTATAAGTGCCTTTCTTTTGTACTGTGCCAACACAAGTACAAATTAATAATTTATTTATATACCCAATTCCTTTATTAAACCAATCACAGTTTTCCATGATAGCACTAGTCAGAGACATGGTTATCTAATTTTATATTCTATACTAATTGTCTTAACCAACAATAAAATAAACATACTACAGTCTTAGTTTTATTTATTGAAGCTTTGAGAATAAAATTAAAATAAGTAATCTAAATTATTGCTGGCATCTTCACAAACAACATCTGAAACCCACAAAGAATACAAGAGATATAGGACCAACGCAACATACACAGTACATTTTATAAAAATAAAATTCATTTATAAAAATTCAAGCAAGGCAAATAAAAAAACGAACGGGTTGCACTCCGGGAGTGCCCGCAAAAGTGAAAACATGAACATTAACATTGTGCATTTTTGAATATTTTGTAATGGTTAGGGAACAATTTCGCACGAATTGCTTTATTTATCAGTATAAAAAAAGCAATGCAGCACATCTCTGATAACATCTAACAACCCGCACTGGGCCCGCGTGGTAGATTACAGCCCACTCTCTCACAGAGAGGAGGCCTGTGTCTTAGTAGTGGGAAAATTATAACCTGTCAATTAATTAGTAACTAACATTTTCCAAGAATTATAGTAGGTCTGAAAAGAATGAAAACTTACATCATCATTTCTATTCAATTGTGCATCAATGACTTCCTGATCCACACTGCATGGCAAGAAGAAGTCCACCAGTTCAAAGAGTCCTTTGGAGTCTAAAACCAGGCGGTCTTCACCAACTTCCAAGTTCAGATCTTTGAGATTTACCTGAAAGTTCATCATTTAATTTATTTTTCCAGTGTTTCGTGTGCAATACTGCTTTAGTTAAAGTTTTTAGTACATATATGATAGTCTAAGCGTCAAGGTAGCCTGCGAAATTCAATTTTTCTTACGTTTTTTGCAATTTACATGTATCAGGTTGTATGTTGATCTAAATATGATTCACAATCATATCAAGTGTTTATTTATAGAATTTTATTCATAAATATCACCAATACAACTCTCAAGTTCATGTAATCCCATTGAATGACTATTTCATGAAATCATGACATTTGAGGTTTAGGAGTTGTATTTCTGATTCTAATTCTGTAAAGCCATATTTGTAACCTTTAAATTGCAAACAACGAAAGAAAATTTGAATTTTGCAGGGTACCTTTAGTGGAATTAAATCAATAGTCTTACAGAAGAAGGAATCTTAAATTCAGCCAGCAGGTATTCAATCTCGCCTGTGGGTGGTTCACGTCTCAGTCTATACTCTAGTGCCCTCTTCACAGCTGCTGGAACACCAGGTTTTTGGACAACACCCTTATCATCCAACTCCTCAATTAAAGGAGGTTTTACCTCATTTCCTCCTCCAGTCTTTATTCCTCTTATTTGAATTCTATGACACTGCAAAGTACCAATAGACTTTCTATTTTTCAAAATAGTGTACTTTTGCATGTCTATTTCAAACTGATACTTATCCTGCAACCCTTCAAAGACAACAGTGAGGAAGAATGTTTGGAACAAATCATCCTTTTCAATTTTTTTGAAAAATTCTGGGTTTATAGCTACATCATAAACTGTAGCTGGGGCTCCAGACTTGTCAGGTTCAGTTCTACCTTCACCAATGCTCATGGGTACTCTGTAAGTGGATGGATCTTCAGAACTGAGGATTTGCATAAGCTCTTCATTGCTGATATCTCTTGGACAAATGATAGCATCAGTCAGGCATATATTTACAAATACCTTCTTATTATCTGGTTTTGTAAACGTTTTTACACAAAAGCCTGTAATGTAAAAGTTCCAAATTAATTTTGGGAATGTGAAACTTGAATGAATTTTGCGCGTATCGGAAAGGTTTTGTTGCAAGAAAGAGCTGTGCACAAGTGCAGATCTTGGCAATATTAAGTATTTAAGAATATAAGTTACCTGGTGTAGGTTTCACTAGTTTCGAAGGTACTGTCTCTACATTAGATAGAAGCTTGTTGAATTCTTCCTCAACCGGGTTCTCCTGAATTATGATAAATACTTATGTTAGCAAAAAATGCTACACGAACGACACTTTAATAGCTTAACCATAATAACCACTTTCATGAATATAATAACATGTGATTTGTGGGTAAATAGCGTAATAACTTACTCGTATAATTCTCATATTCTTTTCCATGATTGTTGGATCAACGTCCAAAGTTATTGACTTTTTTGTCATATTGTTTAGTTTCTAGGCAGTTTCGGCTATAGCAACGAAATCAACAAATTATTTTCCAAAGAGATCCAAACATCCAAAAACAAATTTGAGTGTCATTCTGTCAGTGTCATTGAATAAAACCGGCTGACATTGACAGTGTCAAGTGTCACTTGTGAAGTTTTTTTTTTTTACTTTTGAAGTTCGTGTGAGATCTGAGACAAGACCTGTGGTTTCTGCATTTCGAGCTTGATTTCGAATTCGAGGTGCAAGGCTCCCAAAAATATCGTTTCTGCATTTCGAGCTTGATTTCAAGGTTCAAGGCAAGGCTCCCAAAAATACAGCATAGTCTTTTACTACCATTTGAAAATAGGCATATTATGGACTAAAAACCCAATATTTCTTTTTTTCTCTAAGTGATAAGGCGATAGAATACTGACTACCTAGGCTTGAAGGGGTTTAGTTTTCATATTCAACGCGAGAAGAGGGGAATATCAAGTTACATGTAGAAGAAATGGATTATTGCAGTTACGAAAGTTGCGTTTTTGCATATAAGCGTGGCCTTGGCTAGCTTTGGGCGGCACGGCAAGCGGCGCGTCGTGGCATGCTTCATACATTTCTGTTTCTGTGCATTTGTTTTTACCGCTCGCCGTGCCACTCACCGCTACCCACAGACTACAATTATATATAGCCGCTACCCCGCTACCGCTGATAGCGGCAGGGCTGTGGCCAGGCCATAATATGTTTTACAATCGGATCTACGACACAAATCTCAGAACTTTCTGTTTAAATTTTGCTGTATAGCAAGGAATGAAGCGCTTCATATGGTTATTGTTATTATTTGATAATAGTCAAATAATAACCTTCCTGCGCTCCCGTGAGGAATCGAATATCTATTGCGGGTATTTGCGGTCAGGGACTAGGCAAATCCTTGTGTCATTTTTACTCGGAATCGAAAGCCGATCGAATGGTTGTGAATTCAAGCTATTCATAAACAGATTGAAACTTAGTGAATACTAATTCAGATGTAAGTAACAAGTATTATCGACCAATCCACTAATATTTTCTTCTACAAAATAATAGATTTTCATAACAAATACCTAAAAATATAATTACAACTAATCGTATTTGTAATTTTAAATAGTAATTCAGCGCTACTCTATTTGATTAGTATGGTGATAACACGCCATCTCTAAATTAAACGTCATGGGAACTAGGTCGAAGGAATAGTCCATGTCTAACTTATTGGACTATTTTATTACTTTAGTGAGCCCTTCTCCATGAAATTATTATTTAAATAGTGCGTCTAAAAATCGTACTGATGATGACATTTGTTTCTGAGACATAGTTGGGATTGATATAACATCGGTGGAGAATCAATCGAAGGTAAGGGTATCATTCAATCTTTAAAATTGTTTGCCATATTTTATCTATTTGAACTTTCTTTTAAGAGTTTATGTTGCAATTAACTTTAAATTTTTGCTATTTAAGCAGTATATTATTGCTTAAGGGATCAACTTCATAATCTTATTATGTGAAATAAACTGTGTTGTGGCGAAAAAAAAAAATGCAGACCTAGTTTGTCAGCTGTGTTAGTGATTGTAGAGCTATACGTATGCATAATAGGTACCTATGTCGGTGTATTTACTTGTATTACAGGTATATAAAATGTATGATAATATGTTGTAGGTGAATAATATTATAACCAAAACTGGACACTGTCATGCATATTCAATAAATTTTATTCTAAATTAGACGAAATATTCTAATATTAATTTGAATTTCCTAAGACTAATATTCTATTTCCTTTCAGTTTGTGGTAGTATAAAGTAGCATAATCTATTTCATGTAGTTTAAACACAAACAATTTACAAATCTAAGTTAAACATGCTAATAGAAATTGTAGAATCAAGTCCTCATTGTCACTTAATCCTTAATATTTATAAAATAAATATACTCAATGAATATAATACAAATCTTGTAGATGAGTTCTGAATAGAAAACACAAATGCTAAAGAAAGTTCTAGGAATCTAGGAAGTAGACATGTAGACACACAATAATTGCAGTTACATGATATATGATAAATACATGCTGGTAGCAGTGTAGTTTATTTAATGTATTTACCACCAGCTATGTTATAAAGTAGTTTCCAACTTTAAGCTGGATGTTTTGTGCCACACCCTGTAAATGGGTAAATATCTAGTTATAAAACATATAGCATTATCAACCCCTGAAGCATTATCAAGCTGATGATCAAACCCTGAAGAAAGTATCAAATAATAGTACATAGTGGTAATTTCTTAAACCTGAACTTGAATAAAGCCTGAAAAGAGAAAGGTCTATAACAAAAACCTTCAAGGCTTAAACTGTGACTTTATAAATGAATTTATGCACAAGATTACCTCAATAACTTGACTGAAACCATTATTGTTATCTAATTGACATTCTGTGATAAGAATGTGGTGTAAACTATAAGCATTACATAATTTTATTAAGTTTATTACTTGAGATATTTACCATTTCAGCCATTTCACAATGAATTTCTGGACACAATTATACACTCCTAAATCGAGCCACTATGCATTTCCATGTTAGGTATAAAAGCACAGGCCATCAAAATAGTGATGAGTCAAAGAAAAAGTTATGATGCAGCTTGAAGCCATCATTTTGCATCATTTTGCTGTCATCATTGTTTAAAATTTGAATTCAAAATAGAACCCATTACAAAAAAAAAAACCGGGTTTCCTAGATTTAAAAGTCAGGGAGTGTAATTAATCTGTACTATTTATTTGTTATTACTTACAGGTATGCCATAAACAATACACAATTATAATATATTGTTAACACAATACTCACACACTGGTTGATATTACAGCTTGTTATTATTCCTTATTGCTGTGATCAGCTGCGACTGTGACCCATATTAGTTGGCAAGAAAAATATAAGATAAAGATTACCATGTAATGTATACTTTATGTTCTAGGAAACAAATCTATTTATGGCATAGCCAGCGGGTCATAATGGCCGATAAAAAATATAAGATAAAGATTACCATGTAATGTATATTTTATGTTCTAGGAAACAAATCTATTTATGCCATAGCCAGCGGGTCATAATGGCCGATAAAAAATATAAGATAAAGATTACCATGTAATGTATATTTTATGTTCTAGGAAACAAATCTATTTATGGCATAGCCAGCGGGTCATAATGGCCGATAAACACAGCCTGAACTATGACGTTAGAGAGTTAAAGCTGGGAGCTAGTTTCACTAACAACAAGGCATCTCAATACCACACAATCAAATGTAAGTATCATTTTAGACATAGTTTGATCTATTAGTTGAAATTCGAGGTTTTAAAATTGGACAATCAAGGTTCTGTAGATTTGCATTTGAATAGAAGATTTTTTTCTTCATTTTGTATTTCATTCAGTAAGCAGAGCTGCTTCCTTAGTTAGCCATTTTAATCTAAACAATTTGAATATAAAGAAAGGAAAAAGAGAATACCTACTGTTGCAGTTATTTGTCATTAATTCAAACAAGATGTTCTTGTGGATTTAAAAATTCTATGAATCATTCTAATAAGTTTTTTTCTTTATTTTTTCCTTGATAATATTATGTTGAATAGAGTTTCTGCTGTCCTAATAATGCTAATTAAACCATGTCATGATCAGCAATTAGAAGTTCATTCAATGTCTATTCTCCATTTTTCTTTTTTCATTAAAATTTTCTATGTTTAAGTGCCTGCTACATGGTGGCCAACTGCATCCCCGACAGAATAGGTTGGTTGGCGACTGGCAAAATTGTTTCAACATTTGTAAACCACCAAGGTCGCCACCGTCGGGATGCGGTTTGCAACCGTGTAGCAGGCATTTTAGAATCAATAATAATTGTTGATAATATTTAAACTTTTTTTAAACCATTGTAGTTGTTCGTATTACAAAAAAGTTTTGATTTGCAAAAAGACTAAGTGTTAGTCATTATTGGCATGTTTTGAAATGTATAGTTATACTATTTAATGCTAAACATTACAAGCCAATTATTTGGTGTGGCTCACTTGTTTAATTTTTTTCGAAATAATATGTAATATGGATCACATGCATCCTTTGCTTGGCTTCCTGTCAGTGTACTTAGTTTTTTTTAAAACCTATTCAACTTACATTCATGCCTGACATTTTAGGGTCATGGACCTATAATTTATGCCAAGTATAATAATTATTAAACATGAAGTTTCTTGACTTATTATTGTTTGACATGTTGTTAACAGTATTAGACTTCTTAATCTGTTTAGGTCTTATAATTTAATTAACTGGTTTTTTGAACCTACTAGGATCACGGCATCTTCGTCAACTTGTCTTGATAATATATTTAGTGATTGTGATGCCAAAAATAAATGTGTGTTAAGTGACTTAACTTCTGACCACTGTGGTTTATTAGCTAGCTTCCCCATGCCATTACATAAAAAGCCGCGTAAAATAGAATGCAGGCCCTATACAGCTAGTCGTTGCAATAAGTTTAAAAATAATATAGCTCATAGAATTACACCATCTATAGTAGAACTCGAGAGCCCTAATGAAATCTATGGAGCCCTTTTTGATGTCGTGCAAAAAGAGTACCAATCTACATTCAAGACCAAAACGATTAAAATTAATGGCACCAGCGCTGGCTTTAACCAATGGGCCACTCCAGGTATTTATAAAAGTAGAGCGAGACTATACGAGTTATATGGTTTGAAAAAATACAGGTTTGATACTCCTTTCCTAGAGTATGTTAAAAATTATTCAAAATTATTTAAAAAGGTTAGTGTTTATGCTAAATCGAAATTTTTGAGCGATACAATTAAAAATTCCAATAATAAAGTAAAAACCACTTGGAAAATTATTAACAATGAAACGGGTAAGTCGGTTAAACAAGATAAAGAACTTGAGATTATAGTCGACAGTAAATTAGTTACTAAAGCAGCTGACGTAGCTGAGGCGTTTAATGAGTTTTTTGCCAACATACCTTTAACTACGACTCGCTCCTTAACTTCGTCCCCGTCTAAAGCTGAAAACCTTTTGCTTAGTAGTGTGTCTAAAAGTAGTCGTTTATTTAGCTTCGAACATGTAACACCTCGTGATGTAGTTAATGTTTTTAACACACTCAAATCCAAAAACACTGGTGATTACTGGGGCATCTCCATTAAACTTTTAAGTAAAATAATAGACATCGTAGCCCCCTATCTAGCTGTTATTTTTAATAAATGTGTTGACTCAGGAACTTTTCCTGACCTCATGAAGAGTAGTAAAGTCATTCCATTATTTAAATCAGGTAATAAAAATGACGTTGGCAATTTCAGGCCTATTTCTATCTTACCTGCATTTAGTAAAATATTTGAAAAGTTAATACTCAAGCAGTTACTAAGACATTTTAATTTAAATAGCCTCCTTCATAATGAACAATATGGCTTTACAAAAGGTCGTTCGACTACAGATGCGGGTGTTGCTCTGCTGAAACACATATTTAGCGCATGGGAGAACTCGCAAAATGCTATTGGGGTTTTCTGTGACCTCTCCAAAGCCTTTGATTGCGTGCACCATGACACGCTATTGCGTAAACTGCGTCATTACGGTGTACAAAACGAAGCTCTCGATGTTATAAATTCTTATTTAAGTAATAGGTCCCAATGTGTAGATATTAATGGTGTGAAATCTTCCGGGTTACCAGTTCAGTTAGGTGTACCTCAAGGCTCAATACTGGGTCCATTCTTGTTCTTTGTGTATATCAATGACTTACCATTCTTTTTAAAGGGTATCTGTGAAGTTGTACTGTTTGCAGATGATACCTCTCTTATTTTTAAAGTAGACAGGAACAGACAAGATTTTGACGATGTAAACAGTGCACTCTCAATGGTTACGGATTGGTTTACAACAAATAACTTAGTTCTCAACTCCAAGAAAACGAAATGTATAAAGTTCGCTTTACCGAATGTTAGAAATCTAGGACCCAACATCGTCTTAGATAAAGAAGTGCTTGAAACTGTGGGCTCGGCAGTTTTTCTGGGCATAACAGTAGATGCCAAACTTCAGTGGGGCCCACATATTTCAAGTCTAGCGGGAAGGCTTAGCTCGGCCGCCTACGCTGTCAGGAAAGTAAGACAATACACTGACGTTGATACAGCTCGATTAGTCTATTTTAGTTATTTCCATAGCGTTATGTCCTATGGTATTCTGCTGTGGGGCAAAGCCGCTGACATTCAAAATATATTTGTTCTTCAAAAACGAGCTGTCCGAGCAATTTACCAACTAGGTACCAGAGTCTCTCTGAGAGATTTTTTTAAAGATATTGGTATTCTTACAGTGGCATCACAATTCATCTTCGCCAATATCTTATATATTAGGCAAAATATACACGTATACACTAAAAACAGTGATATCCACAATATCAACACCAGAAATAAAGACAAATTACGAGCTCCTTTTCACCGGCTTCATAAGGTTCATAACTCATTTGTTGGGCTTGGTATAACCTTTTATAACAAGCTACCCACTTCTCTGCTAGATTTGCCTTTTAATGCGTTTAAAGCTAAAGTAAAATCCAACCTTTGTTCAAAGGCATACTATTCTATCAATGACTACTTAAGCGATAAAAATAGTTGGTCGCTGTGATTAACTCAAGACAATGTTTATGTTCTTTCTCCAGTTTTAGCTTACCTACTGACAGGTTATATGTTTATAGAATGTTTAATTTATTTGACTTTATTATACAATTTTTTTTATTTTTATTTATTGTTGACATGATCTACTCATTACAATGTTTTCGTATGAGTTGTATTGCAATATGTGATTAGCTAGCGACCTCGACAGTAGATTATATATTATTCTTGACTAACTGTTGATCTATTTTTGATTTATTTTTACTTCAATGGTCCTAGTTTATCATATCTAATTATGTGACTTCGAGTTACAGCTTTATTAGCTATATGTAAGCGGGCACGCCCTTTATGCCTGGAGGCTTTATAATTCGGGTATTAAGTTCTGTTTACGTTTTTAGTTTTTATTTTTGCTTGAGTTTAGATTTCGATATTTTTTTTTTTTTTTGTTGGTACATTGGCGCGTGCTAGCTGTCATTATGGCATATATTTTATTGAATGTTTTGTGTTGAGTAATGTAAATTATTTGCATACTATTGTATAGAATCAAGTAATTTTATCTAACTGAACAGACAGCTGTGCTGCTGGGGAGTTTGTTGCGCCACTTCTTCTCTCCAGCAAAGGCACTAGGAAGTGGTGAAGGGCGGGCGTTTTTGGGGGACTGTCTTATGTAATTTTGACGTTCGAAAAGTGCTGATTCTCAGCCTAATTTGAATAAATGACTTTTGAATTTTGAATTTTGAACATTTTCCAGATGATTTCAAGCCGGCGTCAGTTGACGTTAACAAAATGGCAACGGTGGATGTTGGAACAAATAATCAAGTGACCGTCACTGTGCCACATTTGGGTTTGTATTTATTTGTTTATATCATTGGCTTGTTCTTCTACCTAAGGCTACCTAAGGGGCATCGTATTACACAGTTACAGGGTTGTGGAGGTCAGATAAGCAGTTGCTTCATGTAAAATATTGGTATTCACCTGCAGTTAGTCTGGAAGCTGACTCCAACATATGTAGTTGGTAATAGGCAGGGGCGGATCCAGGGGGGGTCATGGCCCCCCCTGGGCTGTGTCTAGGTCGACCACAGATATTTTTTTTCATCTCATTAATAAATTTTATCAAATAAATACTTTGTATGATGTTGCCGCGTAGGATGTGTTTGCCACATATGAGTGAACGACACGCATAATAAGACTTCTTGTCCTGTTATTATAATTATGCTGATGGACCATAGAGTTTTCTGCCGGCTCTTCTCTATAGGAAATGACCAAATGAAACCGAGCTCCTAACCCTCTGACGGTTCATAAGTGCCCATGTAGGTTTATCTGAAGCTAGCAACTAGACGTAGAAATTAAATACCAATAGTATCTAGACAAACCGCCCCAGGCCCAAGGTTCTGGCGGCCCGTTAAATCTTAAGAAGTACCTACTTTTTAATGATATCCCATACATGGTCAAAATATATTCAGTAAGCCGACGTTCGCACGGACGTGTGAAATAAATGGCCGTGATAAAAATTACGGCGATTTTTTTTTCGCGTACTTATTGCATTTTCAACTCTCCGCATAGCGCCGAGAGTTGAATATCCAACAGCGTGTTTTCTTGCCGCGCTGGGATACGCGCTGAATGCACGCTGTTGGATTCTCCATGGTCGGCTCAATACCGAGGGTTGTAAATACAGTGTACGAAAAAAAATCACTGCGATAAAAACACGTTCCTGCGAATGTTGGCTAAGAAGCAGTTTAAAATTGAAGGCTGAGGATGAAAATTTTCGAGCTCGCTTCGCTCTCTACATTCTCGAACTTTCTGCATGTGTCGACATAAGACAACGAAGACGAAGAGTAGAGACGTGTCTTATTTCTGTATGACTTCTCAAAAAAAAACTTTCCCTACACAAGGCGGTGTGCAAAAATTTTCGAGCTCGCTTCGCTCGCTTTTGAGCTCTATATTCTTCTAACTCTCAAACTTTTCTGCTTATATCGACAAATATTTCCGTTTCCATTTCCTGTTTGTTGTTCAATACAAACCTAACCGAGAATTCAGCAACGAGGTGCAAAAAATTTCGACCTCGCGTTGCTCGCTCCTCTACATTCTTCTTTTCGTTGAGGAGATGAAAATGTAACTCCCTCAAAAAAAAATCCTGCGGGTTACGATGTACATGGTGTCGGTGTAGGTGGATTATAAATTACGCACGATATACTCGTTTTTTTTTTGCAAAATATTACTAATTATACCTACATAAACTGAGAAGACCGGGGGGGCCTCATTTTTTTTTTGCCTGTCCGGGACCCCGACAGACTTAATCCTCCACTGATTGGGCCTGTCCTGATTATGGACCCCGACTATGTGACCCCCCCCTGACTTGAAGGCTGGATCCGCCCCTGGTAATAGGTCAGGCAAATAATGATGGATATTGTACACTGCTTCATGCCAAAATACCTTCTTTAATGGTGGTAATTAAACTTACTGGACATGCCATGAACCATAATTAATCTAGGAAATGTCTTATACTGATTCAGTCTATCAATTAAATAGGTCTTTAACAAACAAAGTTAGTTGTAACTAAATTGTGGTATCACTATGTTCAACATAATATATATCGAGTGTGAAGTGTTTAATAAATAAATCCTACTATATACAGGCTGGACCAAAAATACACGTCATAAAAAAAAAATTGATTCCTCATGAATAGGCGTATTCGAAAATACCCCATGTATGTTCCGCGATTTTTTGTAGTTTTCGAGTTATTTTTTTTGTAATTTTTTCGAGTTTTCTTGCCGGTGGAGCTTCAAAAATTCGTATATTTTTTTGTAGTGAGTATTTTTCAGTTTTTTTTTTGCGACACTTTCGTCTTGAATATTACTTTCATACATAAAATAATAAACTTGCTAACATTCCTGCAAGTTACTCAAAAAAGTATCGATAGCAGGAATTTAAGTTTTTAGTGGTAAGGCTGAAATTTTCAACTCAATTTAAAAATACAAAAATGAGGTTCCATGTATTCTAGCTGACTTTAAAAACTATGCAGGTTCCTAAGCTACGCAAAAAATAAAAAAAAGTTAGTACTTAACCTTCTAATAATTCACTGTAATCGGCCTTCGAAGGTTAGGCAAAAAATCCTTTTAATCTTTAAAATAGGTGGTCCAAATAGCGACACCATAAAAAATAAACTGGGAAATACTCACTACAAAAAAGATATGAATTTTAGAGGCTCCACCGGCAAAAACTCAAAAAAAATAACAAAAAAAATTATAACTCGAAAACTACAAAAAATCGCGGAACTTACATGGGGCATTTTCGAATACCCCTGGACAGGAGGAATCTATATTTTCTTTAATGACGTGTATTTTTGGTCCACCCTGTATATATGTATAATAAAATAATAATAAACCTGAAATTGCAAAAAAAAAACAGCTGTTCCCTACATTTTGGCGAGTTATGCGAACATAAACGTAAATGTAGGGAACAGCTGATTTTGTTTTCGCGATTTTAGATTTGATCCCATAGTAAAAGTTGTTCATAATGATGAGTAAAGTCACGTGCTTAAATTTGCGCACTAGTTAAAAAAAAACCAGTATACAATGTCGCCCATGCGCATGTGACCGCCCGTAATTTTCTGAATATTCATGAAAAAATATCGAAAATAAACTTCAAAAGGGGGGGTCTATCTATAACATTTTTCATGTTATTCAATTTTTAATTTTTTAAAGATTTGCTTTCTGTTTTTTGACACATCTCCGAAGTTTATGGGTCGATTTGGATTCTGTTTATTATTTCCAAAAGCTTATGAGTTATTTTAACAGGTTAATTAAAATTTTTACAAAAAAATATCGACTACGAAAAAAAAACCGGAATCGAAGTCATTTTTTCGGTAAAAAATTGTGTATTTTTTTTTTTTTAAACTAGTGAAAAATGTTATAGATAGACCCCCCCTTTTGAAGTTTATTTTCGATATTTTTTCACGAATATTCAGAAAATTACGGGCGGTCACATGCGCATGGGCGACATTGTATATGCTGATCGCGCGGTAAACTCTGCTTGCGCGATGCAGAGTTTGTGTGACGTCAGGTCTTTGATGCGTAGTTCGCTTGTGGCGTTGTAGATGCCGCCATATGTTTATGTAAATATGTAGTTCTTATAATACTATAAATATATTTTAAGTTCTAAAATGTTCTCAAGTTAGTGAAATCCTTGTAATTTCTTATTGAGAAATAAATTTCTTTAACCATAATATGTAGACTAACGTGGCTGCCACACCACACATACCATACCACACCTGAAATCACCTGTCTAGGCTTTGGCATTCGTACCCTGAGCCTCAAGTACAGAATACTATAGTAGACTGATGGTCTACTTTGGGGGTCACTGGCAAATAGTACTTTGTAACCTAATTGTAGGTAATATTTTAAGTTGTATCAGTTTGTGTTAACCTATGAACCATCTTCCTGTATATGTTTCTGCTGTGTTGTGTGAACTATTTTCTATTCTATTTTCTTTTCCAAATTCGAACTTCGAAAACTATCTCTGAAGATATTTTTGAATCTTTTCTAGCATTCCAAGATTAGCTCTGAATCACGGCAATTATTCTATATCATTCCGAAGTCTTGATAAATGGGGCAGCGCCATATACTTCCAACCAAATAAATACATTAGCATTAATAGTGATCATCTGGTTTTCTGAAATAAAGCAATAAATCCTTAAGAAACAGCTGACCACTGTTTATGTGTAAATTCTTACCTATACTTACATATTTCTGTAGATACAGCGTTTAGAAAAAAAAAAAAAATTGTCCTTCATTGGCATTTTGTGGATTTTGAGATTATCGCACATTAAGGTTTAAAATAAAAATAAAATAAATAGTTTAAAATAGTATAAGTACTTTTATTTGAAGTTTTCCTTAGTATTGATCTGCATAGATCTATTGTTTTCTATGATTAATTAATACAGTTTAGTAACAGCATGCTTATTGCAAAGCCATAATTTTGAATACAATAGCTAACTACAATTAATTTCTTCAACAAAAACGTAAATCCTTTATTTGGACAAACTAACCTTTTCGTGTAATCGGTAATCTTTCGGACTATGGGCGTTTGTGCACTACACGGAATTTTACCGTCCGGCAGTCCGATTCCGACCAAACTAGTATAAACATTCATATAGGACCGTAAAAAATCGGACTGCGGACGGTAAAATTCCGTGTAGTGCACAAACGCCCTAATGTATTTCCCAGCAAGTTTTCGGTTTTTCCACAAAATTACATTGTTTGAATGAGTCTTCATTGCAAACAAGGAGGAAAATTAGTAAAGAATATAATGAAGACTTTATAAGGTCATCCATTCAATGTAACTATCGACGTAAGCTGCAGAACACTACTTTAGAAAAATCTTCAGTCGTCGCACCTTCTTAACCTCCGTTATTAAGGTGGAACTAGTCGCGGGCTCGAACTCAATGGTGGGCATGGCCAAAAACCACGCTGTCTCACCTGGCATCGTGTCCGACAGAGATAGTATCAGTGATGAGCAGTTAGAAGCTGATCTACATGGACAACGTATAGTTCGCACGCACAGAAACACCGTACCGACCAATTTTAGTAAAACGAGCTCGTCAAAAATTACGAAAAGGCCTTTGGAAAAAAGGTTTTTCTGAAAAAACCACTGCATAAACCAATTACAAATACAATTTATTGAAATCTTCGTTAATTTTTCTGTGTCGGTACGGATTTTGTTTTCGAGATTTCACACTTCTTGTATTACTTATTTACGCCCAAAGTTGCGTTAAAATTAGCAAGAAAAACGAATCTTTGTTGGCTCATAACTTTTTAATGGCTTTTTATTTTACTATTCTGCTTCCGTACAGACAATTTTAATAATGAGACCTAACGATATCATGTTTAACTTTGAATGTACGATGTCAAACAGTGGAGTAAAACCCCTCCGAAGTTTGTATGGAAAAAATATCAAACTGTTTCACCTTAACTAAATTAATCAACACAAACCTGTATTACATTTATTTAATTTTTTATGACCGTTTATTGTATTAATTAATCCCTCAAGAGCTAAGTATTTTCATCCTTTCCCTTATAAATTCTTCTATGTCTAAGACCAAAATTAATCTTTTTTTTTTTGACAGACGGCGCCGGGGTCCCGCAAACCGTTTTCAAAGGCAACCAGAGGCCTTACACGAAGGAATGTGTGCTCATCATAGACAGAGTTACTGGCGAGATTACACTGGAGAAGCTCTCTAGTAATATTCAAGTTAAAAAGACAAGGTCAGTGTTGTTGAGGCAGCCTCTGCAGGGAACGTGTGTCTTTTTGCATTCATAGAAGGAACAAGCACTGCGTTTTGGCGATTTCATTGTGATCGATGCAGGGTCGCCTAGGGGAATTTCCAAGTTGTAATTATTTCAGTGCAAAACAGGAATGGCACAGTACTTCCTGTATAGCTACGTCTTTATTTCGCCATGAACGAATTATTACTATGACGTTTTTTTTAAACGACTACGTCCATAGGCGGTGACTATTTGCAATCAGGAAAGCCGCTGGCTTGTTTACCACTCCCTAATTAAAAAAAAAAACATTGGTATTGTTAGAATTCAACCCAATGTTTCATTTCTGCCAATCGGAAGTGCCATATTAGCACCGTTTATTATTCTGTTCGTCATAGTTACGATTACGTCACGAATATGCAGTTAGAAAGTACAGGGCAAATAAAAGTATTCCATTTGTCACTCTTATACCTTTCTCTTAACAAAAAAAACTAGAAAAAACATTCTGCAATACTGCTGCTGGGAAAACCCAAAATCCATTATAGTAAGAAATAACTGTAGTGATAGCTGTTGTAATGAGAACGCCATAACGCATACATATTTGGACACAAGCTAGGATAGGCGTATTTTTTTTACTTATAAGAATATTACGAATAATTTTTCATGCCGTCATGTTAGTCAAGGTACGAGAGTTTAGTTCAGTTATAGTTTAGATTTTTGACCAATATCTGCCGATTACTGGTAATCGATAGTATGATCTTATAGAATCAGAAAATAATAGGTAAGGGTTGATCCCAACATGCACAGCATGAGAAAAGCTCCTGTCGTCGCGTCCTCTTGCGACGAGATATGCGTAAAGAAAAATTGTTTAGACAGACATTTTTTATGGCTCCTACACACAGTGCCGCCGGGCAAGCCGCGGCGCTCCTGGCCCTGCCGCACAAAGCCGCACAAAGGAAATGAAGGCGCAAAAGCCGGTGGCACGTGCCGCGTGGCAAAAGCCGGCGGTCATGCCGCCGGCACTGTGTGTAGTAGTCATGGCATCAGCACGAGACGATAAGAGGAAAAATCTGCACGCGCAAATGTCATCTCAGACTGTTACCATTTCCGCTTCAGCCCATTCTTTTTTCAAATTATTATGACAGTGTTACGATATCATTATCTCTGAGACGAAGTTATCATTATTATGAATTATTTCTCACAGACAAGAAACGTCTCAAAAGCCACGGCCGCTGACGCCCGTGACAACAGACTTCACCAACACGACGCAGCGCTCCACCTCACGCACGCGCGTCGCCACCAACAGACGTAGTGCCACTAGCGCAGGTAGGACACGAAAACTAGTAGAGAGGGTGGCAAACTGGCGACGAAGTGCAATTTTTATCAATAAAACGGAACTCAATCAGGGCCCTATTTAATAAAACTTTCAAATTGTAAAATGTAAGTTTTAGAGGACAGGCTACAATTCTACAAGTTTTACAAGTTACAAATTTTTCATGGAGGTAAATTTACAAAATTGTAAAGTTGTACCTACATTTTGACATATTTCTGTTTAATAAACATTTTCACTTTACAGGTGTCAGTTTACATATTTTATTGAACACACAATTTTAGTTACGAGTTGACATATTTTGTAAATTTTAGTATAAGTAATTCTGACAGGTGGTCTCACTATGTGTCAAAAGTTTACAACCTAGAACCTTTAAAGAAATTAAAATATTATTATAAGCAAAAAAAATATCCTAACAACGAGTAGTGATTTTTAGTGATGGTGAATTATGTGATTGAACGGCAACGGCGAGTTTTTCGTTAAAGGATACATATTGCTTCTAATGTGACATCGTTCAACAAAAAACTTCGTAATATTGTTATTCTCCATGAGTTTAGTGATGCACCAGACCAATAACAAAATACTCCGTGGAAAAACTAAAATTCTAATCTCAACAGTAAAAAGTCTACCCTCGTTTATTAAGAATCTGCACCAAAAACTTACATTTTATCTTACAACTACATATTTGTAAATACAATATTGTCATCGAAATCTACAGGCGTTTTCTACATAATATGTAAATATTTATTTAAGAGCATATTTGTGATAATTGTAAGTGGTTTACTTGTTAGTTTCTAACATATTTGTAGGTACAGTCATGTGCGTAAAAGATAACAAAAATGTGACTTAAAAAAAAGTAGAATTGTAACGTTTATTAAACAAGGCCCATAGCAGTTATTCTAAATTGCGTTCAAGAGCTGTCAGGGTCACCTGCAGTTGTTAAGGACATTATTATACCCCTTATACTGAAGTTTTCATATGAAAACTGTAAGCTAAATGCGAAACTGTAAGAAATGATAATAATGATTATGATGATGGATTTTGATGCAAAACTAATACGAAAGCATTGAACACCATGTCAGTCGAAGGACGTCCAAAGAAAAAAAAAATAAAAACAAATCTTGTCACAGGAACTAACAATAACTTTTTATTTCCAGTACCTGGGATCGCTCAGCCAAATAACCCGGCTGCCCGGTTTAACGGCGCGGCTGGCAGTATGGCCAAGCCGCCGCCCACACTGGTCAGGTCTCCGCTGCGACAGAAGACCTCGCCGCCACAGGCTGCGCCGTAAGTCCATAACTTACGCGTACTACTAATGAGTAAAGAAAGTCGTTGTAAATAATAAAAATTTTTCCATTGACGAAATAAGTTAGGAGACGAAGGGCGAATTTCACCAATAAAACGGAACGCGATCAGCGCTTAAAAAACGCGTTCAAGAGTTGTCAGTGTCAATATTCCACAACAATGATGACACTGACAGCTCTTGAACGCGGTTTGGATGTGCTGATTGCGTTCAATTTCTTTGGTGAAAATCGCCTGAAGCCTGCTATATTGTTGATAAGACAAGAATATTGTAATAAAAGGTAGTGAATGGCTAACAGGAGTGAACGGAAAAGAAATACATACTAAATAAATACATTGTAATGACCCTACCGTGCCCTACATTACAAACGCAAAGTCTTAATTTTTATCGGACTTCTCACTCGCACTTAAGACCCTTATGGAGCAGTGCTAGTGTTGTGCATAAACTGTATTATTGACATAGTCGTTTTTTATTCTAACTTTGCATTTGTGATGGCCCTAGTATAGTGCCGATCGCGACATGGGACAAGGCTAGGAAGAAGATCAGAGGTCAAAACAAAAATAATTAAAATTCAATATAATCCTAAATAAATCAATTATGTGTTAATGTTCACAGTTGGTCAGGCGGCGGCAACAGTACCCTAGCGTCTCTTCCGATGATCGGATTTGACGACGCACTGGGAGGCGCCGCGCCCGCGCCGCCGCCGCCGCACGCCGCGCCGCCGCCGCACGCGCCGCACGCCGCGCTCGCCCCGCACGCTGCACACGCCCCGCACGCCCCGCACGCCGCTCACAACGGCTACGCGCGCGCGTACGAGCGGCCGGCGCCTGCGCACGAGCGACCGGCGCCTTCGCACGAGCGGCCGGCGCCCGCGCCCGCGCCGGCCGCTGCGCCTGCGCCGGTCCCGCAGCCAGAGAGGCCGCACCTTAATACTAATGCGTATCAACCGCCCGTACTGCATCATCAGGTATGACAAACATTCAACAATATTTAGGCCCGCTTACAGATCATCGAATGCGTTTAACGCTAAACATATTTAATACAATCATTCTGTCTCTGTCAGCTGCAAACCATTGACAGAAATAGAACGATATTGTAATACGTTAAATACGTTTAGCTGTAAACATATTTCGTAATTCGTGATGCAAGCGGGCCTTAGTCTGCAACCAGATCTCGCTCATCGACAAAATATGTCATAATATCTCGATCGAACACGAAAACACCTTAGATTGTAAAAACGTCTAGTCGATTCTTTAAAAAGTTACAACAATCGAAATAAATAATATATTATGTATTTTTCACAAAATATATTATTTATTTTACACTTCTTTAGAAACTAAAAATACAAATACAGAAAAGGTACAATTGGTTTATACATGCAATGGCGAAATAAAAACGAAATATTCTTCTAGTATGTTATTGCTAATTCTTAACAATGTAAATTCCTCTTATACAGCCACCGCAAGAGGACAGCTCGTCGAGTTCGTCGAGTGAAAGCGGCAGTGATTCGGACAGCGGGAGTGACAGTGACGACAACGATTCCGGCGCACACCACCCTATTCCCAATGGTCAGTATTTTATTACGTTCGATGATGATGTAAAATCGATGCTTTCGAGATGTAGTGTTGGCGTAGGCTACTTCGTATACCATGGACCGCCATGAGAACGAATGAATCCATACTGGAGGAACTCAACATCACCAAGCGGCTATCTACAATATGCCAGGAGCGTGCCCTCAGCTTTTTCGGACATATTATGCGTTCACCTAAACATGGTCTGGAAAGGCTTATGTTACTAGGCCGGGTGGAAGGAAAACGCGGTCAAGGCAGAGCACCGGTGAGATGGTCAGACACGATCAAGAGGGCTGTTGGAGGCAGCACTTACCAAGCGACGCGACGTTGGAGGCAGCACTTACCAAGTGACGCGACGTTGGAGGCAGCACTTACCAAGCGACGCAACGTTGGAGGCAGCACTTACCAAGCGACGCGACGTTGGAGGCAGCACTTACCAAGCGATGCGACGTTGGAGGCAGCACTTACCAAGCGACGCAACGTTGGAGGCAGCACTTACCAAGCGACGCAACGTTGGACGCAGCCACTTATACTGCAGAAGACCGCATAGCTTGGAGACGCGTCGTATGTGGTCGCGATCCTCAGCATTGAGGGAACGACGAAGAAGAAGAAGAATCGAAGCCGACATAAGAATCGTCTTTATGTCCGCTCGTTTACACACATCATATCATCATCATCATCATATCAGCCGAAAGACGTCCACTGCTGGACATAGGCCTCCCCCAAGCACCGCCACTTCGACCGATTCTGTGCTTCCCGCATCCAGCGAATTCCTGCGGCCTTTACTAGGTCATCGGTCCATCTTGTGGGAGGCCTTCCAACGCTACGTCTTCCGGTACGTGGTCGCCACTCCAGAACCTTTCGGCCCCATCGGCCATCTGTTCTGCGAGCAATATGTCCTGCCCATTGCCACTTAAGTTTGGCAATTCTTCGGGCTATGTCGGTTACCTTGGTTCTCCTGCGGATCTCTTCATTTCTGATTCGATCACGTAGGGAAACTCCAAGCATAGCCCTCTCCATTGCTCTTTGGGTGACTTTTAGCCTTCTAATTAGGCCCATTGTGAGCGACCACGTTTCAGTGCCATAAGTCATCGCTGGCAACACGCACTGGTCAAAGACTTTCGTCTTGAGACACTGTGGTATGTAGGACGAGAAGATATTGCGTAGCTTCCCGAACGCTGCCCAACCGAGTCGGATTCGACGATTGACCTCTTTCTCGAAGTTGGACCTACCTAGCTGAACGGTTTGTCCTAGGTAAACATACTCGTCTACAACTTCGAGCGTAGCGTCTCCGATCTTTATGAGGGCGGGTGTTACATGGGCATTTGACATGACCTTTGTCTTGTCCATGTTCATTTTAAGACCCACTCTTTTGGAGGCTCTACTGAGGTCATCGAGCATTATACTGAGGGCCTCCATGGTCTCAGCCATGATAACTATATCGTCGGCAAACCGAAGGTCAGTGATATACTCGCCATTGATGTTGATGCCTAGCCCTTTCCAGTCCAGAATCTTGAAGACATCCTCCAGTGCAGCGGTGAACAGTTTCGGAGAGATAACGGGAGACGTTATCTGTCTCACACCTCGCTGCAGAAGGATAGGTTTCGAGGTCTGGTCGTGGAGTCGGACTGACATAGTGGCGTCTTTGTATAGGCACTTTAACACCTCGATGTACCGATAGTCGATCTGGCACCGTTGAAGAGACTGCAGTACAGCCCATGTCTCGATCGAATCGAAGGCTTTCTCGTAATCCACGAACGCTAAGCAGAGAGGCAGGTTATACTCTTCGGTCTTCTGTATAACCTGCCGCAGCGTATGTATGTGGTCCACGGTGCTAAAGCCTTTACGGAATCCGGCTTGTTCGGGAGGCTGGAAGTCGTCAAACCTGCGTGCGAGACGGTTCGTGATGACTCTTGAAAACAGCTTGTAGACATGGGTCAGAAGTGTGATGGGCCTATAGTTCTTAAGCAGGGCATTGTCGCCCTTTTTAAAAAAGAGTACCACCACACCTCTGCTCCATGCCTGTGGCGTTTTACCCTCGAGTATGACGGAATTGAACAGCTTCTGGAGGGCCTTTAGAACGGGTTTCCCACCGGCCTTTAAGAGTTCGGCCGTAATTCCGTCATCACCCGGCGCCTTGTTGTTTTTAAGTTGCTTTAGAGCCATCCTAATCTCGTACAAGCTGACGTCCGGGATATCTTCGGTATAATGTCGGGTTAATCTAGCTCTTGGGTCGTTTGCCAGATTCGTAACGGGGTTACTGGATGACATGTATAACTGTCCATAGAACCTCTCGATCTCTCTCAATACTTCAGGTTTGGCGGATACGATCCTGCCATCATCGGTCTTCAGCTTTGCAAGCTGGCTCTGCCCAATAGACAGATCTCTTGCAAAGACCTTGGAGCCCTTATTCCGCTCTATCGCGTCCTTAATGCGGTCCGTACTAAAGCGACGAAGGTCGCTTTTCAAGGACTTAGAGATCCGTCTATTGAGCTGCCGGTACTTGAACGCATCGTCTGAAGACTGGAGGATCATCTCGCGCCTCTCCTTCATGAGCTGTATAGTAGGATCAGAGAGCCTCTTGTTTCTATTTGTACGACGGGTCTTAAAGATCTTGGACCCGACCGTATGGACAGTTTCCACGAACCCATCGTTAAAATCGTCCACGGAGCTCCCTAGGCACTCGAAACGATTCTGAAGTTCGAGCTGAAAGCTCTCGGGGTTTTGGACTTGGATCGGTGCTGGACGGAGCGTAGACTTCACCAGTCGAGATCTTTCCAGCTTAATATTTAAGTTCAATGTGCCTCTTACCATGCGGTGATCGCTTCCGGTTTTCACCGCGTTGATCACAGAGACATCATTGAATACTTGCTTCTTCGTCGACATAATGAAGTCAATCTCATTTTTTGTTGCACCATCAGGGCTCTGCCAGGTCCACTTTCTGTGCTCACGTTTTCTGAAGAAGGAGTTCATCATAAAGAGGCCTTCCTTCTCCATAAAACTGGCCAGTAGGTGACCCCGGTGGTTCCGACGTCCAACTCCAAATTGCCCCACTCGCAGCTCATCATCATTTCGTTTGCCCAGTTTCGCGTTGAAGTCCCCCATGACAACGGTGAAGTGAGTTTTAGAGGCATGCATGGCTCTAGAAATATCCTCATACATGGTCTCCACCTCATCGTCGGGGTGTGACGAGGTCGGGGCGTAAACCTGTACGACCTTCAGCGAATATCTTGCGGATATTCTGAGTATAAGGTACGCCACCCTGGTCGACACACTCTCGATCTTCACTACGTTGCTCACAAGGGACTTGTGGACGATAAACCCGACACCACCCTGGGACTGCTGGTCGCCCTCCCGGAAATAGAGCAAGTTTCCGGATTTAAGGATTATCGAGTCCTCCCCCTCTCTTCGGACTTCGGATAATCCTATTATACCCCATCGTAACCTGCTCAATTCTTCCTCGAGTTCGATGATCTTCTCGTCGGTCCGGAGTGTACGCGTGTTATAAGTTGCCAGGTCCAGTTTCCGGTGGTTGTGGTAGCCGGATCTCTTCCGGGGATTCTTCGCACCCCTTGCCTCACCGTGACCTTGACCGCTACCGTAGCCAAGGGTAGGTAGGCCGCCGGGCACTAGGGGCCGTTTGTTTGTGGTGCTTGTCATTTTTAGGGGGGGTTTGCCATAATCGCCACGCTTGGCAAGCGGGTTGGCGATCGCAGTATGGTGTAAATAGTGGTTTACTAATGTTTGCCATAATTTAAAATGCCATAATTTTATATGCCATACTTTTATTTGCCATAATTTCATTAGAAATAACGCTTCAGTTGCCATAATCGTGAAATGACATAAAATCATTTTCACTAATTTCATTGGTCATAATCGATCAAGTGTCATAATAATTTTAATCCATAAATTCATTAGCTATATTTTTTATTTTCAATAATGTCGTTTTCCATAACATTTATTAATATTCATTTGCCCATACTAGCACAACAATGCTAGTTCAGTATGTACCATGCTTGCTTTGTAAAAGAGGAAATCTAGCACTCGGCGGCCGATGCCGCGGCACGCTCGCTCGCCTTCGCGCGTTGTTTGGTCACAGTTCTAACCTAACCTAACCTACCCGTTTCGAATTTGACAAACTGTTTATTGTCTGAACAAGAAAACCTAAAAATTACCCTAATTTGCCATGCATGCTTGCTTTGCAAAAGAGGAAATCTAGCACTCGGCGGCCGCTGCCGCGGCACGCTCGCTGCGCTCGCTCGCCTTCGCGCGTTGTTTGGTCACAGTTCTAACCTAACCTAACCTACCCGTTTCGAATTTGACAAACTATTTATTGTCTGAACAAGAAAACCTAAAAATTACCCTAATCTGCCATGCATGCTTGCTTTGCAAAAGAGGAAATCTAGCACTCGGCGGCCGCTGCCGCGGCACGCTCGCTACGCTCGCTCGCCTTCGCGCGTTGTTTGGTCACAGTTCTAACCTAACCTAACCTACCCGTTTCGAATTTGACAAACTGTTTATTGTCTGAACAAGAAAACCTAACCTATCCTATTTTGCAAATGTACGTATTTATGTATTTAAATGAACATTCGGAATAATACATATCATATAATACAATACTGAGGACATCTGTCTGTAACGTTTCTAAATAATGTTAAATGTTGCTTATGTCAAGTGTCGATTATGTAATGTGTTACTTATAGAATCTAATGATTATGACACATGTTATTATGGAAACTAATATTATGGCAAATAAAAGTTATGTCAAATAAGTTGATATGGCAAGCGTTATTAGTATAAATGATAATAGTGCAAGTAAATATTATGAGTGGGGACGATTATGGAAAACAATAATAGGACAAATAATATTATGGAAAACAATATAATACCGTAAATAGTGCATAGAGAATGCTGCTGCCCATTCTCTAGTAATCCCTTAGTCGCCTTTTACGACACCCATGGGAAGACATAGGGTAGTGCGATTCTTTAAGTCCGGCACCACACGGACACGACGTTTACACACAATGCTGACAAAAGCAGAATCTTTATAAAAACTCATTGCTTAGGGGTCGCACTAAGTGTTGCAGTCATAATTTTTCCAATGTGATAAATACTGAAATGAAATGAAATGAAATTGTTTATTCTGTAAATAGGATATCGGAATCACTTTTACACGTCATATATTTTTTTTTTTTTAAATAAGCTAGATGAGGTCGGCGTTTCCTAATTGACTACTCTGAGAAGAAAGGCCGAAACAAACTCAGAGGTCACAGTCTCTTTTAAAGTCCAGACATAATCTTGGTCAAGCCATATGAGAACCATGTAGATTAGTGTCTGAAATGGTCTTTTGAGGAAAGAACCACACAGATTGTTGTGTTATACAAGAAAAATCCTTTTTTCGCAAAGTAACAATAATACTTTCCATCGTTCTAGACTAGGGTTGCCATGCCCAAATTTAGAAAAGGCAGTGTATAGAGTGCCACCATTGGCACTCTATCCCTATCGGATAAAGTGCCACTACAGGCACCCTAGTAACACCGCCTCGGCCCGGCTAAAGTGCCGCAAGCATTGGATTGTCATTGTCACTGTCACTAAGTCACGTCACTTGGTATTTTGTTTGATTGTCGACGTTAGATCGCTGTAAAACACCACATTCCCAAAACATTACATTCTCTTGTGCCTAAACGGACCCTGGCACTTCGCCGGCCGCTACCGCGGCACCGCTCGCTACGCTCGCTCGGCTCGTGCGTTGTGTGGTCACAGTTCTAACCTAACCTAACCTAAATAACAAGTGACAGTGACAATGCAACGCTCACGGCACCCTAGCCGGGCCGAGGCAGTGACACTAGAGTGCCACAAGAAACTCGCGGCACTCTATACACTTCGTTTAGAAAACCAGGATTAGAAGGTGAAAATACCAGGACATTTCGGATTAAAAACAGGACGAATTATAAGAGCAGTAGTTAATAGCAACACGCAATGAAAACAGGATCAACGAAACTCAATTCGCGCACTCTAGTGCATTATAGTGTTTGCATTGCGTTTCAGAGAGAGAGCTTCTATCTAACGTTAGATAGAGAGAACACTAGTGCGCGAAAATAGTAGTGAGAAAGACACAACAACCAGAGTTACGTTACAACTTAAATATTTTAAATATCCCGTGCTTCGCGTTTGAAGGTGGGGAAGGGGAAAAGACTGTTATGACTTTTAAACGCGGCCGACCGATAAACGTAAGGTTGAAGACGCGAAATATAAAAAAACAGGACTTTACCAGGATGCTTTAAAAACCCAGGACGTTACTAAAAAACTATCCAGGCCACCCCAGGACATCCTGAAAAGCATGACATGTCCTGGGAAAACAGGACGGTTGGCAACCCTATTCTAGACTAGCCGATAGGATGAACAACTCGCCTAATCTGTATGTTTCATGATCTATTTATGTTAATTGTTAATTTATTTTGCAGGTACCGCCGCGCCCCCCAACCCGGCCGCGCTACCCACAGACGTACTCAACGATGATCTCTGCCTGTCCGAATCCGGCAGCGACTCCGACTGACCTCACGAAAAACGTTTATTTCATCGGGTTTGGGTGTCTTATTTTTTAAACGTTACTCTACTCGCCCTCACAAAACAGATTACTCGTCAAACTTGGCAAGTGTATGTCACCTATCATGACACTTCTCCTTCCTACTTTTTAATGCACGGAGCAATAAGTAAATGGAGTATTCATACGAATATTTGACACTAAAATTAAAACTCAATAAGTGAGATTCGACAGGGAAATTAAATGTTTATTGGATGCATGCGGTTTATGATAGAAGTCTGTCGAGGCAATAATCAATGTTTGCATGAATGACGATCACGGACTTACCATATCGCTCCATTTACAATCGAATCCGTGTCCAAATGATATTATACTTGTGTAAAATATTATGATGTGTTGTGGTGTAAGTGCTCGACTCGTACAGTGCAGTTCCCGTCGTCAAGGCTCGCTCTAGTGTTACATGTTAACTTGCCATGTTTTGAAATATTTTTGTAATGTAAGAGATGGTACATTAAAGTATAATATTTTTATGTCAGATTTATTTTATTCATAATTTTTAAGTAAAATGAACTTAATTGTTATGTATTGTTGACATAATTAAAGATAATCGTAACGTGCCTCATGTGAACATAGATATTTTTTTTATTTGATGCCAATATTTGTAAAAGTTAGGTTTAAGTACGTAATGATTGGTAATAATATTTTATCACGATGTTCATTTATTTAAATTTAGTTAATATTAAAAAATTGCAATAATCCTTTGTACAGGAAGATACGAGAATAAAATATTGTAATATAATGATGAACATGATAGTTTGTCGAGAGATATAAATCGTTTTGTATGTACATAGATATGAGAGAACTTAATTATATTATAATAGGGTTGTTGTGTTAACTCGCAAAACCTGGATTGTGTGCCTTCAGCAAACTACATTGCTAATTTATTTTGGATCATTACGTCGTCTAATATTGATAAGACGTTACCTACCCAATTATGTCCACATGCTCTTTTTACTTATATGAGAATATAAACAAAAATAAGAAATGAAACAAGTTTTTTTATTTTACTGTTTGACGCAGTACCCTATATTAAAATGTAAGCCTTAGGCTGCCTGTCCACTGGAGCGGAGAGGAGAGGAGCGGAGATGTGCCAAAATTAACCAATAGAATCGCACCTCTGGTGCGCAGTTTTGATTCTATTGGTTAATACTAACACATCGCTCCTCTCTCCTCTCCGCTCCGGTGGACAGGCAGCCTTAATCTGCCTGGCCCCTTGCCCCTTAGACTGAAAGGGTCGTTATAGATTATAGTTAACTTGAATGCCTAATTTATCCTGATATAAGTACCTAAGTTTACTATGATAAAATGTACATCATAATGCACTTTCTAAATCACTTGTGATGGCTGTGTAAGCGATACCCAGCAACGGGGTACATCAATGATTTCAGCACAGAACACTGCTTACACGGTACACCATCTGTGGAGTTTCTCTTATTGCCGACGGCCACACAAATAATAGAAGATCGACATGGTTACAGCTTGGCCAAAAAGATGTGAACGTGGTGACATTTGGAACTAAATATTTTACTTATCTATGTTTTTTTTACTTTAAGTCTGTAATGACGACACTATTTTACTTTGCCGACAAGTGCTAGTAGATTTTGATTTAGGTCACCCACATGCAGCGTTTATTGTTGCACATTTATTTTAACAATTTATTTCCCATTCGAAGTGACCTAAGTGCGATAGAGGCACCCTCAATTTTTTCCAACTCTTTTTTGCCAAGCTGTACTTTGACTTGCCACATAGCCTGTCCCATCATGCATGACCCAAGTACTCTTATCACCGTCGCTGGCCGTCGCATAAACATAGTTTGTTGATCAATCCACATGTAGAGAATATCAAACTATTTCCATGGAGAGTTATGCTTCTGCTTCGTATAGTCTATGAAACCGTGCCGAGTTGCTTGTCAATGTGAACTGACTGTCATTAAAGTGTCAATGTCAGCCGTCAGTTTCGGGGAAATAAAGTCAGCGCTTCGTATTTCTTGTTACCGTTCTTTATCTATTTGTTTGAAGAATTGTTTACGTGACTGCTTATTTTATAACAGGCACAGTTACGACTAAATCATAAGTAAATCATTAACCGTATATATCATGTTGTGAGTATTTCTAGGTGATCTTTACAAATGAAAATGTCTAACTCACTTTCGAGTAATAAAAGTCACTCGAAAAAGGCGAATAGCAGCAGAGAACGTGATAGAAACAAGTCTGTAGCATCAGAATCGGGAGGCTCCAGTCAGTGCGACACTCCTCCGCTCAATGAAAAGGTAAAACATTTGCGTAGTTGAGGTTATTCCTGTATTAACTTGTAGCCATTTACTTGGCGCCTTTTACCTATATCCTTAACCACAAAGAGCTAAGTATGGACACTTGTTGGCCTTTTGAGCCAGTGTTTAATTCGATGATTGAATAAATAACTTTTTCTAAAAGTGTATCAAGGACAACCTTTCATCACCTCCTTTTATGTTTCTATACATAACACAATTTTTTCATTCAGGATGGAAGCTCAGCGCAAGGCAAGTTTGCGGGCATTAGTCCTGAGTCCGTGTCCTGCATGGCAGAGCAGGCAGGGCATGAGGTCAACTCCGAGGCCATCACTACACTGGCTGAGGATGTCAGCTATAAACTCAGGCAGGCTATCAGTGTAAGAACTTTACTCATAGATACTCTTACATAAGTTACTTCGCAATGTCAGTTCTTCTAGTTAGAATGCTGCCTGAGTACTGCTACTAACGTTCTATATAAAGACACAGTTGAATAAATATTATTTGATTTTAAAGGTAAATGTTGTCTTGAATAAACTCAAATCTTAAGATATTTACCTCTTTGTAACTCCATAAAATGATTTACATTGAGATTTGTATTATTAAGCTAATGTTGTATAAATTTGGCTAATGTTTGTAGTCAAAGCTGGCTTTTATGCTTTCCAATAGCTACCAAAACAGAAATAATGCATATTTCATTGTTGTTGCCAATTATATTAATTAGTTCCTACAAGAAACATGCAACTCCACCAGCAGCTATAACTATACAGGGTGGCAGGGACATCGACGCGAAGCCTGCGACGAAAAATTTTAACGCATGGGGGTTCAGAATCATGTACTGAATCCATGGAAACAGGCTTCGCGTCGATGTCCCGGCCACCTGGTAAATATAATGCCTGTTTCCCTCAAAACGGTAGGTAAAGGAAGTTCACCCACATAAAACCGGTAAATTGTGAATATTATGGGTATAATGCCTATAATATAACATTTCACAATTTTGAAACAGAACATTGAATGATTACCATAAAATAAAATGACAATGCAATTAAATTAAATAAATGAGCGGTGACAACAAATTAAATATTAAAATCATTATAAAATTATAATTTCGAATAAAGATTAAATCAATAGTAGGGGCGTGTTGTAATTTGTTATTATTATTCCAGACCCTAGCCTTGCACAGTGAGATGATGAAGAAGTCATCTGTGGACAGCTGGGACGTGAATACACTTTTAACATTGACTGATACCAGCCCGGTCGTAGGATCCTGTATTACACAATACACCACTTTAGGCGAAGAAAAGCTTTGCGTTCCCATTGTGAGTATATTAAAATTTGTGGATATTACTGGTGTAAAGACGCTAAACAAAGCCTAAGGTCACAAATTGTTCTCCCAATCGCTGTGATAATTTTTCATACTGGACCATTCCTGGGAACTATCTGGCTATGGAGATTATTTAAGGTCAAAATTCCAACTTAATTACAAAAAAACATGTTTTAAATGATCACAGCCTGTATGTAGGTACTTGTCAGTGTTTGTTTTGCTGAGTATTTGGATATGTATCTATCATAGAACCCAGGACACCACGCTTGGCAACTACAGAATTCAGCCATTAATGAATAGCAATCTTCTCTTTTCCTTCTTCTTTTTCCTACATTGTGTCCCACTGCTGGACAAACGCCTCCCTATTTTCATTTCAAACTTCTCTATTTTGTGTGATCCCTGGTCATTTTCGCCCAATAGCAATCTCTGTTGAAACAAATGATATTTATCAAGATGTTTGCTATACAGTGTTACTTCTTCGTTGCAGGACAACTTGCTAAATGTGACAGAGTTTGCGCTAACATCTCAGAGCTATGTGTATGGCTCAACAGCCACCGTCTCAGTAGAATGGATCACGGATGACAAGAGCCTCAATAATACCAGTAACATTAGTTTAAACCTGCAGAATTATTACACCAAAGTTGCTAGAGGTTTGTGTTTCAGATTTTATTACAATGCAAAATTAACAAATAAATATCTTTTGTAAAACAAGCTAAATATAAGAAAATTATAGTCTGTTGTTTCCCTTTCAATATAGAAACCAATGAATGAATTTTTTATACCCCTAAATACTGATTCGTGTTTTTTCATTTTATTGTCAGTAGTTGGATATTTTAGTTTTGTTATTAGTATTGATACTAGATAAAATGGCTAAATATTCATTCAATATCATTAGTAATTATTTTGATTTTACCCATTTATTTATTTTCTTGTATAAACTGAAACCAATCACAATATTTACAGCAATACTAAACCTTCGGAAGAAACCAAAAGAGCTAGCAGTAGAAGACCTGACAACGAATACCCGCATCGGTCCTATATTCCCGAACCTGTTCAACCTGGCTGTCCTAGTACTAAACGATGACAACCTGAATGCTCTCAACGTGCCCGCTAAGAAACCGCTGCAGTCTAACGTGTTGGATATGGTTGATGCACTCTGTTCCAATCCTTGTAGTTTGGATACTAATATACAGCAGCAGGTGAGTTTAATTACATGTTGCAATGCACTAGAGGCTTACCGTTGTACTCTTAATTTAGTAAAAAAGGGTTTCAGGAAGATAGGTACCAAGCTGCCTGAGTAAAAGCTCCTGTAGCGAGCACAGGCGTACTCAAAACGCGTGCAACCGCCATCTTGGATTTACATTTTGGCCTCACTATCGGCTTTAGCACCCTCAAAAACTACGAAAACAACACCCATGTCGAAAGTGAGAGACGTCTTTTTGTACGAATTTTCGTCGTGCGTGTTCCTGGACCGTTCGTGCATGCGATCCCGAAATATCCTTAGAATTATCAAAAACAAATACGATCAATTTGATCAAACTTCATTGGTGAGGTTAGTTCGCTATCGCTGCCCATATACAAAGGGCAGCGAACTAACCTCAACAATCAAACAAAATAACAAATGACAGTGACAATGACAATGCATTGCTGACGGAACTTTAGTCGGGCCGAAGTAGCGCCACTATTATGCCGCAAATAGCGGCACTTTATCCGACAGGGATAAAGTGCCGCTACCGGCACTCTATAAACTTTCTTTAAAAAATTCTTTCAGAATAATTATAATTACCAGTAGAATATATTATATGTTGGTTATTATTCACCAGTAGAATGCTATATTATTTTATGTTACTCAGTGATAATATCTTATAAAGCTATAATTTATAAAGACACCACCCGGGCGAAGCCGCTGGCGGAAGCTAGTTTAAACAATAACTCCAACTCAATATGTCTCTCTACTAGATATAAGTAATAAGCCTTTCGAAAGTGCCACTTGCCACAAGTCCAAGCACTCATAAATTATAATATTAATAGTACATGTATAATGACTATGCCAGCTGTTTATTAATCATCAATGTGCTGTTTCAGTTCCAGAGGTTATTTCCAGTGATGGTATCGAACATACTTGGCAATGGATCACTCGCAGAGAAAATGGTCGCAATACTCACAAAAATCACACGTACCTGGCCCTCGTTTATTACTATAGGTAAGTTATTTAAGATGTTTTTTTTTTGGGTGGGTGGTTATTAAATAACTTCTCCCGCTCTGGGAGGAGTGGCAGGGCGTGTCAGGAACTCAGGACTGACTAAAACCCACCCTGCTCCTTCAGTTGTCTGTCTGCCTGGAGGCCACGGTATCCCTTTTAGACTTTCCCGCGAATAGAATAGAATAGAATAGAATAGTTCTTTATTTGCACAGAAAGTAGGTATAAGTTACAGATGTTAAGTTTAATAAAATGATCCTTATACTAACTACCTTAACTAAGGCATGCAAACAGTTTAAATAATAATAAAGACTGACTCAATATAAAAATTATTAACAAATTCAATCAAATCAATACAAGTTTACCATGTCAAGATGAAATTAAGAATATAAAAAAATAAAATTGAAATAGGCAACACAAATTATACATAATGTCAAGTTTATAAATTCGTCAAAATCGAGTTCGAGGTCAATGCATAAGTTAACAAAATATGATATTAATAACAAGATATGAATAGCGAACAAGGCAGGTATCGGCCTTAGCGGACCCCGTCAGTTGTGCTGACATGTCTTTGAGGTGCGCGTGGAACACAACGCGCCGTCGACCCGGGCCTGCCCCCCAATTACGCAATGCACGATCAATTTTAAATTGAAACCAATTGAAAAAGATTGCCAGTCCATTGCTTCATAAGTTCGACAAAAAAAATCAGCTCAATTTTTTTTGTCGAACTTATGAAGCAATGGACTGGCAATCTTTTTCAATTGGTTTCAATTTAAAATTGAAAATGCATTACGTAATTAGGGTGCTGGTCCTTGTCGGACGGCGAGCTACCCATTGCTCATCGTCCGCAAGCCGCATCCTTTATTTTAATTCGTACTGTTACGTTTGTTGGTTTAAATCTTGTAGGGATAGTCTAATACTTACAGGATTTTTTGCTATTACGAAACGAAACAAACTATTCCTAAGCTTACAGTTATACGACACGAAAACGGTCGAAATTTCCATGCTATGTGATTTAGAGGAATTTGATAGATGTTGTCTAGTGGTTCCCAAAGTTGACTGGACCGCGACCCACATAACAAAAACTTCCACATTCGGGTCTCACCTCTTTTCTGTCATGGTGTAAAAAGGAGCACACAGAATGAAGGACTGTTCAAAATAAGAAAAAATATACTATACTTATAAGGAGTGCTAGTTCAGTAAAGATTATATTTGTTTCCTATTTTTTGTTATTATAGCTTTAGCATTAACTTCAATTTTAGTTACTATTAATCGCAATGCCGGTATTTAATTTGAATATTAATCGTAGCTCAAATTAATTTTTCAAGGCCCACCCAATATTCGCTCGTGACCCGCCAGTGGGTCGCGACCCATAGTTTGGGAACCACGGGTCTACTCTAGGGTATAAAGTTTAGAATCTCCAAATAAATAAACGCATTCTCTCGCTGCGAAATACCCTTAATAATGGTCTACTTCCGCTACATCGCTGCTTTATGGTTTCTTTCGGTTTGCTTTTTATTTACAAATAAACAGAAACTTATTTATATTATTATACAATGTGGAGACTACCATACAACAAAAAAATAAAATACTGGCACTACTAACGCTTAAGAGTATTTTGGAACTGTAAAAAAAATCCTAGCTTCGAAAAAAAAACATGAATTTTTCAAACAAATTAAATGTAATTTATGCCGGATCCACCCCTAAGCCTATAAATTCCGTTTATCCAACTAGGTATTGGGTGAATTCTCGGGCATAAATTTCAGAATATCCACCTTAGGGTGGATTTTTGGGGTGGATAAAAGGAATAGCCCGAGTCGACTATGGATTTTGCCGAGCTATAATGACTAAACTATTGAATATATTCATTTGATTTTTTTTATACAGTATGGGAACGTCATTATGGACACGCCGTTTAATATTTTGTTGTATTGTCGTCTCCACCTTGTATATTTAATATTAAATAAATGAGTTAGGCGCAGTTCGAGCCAGCGCCGCAGTTTCGTGAAAATGTGTGGTGAAATAGTGACTAATTTCTTTAACGATGTTATTTAATATTTACAATGAATTACAAAAAAAAAATGGTTATTGCATTTCTAATGATGCAAGCTTTCATCGATTGTGATATTTTTTAGTTCTGAGCAGATTTACGGCTGATATGAGATGACATCTTAAAGATTTCCTTACGGTTTCTATACTGCCGTCTCGGCACTACATTTTTTAGGCTCATTGCATTCCTTATGATGCAAGCTTTCTTCGATTGGGATTTTTTTAATTTCTGAGCAGATTTACGGCCGATATGAGTATTTTATATGAAATTATTTTGCTATTGTCAACTTCTTATGCATTTTTATCCATGTTTTACGAAATATTTTTGTTGTATCTCTTTAGGTCCTGATAGTCCTTTGTCAACTCTTGGTAACGACACCAGAATCACCGTTCTAGCTGAACACGTTTTCGCACTATACGATTTGGAATTTCGACATATAGTGAAAAATTGGAGGGTCGCGCGCATGCTCCTGCCTTCGCGATGCGACATCATAGGCAAATAAAATTCTGCCTAAAAATTGTTATAAATATGACCTATCTTTTGCGTCCTTAACCATTACTCTAGCATTAACCGTCTCGTAGTTATTAGAGATTGAAATCTTACATGCCGGTCAAAAATATTGAACTTACTTCATTACTCCGAGCGAAAAGACGTTTTCACGTCAAAAATCGACACCCTCAGTTTCATAATATTCTTATATATTTCCTTCAGGCAAAGGCATCCTCTTCGACTACCTAGCACAAGGCACAAAGGAGCGGCTCACGGCGCCCATGATCAAGTGTGTGATGGCTCTGGGCAGACGAGCGCTGGTGGAGTGCCTGGCCGACCACCTGGATCATCTCGATGACTGCATACATGCGCCTCGGAGGAACCATCTGCAGACAGACCTTAGGGAGACCATACTTGTGAGTGAGACTTACATACCGCACAACATAAACAAACAACTTAAAAAAATCTTCCATTTTTTTATTTCAGCGTAATTCAACGAACGTACTAATTGATAAATGCTTTTTTATCATATCTATTCAAAAAGACGTAGTTTAATCTTCGTAAACAGGGACTAAAATAATATCCTAAGTAATAATGCTACATGCATTATTCAAACAAACAAACAAACAATTAATTAATTTCTAGAATTTTCTGGACCTTATTTACGCAAATAAATGATTTTGGCAACCCTTTTCCAGTCTAGGGACATACATACATAGTTCATGGCGATTGTTAGGTACTTATCATTGTGTCTGCTTCGCGAACAGTGAAAGTGTTAAAACTGTGTATTTGTCTCTGATTTTATTAATATTTTTTAAAAAACGTCATGTGTTTGGATTTTATTCCTGTAAGTACTACTTACAAAAGCCATTAAAAGGCATATTACTTCGTACATATAAAAGCGAAACTACCGCACCGATCCTAAATAGTGTACGTATTCCAAAATCTACAATTTCGAGGCGCGCCCACTTTCGATTCAAATTTTTATTTCCTTTTATTACCCTACCTTACCTTAAACCCTTCTAATTACCTTTAACCTGATTCTGGAATTGTGCCCGGTTGATGGCAATAGGCTCGCCCCCTATTACATGGGAGTCCCATGTAATAGGGGGCGACACCCACATTTCGCCAGTTATGTTCGAGTCCCATGATGGGACTCGAACATAACTGGCGAAATGTGGGTGTCCTATAGGTACACCTCTGCCTAACCCTTCGGGGAATACAGGCGTGATGTTTTGTATGTTATGTCTTACCATAAGTTTCTGAAAATTACTGTACAATCAACTTATCATCTTTAATGTTTGAGTTGAAGTGCCCCCGGACTTAAAGGAGGCAAACGACAGAGCTATCCAAGTAGCAACGCACTGGTCGATCAAAATATGTGTCATGGATACGAGAAGCAGATCTTTAAGTAATGTAAATTTATTTGTTGCCAGGACGTGTCAACATGCTTACTCAGATCTGAACCCACGACGTATATAGAAGACTACGTGACGACAGACTACACGCTGTACGAGATGCTGGGTGACTCTGTACTGCCGCGGCGGATGTTATTCCCTATCACAGGTATATCTTAACAATTTGACATGAAAATCATGGTATAATAAAACCAGGTATGGTATTCCGAGACACAGTGGTCACGTGGGTGACACAAGTCTACGTCATACATAACAGCTCACAGTGTTCCATTGGACCAAAAAAAAACCCTCTGCTGTTTATGGTATTTATCGATCAAAGGATGCATTTATAATGCACAAGTAAAGCACCCACGTGTCAATTTCAAATACTTTTGTTTTTTTTAAATGACGAAGTTTAGGTGATCTTTTCGTTTAAAAAATTAAAATATTTTCTGAAAACGTAACTGTCCAAGATATTTATTTTATATAAATATAATCTGATAGAGCATCTTTGGGCGTATATTTTCCAGTTTTTACTTTTGGAAAATCACCTCCGGATACAGATTAATATTGTTTTTTCAGATTTTCGTTTTTTTTTTTTCTCCCTAAAACCGCAAAAGTGCGACTTGACACTAGTACAGAAACATTGCTCGTAACAAAGCCTATCAATGATAAAAAAGTCACGTCGCAGTGTCGGAGAAAATAGGATGAATGATAAATCGGAGTTGTTATACAACTCCGATTTATCATTCATCCTATTTTTATAATTCCAAAATTTCAATATTCCTAACGTTTATAATTACTATTCTCAAAATACCGAATTTCAATGGATCGAATAACAAAAAGTCCGACTTAATAATAATTCGAAACATCAAAAATACGAATTCCGATTATTAAAGTTCGGATTAATTAGAATTCCGAAATAAAAAGGCCTTGTAAAACTGAAAAGCAAGACAACAAAACACACTGGTCACAGTTCCAACCTAACCCATATGATTCACCAACAATAAAGAGGATCTGGCGCTCGGTGACCGCTGCCGCGGCACGCTCCCTACGGTCGCTCGCCTTCGCGCGTTAATGGTCACTGATCTAGCCTAACCTAACCGAAATGATTTACCAACAATAGAGGGGATCTGGCGCTCGGCGACCGCTGCCGCGGCACGTTCCCTACGGTCGCTCGCCTTGGCACGTTAATGGTCACTAATCTAACCTAACCCAAATGATTCACCAACAATAGAGGGGATCTGGCACTCGGCGGCCGCTGCCGCGGCACGCTCCCTTCGGTCGCTCGATTTCACGCGTTAGGGTCACTAATCTAACCTAACTCAAATGATTCACCAACAATAGAGGGGACCAAAATAGACGTTTTCAAATTAAAAACTCATAGATTTTGAATTTACATGTGTAACTAAATATTATACTAATTGAGGGCTCTTTCAATTTATGCGTTTCGTGTGTCGGACCGCTGCCGCACGCTCAATTTAGGCGTTCGGTGCCGGACTGCTACCGACCCGACAGCGAGATATAACCTGCGGCACGGTAAGCGTGCGGCATCGGTTCGAAAGCGTGCGGCAGCGGTTCGACACGAAACGCATAAATTGAAAGCTTCCCGAACAGGTTAGTACTTACTCGGTGTCTCGTGCGGCAGCGGTCCGAAACGAAACGCATAAATTGAAAGCGCCCTATATCAGAATCCTAATTTTAGTAGTTTATTCGAAGTATTGAAAATCGGAATGTCGCTTTTAAATTCAATCAAATTAACTGCATGTGAGGTTCTGTTTACTTAGGCTTTATTTACAGCAGTGATTCTCAAACTTTTTAAATGACGGAACCCTTTTGGGAAGCAAAATACTTGATGGAACCCTACAATAAAACAATTGTTTTTATAAGTGTATTTTTTATTAATCAGCATAATAAAAGTACAATGTAACAGTTACTAATTATTATTTACTTCACCACTTGGCAAGGACAACAATAGAAAACATTAAAAAAGAAAAAATCTAACTAGTGGGAGGTATGAAACTGTTTTTTATTTTTCATCAATTGGTTGATATCAGGTTTGATGGAAGAAAGTTGGAGTCTCATATCAGCTTCGGCGTCCAGTCTATTGCGATATTTTGTTTTCGTGGCTGCGTAGGTAGAGAATCCTGTTTCGCACAAATATGTAGTTGGGAACGGGAGCAGAATATCCAGAGCCATTTGGCCAAGCATTGCATATTCATCTTGGATTCTGCACCAAAAATCATTGAGAGGCGTCGTTTTGAACAGTGACTCCATACTTGTGTCTGATGACATTTCTAAAAGAGATTCATATATCTCGTTTGACATGTTTTCAGGCTTTTCCAAGTTGGGTAAAAAAGGATTATGATTCCATGAATTCACTTTAACTATTTCTTTCTTACCAATGCAAATGATCCAAAAATCGAATTTTCTTTTAAAAGCAGTTATTTTATTATAGGCCTGAAACACTGTTGTCTGTTTACCTTGCAACGATAAATTCAATTCGTTAAGTTTTTGAAAGATATCCGCCATAAAAGACAATCGGAAGAACCAAGTTTTATCATACAAACGGTCCTTCAAATTAAAAGAAGTATCTGCTGAAAGAAACATTTGTAACTCGGCTCTAAGTTCAAATAGCCTTGTTAAAGTTTTACCCCGAGACAGCCATCGCACTTCTGTATGGAGCAGCAGTGTTTTATGTTTGCTGCCATAATCTTCACACAATAATGAGAACAATCGGGATTGTAGTGGTCGTGATTTGATAAAATTAATTATTTTTACCGCTTCATCCATAACTAATTTTAGATTTGACGGCATTTGCTTCATCGCAAGTGCTTGTCTATGCAGAATACAATGGCTGGAACTACAATTACGCGCTTTATTTTTAATTCGTGACACTGTTCCTGCTGTTTTACCTGTCATCGCCTTGGCCCCATCTGTACAAATGTCAATGCAATTGTTCCAACTGAGATTATTTTCTTCAAAAAATATATTTATTTTATTAAAAATTTCTTCCCCGGTAGTGTTTGTAAGCAGCGATGAACACATAAGCATGTCTTCTTCAAAAGAACTTTTATATGGATATCTCACAATAACCAGCAGGATAGCCAAACCAGCGACATCAGTCGACTCGTCCATTTGCAAGGCGAATCGTGTATTTTGTAGACGTGTAACTAGTTCTTGTTTGACGTAGCTTGCCAGATCATGGATTCGTCGTGAAACAGTATCGTTTGATAGCGGAACAGTAGAAAGATGCTTTGCAGATTTTTCATCGAGCATACATTTTGTTATGTCTAATACACATGGTTTTATTAATTTCTCAGCGATAGTATGCGCTTCACCTGCTTGTGCAATGCGATAGCTAACTAAATATGATGCCCCCGTGGCCTTTTCGTTGATAGTTTGTGTTACATGCATCATATTTTTTTGACTTTCTAATAACTGATCTTTTTTGCGAACAAAAAATTCTTTATTCTTGTCTTTAGACTCGGGGTGTACAGTTTCTAAATGTCGGCGCAATTTGGCAGGTGCCATGGAACTATTAGGAAGCAGTTTACTACAGAGCATGCAGAGAGGTGAGCCGTTGGAATCAACAAATCCGAAACTGATATAAGATTCATCATACTTCCTTCTTTTCGTCTTTGAAACCGTCGAGCTTGACGTCGTGGCATCATCTTCTGAATCGGTGATTGCTATATTCTCCGCGCGCACTGCTTTTGAACATTCAGCGTCATTAGAAGATGTTGTTGCAACACGTTTAACACCTTTAAGCCAACGTTCCATTCTTCTTTATTTATAATGTTACACGTCAGGATAGTGGGGTTTAAATAATCCACAATCGTTACTGCGTATAAGAGACTAAATTTAGTACCTACGGTGAAGAAATGTACAAAACTGAGACAACAGAATACAGCAGGCAGTAAAACAATGAACACTAGTTTCTCGCTAGCGAGCTTGTAAGTAGGCAGTAACTTATCGCTCCGAACGCTAATCGTCAACTGACGACGGGCGACGCTTTTATACTTAGTCCTAGACTCGATCTCAAATATTCTCGAAAATACTCGAGTCGGCGGCACCTTTGATAAACAAAAAGCAAAAATAAAAACAGAAATTTAAAAATTGCGTTGTAAACAATATCGACTTTATCCTTTGAAGTTAGAGTCGAAAGTCGCTTGTTGACAACTATAGCGTCTAATTCAGAGGCGGCTTTTATCAAAAAGACTACGCGCTCACAAGTACACTACCCGCTCGTTTTAAGTTTGCCGCTGGCGATAGGTATGACGTTCGAAAAGTAGCGTCAGCAAAACATAATATAAAAATTTTTTTTATTTAATTGTAACAATAAAAATTGTAATATTTGGGTAAAACTATGACACATTATAAGTTTTGTTGTCACGTGGGGGAGGGTACGCGCATTCCACAGAACGGCAAACTTAGAGCGAACGGGTTGTACAAGTATAAAATTGTTGATACCAAACTTATGAGATATTGTACCAGCTATTGTAACACATGTTTCTACAAATACAAATAAATAAATAAATAACGTTCATAGCGTTTTGTCTCCGCGCGGCCGCGGAGTGTTTTTCTAAATTCTTACGGAACCCCGACAGAGGTATCACGGAACCCTAGGGTTCCGCGGAACACACTTAGAGTATAGCTGATTTACAGGAATCTCACAAAGACATGATACAGTTTTAAATCCCACCAAATTCTTTTCAGATAAAATCACAAACGAAAACGCATCACCCGAGAGAACATCAGACGAAGATTTCACATACCCACCGGTCCGGCCGGTGATGAAACGGCCCAAACTCCGGCTCATACCTTCCCCTAGCAACCTAAGAAACGGAGTCCACAGAGAGTCAGTCTTCGAACCAACCAAGTTTAAAAGTGATAAGTGTATTAGAATCAAAATCAAAAGTTGTCGGACACAAGTGTTGAGACCACTCAGAACTCCAGTGTCAAACTATGTTTCCAATCCGCCTTGCAATGGTGTTGTTGTAGCAAGCGGACTCCTCAATAGATTTAGGTATAAACTAAACAAGTCTCGTGATCCATTTCCAATATTTGGAGCTGTTGTGTTGTAAGCTTTACTCTATTATTAATATTATACATAAATTATTACTTTTCGATTTTGCTGTATCATTTACTTACCTACATATAAAGCATGTTAGTACAGTAAACCATGAAACATTTGAACTGCGAATATGACCCTTCCACTGCTAAGATATAAAAGCGCAGTCTGTCACATTGTTACCAAGGTCGTGCGGTTAATAACGCTCAAATTCACTCCTTATATTACTCGCACGATACTGCTCGCGGACTGAGTGAGAGCGAGACAGCGGCGGCAGCGGGGAGAAGGCGCCAATAGTTTAGGTAATTTCTTTTTACGGCGAAAATAACAATACTATTGTGTGCTATAAGTGGAAAAACACAGTTACCGTACCTCGTCATTCACGATTAAGAGCAGTGGCGGCACAGTGGTATCCAGTTCGAACCCACGCAGGCACTTTGCGTATTTAATTTCATCACCACCGATCTCAAAACGATGAAGGAAGACATTGCATGAGGAAACCTGAGAACCAAACATTTTAAGACATGTGACATCCGCCAACAAACACTGGGCCCACGTGGTGCATTAAGGCTTACTCCCTCACACTGGAGGCCTATGTCCTAACAGTGGGAACGTTAACGTTGGGCTGCGTTATCATTCGCGATTATGACTATGAATTTGGGCCGATTTTTATATTACTTTACACAAGTCAGTCATTAGGGTAGACTGGGTACGGTTGTGACAATCGCAATTTTAGCGAAACTAAGAAATACCGGGGAAATGTGGTTGCGGGAACATATGGGTCGTGTTTTACAGTGTTTTGTCAGCCAACGCGCAACGATAACGTTAGCAGGGGCCAGGGGCCCTCATTACTTTTAAACGATCAAAAGTAAGTATTTTTATTCTATTTCGTTTAATGATTTTTGTTATATGTGTACAAATACAGAAATTAGTGTGCTTTTTAATTGTTAGTAATCACATTGTTAGTATAATAGGTAAATATGGAATCCTCCTATTGCGTATTAAGCGCCTACGACACTTGAATAGATAATTGTAAGTTGTCAAGTTACACAATTGCTATTGAATTAATGTCAGGCGTATTCTACCTGAAAAATTGTATTGACTAACTAGCTGCCCACCCGGCTTCACACGGGTATAAGTACTTATCTACGGCGTACCTACCTACTCTGCCCCACCTACCAACCCTACACTGCCCGACCTACCTACCTACCTACCCTACCCTAACTACCTACCCTACACTGCCCGACCTACCTACCTACCCTACCCTGCCCGAACTACCTACCCTACACTGCCCGACCTACCTACCTACCCTACCCTGCCCGAACTACCTACCCTACACTGCCCGACCTACCTACCTACCCTACCAACCTATCTGCCCTACACTGCCCGACCTACCTACCTACCCTACCTACCTATCCTGCCCTACCTACCTACCTACCCTACCTACCTACCTACCTACCTTCCTATCTACCTACCCTGCCCTATTTACCTACCCTCCCGGACCGACCTACCTACTTACCTACCCTGTCCTACCTACCTACCCTACACTGCGACACTTGAATAGATAATTGTAAGTTGTCAAGTTACACAATTGCTATTGAATTAATGTCAGGCGTATTCTACCTGAAAAATTGTATTGACTAACTAGCTGCCCACCCGGCTTCACACGGGTATAAGTACTTATCTACGGCGTACCTACCTACTCTGCCCCACCTACCAACCCTACACTGCCCGACCTACCTACCTACCTACCCTACCCTAACTACCTACCCTACACTGCCCGACCTACCTACCTACCCTACCCTGCCCGAACTACCTACCCTACACTGCCCGACCTACCTACCTACCCTACCCTGCCCGAACTACCTACCCTACACTGCCCGACCTACCTACCTACCCTACCAACCTATCTGCCCTACACTGCCCGACCTACCTACCTACCCTACCTACCTATCCTGCCCTACCTACCTACCTACCCTACCTACCTACCTACCTACCTTCCTATCTACCTACCCTGCCCTATTTACCTACCCTCCCGGACCGACCTACCTACCTACGTACCCTGCCCTACCTAACTACCTATCTTACACCCTACCTACCTACCTTACACCCTACCTACCTACCTACTTTACACCCTACCTTCACCTAACTATCCTAAAAACCTTCTCCTTACAATAACGAAAAAAGAATTAGTGAAATCGCGTGTTCAAATAGGGATTCATTTTAGGCCCTAAACTTTAGTGAATGAGAGAGAGAAAGCTTATTGTGAGAGAACGACAGGAGACCGGCTTCGTTCGCATCCTTACTCTGTGCTGTTTACGGGATGAGAAGTGACACCGGTAGACGCCTAACGGGAATAACTGATCGAGTGGTAACTGATCAATTATCGACCGCCAAGAGTAGAAACTTATTAAAGTACTAATATCGCTATTAAAAAATAGGGGTTGGTGGTAGAAGGGTGAAAATTTAGGGTTGTATGTATTTTTTAATGCCAAATCATAAAAAAATTACAATAAAAAAAAATTGTCCAAAAAAAGAAAAAAAAAACACTTGGGGTGGACCACCCCTATAACTTAGGGGTATGAAAAATAGTTTACATCCTATTCTCATACCTACCTAATATACACAAAAAATTTCATAAAAATCGGTAAAGCCATTTCGGAGGAGTTTGGCAACAAACACCGTGACACGAGAATTTTATATATTAGATAGATATAATTATATTAGATAAATTGATTTGAAAGGTTTAAAAAATATATAAGTAGGTCTATTTTAAGCAGGTATAACACGTACAATTATTATTTCAGACACGAATCATCCATTAAAGTTGTGAATTTCAGCCGATCTAAGCGTGGCCGTGCTAGGATGGATACGCTGTAGCCCGGCCATTGAAAAAGGCGTATAAGTCATGAAGTAATGTGATAATATTATTTCTCTTTCTAGTACCAAAAGGTACATATCCGTACAGTCTACTGCCATAACCATGACCTTGTTTGGCATCGTGGCCGGGCCAGAACGGAACACACGGAGTCCTTTGGGTACGGTTGTGACATATTTTTATTTTAGTATAGTTTGTATTTTGACATTGTTACTGTATTGTAGCTTTTTAGACTGATTTTAATTTAAGACTGATTAGAGTAACTAGTAGTTATAAACAATCAGACTGATAAATGAAGATTTATTTACACTGTAATGGTAGCGTATGTAAGCAATAAATAAATAAAAAAATAAAAAAATAAATATTTATAATAGCTATGGATGCTACAGTGCCATATACTTTTAAACATTACCAGCCATACAAGAAAAAAATTAAAACTCACTAGTCACTCTTTTTCTTGTAACTTGTTCTTGTGAGTTGACCATAGTACCTACTTAGAAATACAATTTTTGTGTTACGAAAACGTTGTTTTTTTTTCGAGAAGAATGGATAATTCGTGCAATAAAAGTGTAAAATGATACACCAAAATGGTCATCAATATGACCTTTTTGGTGTATCTATGAACCTGTCACTACCGATCCCAAGTTGGTTCTGTCACAACCGCCTGCCGGGGTGTGTCCCGTACTCAGAGTAAGTCCCGTATTTAAGTGTATTATCTATGGGGGTGTGGTCGGATGACATTTTCTCTTTTTCTTCCAACTTGTTCCTCTGAGTTAACCATAGTACCTTATAGAAGTACAATTTTATATGTAAGTACCTACGTAGGCAAAAGTACACTTCACAATAAAAAATACTTTTTTTTACAGCCTACTGCAACATTACAAAATTGAAAATAGTCCCAGTATCCAGCTAGTCTACCCTATTCAACCATTTTCCAATGTTGAGGTCACCTTTGACTTACACCAGAGATGTGCATGACGATGAATAATGGAACTTCTATTTAAGTGCAGTATTTGTGGTATTAATAAATATTTGTATCTTGCAGTCTCAAATTAGATGATCATCACTTTGAGTGTGACTAAGGGTTATATCAGGAGAATGGCTAGCTTCCTCTATTGTGAACGATAAACATCCACACGTCTGCCAATTTTATCAATAAATTAGCCGACGACCTTGAAAAGGCTGCCTCAACAGACTGAATGCGGAATACGGAGACACGAGTGTTGGTTGGTTTTGAATGATAGGTATTATATTATTGTCGTAGCCAGTGACACAATCACTACGTAAGGTGCTGATCAGCCTTTCCACTTGAGTTTCATCTATTGGCAGTATGACGAGAGACTGGCAAGGTGGAGGTTGTGGAGGGGTTTTAACATCATGGTTAGACCTTGGGAGGGGAGTTTCTTGAGAGGCTAGTTTATGACCTATATCAGTGAAAAAGCATTTGACACGGTTTGCTGAAGTTTTCGGATCATCAGTGAGTTGAAGAAGCTCTTTGGGAGAATGCGGTTGAGAAGTGTGACATAGGCTATATTTTATTTGGGAAAAAATCCGTGTGGTGGCATTATGGCCAAAATTAAAAAAAAATAAGGCCTTAATTAGCACATTCCAAAACTATATAATTTATTGGCATACATTTTACTTAACTAGGGAGTAAATGCAAAACAAACATAATTCATCTTTGACTGCAAATCAGTAGCACTGCAAATGTCTAAATGATTGAATGGTTTCATAAATGAATGCGTTATTATTAGAAAAAAAAAATAAACTCGAAAATAAAACTTGTCACTAAAATGAATAAAATTAAAATAAATAATTTAAAAAATTCAAAAACACAACTGCCCTGCCAAAAACGAACTAAAAAGTAAAAAACAAGCTGTATTAGTTAATCTGTATATAAAGCGAGAAGTCACTCATTTACTCTCTGATTAAACAGATAAATAAAATTTTTACTGCAGTCGGGGGACTGTTCCGTGGAACACTTTTTAATCTAAGAGGTCCCCCGACTGCAGTAAAAATTTTATTTATCTGTTTAGTCAGAGAGTAAATGAGTGACTTCTCGCTTTATATACAGATTAACTAATACAGCTTGTTTTTTACTTTTTAGTTCGTTTTTGGCAGGGGCCCAGTTGTGTTTTTTAATTTTTTAAATTATTTATTTTAAGTAATGCAGTAAAGCACCTAGTATGATCGTTTGTCTGACGGTGAGGGTATCCCATTCTTTGTATAGATCAATTTCCATGTTGCTTTTCTAAAAATATGATTGAATACCCTAATTTAATAAATGCGCCTGCTTTTGTGAATTTCAGATAATTCCTGTTTTGGGGCTCTAAAATACTAATTATATAATAGTAGTTGGAAAACGAAAGGGGAGACCAGCTGTCTAATAATTACACAACACATTTTCGTAAACGATTTCGACTAATCTGTTTCATTTTGACAGTTCAACAATATTCATTGGGTTATTTACGTTGTTGAGCAGATTTATTAGGGTACTGTACCCTTATTACGTAATACACGATCAATCGGAAATTGAATAGTTTTGGAACAGATTGCTAATCCATTGCTTCATAAAATCGTAAAAAAAATTCTGCTCACCAACGTAAATAACGCAATGAATATTGTTGAACTGTCAAAATGAAACAGATTAGTCGGAATCGTTTACGAAAATGTGTTGCGTAATTAGATAGCTGCTCCAACCTTGAGTATGGCACGCTGTGCCCTTTCAACTCCGATGTGTGTTTTTGCGGCAACTCTCCATGATGTGATGCAGTAATCAATAAGTGATTGGCATAATGCGTAGTAGACTATCTTAATAATCTTTAGGTCGGCCAAGTGTCTTAGGGTTTTGAAAAATATGTAAATTAGTTTTCGTAACCTGGTCACGAGGGTTTCAATATGTGGTTTCATCATCATCATCATATCAGCCGAAAGACGTCCACTGCTGGACATAGGCCTCCCCCAAGCACCGCCACTTCGACCGATTCTGTGCTTCCCGCATCCAGCGGATACCTGCGGCCTTTACAAGGTCATCGCTCCATCTTGTGGGAGGTCTTCCAACGCTACGTCTTCCGGTACGCGGTCGCCACTCCAGAACCTTTTGGCCCCATCGGCCATCTGTTCTGCGGGCAATGTGTCCTGCCCATTGCCACTTAAGTTTGGCAATTCTTCGGGCTATGTCGGTTACCTTGGTTCTCCTGCGGATCTCTTCATTTCTGATTCGATCACGTAGGGAAACTCCAAGCATAGCCCTCTCCATTGCTCTTTGGGTGACTTTTAGCCTTCTAATAAGGCCCAATGTGAGCGACCACGTTTCAGTGCCATAAGTCATCACTGGCAACACGCACTGGTCAAAGACTTTCGTCTTGAGACACATATGTGGTTTAAAGGAGAGAAATTAGTCAATCGTGACTCCAAGGTATTTAATATTCTTGGTCATTTCAAGGGAAGAACAAGAGCACTGGGTATTTTCAATGCCACAGGTGTGAGCAGTAATCGTTAGAGTTGAGGGTGGGAGCAAGTTAGATCTTTGAGCAAATGCTATATATGTATCTTGTTTTAGAGACGTTAAGAGTCAAAACATTGTCTTGCAGCCAGTTACTAACACGATTTATACCCAGTTGTGCAGCATCGAATACCTCCTCCCATCCGTTACCACTAAAGAACAGTGCAGTATCGTCAGCAAAGGTGACGATGATCTTTCCCTTCAGAAGTGGCAGGTCATTAATGTACAGCAGGAATAGTGTTGGGCCAATTATACTACCCTGTGGTACACGAAAATTGACTGAGAGCTCGTCACTGAGCGAGTCATTTATCCTTAGTCGTTGTTTCCTACCAGTAAGATAGTGTTCCATCAAATTCAGGGAGATTCCTCTGATACCGAGCCGTTCAAGCTTTTTTTAAAGATAAAAATAGAGACTGTGTCATACGCTTTTGCAAGGTCGAGGAACACCGTAAGGCATCTTTTTCTGTCATCCAAGATTTACCAACTCGTGAACTGCATCATTGGTACTTTTGCTAGTTCCGGAATCCCAGTATTGGAAGCCTTATCTGTAACACAGGTTTTTCCAAAAACCTATATCAGGCACCAGTCTCTCACAAAGGTGGAATACAGCTGATACATTTTTGTACGCATCTTGTGAAGAGAGAATAAATGATTGTTGAATTAAATTGAGAATCATGAGCGCAGCGAGGGATTCAAAGTACGTCACTCGAGCTTAAAATAGTGTTGCTCCCGAGGTGAAAATAAGCCATGGCAGCTAAGAGATGACCAGTCCCAACTGACGGCGCCCGTACACGAACATGACGCATGGATCAGGACCATTCAGTTCAACCATTTTGAAGGAAACTAAATGACAACACACGCGCCACCATCAGCGGGACATCTAAGTGAGCATGACATTCCCACTCAGAATACAATAACATCGCATAAAATTCGTCCTCGATCCCCTGAAAGCATTCTCGTTATATCTCTTTTACGTCTTTCGCATTTCATATCCGAAGCAACGGTCACGCTTTTATTAGGTAGGTAGGTACGAGGCAACTTTGTTCTGCACATAAAACTGAAGCATAAAGCATTAAAAGTTAGGTAGGTACTATTATGCTCATTGAAAAATTTAAATAAGTAGAACATAAAACTATTGGGGAAAAAGTAGCTGATTGGAAGAGCTCTGCTGGCTTCAAATAACTCTTTTTAACCAATCAACGGCAAATCATAAAGATATATTCTCACAGGCCATGTAGTTGTAGATAGCTATCTAAGGCCGCTTGCCCATTGGTCGGTATTTTACCGCGCAGTACTGTACAGTACTGCTTATGTTTCCTCACTGGTCGGTAAGCACTCTGTACCGAATCGGTACTGCACACAGATATAGATATACCTAGATAGCGCAAGAGCATCTACTTCGCGTGCCCGAACGTGGCTCAGTGTGTCTCATCCTTACATATTATAAAACAAAGTCACCCGCCGCGTCTGTCTGTCTGTCTGTCTGTCTGTCTGTCTGAACGCGATAAACTCAAAAACTACCGAACGGATTTTCAAACGGTTTTCACCATTGGACGGAGTGATTCATGCGGAAGGTTTTAGTGTATAATTAATTAAGGTTTTGTGTAAATTGGCTGAAATATGACGATTATTGTTGAAGATCTCAAAAAAAATCATGCCGACTGGGAGCTTTACTGGCGTGCGCTGCGTAAACTGTGAGAGATAAATCAAATTTATGTTCTAAAGTATTGTATATCTTAAAAAGTTAAACAAAAAAGTCCGCGATGGCATATGTCTATCTTCTAAGGGTGACCCACAGTAACCATTTTTATCTTTCAAAATTGTATAAAATTTTCATTGTTATTTCCGAAGCTATTTTGACCGGTATCATATTAATCCTTATCTAATAAAATATGTTATTTAAATTGGGCATTCAATTTCGATTAAAATATGCCTTTACATCACATCATTTAAATGAATAGTTTAAGAGATATCACAGTTTCAAAATTACGCGTAACAAAATAATTATGGTTGACGGCAACGCGGGCGCTGTAGCCTACCACTGTGTCCGTTGAAAGTTAGTCAATGATCTTTTCCTCGGCTATTAGGTATGTATTCCCGGTAGAACGTTCCCGTGGGATATTTTGCGACATCGACGCGGGCGAAGCCGCGGGTAAAAGCTAGTTTTATATAATATAGTCTATGGTCTGCGCCTGTCCGCCGCGCTAGTCGGACATAAATAATAAAATAGAAAATGCCTATATTCGTAATACTTTACAGCTTTTTACTAGGAACGGTTGATGTGACGTTGAGTGTTAACGAGTGTTAACGACGTGAGGTTATGACTATCGAAACAAGTGATACTATCGTATTTCGCTTCAGTTTCATGGTATAGGCGCTTTGATCATTTTTTTTTATGCCACGCATGGTTTTCATACAGATTGTGATACTTGCCTTATCTAGGTATTATTATATATCTATATCTGTGTACTGCACTGCTTTCATCTAGAATTCCAAATTCAAATTAATTCAATTAGTACGAGAGCGCATGACCAACATTTTTGCCTTATCGTTTTACGAACAAAATCGTATAAAAACGATAGATTTGGTTATTCTTAAATTCAAAAATCCTATTTTCAGAAATTTTCCGCGTCACATCTTCTGACCTGACCGCATTTTTAAATATGTCGATAATTCTTTTTTATCATGTTTTAAAAATGATAGATTTTACATAAGTCCCGAAAACACCATTTTCAGAAACCAGTAGCTTCGAGTACGTACCCAAGAGACCATTTGAGAAAATTAAATATGAGGCAAACAATAAAACCCGTATTCAATCCATCTGAAAATGTTTTCTGGTGAACATTGGTCAGTTGATTCGAATACGTCATTTTTGGAAATGTGCTCAGGCCACATTTGACACGCAAAGTGACGCAAATGAAATATCTGAAAACAAACTTTTTAGTAATCAAATTACGAAATCTTTGTATATTTTTATTATCAGACATATTGTGATGAAACCGTCTGCCAATTTTTTTTGACATAGCAGAAATAGGCTCCCTATAAAACTGTAACGTTTCTGACCGGTACCTACTGTACTGCCCACCGAGTCGGGTTCAGAATCATCAAAACGAAAAGATTTTTTTACAATTATTCCAGTAAAACGATGTGACATGGTTTTGGTCATGGGCTCTCGTACTATATAATTCACTTGTTTTTTGTTTTTCCCCAGTTTGAATGAATTATCTCTAAATTTCCCTAAAAATCTTCAAATTTCCTTGGTTTAGGGAGCATGATTATAAATAATAAGGTAATGGTACAATTAACATGGTAAATTTGATGAATTGCATTCATTATGAGTTGAGTTGAGGGAATAAATCGGTGGTGGAATAAATCGAATCCTTTAATAAATCGGTGGTGTCATAGAGTCAAGTCATATATTGGGTGCTGCCTACTATAAACAATAAGGTTACCAACTTAAATTCATATTAACCCCAAAATTCCCCAAATCCCTGTCAAAATAAAATATCCCTAAACCAAACTTAGTATTGGTATTTTTTCCCTAAAACAGGGAGAAATCCCTAAAAGTGGAAACACTGCGCGGTAAGCTTCCAGTACCGATGCAGTAAAATGCGTGACGTCACGCAGTACCGAAACGATATCGCCCCGCACACTTAGGCCGCTTGCCCACTGGTCGGTAAGTATGCGGGGCGATATCGTTTCGGTACTGCGTGACGTCACGCATTTTACTGCATCGGTACTGGAAGCTTACCGCGCAGTGTTTCCACTTTCAGGGATTTCTCCCTGTTTTAGGGAAAAAATACCAATATTAAGTTTGGTTTAGGGATATTTTATTTTGACAGGGATTTGGGGAATTTAGGGGTTAATATGAATTTAAGTTGGTAACCTTATTGTTTATAGTAGGCATCACCCAATATATTACTTGACTCTATGGCACCACCGATTTATTAAAGGATTCGATTTATTCAACCACCGATTTATTCCCTCAACCCAAACTCATAATGAATGCAATTCATCAAATTTTAATTTACCATGTTAATTGTGCCATTACCTTATTATTTATAATCATGCTCCCTAAACCAAGGAAATTTGAAGATTTTTTAGGGAAATTTAGGGATAATTCATTCAGAAACTGGGGAAAATCCAAAAACAAGTGAATTATATAGTACGAGAGCCCATGACCAAAACCATGTCACATCGTTTTACGGGAATAATTGTAAAAAAATATTTACGTTTTGATGATTCTGAACCCGACTCGGTGGGCAGTACCGGTCAGAAACGTTACAGTTTTATGGGAGCCTATTTCTGCTATGTCAAAAAAAATTGACAGACGGTTTCATCACAATGTGTCTGATAATAAAAATATACAAAGATTTCGTAATTTTATTACTAAAAAGTTTGTTTTCAGATATTTCCGTTGCGTCACTTTGCGTGTCAAACGTGGCCTGAGCACATTTCCAAAAATGACGTATTCGAATCAACTGACCAATGTTCACCAGAAAACAAGATTTTCAGATGGATTGCTATGGGTTTTATTGTTTGCCTCAAATTTAATTTTCTCAAAATAATGGTCTCTTGGGTACGTACTCGAAGCTACTGGTTTCTGAAAATGGTGTTTTCGGTATGTAAAATCTATCATTTTTAAACATGATAAAAAAGAATTATCGACATATTTAAAAATGCGGTCAGGTCAGAAGATGTGACGCGGAAAATTTCTGAAAATAGGATTTTTGAATTTAAGAATAACCAAATCTATCGTTTTTATACGATTTTGTTCGTAAAACGATAAGGCAAAAATGTTGGTCATGCTCTCTCGTACTAATTGAATTAATTTGAATTTGGAATTCTAGATGAAAGCAGTGCAGTACACAGATATAGATATATAATTATACCTAGATAAGGCAAGTATCACGATCTGTATGAAAACCATGCGTGGCATTTTTGAATAATGATCAAAGCGCCTATACCATGAAACTGAAGCGATATACGATAGTATCACTTGTTTCGATTGTCATAACCTGTTAACACTCAACGTCACATCAACCGTTCCTAGTAAAAAGCAATAAAGTATTACGAATATAGGCATTTTCTATTTTATTATTTATGTCCGACTAGCGCGGCGGACAGGCGCAGACCATATAGGTACTGTATTATATAAAATGAGACACACTGAGCCACGTTCTGGCACGCGAAGTAGATGCTCTTGCGCTATCTAGGTATATCTATATCTGTGTGCAGTACCGATTCGGTACAGAGTGCTTACCGACCAGTGAGGAAACATAAGCAGACCGACCAATGGACAAGCGGCCTTACCGACCAGTGGGCAAAGGGCCTTAGTAAGAAAATTACTGAAATTACCTACTCAATTGATTTCTGCAAATTAACAACACATCACATTTTTTTTATCAAAACTCATACAAAGTGGCTTGATCCAGAATGTGTTTCTAGTCCTAGGCCACAACACGTCAGTGGTTTAATATGGCACTGCAGAAAACATACATAACATCACGCCTTGTTTCCCCGAATGGTTGGGCAGAGGTGTACCTGTAGCAGATACACCCACATTTCGCCAGTTATGTTTTTAAGTCCCATGTAATAGGGGGCGAGCCTATTGCCATCAACCGGGCACAAATCCAGACTCCGGGCTGCTACTGAGAAATTCCAGATAGAAAGACCCAATAACACTTTGCCCGACCCGGGGATCGAACCCAGGACCTCGTGCTCAGCAGTAGCGCTTGCTACCACTAGACCAACGAGGCAGTCACAGCAGAAAAGTTTCATGAATTTTTAATTATCAATACGTTTTATCTAAAAAATCGAGTTAATATAAAAATTTAGGTAAATGACTCACTCCTAAATTATTCAGCTAGTGATCTTTGATGGGGTAATTAAAGCTACAAATTGGTGCCAAAACCGCTTGGAAGTCGAAGCCACGTTTGGCAGAAGACACAGAGCGATTGTATCAATTTGTTACACGCCATGGGTTTACAATAAATTGATAGCATTTCATTGTGTGGGGACAAACTTTGGCTGTCTCACATTTTGTCTACTGTACTTAGGTATTATACCAAATACCTATAGTAGTTAGCAATCTCTGCTAACTACTATAGGTAGGTAGGTTTGAACAAAACAATTTTTACGAGATTCTAACTTCTCAATGCAGCTGGAACGCGCTACAATGTTTTTGTTTTCATTCTCAATTTTCCGTACCTATCTAGATTCACTTTTACGCATAGGCAAGGCCGTCTTAGGGCAAGCCGGGGGCCCCTGGGCAAACAAGAATTTGGGGCCCCCTTGAAAGTAAAAAAATGAATGGCAAAAAACATTTTTATGTTGTGATTTTATATGTACTATGGGTAAAATATTTTGGTAGGTACATACATTATTAAATAAAATGCTGCAGGTATGAGTTGGATTCGAATTAACGATACCTAATGGTTTCTTTCGGGATTTCTGTTCTGCAAAATCTTCTATTACTTATAATATCTCCTCAGTATTTTTTTTAACGATATAACGTTCTATGGACATAATTGACAAATTAGTTAGTCGTTCTTGTAACAATGTCGTACGTAATTCATTTTTTATTCCCTTTTTAGTGAAAATGACCGCTCTCTACTACAAGTAATCATCAAGTAAAGGAATATTTCACGCTTCCGGGGCCCTCCTGTGGTGCGGGGCCCTGGGCCCCTGTGCCCTTATGGTAAAGACGGTACTGCGCATAGGTATATGCATTGTCATGCGTGAACCCTGTTTTTAACTCCAACTCATTATTTCTAAACTTTTTTAACAGAAGTAAGTACCTACCAGTTTTTCAGCCTTACCTTAGGTAGGTACTGTAGAGGCTTTATTCCATTCGGTTTGAGATGCAACCTTTGTGTGCGCGTATTGATGGCAGTTAGAGGAAACAAACATTAGGTTCATATTTAGAATAGGAGAAATAATAGATAGTCAGCCGACGGCTGTCACGCGGCTCGATGTAAAATGTATTGTAACAATTTGTAGTTCCAATTCTAGAAATAATTATGTTATGCGATGCCAATATGCGTTTAATTTAGTATCATCCCGGTACAAGTAAGCCTTAGAGCTTACAAAGTTGAGAGGTCTAGGCTGAGACCAACTTTGCTAATGGGGCATAGCCTCGCAAAGTGTGTCGATTTGACACAATTGGTTTCTGCTGATGATTGAGGATCGACAGTTCAGACAATATGGACTTGTAAGAAGATTTGGGGTTTAGTATTGTTGACGTGATGATTTTTCTAGAGGTTTACCTTTGGAGTGAGTTCATGAGTTAGGAGCGTTCGAACTTTTGCAGTTCTGACTTTCTCTTCCTCTGACTTTATAAGGTTGAATGAAGTTTAAGCCATTATTGTTTGAGGTTTCAGTATGATTAACCCTCTCTGGGCTGATATGAATGTTGTCATATCATTTTATTTGTTTTTAGGAGGATGTGTTATACGTTTTTCGCCAGTTTTGGTGTAACGAGATTTATGCAGGATGTAACGATAGTTTGTGTGAGTGCACATTGGCACCTATTAATATTTAAATTAAGTAGTTGACACTTGTCGTAGTGTCACATTATCGCGATTAGTTCATCCTGACGTAAGTCTTCTCCTGCAAGAGACATACCTCATATTGTTAATTTTATTTCTGGCGTTAGGTAAATATTATTTTAGATATAGGTAGGTTAATTTAATGTTTGTTTCATATGGATAAAATTGGACACTACGTTAGCCCTATTTTATCCAGTAGGGGCGTAGCTGATGTAGAGGCTTTATTCCATTCGGTTTGAGATGCAACCTTTGTGTGCGCGTATTGATGGCAGTTAGAGGAAACAAACATTAGGTTCATATTTAGAATAGGAGAAATAATAGATAGTCAGCCGACGGCTGTCACGCGGCTCGATGTAAAATGTATTGTAATAATTTGTAGTTCCAATTCTAGAAATAATTATGTTATGCGATGCCAATATGTGTTTAATTTAGTATGATCCCGGTCCAAGTAAGCCTTAGAGCTTACAGTACCTAACTACGGTCAACTGTGATAGTGCCAGCCTGCCATCTTTACGTTCCATGAGTAACTTTACCCATGAGTACTGTACCTACTTAAATATCTCTCGATTACTAAAAATCTGTTGCCGCCATAGAAAAATCGACTATTTGTAACAGATTTGTAGTAATCCAGAAATATTTGTATATTAAACTCATGGGTAAAGTTGCTCATGGAAAGTAAAGATGCCACAGTTGGCGGTATCTATTCTAGATATGTCAGCTTGGGTAAAGTTGCTCATGGAAAGTAAAGATGCCACAGTTGGCGGTATCTATTCTAGATATGTCAGCTTGCCCATTCTTTCCTGGCTAGTATGCTATGGAGGAGACTGGCCAGGGTTAAGGCTCAATCAATCTGTATCCAGCATCCCTTACTGATAGGTACCAATACTGTAAGTTCAATTAGAAATTTAAAAAAAATCTGTCAAGTGCGTGTCGGACACGCACACGAAGGGTTCCATACCATGTCGTACAAGATTTAACACTATGAATTTTTGTAATACTTTCGTAAAGGTAACAACAGAGGCGCTATAAAAAAACAAAGATTTTTAAAGAAATTGTCTAATTTTAATGAAAAAATGTTGTTGTGTTAAAATATAGGTGTAGGAGTATATTTCATTTATTTTAAGAGAAAAATATTAAGTAAACTTTATCTAGTAACATGCATTAACTAAAGTCAAAGTTATTTATTTGCTACTAACATAGTATTAGTAGGTATAAATAGGTATATTATGGTAGGTAAGCAGGTAGATATGTAGGGTAGGTAGGGTAGGTTAGGTACCTACCTACCCTGGTAAGTAGGGTTGGGTAGGTAGGTAGAAATAGGTAATTAGGAAAGGTAGGTGTGCCGTAGATAAGTACTTAGTGCTAACCGTGCGAAGCCGGGCCGGGTAAAGCTAGTTACTTATAAAATAAAAGGTTTTCTCTTGCTACATCAGACTATATTATACAAAATAGAATGTAAGTAGTACGCCAAATTTTATTTATACTCGTAACTGTGCGTTTGCACTGGCGAAACATTCACAACAAAACATGTTAGAATCTCTATTTTCTGTCAATTTTTCATACAATGTTTGACAGGAACTAGAGATTTCAACATGTTTCGCCAGTGCAAACGCACGGGTCAATACAGGTATTTATTTACGTTATTTTTGATAGTCATACAGAAATCAATTATTTCTTACTTATTATTTTTACACATCCCATCGGACTATGAGAGTGAGGGAAGAGAAGAGAGAGTGCACTCGTATCTGCGCACACACTTGTGCACTATAATATCTCCCGCGCCGAAGGCCAGTCTCCGTTGAGATTGGCCGCCGTGGCCGAATATTTTTACACCAATAATTTTTCTCAATATGAAATTGTATCCACAACGGTTTAAGGTAACTGAATAAGTGAATGTGCCACTGTATGTGCCAGCATTCATTTCAATGTTACTGAATATATTGTCTATTGGAGTGTAGTTTTAACATGAGGTACACACATCAACACCGTCTAGGGATACTTTGAAAAAAAGTCGATAAAGTTCTTAAACTCAAAAAATACTGGCCGGTTTTAAAATCTTGTGAAGAAAGTTTATTTTGTAGACCTTTTTGGATGATCGAAATTTAAATGATCGAAATACACACATCAAAAGTGTCTAGGGATCAAGCATTTTTATGCGGATTTCTTGAGATTGAGATGTGGCTTTGTAATAAATTTATGATTTTATAAATTTATATGGATCCTTTTTGGTGCATTTCATAATTTGAATCAGGAACTGTGAATCAAATTCGAGTAAAAGATGAAAATCAGCTGTCAATATTTTCCCTATAAAAACATACAACGCATTGAAGACATTATTAGTGCTACTGTTTCCCTACTACTGATTAAAACCAACGTTATTATGGAGCAGCGACGTCATTTAAGCAGGGAAGAAATGCTCAGAGCCGTGGGAATGATAGAAGCTGGTTCCCGGCAACGTACTGTGGCTTTAGCTCTGAATACAAGTCAGAGTGTTATCAGTCGACTTTGGACACGTTACCGAAGCACTGGTACCGTGGCTGAGCGCCATGGAGGACGGTATCGCTGCACCACACGGAGACAAGACCGATACATTCAAATCTTAGCTCGAAGAGCTCCAACAATAACCGCCATGATGTTAGCCGTGAGGCTTCATCACTCTTCAGGGAACTTAATTAGCGACCAAACAGTCAGAAACCGCTTGCATGAAGTGAACCTTCATTCCCGAAGACCGCTACGGGTACCACCTATAGCAATGCACAATCGTAGGATTCGATATCAATGGGCTCTTGAACACAGAAATTGGGCAGAAGAACAATGGCGTTTCGTGTGCTTTTCTAATGAGTCTCGTTTTGGTATGAGACCGGATACAAGACGTATACGACACTGGAGAACCCCTGGACGCCAACAGCGATTAAAATCCTGCCAGGAAGTCCATCCTTATAGTGGTGGAACCATCATGGTATGGGCGGGTATTTGGATCGGCGGAAGAACTGAGTTGATTTGGATTAGAGGCAACCTCAACGCTCAAATTTATGCTGAGACGATTGTATCAGACGTCATCGTTCCTCTACAAGTGCAAATCGGTCCCTTATTTCAGTTAATGCATGATAATGCACGACCGCACACCGCAAGAGTTGTAAGACAGACTCTCGCCGCAGCTAACATCAATGTCCTGCCCTGGCCTGCTCAGTCGCCAGACTTGAACCCGATTGAGCATGCATGGGATATGCTACAGAGAAGAGCTCTGCCGAATATGGAGGGTATCCAGTCGCAAGAAGACCTTTTTTTGTTGTTGCAACGAACATGGGCGGCCATTCCACAGCGTGATTTGGATGAACTCATTTTGAGTATGCCAAACCGATGTTCTTGTGTTGTTAGTGTTCGCGGTAGAAACACGGATTATTAATTGTTTAAGTTACCCAATAAAATTTTAAAGAAAACTGTTATTTCAGTCTTTTTTTCGAACTTTAATGTTAGTGGTTCAAATGTCAAAAATCCCTTTATTAGGAAAATGGCAAATTTCTTTATTAATGCAAAGGTGACTTGGTTTATCGTTACTGTGACAAACGAAAACACTTTATTTGATGAATCCTTAAAGAAAATTTTAATTAATATCAATCAGGAGAAAAGTTATTGCAAAAATATATGTTGATCCCTAGACACTTTTGATGTGTGTAGTATATGCTGCCATGATAGTAGGTACTTACTAATTCCATGTCATTACTCCGACTATGAAATAGTTATCTGTGGAATTTATATCGCATAATATTAGCATGAAATACAAAATTATTTTTTTAAGTTGCAGAAAATCGCCCATATTATATAAAATACGTTATGAATCGGCGTTTTTAGTATTTGTTGATTATAAACAGTATATGTTACATGATACAAACAAGTTTCAAATTCCTAATTTGTTAAGTTGTTGAGATAGAGCTCGTACAAAAATGGTCTAAAACAGACAAATTCTACGGCCCCCTAATTCATCATTTTTGAAGATAAAAACAAATAAAAATTATATTTATTCTCTACTCGATGAGCTCTAGAAAATGATACCCCACATGCCAGGGTCAGATTTTTTTTTTTCAAAATTTAATTTTATTGTATGGCGACCCCCCTTTAATTTTTAATTTTATTATTTGTTGCTCATGCGGCAATAGAAATGCTCAATCTGTGAAATTTTCAACTGCCTACCTATTACGGTTCATGAGATAGAGCTCGCTGACAGACAGACGGACAGCGGAGGCTTATGAATAGGGTTCCGTTTGTCACCCTTCGGGTACGGAACCCTAAAAAGGAGGAGTCAGGAGTGTTCGCAACATAGAAAACAAATCAGTTCACAGTTGTCATCCAATTTAGATAGTGCGCGTCTACACGAGTCGAGTACGGATGTTTACAAGAGGAGGCTGGCGTCGGCGTCTCGCGTCGTTGTCGGCGCCCGTCGTATTTCACCTGCGCGGCGACGGCGCGGCGGCGGGTCGCGACCGGCACCGAGTCACACCGACGCGTAATGCATCAATAATATCGCAAAGTTTTTTTTTGTAATTTATTCCTGATGTTCGTTGACTTATTTGGGAGGTGTGTGCGCGACCTTTGTTAACGAAACATCTGTTTTTTTTTGTCAGATGCGTATAGAATTCTTAATTGCGGAAATCCATTATAAATAGACGACGTACATTTAGTAACCTAATCTGCTTAACTAGCCGCTATCCGCTTGATTAGGTTACTAATATACGTCGGCGTCGTCTATTGTATTTTTTAAGTTTATAGTTTTCAAAATTATTGGTTTTGAACGCATGTAAAACTCAACGACAACGAACTTTGCCTTGTTTGTACACCAACGTGTAAGGAATGGAAATTAGGTAGGTATTTATTTGTGAAATATATTACAACGTGTTGAAGAACGGAATATATTTTTACAAATGTTTGGTATTCTGAAGACGTATTTTGTTGCCTTATTTGGCAAAGTTGTAAATATATCTGCGGAAACTTTTTGTTACCAACATAATTATTTATAGCTGGCGCCTTATTTCTAACGGTGTAGGTACCTACGCGTAGAATTGTGGAAATAATTTACCCATACATTAAACATGAGACATGATACTCGTACTTACCTATAAATTACTGTAATTGGCATAATGACATAACTATTGGTATAGGTAATACTTACAGAATTATTAATTAATTAGTAACATGAGTGCTTGCAGTCGCAATATTTTAAGTACATAATTATAATTATGCATTTGAAACAAACACCCGAACCCTTTTTTATCTCTCGGTGGATAATGGAACTGGGTTTTCAATAGCTCAGGGTCAAACAAAATGGCTTAACTAAGCTACTTCAAATCGATAGGAAATGGGAACTTTATTAAACTATTTATTTTGTTGATTGTTAATAGTAAATGATAAATGATTTTATTTCTCTAAGTAGGTTTATACAAACACCATTACACGTCAATATTTTTAATACATAGATGGGGATAGTAATACGAGCCTCGGAATTTAAAGGATGTCTTCAAGAAATCTTAAGTCTATAATTATATTATATTGAGTATCTAATTAAATAGTTTGTTAAATATTGTAAGAAGTGTACCAAGTTTGTATGTGTGCAAGAATATAAATACATAAATATTAGTACTGAAATGGGTAGATATATTAAATCATTACAGTTCAATATAAACGTTTGGTTCGGAACTACATGACGTTTATTTCCATAGGTGGAATATAAAGATAACGTAGAGCTCATATTAAGCTGTTTTCAGACCAGCGCGATTTGTCACGCGACGCGACACGAACAATACAAAACTTACAACAATAACAATGACCGGTGTCACGTCGCGCGACTAATCGCGCTGGTCTGAAAACAGCTTAATTCACACGCGTGCGAAGCCGCGGGAAAAATCCTAGTAACATTGTTCAATAGCATACGGTGTAAATGGCGGCCGATACTTTTGTTACTATGTCGGTACTTACCAACTTTGGAATCTATAAAATTTTTGGAACATTGCCTACGTTTGCTTGATGCAAGACGAAGAGTACTTTAATTTGCCCATTTAGGCCACGGACTATAAATATATTTAAAAAACCATTAAAGAGTAAGTGTACGTTATCCGAAAGTATCGAAGAGGATTCGACTTTATTTCTGAAGTGCAATCATAAACGTATAAATAAATCAAGCTTTCGTTGTTTGCATGTGAGTACAATGTAGACAGATCTCTTGGAGGGAGTTCCAGGTTGCAAAGTTGCAGCCATTGTTTGTTTTCAGGGTTCCGTACTCAAAGCGTGCCAACGGACCCTATTACTAAGGCTCCACGGTCTGTCCGTACCGCTACCGTCCCTTCGTCAGTTTATCCGCCTCTCACAGGGCTGTATCTTTGAACCGTTACGTAGACACTTGAATGTTTAACAGAGTGTGTAGGTACTACTTTGGCCGCTATAATAAAAATATAAAGGGTCCTTAGAGTAATTATTACTCTGAGAAAGGGTCTCAAATCATACTGCCAGTAAATCGTCGCTTCAAATCGTCACCGGATGTGACATAGGACGTAGTAGACATAATTCATTTACGCTAACAGTGACATTTATGAACTCGAACTTAACACTAATTTAAATATGAAAGTGCCCTCAAATAATATAAAGTAATAAATTAAAGAGGACCGAAAAATACACGTTGCTTATAAAGGACAAGCAACATGTATTTTTCGGCGTTTTTTTCTCGATTTTTATTTAATACAGTATACGAAACCCTTCGTGCGCGAGTACGACTCGTACTTGGCCGCTTTTTTTTTGTGCTTTAGTTCGCGTCATTCAGGCAGGCGTTCGATTTGTGGTCGTGCAATTTGGTAGATGTGTGATACAAAAAACCTGCTTAATTTAACAAAAATAAATCTATCGAGCTGATTTGCGTTTGTGGCCGACTGATCTCTGTATGCATTTGTTAAACGCTTTGATCATAGGTAGATAACTACCTAATTATTTATGTCAATCATGCATTGTTCTATTGGAGCAGTGGCCCCGAGTTAAAAGTTGTAAATCGTGGGTTCGAAACCAAGCAGGTGTTTTACTTTTTGTAAACAATATCATCACCACTGCTCTCAAAACGGTGGAGAAATTAAAAAAATCGAAGATATTATGACGTGTACTGCCCCGTGTTCGGCCTGGAAAATAAAACCAGCTGTTCCCTACATTTTGACGAGATATGCGAACATAAATGTAGGGAGCAGCTGATTTTAATTTCACGGCTTTGGTTCCAGAATAAAAGTTGTTCATAATGATGAGTACAATGACCCCTTAAAAGGTTTAGTATAAACAAAAAATAACGTTGTATGCATTGTTAAAAACTTAAAATCATACTTTTCGTTAGACAGCAATCTTTTCGATGGATGATCAAGTTAAACTTAGTCCTAGTAATGATATAAGTTTGTACTTAACGAAATTACCAATTACTTATATTTTTTATCACATCTATTCAAAAAGACCTAGTTTATTCTTTGTAAAAAGGGACGAAAATTTGAATCCTGTAGCTACAACGGTTAAGGTAGCTGCCCTTACTGTCCCATCTCAAAAATCCACCCTTTATATTTTTTAATGCTTGTTAAAACTAAAACCAAGAATATTTTATTTGTTAATTTTGGATATATATCATTTCACTGCTTGAGTTTTTTTTCGTCCTCGACTGCACCGTTGAGTGATTTATGGCAGGGGGAAGATGGGAAATTTTTGTAGGTATAAACGCATAGGGGAAGAGATGGGAAAGGGAAGAGATGGGACTAAACCCAAATATTTACGTTAATTTTAACAGTTCAGTCCATACTTCGATCAACTCATAGTTACCTAATCATACTCAACTCAAACTCAAAGCATTTATTTCAATTAAACCATTACAGGAACTTTTGGATTGTCAGGGAGTCAGTCAGTTAGGCAGATGAAGCTAGTTGCCCATTTCGAAACGTACCTACACCGAAACCAGTGCATGCTCAATACTTAGATAAATAATTTTAATCAATACTGCAAGCCCATTGGTTGTCTCACCCACGTAATAATTACGTCACTATGATATATATATCAGACAGGATCGCACCGCCATCGTAATGTGACATAAAACTGAATATGTATGAGGATGTGACGAAAAGGTTTTTGTATTAAAAAATTTAGCAAATCAGTACGGTTGTAGTGTAGGGGTCTACCGTGGTAGGGGTGAGCACAGAAGGTTAGGTTCGATTTGTTATTTTATTGCTGACAACACACACACACTGGTGGCCTTGTGGTAACGGCCGTGACTTACGACTTGTAGGTCATAGAACCTGACAGGTGCTTTACTTTGTGTAAATTAGTTCGTCATCACAACTCTCAAAACGGTGAAGGAAAACATCGTGAGGAAGCCGGTATGTCCTAGAACCAAACATTCGAAGACATGTGACATCCACCAACCCGTACTGAGTCCGCGTGGTGGATCACGGCACTCTCACAGAGAGGAGGCCGTGGAAACAGTGGGAACATTTAAAAGACTGATTATATAATCTAAAGCTTTGGCGAGTTGATAAATAACGTTGTGACATTGTAGGTAGTTGGTTATGAATACCTATGGCTTATTTTCCTCTAAAGATTGCGATGGTCCAAGTATGGCAAAGGTTTAATGAAAGAAAATGTAGGTATGTTTTCGATTCATACTCTGTAACAAAAACGTTACAGCCGAATTTATAGTCCCTTTCAGTAAAAATGCAGGAAAACATGTTTTTTCCAGGATTTTCTAGCCACCTTTCTTCCCGAAAGTAAGTGATATAATTTTATCGGTAGATATCACTTACATTTAATCCTAGAAGTGTTTTCCTTGTAGCACCAATCCTGATTTTTAGCACTCTTTCAAGATCTGAGATTCGGTAGGTTTACCTACTAAAAGCCATAATGTAGTAATAGTGTACCTAGTAGTAATAATGTAGTGCCCTATACATATGATATTGTATACAGAAGTATACAATAATCATATTGTGTATAGGGCACTACATATTTATTTATTAAAACTTTGTGCACAAGTAAAACAAAAAAAATGCCGTACAAAGGGGAACTTTATGCTCGAGGCATTTTCTACCAGTCAACCTTAGGGTGATGCTGAGACAAATCATGGCAGGTACAACATAAGGGATTGATAACACGAAAATAACTATAAAATACAAGCCTATAGGTATACATAATAAACAGAATAAACTTTGTCATAAGAAATAGAGGTACGATCGGTAGAGGAGAAATAGTGATGTGTAGATTCTGTAGAGGAGAAAACGAACCCAGCAAATCACCGCTGGGATGTTTCAGCCAACTTCTTACGTATATGCTCACGTGCCGTCACTTTAAAAGACAATCGATAGGTTGCCGTCCTGATGTTCAGAGGTAGCGTATTCCACAGAAAGAACGCCTGGACAAAGAAAGAATAGTGAATGAAACCAGAGCGGTGAGAAGGACATCGTAGAAGACGATTGTTGGTGGAAGATTTTTACTATGGGCAGAGCATAAGTATTGAATATGGGAAGTCAGGCAAGAAGGAGAAATGGTTTTGTCGAGAATAGAGAACAACATAGACAGAGCCCTGACGTCTCTGCGCTGACGAACTCTGGGTAACCACTTTAAAAGCAATTAGTGCGCGGATACATAGAGTCATACTTACGAAGGTTAAAAACAAATCGAATGCAATTATTGAGAAGGCGGTCAACTTTATTGACGCGATCTGCATTCAGGTCATAGTTACACACATCACCATAGTCAATTATGGGAAAGATTAGGGACTGTACAAGCATTGTCTTTATCTTTGATGGGACAATATTTTTCAACCGACAGAGCGACCGCAACGTTCCGGTAACTTTATAAGATCCATTTGTTTACATTTCCATCAGATACTTTTGGAACAGACTATAGCTGTATGTCTTACAGCTTATGATAATTTTCTGTATTTAATGTATCTAAGAATCTTCTGAATATAAAATCCTGAGTTTCCGTGACACGTTTTGCCAAACGAAACTGGAATAAATCTAGCTTCAAGTAATAGAAAATATTCAAGGGAACACGACACGTTGGCAAACATGTTCGTTTTCGTATTTTGTATCTGTTTTCTAGCGAGTTAACTTGAAAATCGTGCCAAACTTTGCATAAGTTAGATTCATGTTAGATAAGTACTTGAATTGGGTTATCTAGATAATAAATCTGTTTAAAAATGAAGAACTATAATGAAATTATGCGTACTAAAGCAAGAGTTTGATTTGCATGACCACCACCGTCGATCGGTCCTGTGCTTCTCGTATCCAACGGATTCCCGCGGCTTTCACCAGCTCATCTGTCCTGGGGGCCAAGTCTACTAATTTACAAACGTCACAATGGTCTCTCGATGGTTAGTTTTTGACAGATTTTGTATGGGAAATCTGTCAAAAACTCACCATCGAGAGACCATTGTGACGTTTGTAAATTAGTAGACTTGGCGCATACTTGGCGACATGGACAGACTGTCCACTTTGTGGCGACATACCCACACTGCGCGTTCCGCGGTTGCAAAGCTCTATGAAAATATAAGTTCATGCTGTGTTAAAAGAGTAGCCAGTCAGTAGGTTGCCAGTGCGGCTGACTGTCCAGGATGCGACCGGACGATCACTTAGTTACCACTTCAAAAATAACAACTCCTTGGCAACAAGATCATTGCCACAGGCCACAACCGAATGACTCAATCATTAATTAATACAATTGTCTTACTGAATCTGCAGTATCACGGTGCAGTATCATCCTCAACGCGGTGGGTGTCACAGCGTCAGTTTTTTGACAGAGCCCGGCCGACGACAGTGACGGATGAGCTCATTGTTGACGTACACATGTTCACCGAATCTGTAGGTACAGTCGAGGGCAAAGATATGTTACCATTTTTAAATCAAATAAAAATAAAAATATTTAATTGCAAGAATATGGTACATATTAAGGTGTTACAGTAGATTCGTTTCAGCATATCCTGCCACAACCTGGCGTGCAAATATTATTACAAAATATATTCACAATTAGCAATGTCAATCAATCTAAATTACAATTTATAGATTCTATTGATCTGTCTTCTTAGCAAAACACACGAGTTTCTCGTAGTCTCAGACTGGGAGGATTCCCTGTATTTTTAGTAATGGTCACATTCTAATCTCAGTGTCAATCTGTCAAAATATCTTAATTTTTTCAAAATTTTTGGTAATTTTTTGACATTGATTGTTGCAGAGATGAGATTGCCACTAGATTTTGAACGTTTTTATAACGGGAATTGGCCTTCAAATCAACTTATGTACTGTTTATATGTTTATGTACGGAGATGATGTAGTATGTCACAGAATAGATAAAACACGCTATGTGCACAAAACCGCATAGTCTCAAGCTATGGGCATGTATAAAGCTTGGGTTTCCTAAGATAGTGGTGCCCCGCAAAAGTAATTTTGGCTGTCATAAAAATCCGTAATTTATGTATATTTCCTATTATGTTTTGACATTACGGTGTTAAAAACGTTCTCAAGTAGGTACGCACGGCTACACATCAAGCTATACATTTTCAGTTTATGGTGATCTCGCATTGTAAACGATTTCCGTACAACGCAAGGTCAGCTTAAACTGGAAATGTAATAGCTTGATGTGTAGCCGTGCGTACCTACGTATATGGACGGCCGTCATAAAATGACGATACCGACAAAATCACTGAAAATCACTGTTGAATTTAGCTAAGTGTAATTATAATACATAATTTTGCCCAGAATTGTAGAATAGAATAGTTCTTTATTTGCACAGAAAGTAGGTACAAGTTACAGATGTTAAGTTTAATAAAATGATCCTTATACTAACTACCTTAGGCATGCAAACAGTTTAAATAATAATAAAGACCGACTCAATATAAAAATTATTAACAAATTCAATCAAATCAATACAAGTTTACCATGTCAAGATGAAATTCAGAATTAAAAAAAAAATGTACGTAGGTAGGTACAACATAAATCCATTGGTTTACTTACATAATACAGCCTTGCTTTGGCAACTGTCGTGTTGGTTTCTCTCAATTTGTGCTGACGAAGTGGATTCACTCGTAGATTGGAAATGCTGTTTGTTGACGGTTTACAATTGCGTCCCGTTTTGTAAAATGTTTATGTTTTGTCTGTGATTTATTTGATTAGATTGTCTAGCTTTGATTAGAGTGTTTTGCAGAGGAATTTTGATGCAGAATAGGTATAAAATGCTGTCTTAGTTCCGAAGATAGGAGTTCAATCTGTAAATACATAGGTTGTGTTTTACATAAATAAGGAGGTATTATATTGTTATGTATTTCTGCTACCGAAGGCGAAGGCATTTTTTTCATACAATCAACACTATTCTAAGTATTAAAATAATGATCAAGTAAAAATCAAGTTATTTCTATAGGCTAGATTGTCAGTTATTATTAAGAATCTAACCTAACCTGATGAAAAAACCTGTAATTTAAAATAAAAGATATAAAGGATTTAAAAAAAGAATTGGCTTAGGAAGGGAACACCGAAACAAAGTCAGGGTCATGGTCACCTTTTATTTATTTTCAATCTTCTACACTTTTAAATTCAGACGAAATTCAAAGAATCTTTTAAGAAAATGTGATTGTTTATTTATTTTATTGCATCATTGTAAGTGCTGGCTATTAGGTTCGGTTATTTTCTAAATTAAAAGTGGCGCTAGAATTGTAATGTCTGAAACACCTTTCTTCTCGTGCAGGTGAAATAATATTTATCGATATTTTGATCCGTTTCAAAGGTTATCTGGCACATTTATCATTGCTAATATAAATAAACAAAGACGGATTAGAAATAATAAAGAATATCTATACCTAGATATTATAAGATAAAGTCTCTCTGTCTGTCTGTGTGACCCGTGGTTCTTCTAAACTCCGCAACGGATTTTGATGCGGTTTTCACCATCATTTAGATAATTTATTCCGGAAGGTTTATGTGTTTAATACATTCATATATAATTATTACATATAAAAAAGAAATCTCTGTTTTGTCGACTCAGTAAACTAAAAACTATGCGAAGCAGGGTCACTCGCTAGTTCGTCATGATTAGTTTTCACCATTTTGTTTTAGTGAGAATCAAGGAAAAATATTTTATGTAGTTAACTTTTTTTATCTAACCGTTTTATATTTTACCCGCACGATGTGGGGCACTTGAGTGATGTTTGTCTGTATGTATGTATGTAAGTGTGTCTGTATGTATGATTGTACGTGATACCTATATGCAGTTTATAGGCACTGAAATTTTCGCATTGCCTCGCGCATTGACGGTCGTGCGTCATACCACAAACCATTTAATACGGTTCCCTCAGACAACCGCGGTCCAGTGACGTTGTTATGCAATGCCATTCAATTTAGTTTTTGTGATTGAATATTTAATTTTGACTTAATTAAATCATTGTATTTAAATTAGTTTTCCTTTTTTCAGTAATTTCAGGTTTTTGAATTTAGAACATTAGTAGGTAGGTAAATGTTTCAGTTTCAGAAGACTTTCAACACCCATTTTGTAGGTAAATGCGTTTTGTTTTTGTTTTGTAAGTTTAAGGTCCTCGTCATCAGCAAAACCAAGAAGACCAATAATTGGTTAAAAGTTTTTTGGCAATCTTTTACCTCCCTTCGAATCGGAACATGGCAATCTAGGTGGTCGAAATAGTTGATAGTGGTATATATTTTCTCCTATTTCTTTTGAACTGATCCAACAACGGAGGCGATTCCGCATTAAGGAAAACAAAATATAATATTACATATATTTTTTTGGTCCTTTTACTTTATCCTACCGCAGCAGTACTAATATTTGTTCTTATAATTAATTTCAATTTGGGATGGTCGTGGTTGAATACCCTTGGCGCCGATCGAACCATCTGCTGCGTCGTCTGAGTACATTCATACACGCATGATTGTGTAGACCAAGATCCCTCAAAAAGCTCAGACTGACACAATTACTGTTGACCAGTGAGAAAAGGTCTCTTCAAGTCCACTCAACTTTAATAAAGGTCGATCGGAAGGACCACCAACCCGCACTAAGCCCGCCGCGTATTATGACTAGTTCCTCTAACAAAGAGGAGGCTCTGGCCAAGTCTTGTCCCAGCACTCACAACAGAGGGAAAGATATAAACTGGCTTCTCTTAGTTTAGGAAAAGTTGGTCTTTCTAGCAGTGGCGCGGGCGGCGTTAGACCAAACTTGGACGTCGTCGGCGACATCAGCTTTCCGCGGCCTTTTTCATTTCCCAATCACTAATGTATAAGTATAATTATGAATTTTAATGCTAATCAAATGATGACAAAAATTACATAAATTTTCGACTACTTACTTCGCAAAGCTTTGGGGTTGCCAAAGCTTTGCGAATTAAGTAGTCGAAAATTTCAGCACGCCTCATCGGATGGTTAAAATTAAAATGTCTTTTAACCATTCTTATAGCATTAGGAGTTATTTTGTTGTTATACAAAATATTTCAGAAAAGTTTGAGAATTAGGAGAATGCAGGACGCAAAAGCGAGCGTAGCAATCTCGAAAATTTTTGCCCCCCGCATCCTAAAGGCACATTTTTTTTTTTGGGAAATCATCAAATAACTTCTCCCGCTCTGGGCGGAGCGGCGGAGCGGGAGGGCGTGTCAGACTCTTACTGACTAAAACCCACCCGCGTTCCTTCAGTTGCCTGTACGTTGCCAGGGGCCACGGTTTCCCTTTCGGACTTTCCCGCACCTTGGACACGGGCCTGGTCCTTATTGGACGGCGAGCTACCCATTGCTCTCCGTCCGCAAGCCCGCGCCTACGGTGGCCGGAAATCGGCTCGGGATTCCCGACGCCCAGGGTATTTCCTGCAGCGGCTGGGGGCGTGACGGCGCGAAATTTGCCTCTCCCTCACGCGCTCCGCCTCCTCCTTCGCGAGCATTACTGCTTCGAAGAAGGAGGTGACGGCTTCCTTTGCCATCTCGCTCCGCACCATGGCTTGGACTAGGGCTGGACGCGAGAGGTCATCGCCGCCAATCACCTCCACGAGGTCACAGCGGTGCTACGCCCAAGCCGGATAGACCTCCACCGTGTGCTCCACCGTGTCCTCCGGGCGATCCACACTCACACCCGGGCGTTTCCTCCCGCCTTATGCGAAACAGGAACCTCCCGAAACAATCATGTGGCGGAAGGTGAGGACGCCGTGATCGTAAAAGTACCTAAGGTTTTCTTTTGTTTATACTTTTTTGTTTATATTTATGTATTTATTATGTCTTAATTTATTGGATCTCCAACAGAGGCACAATACACAATTGCATGCAAGTTTACAGAAACAGGGACAAACACTTATGTGCGCTTCCAATTATTGGAGATCATTCTCAATCTCTACATAATCAGGAGATACTTTGTCGTAGTTGAGTTATACAGAAAGATTTGAGTATGAGAAGAATATAGGATGCTAGAGCGAGCTCGAACATTTTCGCACTCAGTCTCATATAGGTAAAAAATAATTATACAGGAATAGGAGTTATATTGTCGACCTTTGCAAATAAGTTTGAAAACGAAGAAAATGTAATGTGTGTATGTAATGTGCGATGGAAGAGCCAGCAAAGCGAGTTCGAAAATGTTAGCATGCTACGTTTATATTTTGCTACGTAGTGGGGCGGGCCTCCCGACTACAAACTGCCATATTTTGGCCTTTTTTGGGATTTGATTAAAAAGTTTCTTCTCGAGATTTCTCGCAGGGCCGGGGGACCAAGGGGAACTTTTAATAACTTGTAAAACTTTTTGCGACGCTCCCGCAATCGTGAGGCCGTCGTCGCCTAACGCTGCCACTGCCTTCTGGGTCTTGGCCCCCAATACAGTCAGAGAATTGGGGTTACGGCACAATTTTTTTTAAATGATAAACTGCGAATCGCTGTGTAAGTATAGAAAATCAGCCTTATCTGTACTAGCTGACATTAACTACGAAAAGTCAAGAAGGTGATGATTAATTTTGTTTGAATACTTGTATGGAATAACAGCCCAAACACCAACAGAAAACGATCTCAGAGGTAAAATGCAATATATGGTATTTTAGGCGATCCGATGGGACCAACCTTGCGGTCTTTAAATTTAATAACGCTTATATGGCTTTTAAGCAATATATTACTTTAAAAGGCTACTAGAGACTTCATGTCAGCATTTGGAATTTCGTCGGCGCCACCTCAAAAAAGATGTCGGAAAACTAATATGTCGAAATGACATAAAACAGCTTCATACTTAGAGTCTGGCTAACGAAAGTTGACCCCAGAATATTGGCGGCAAATTTAAAAAATACATGCATGACAACACTAAATACACCAGAGATACCGAACGACAACCTTGTCAAATTGACGTTCACGTTCATACAGAGTTGCTATATAAAAAGTTCGCAAATAATTCCAGGGCCAACTTTCGTTAGCCAGACTCTAGTAAAAATTAGTTTTTCATTTCTGCAAGAATGTAAACAAGTGTGTGCTTTTAAGGCTGTATTAGATATTTTAATTGGAATTATTCCACACATGCATAGTACCTCTTAATTTACTAGTGACCAGAAACGGTATTTACGACTTGATAAATCATCGTGATTTCTTTTCTTTATTATATGTAAGTTTAATATTAATATCATAAACTAGCTAAAACCGCATCAAAATCCGTTGTGTAGTTTAGAACAGTGTTTTTCAACCAACCCCCTTACGCAACCCCCTTAGTATGAAAAAAATTTCGCGACCCCCTACCCTCCACTGTTTATAATCTGTATTTTATTATAATACAAATAACAAACAAATACAACATTTAAAAAAATATAATAACATAACGGCTAATTATATAATTAACAGACATTACTTCGCCAAACATATAACAGTTTTTAATACTTTCTACATTCGTGTTACTAGTATCATACCTAATTGGTTTCATTCTGATGATACATAATACTACTGCAGTGTTCAAACTATTATAAGTGTACATAACATGTAGGGATCATAGTCACGGAGTGTTACTACTGCAGAATTTCAAATTTTAATTTAAGTATAGAAGCATTATAATTATGACAAAAAAAAATCGTTTTTGATCACTCCAGTCGTTTGTTGTCTCCCTAGATTATATTCGCAAATGAAGTAAAAAAAAATCTGCACTAAAAATACTTCACATAATATATTTGCGACGTTGCCCACTTTCAGAATAAACGTTCATATTACAAGGTTCCAAGGTTACATATTCCAACATTCATATACGTGAGTATTCCAAGTCATCCTCTATCTGCCACCATATATAATTTTACTAAAATGGTGTACTTACTAGATTCAGATAGATTAGACTGATTTCGCCTGCAATCGCTGGCCATATCGCGGACTGCGCTAAACCGAGTACCGCGTCCCGACGTCTCGACGGCGCGGCGGCGGCGCGGCGGGCGATGCAGGCGGTTCCGCTAGTGATCCCGAAGCAGCGAATGCAGAGCACGCTGAGCACGCTTGGCAGGACTGCTAAGTACTAGCAGTACGTCGGCTTGCCTTGGTGCAGGCTATCCCCAAACGGTTTTTCTTCTACCATCAATTTCTTCATTCTTCTTTTTATTTCCACTGTTATGAGTAGTTAAATATCTTCCAGATTTTTTTTTAACTTCATTTTGCGAATATATCTGAGACGACAGACGACTGACGTGATCTAAAAGCGTTTTTTTTTGTCATCTATGCATGTATAAAGCTGGAAACAAATTACCGGACGCGTCCGCGGACGCATACGTGTCCGATAATTTGTTAACAGTCAAAACTATTTTAGGAAAAAAAAAACATGTTGGACCTTTTTTCCATGTAAGGAGGTTTAATTGGCAGTGGAACACTGCACTAACTACTCCTGATCATAATTGTAAAGCAAAACTCTTCTTCATCCCTGAGTTATTTTTTTTTGCATCAATGTTGATTTTAATTCTTAGAAATAATTCAATTGTGGTTGGTCATTTGGTTCCTTTTGGTTTAAACATGGTCGGTATAGCGAGACGCTAGTCGGTTGGAGATGATATTTTGCGGTCAGGGTAAAAATAGAGAAAGCACCGTGCGAACGTTCAACTCGACTAACAATCGATACGGAATCGAAGTGTTGATTGCCATTAGATATGTACTCGTACGCAGGTGTGCGGATGTACCTAATGACGTCAGCGGTGATGTTGCTACTTCCTTTGACTAAACAAACTTCATACGTATATTATTTTTAGAAAAGGTGACATTTTGGCCGTGAAAATGGTAAATGTTATGGTAAACTTCTGTTTATCAACCCATAGGTAATTACTCAAATGTAGGCATGAGGCATCGTTGTCGTGGGATCCGTGATCCTATTTTAAGGTCTTGATAAAATATTCATACCTACTTAGAGCGTTTGAGCACTACACACACGGAATTTTACGGTCCGGCAGTCCGATTTTTACGGTCCTATGAATGTTTATACTAATTTGATCAGAATCGGACTGCCGGACGGTATAATTATGTGTAGTGCACAAACGCCCTTACTTGGTGTTATAGAATTCCCTTGCAGTTTATGCAGATAGCTAGCTGATATTTTAGCGTGGAACTATTGGTACTATGCTATAATTCAGGTAGATACATTACGTTTATGTTGGGCCAAAATACTTCCCCATAGTATTGCGTTTCTTGCTCTGGTGACGTTGCACTCCATTGCCTGTTGCAGCTGTTGGGGTTGTATTGGTGGACGGGGCCGTCTCATCATCTCAATGTTTTTATAGATAAGGTTTCATCTTAATATAATTTTGCCAAAACCAATACTGAATTCTCAGACTAAATAAAAAACCAAGACAGCGCTGCGGACAATATAGTCATCATCATCATCATCAGCCTATTAATGTTCCCACTGCTGGGACACAGGCCTCCTCTCTGTGAGAGGGAGTGGGCTGTAATCTACCACGCGGGCTCAGTGCGGGTTGGTAGATGTCACATGTCTTCGAATTTTTTGGTTCTGAGACATGCCGGTTTCCTCACGATGTTTTCCTTCACCGTTTTGAGAGCAGTGGTGATGAAATTATTTACACAAAGTAAAGCGCCTGCTTGGGTTCGAACCCACGACCTACAACTCGTAAGTCGGGGCCGTTACCACTGGGCCACCACTGCTCTAACAAACAGTGAAGCATGCCAAAACTACACCACCGCTCTGTGCATACACGCTCACACGCACACAATCAAACTACACCTCACTAAGTGCACACATGTTTACGAAACCGGCCTCACGTCTCTGTTGACAGCGCTATGTCTTGATTTTTTATTTGGTCTGAGACTGAATCTAACCAAAGTGTATCCGTTGAATGTGATCTTAAGAGCGCTTTCATTCTGAATTGTGTTATGCTGTATTTCACCTGGGCTATCTAATTATATCAGTGGTGGGCCAGTGGTAACGGCCCCGACTTACGAGTTGTAGGTCGTGGTTTCCAACGGCTTGGGTTGGAGTTTTGCTTTAGAATTATGATCAGAAGTAGTTAGTGCAGTGTTCCGCTGCCAATTAAGGTGAAACAATTTGATATTTTTTCCATACAAACTTCGGAGGGGTTTTACTCCACTGTTTGACATCGTACGTTCAAAGTTAAACATGATATCGTTAGGTCTCATTATTAATTTTGTCTGTACGGAAGCAGAATAGTAAAATAAAAAGCCATTAAAAAGTTATAAGCCAACAAAGATTCGTTTTTCTTGCTAATTTTAACGTAACTTTGGGCGTAAATAAGTAGATAATACAAGAAGTGTGAAATCTCGAAAACAAAATCCGTACCGACACAGAAAACTTATAAAATTATCGAAGATTTCAATAAATTTTATTTGTAATTGATTTATGCAGTGGTTTTTTCAGAAAAACCTTTTTTCCAAATTGCCTTTTCGTAATTTTTGACGCGCTCGTTTTACTAAAATTGGTCGGTACGGTGTTTCTGTGCATGCGAACTATACGTTGTCCATGTAGACAGCTTCTAACTGCTCATCACTGATACTATCTCTGTCGGACACGATGCCAGGTGAGACAGCGTGGTTTTTGGCCATGCCCACCATTGAGTTCGAGCCCGCGACTAGTTCCACCTTAAACCTCTTTACATGCAAAAAGAGAGAGAGTGAGAGCAGTGGTGGCCCAGTGGTAACGGCACCAGCTTACGAGTTATAGGTCGTGGGTTCGAACCCAAACAGGCGCTTTACTTTGTGTAAATAATTTCATCACCACTGCTCTCAAAACGGTGAGGGAAAACATCGTGAGGAAACTATCTATCTTAGAATAAAAAAATTGAAGACATGTGACATCTACCAACCCGCACTGGGCCCGCGTGGTAGATTACAGCCCACTCCCTCTCACAGAGAGGAGGTCTGTGTCCCAGCAGTGGGAACATTAATAGGCTGATGATGATGATGATGATCTAATTATATGAGGACCAAATTTGCAGCCAATTTTAAGGCGCTTTTGGAGTTTAGCAAGTTTCAGATGTTACTCCAAAAGTCGATAAACATAAATATCTAAGTGAAGAATCTGTGGGCTAAGTATAATGCTGATAAGGCGATATAATGGCGCCAACGTAAGTACAATTAATTCTATGCGTACTATTACATAATTTGGCGTTAGGCGCCGGCGCTCGGGGGACGGGCGCCCGCGCAGACGGCGCCAAGAGACAAGCGTCGGGTTGCCAGATATGCAGACTATTTATGATTTACTTAGATCGTCATATATCAGCCCGTAAATGTGTGTGTCACTATGTGAGATCATAGGCCGTCTCATATGTCGTGACTCTGAATGAAATGAGGCAGTGATGTACTGCCATTGTAGAAATGCTTTCACGTTCAATGGGGTCATGTGGTTAGAACTTACAAAGATGACTACAGTTTATCTTCACGAAAGATACCTAAGTCACCTTGCAACTTGTCTTACCTACCAAAAAAAGCATTTCCTTTGGTATCATTACGATGTATGTTGTACATATTATCGTTTAAAAGGGGTTTCCATTGAAACATGTTATTTACTGCTCCCCCTAGAGTAAAGTGACACTAACATTTTTGAAATATTTGAAGAACAAGAATATTTACACATTCCGAGAAAATGATAGCCCCTGGTATTTCATAGTAGAAACTCAAAATTTTAAAGCTTATTAATAAATAATAGTACACGGACGCAAAACTCAACTACGCTGGCAATACCGCAGCTCCGAGATGTAGTACGAGTAGCTAATAGGCGGTGAAATATCACAGTTACTACTATAAACTTGAGTTAAGTACCGCCGGCCGCGGATTGCTCCGTATACTTACGCTTTAAAATAGATAACAGATTGTACAAACAAAGTGTATGAGGACTGATCAAACGTCTCGAATGCGCCGGTCATGTTTTATGATAATTTGACAAATGCTTTTACACATATTTCGTAGTGATTTATCGTTTGATGATGGTGGGTCAACACAAGCTTGCAGTTTGTTAGTGCATGCTTTAGACGTTTAAGTAGGTGGAGCGTAGTTTGTTTATTCTTTAGTGTAGGTAGTATTAGTAGGTAGTATGAGCAGTGGTGGCCCAGTGGTAACGGCCCCGACTTACGAGTTGTAGATTGTGGGTTCAAACCCAAGCAGGCGCTTTACTTTGTGTAAATAATTTCATCACCACTGCTCTCAAAACGGTGAAGGAAAACATCGTGAGGAAACCGGCATGTCTTAGAACCAAAAACTCGAAGACATGTGACATCTACCAACCCGCACTGATTAGACTACGGCCCACTCCCTCTCATAAAGCGGAGGCCTGTGTCCCAGCAGTGGGAACATTAATAGGCTGATGATGAGGTAGTATTAGAACATCATTGGGAAGGGATCTATTGATCGGCGAGGTTGAGCTGCATTTGCTCTGTGGATGAGTGAGTATAGAAACTCGAGAGCCATTCATACTTTTTTGAGCATACAATCAATATTCCTAACCGTGGCTCCGGTCCAGGCAAGGGAAGGAACACGGGTGGGTTTTAGTCAGTAAAAGTCTGACACGCCCTTCCGCTCCGCCCAGAGCGGGAGAAGTCATTTGATGATTTCCCACACAAAAAAAAAAATTAAAAAAATAGCCTTTTCGCAACTATCTTGGGGTCGGCTTCCAGTCTAACCGGATGCAGCTGAAGACCAGTTTTACTTGGAGCGACTGCCTATCTGAACTCCACAACCCAGTAACTACCCATACGATACTCCTTGGTAAGACTGGTGTCAGACTTTCGGGCTTCTGACGACTCGTAAGGACTGTCGAAGATCCACGAATGACAGCCGGGACCAACGGCTTAACGTGCTTTCCGAGGCATGGAGGAGTCACAGTATGTAAAGATGGTCACCCATCCACTGACCAACAGTTAAATAAAGAAGCCTGAATATTTGGTATGTACCCTTTCGAACTTTGGGATGTGGGGATGGCCCGGCGGATTGGCAGTTGCTATTGCTCCAATGAAGTATTGATGTTTAGTTGCATCTGCTTCGATTGGCAGCTGATCCCAACATTTCTGGGATAAAGCGAGGCAAATGAATACGATTCTCATGAATCAACCTTACTATGTTAATTCACAATTAGTCATAATAATTTTGGTAATACTATCTGCTGCAAGCAGTTTCGCCTGCGTGGACCCTAATTCTTTTAAAAATCGGGAAGCTGGAAGAAACAAACAGACATACATTTTGAAAATTGTTTTGTAAGTACCGTATAAACTTTCATAATAATGCATTTAGTAAAAAGCTGTTATTTTGACATTACAAACAAACACTTCAATTAAATTGCAATTTTACGTGTCATTGCCTTGAATATATCTGGTGCATTGGAGACAGTAGTTTGTTTCGGAACCTAGGTAGGACTCGGTTCGTCTGAAACTTTTCCCTTAAAACAGTAACGAAAGCTCCTAATAAACAGATTTAAGTATTAAACTATTTTCACTGCCATTCATGTATTTGGAAACGGCAGTCAAATTAAAAATCTAAATAACTTTAAGATAGAACAATTCAATAACTCTTCTCATTTAAACATACGCGCCTAACAACTGACAAACATTGTTTACTCACAGTTTCACGATTTTCACTTATTTTTAAGTCAACTTAGGTAATCTATACGTGCGTGCTTATTCTGAAACTTTCACGTTCAGGATTGCGAGGCGCTCGTCAAAAGAGTCGGTCTCCTCCACGGAGCGAACGCGTTGCTCCTGTCGTTGATTCTGAAACTTAGGACCAAAAAATGTTTAAAGGTTTTTTTTATGGTAAAGGACTTTTTGTGTGAAGATGTGGCGTGTGTAATGTGCTGTATTGTAGTGAGATTTGAAGGTGAGTTGTCGGTTTTGAATTTTGTTGATAAACGAATTTTTATTGGTTCAAATCATGGTGACGATGAATTAGAAATGTTATCAGAATTATTGTTAAGTAAAATTTTCTATTCTGAGTGGTTTTTGAGACTATCATTTAGAAAATAGGGCTGTTTTCAAAATTACGATAGGAAGCTTATTTTGCTTAACGTCAAAAATTGCAGTAACCGTGGCTGAAGCATCAATATTATGTCACATCATATAAATATTTACAATAATCGGGGAGGACCCGGATTAATAAAAATCATCAGTGTCACTTTCAAGTTACATTGTTATTATTGCAGATTATCATCTTTCTGGTAATCTGTAAATGGTAATAGCAATATTTCCACAATAATTATCGCTATAAAGTTAATGTTTTATGTCAATAAGTTTGTTCTGATGTTACAAGTCAAATGGAGACTGTAGGAAGCATCAACTTTACTTAAGAAAATTAGTTAAGTAAACATGTAATTCAATATTTGTTGATAGCAAATTATCGTACTTATAAAAAAAAATTATTTCTAAATAAAAAGCTTATTCTATAAACTTTATCGATTCTCAGTAGCTCTTGAATATATACCTAATTGAAAATCATATCTTTCCTATCATCGAAATTGAATAGATGATGTTATTTCTTTAAACCAATACGTAAATAATGAATGATTGATCAGTTTCGAATTAGTTTTTGTGTGTGTAATTTTAAAACTACTCTGATGAGTAGGCGTTCGGATAGGGTACGTAAATAAAATTGTAAGCGTTTCACCGAATGCCAAGGTGTTCGATAAGATATTTTAGATACAGGTGCACTTTGTTTTATGCCTGTTTTCAATTCTCTTGTCAAATTGGAGCGATCATTGTTAAATTTTTATAAATAAGCAAAATAAACAAATCAATCAGTTCAGAAAATTAAGAACTTTAAACCTGACAATATGATGCAACTCGTCTGGTTAAGATTTGCAAGGACGCTACACACGTCAACAGTTTTAATTTATCTGTCAAAATCATGGCGCCACCATTATCAATGGTTCTATTTTTAAATTTTATAGAGGGCCGTCAGTGGTTGGCGCTCTGAATTTGACAGGTGTTATTTACGAGGTATTTCCCGCCAAGAACTTAAGTGCCCCATTTGCGAAAACTGTCAAATCAAACGATTTTGAATAGCACTTTTGTGTAACCTCGATAGTTTTTAAATAGCTTCACATGGGATTTTATTGGGAAAATTTTCTTTTATCATTTATCTAGTACTTGTTTGATCTTTCAAGGTACCTGCCTACGTAAAACGAAGCCATGAGATGCTCGATTAAAAGTCTACTTCTTGATACGGATTAGGTCTAAAACATCAGCCATGTTTACAATAAAGTTCGCTCGAATTACACATTATGATTGGTCCATACTGTCAAAATCACGTCGAACATTTTCAAGTAACTCCCATCCTTATTCTGTTATGATTAATGTCCAGGATTGCGTACAGGAATTTGACGATCGTTCTATTTCTGCGAGCTGTCTATACACATACGCAGTTCACACAACACGAGCGGCGCCAACCCAATCAACTTTCAACTATTATTGTCTCATTTCAATTTACATAATAATTAGCTGAACAAGTGTTATCTCGCGTTCTTGTCATAAAATCACGGCACGACACTAAACGATTTCGCCTTGATAATTATAACAAGCATGTTATTTATGCTATCTTTATTGTTGCTACACATTTCTGTCAGTGTCCGTTTGCAACTGTCGCATCGGAATGGATTTTATGGATTGTTTTAACAGATTAATTAACCTTTAATCATGTCCTTTCTATTCTCGGTACCATTGTGTTAATGATCATTTGTTTTTAGTTGAACAACATTATTTTGTTCATTGGTCCGTTTTGCAGCTTCTAGATTATTGATCCATATATCCTTTCGTACTTATACCTACGTGTAATACACGTAACAAGTCTGAATTGCACAATCGAACAAAATTTGTACGCCATCAATGGCAAAACATGTAGATCCTGTTCCCGAATGTTATTTTAAGACCATGCAAATCTATTGTATATTTTGTTTTTAAATAACCGACGAAAAATTTCACCGTAGGGGGGTTTAGAATCATGTACTGAAATGACTCATCCATGGTAACCGGCTTCGCGTCGATGTCCCTGCCACCCCGTATACATATATGTAGGTACTGCTACTGATGTTTTACAAAAAATTAATATCTTATCTTATCTTGCAGGAGCTTTACTAATTGGCAATGTCTGACTTTCATTTCGTCTTCGATTAATCTAAAATCAGGCTGAATAAAGTTTTATTTTCCATTAATACGTGAAAATATAATCCTGTAGACTTTTATTGAGATTTCCAAATGTTGATTTACCCCGTCTGTCTATCTCTTTAATCTGCCGTCGAGATGCTGATAATCCCTGTCAGCTGTAGGTAATGTCACTGCTTACCTACCTACGTATTTCGCCTACGCGGATTCTTCAATTACGGATTGCACTCAATAGTATTCGTTTTGGCAGATTTTTTACATGAACATCAATATCATGCGGTGAAGACGGTGTACTGAATGGTAATCCCGATGATTCATGTGTGGTACATAATTAATGGGTACATCACAGATTTCTATAGAAATAAATTAGTAAAAAAAGAGATACCGTGAGACTTTGATTATTTCGTGATGTCATTGTTTTGTCAAGTTTTACATGGTCTGTGATTATGGCTGAAGGCATTATATTTACTGGTTTTAGATAAAAATATAACATCGAGGTGAAATTACCTTGAAAATGCAAACATGCTTGTCCTTTTTCTCAAACATGCTTGGAAATTCGAACATTATGTTGACAACTTGCTTCGAGATAAATCGAAATTGCGGTACTAGTCAAATACATGCGAGCGAAACACGACACGATTTTCACGATTTTCATACCAAAATTTTCTATCGTATTTAGCGGCCAAATAAATTACTATGAAAATATCTGTCGTGTTATTTAAAAATGGAACGAACTTTTTACTTTAACACGTGACAACTAAGGAGAAAAACCAAAAACAAGGTAATTTAAAGATTTTATTTAAATTTCGATTTTGTTTGCAAATAGAGCTGTTGAAAGTAAAAAATAAATAAATAAACATATTGACGCGTGCAAAATTATCGTTATGATTCTAGAATTTTTAATTTATTTACTCAATTTGAAGTGCCGCGCATTATTTGAGAAAAGTACTATGCAAGCCTTGGCCGCAACCAGGCATTGATGGACTCACGTATGTGTTACCATCAATGCCCCGTTTGCAGGCCGCGACAGTAATGTACTATTATGTTAGGCATTTGGCCTAACCCAATTCAGTTTCAGATTGCAGTGTTTAGGCTTTTGCGGACCAGCGCGACGCGACATGAACAATACAATTTCTAAGAAAACTTTGCGGTATAACAATAACCGGTGTTGCGTCGCACGACAAGTCGCGCTGGTCTGCACAAAGCTTTTCTCCATATTTTTGAAGAGGCGCACAAAAATCCGTCAACAAACGTCAAAAATCGTTAAGCCGTGTAGGCACTTATCGAAGTGGTATCGATATTTGTTTTCTTAAACGTGGTATGCAGAATTTCATGTTAAACGATTGAAGATTAATTATTTACTAGTTATTAGCCCCAACGCAAACGATCTGTAAAATAAATCTAATAAGCTAGGAGTTATTTAACTGGCAACTGCTGTCAAGCGCGATAATCCTAAGCTCACTCGACCTATGTGGGAGGCCTTTGTTCAGAAGATCATGATGATCGGATAACATCACCTACCTTGTACTTATGGGGCCCTAGTAACCCACATACTCATCGAGATTAGGTTGCTACCCGCATTAGCATAAAAAGATGTACCAGCAAAGGTGACTTGCAGTTCTCACAAAGCAATGTCAAGGTACTTTGCCCTGCTGTAGGTATGGCAAGAAGTACCTACTCTTTGAATAGTCAGGGAAATTAATTGTTTATCAAATTGACACACTACGTAATTGCAAATTGGCGTAGTGCCAATTTGCCGTGTTATTATATAGCCATGTCATACAACTGTCAAAGAATGACAGTTGTGATTCAAATATAAGTGTTGCATGTTTTGTTCCATTGCCATGCAACGTGGCAATGATGCCAGCCTTTGGGGCACTTTTCCTGTTGACAGCAATGCGGACGAATTTTTTGATGCCTTAGGATTGTTTCCCCCCCTTTTTTATATACTTGTACATATTATTATTTAAATTTTGTTAGTTTTTAAATCATGTAATTACATGTATGTAACAAATACTATTGACAAAATAAACAGCATTTAAAATATAAGTATAATAATAATCTAGATAGACAATTTAAGTAGGTAGTCTATTTGGTAAACAATTAATTTCTCTGATGTTACTTAATTTATGTTTTTTTTACGTTGAACTTATTATGTAGGTACATGACAGCTATTTATCATAAATTGGATTGGTGCCAGTAGTGGCTAAGGTAATGGTCGGCAGTCGGTAATGGCCGACAAAACTTAATTGTTTTTGTGAAAAATTGGGCTAAGATGGGGCATAAATTATAGAGTAGAGTGGAGTTAAACCGTTTCGGTGAGGAATGGCTGTTTACAAACCGTTCCTTGTGAGGATAGTGTTACCCGTTGAGATATTTCAAATTAAGGTGTTGAGATTGTAAGATCTGCTTAAGCTGACCTTACGTAAGCAAGCTCCTGTTTATCTATAATTCTATACCGTTTAGGGTAATCTGTGGTTTAGTATAAATTTTGCGAAAAATAAAGACGATTATGATGATTCTTCATAAGTAATCAATACTCACGAATGTCGGTTATGACATACCGGTTTCCTCACGATGTTTTCCTTCACCATTTTGAGAGTCGTGGTGATGAAATTATTTACACAAAGTAAAGCGCCTGGTTCGATCCGACGACCGACTCGTAAGTCGGGGCGGTTACCACTGGGCCACCACTGCTTTATCAATAATGTCTTCGTTTAATTGTACGAGCTAGAATTCGTTCTCTTAAGTAGTATATAATCGAAAATAATTATATAGGTAATGTTTAGGTGATTATTTTTGATTTTCTCAGTATTTTACGCAAAGCACCTATCATCTTGGAAAATAAAACTGGCTAACTTTTCTTCGATAGGTACAGTACGACAAAACTTAGATGTAGCATCGGCAAAATTCGTAAAACCGATCACCATCCGAACTGAGAGCGCCTTCAAATCACCAATCTTTATGACTGCTTTAGGTGAAAATGATCTTTCAAAAACGCAATAACTTGTAAAGTCTTATAGCCAAATACATTCGTGAAATTGAAATGAATGAATGAAAATTTTCAAATCTATACTACATCTTAGTTGTGTCGTACTGTACTGACTTGTAAAAAAATACCGATACTGGAACTGTCATCACAATCATCATCAGCCTATTAATGTTCCCACTGCTGGGACACAGGCCTCCTCTCTGTGAGATGGAGTGGGCTGTAATCTACCACGCGGGCCCACTGCGGGTTGGTAGATGTCACATGTCTTCGAATTTTTTGGTTCTAAGACATGCCGGTTTCCTCACGATGTTTTCCTTCACCGTTTTGAGAGCAGTGGTGATGAAATTATTTACACAAAGTAAAGCGCCCGCTTGGGTTAGAACCCACGACCTACAGCTCGTAAGTCGGGGCCGTTACCACTGTGCCACCACTGCTCCCATCACAAGTAAAAAACTCGTTGCCTTTTTGACAGCGGGAAACCAGAGATCGCTAGTATTTTTTTAACCCGAAGAACGGAAGCTTATACTAAAGCCCCGTCAACTATTCAGACATACTTATTTATTACAGTAGCTAATTCTCCACGTGGTACTAAAATAATCTACAATATTTTGCACAGTCATACCCTATGTTATGTTATTTCCTTCCCGTGGGTACTTATACCGGGGAAATAACTCCGTATTTTATTACCACGTCATTGGAATAATGTATGATTGATTGATTCACACACGAATAAATAAACACTAGATGAAAACCCGGCTTCGCTCGGGTGAAATGTGACTCATAATACACATGTAGGTACAAAATGTAGGTAGATATTCTGTAGTTATAGGTTCTCAAGGAATATTAAAGGCAAAGCAAGGCATAGATTCGTATAGCATCTTTCATTATCACCTTTCAAGCAACCTCCATAGACCAACTTGCCCCGCCCCCCCTGGGCCATATTATGCTGGTGACGCCCTTGCATATCATTATGATCATCCTCAACCACGTCGTTCAATTAAAAACAATCATCGTTTTTAGGGGTAAGTAAGTCTTGTATAGTTTTCATTGAATAACTTTGTAATCATTTGTGTCAAGGGACACACCAAAAATATTGTCGTCACCATCCTCATTAGCTGATCCATCGCCTACCTTTAATACCCATTTAGCAAACTTAAAATCATCGTGAGCTCTCATATTATGAGCCTATTGGAATTGAGTAAAGTTTGGCAACAATGAAAGTGCTTAATTGAAGCTTCTATAATATCATTTCGTATTTTCGTTACCCATTTACTACAACTGGTAAGATCTGACGAAAATCTCCTGCGAGCAATAAAATATTGCCTCCAAAAGGTAATTTATTTTTCATTATATCTTGAAGGAGTCGATCAACTACAACAATATCATGACATTTAGTCATGGGTGCTGTAATGTACTCTTGGGTTAATAAAACACACTTTGACCAGATCACGCAGGTGAAGTAGTATATGCGTCTAGCGCACGTCCGCTCTCGCTCACGGTTAGCCACAGACTACCCGCGCGCCGCCCAGGCGCATACACTACATCCCTTCTTTATTTTATAAATAATTAAGTTACAATAACTTGAACCAATATTAACAATGAAAGAACAGAATAGATTTAGTAATATATTATAAACTAGTGAATCAGGCATACAACATTATACGATTAACATCAACAAAGTGACAGACAGATAATCATTTTAATTGCATAAAGGTATATTGCAATAATTTAGTCCTCATTGTTCAATGACCCTGTGTCCTTATTATCATTGTCCACAACTTGCCAAGAATCATAAATTTTCTTTAAATGTACTATATTCCGACGATACTCTTTACCTGTTTCGTCGTTCCGCACATGAATGTCACCATCGGTGACTCCCGTCACTGTGTGAGAGGTAGGGTTATAGTTAGGTGTCAATTTGTTATCCTTAGTTATATTTTTTAACATTACCTTTTCCCCTATTCCTAAACTAGAATCAGTAGCTCTTCTTTTTCTATCCCCATATTCTTTCCCTTTTTCTTTCATTAGCATATCCCTATCTCTCACATCGGAATCTATGAGTTTATGTTCTACATCTGGAGCGAAAGGAACTTTATCTCGGAAGCGTCTTTTAAAAAATAACTCAGATGGCGATGTACCTGTAACAGAGTGGGGTGTACTATTATACGGGTAAGTAATATTATATGGTATAATTACAAAATGACTAATATTTACAAGATATAAAAACTGAATCTATAATTTTATTTCTTATAATCATCAGTTAATATAATAAACGATTGATATAATTTTAAAATAACTAATTTCTATAATTATAACATACATTTAATATAAAATCGTTTGATATACCACTCAAAAGACATAAAACATATTTAGTCTAATATGTAATTTCTATCACAGTTAGTTACGTGAGTAGATATACCTAACTGATTACCACCTGCCAAGATGGTCACTCCCTACGGTCGCTCGCCTTCGCGCGTATATGGTCACTGTTCTAACCTAACCTAACCCAAATGGTTCACCAACAATAGAGGGGATCTGGCACTCGGCGGCCGCTACCGCGGCACGCTCCCAACGGTCGCTCGCCTTCGCGCGTTAATGGTCACTGTTCTAACCTAACCTAACCCAAATGGTTCACCAACAAGAGAGGGGATCTGGCACTTGGCGGCCGCTGCCGCGTCACGCTCCCTACGGTCGCTCGCCTTTGCGCTTTAATGGTCACTGTTCTAATCTAACCTAACCCAAATGGTTCACCAACAAGAGAGGGGATCTGGCACTCGTCGGCCGCTGCCACGGCACGCTCCCTACGGTTGCTCGCCTTCGCGCGTTAATGGTCACTGTTCTAACCTAACCCAAATGGTTCACCAACAAGAGAGGGGATCTGGCACTCGGCGGCCGCTGCCGCGGCACGCTCCCTACGGTCGCTCGCCTTCGCGCGTTAATGGTCACTGTTCTAACCTAACCTAACCTAACCAAAATTATTCACCAACAATAGAGGGGATCTGATCATCTGACGCTCGGCGGCCGCTCACGCCTTAGCCTTCTAACCTAACATAACCGAGTTGGATTGATTTCAATCGGGGTGTTAACCATAATGATGGTATCAATATATACTTTAAACGATAGACCTAATGATTTTCGATTAAATAAACGTTATATCCAATAACATTATACGAAATAAGTTTTAGAGTATGTCGGATTTGTCAGGATTTATTCCATTAGATTCAGATATCATGTGGGCAGAAGATGGGTTTCGTGCAATGACAACACACTGGATACGATACACGCTGTTTATTAAAATTACAAATTATCACAATGATCACAAATTACAATTAACACCATTAACTACAACGTACATAGCACAACGAATCGAATACAGTTCCGCGACGTCTTAACTCCATTGCTATCAGACACTATACCATACGACAACTAAACGAAACGAAGGACAGTTCCTAGACTGGAGGCTCCGTTCTCCAGAACGGTTGGAAGGCAAGTACTCGCCCCGGCGCCCCAGTACCTAGACTCCGTCGTAGCACGAAGTAAGCCGAGTTCGTTTTCCCGCCACTCGGTTCACGACGTGCCGCGCTTCGTTTAGCAACCGTACTATTGACCGTCTCCGACACGGCCATCCTGCGCTAACACACGTCCTCGTGTGGTAATCCTGCAACCAAAACTCAACAACAGTGTCTGTTCGACTCGGCCAATTCTGACCATTTACGGGTTCCAACTTTCGAGATTAGGAGACTTAAATCTCTTACTTTAATTAAAACTTTATTGTTTTAACAAAACAATACTTTTACTTCTCAATGAACTAAACAAACTTTCATTAATCATAGCAAAAATCATCAACCAGAGCCATATCCGTTTTCCAAATTAACAGTCATCTTTTTTTACTAAGAGCCTTAGAAACCCACACACGAGTAAACCACTCTACCGCCACGGCTCTCTCGCCGACTAGCAATCACATTGCTCGCTCTCACACATGGTCTCTCCAGACCCAGACCTCCGCCAGAGAAACACGCCCATCGCGCACCCACGGACTACTTGAGTTGCCTCAAGAGATACCGACTTCTACCGGGCTACGACTACGTAATACGACTACTGGTACGGTCTCACACAATACGGCCGATAGAGAACCCTACTCGCGTGGTTCCCATAACTTAGGCTTGCTCATCACCACTGTGATCACCATCTACTTCCGACTGGTACATGACCTACTGGCATCTTTATTTAATCTATCGTAAGCGTATTTGTAACTACACCTATAGTTAGAATTTAAAGCTTTAACGGATAGCGATCACCATTCAAAACTTCCACTATATTAAACAAACCTGTGAACTTCCGTTCTAACTTAATCTGATTTCGCTTTTTGTTTTCTAATATCACGAAATCGACAACCGAATAGTTTGTTTTAGCTATCAAATTGTGCTTTATCATATTCCACATTACGTTTAATATTCTCTATGTCTAAAGTTCTAAATCAAACAAACTAAAAACTAGATTAAACAAACAATTAGATCAATTAAAATGCTAGAGCAACCAAGTACCTCTTCATCCATCTAATCATTACACAAAGCAGGAATCTCATTCGTGGCCTGTGGCCAACATGGCCCCAACAAACCCCTGTTTGTTTTACTACGTTCCTCATGAACGCCGAGTCCCACATGCATGACTCTATGGTCTCTACCAGACCCGACCTCCGCCAGAGCCACCCGCCCACCGCGCATCCACGGACTACTTCAAGCAGACACCGACTTCTACCAGACTACGGCTACGGCATGGCTACTGGTACGGTCTGACCATCCGAACTAAGTTTCCACACTATATTCAATTTCAAATTATCTACTTCAAACGGTACTTAGCCCTCGGGCATTCTCCTTAACCTATCATGTGCTTACTTGTAAGTACGCTTAGAATTTAAAACAAAACAAACAAAATACTAAAGCTCAAGTTGGTGCTCGCTAATCGTTACGCTACATAAACTTTGTTCTGTACTGAATACACGTGTTTGACCAATACCAGTCAACGCAACAACGTTATTAACTCGTTTGCCACTTAATTTGGCTAAACAACTCTCCTTTACTAACGAGCATTCAGCACCAGAATTGTAAACAAAACAATACAGCTCACCTTTTTATTCCAATGTGCCTGAAGGTAGTTGTGCGATGCAAACTTCCACTCGCCGATCACTGCTTGCAGCACGTGCTCCACCATCCGATTGGCTGCCACTGCATGTTCGTGCACCAGGCCGCGATATGTCTTGGTTTCCCACACAAGACTCGCGCGCAGACTTGTGCGTAGACTTGTGCGCAGACTCGTGCGCAGACTCGTGCACAGACTCGTGCGCAGACTTGTGCGTAGACTCGTGCGCAGACTCGTGCGCAGACTCGTGCGCAGACTCGTGCACAGACTCGTGCGCAGACTGCAACTTCTACTTCGAAGACGCCTTGCACTGCCGCCGCTACGCGCCCTCGATCTGACTTCAGCTGTGTGGCGCAATTTACCCCCATTTGGGATTGACAGGCGCCGCGCGCTAGTCCCTTGGCCGCGTGGCATGGTTCATGAAACAGAAATTTAAAAAATGGGTTAGAATTGGTAAACTACACAAAAAAACCATAAGACAACTTTTGCAGGGTATTTCGCTAATATCTCAGAAACGGTGCGTCTGAGCTCAAAAATAACCAAATTTTAATACCCTTTTAGATACCCCACGTAAGTGATAAGAATGCTAAATTCACAAAAAAAAATATTTTTCTGTCTTACCCTCGTTTTATTTTTTCAAAAAAAACGGCTCGCCAACGGTCACTTTTAGCGTTTTCATTTTGCGCCTGAACCAACACGAATCTGGCCTTGAACAGCTCCTTAAACTGGTCCCATGTCATACCTGGATAGGTTATCTGCGTCAGCCATGTAGATGCAGAGTCCTTCAATTCCTTGTTTATTGTCAAAATAAGCTGGCTTCCTTCCACTGCCCTCCCGTCGAAACATAAGTCAGCGGTTGCGCACTATGATCGAGCATCGGAATCAAGTTTGTCGGGCTCGAATTCTGGCCACACTGGTGTACCTAACTTGCTATTCACTGGCTTCGTTTTTAAAGTTTGTAACACCGCGTGCATTTGTTGGTTTTGCATTTCAAAAATTAACCGCCACTGATTGTTATTGTCACTGTCCCGCGTGTGATCTCATTAGCACGATTTGATCCCAGTTCTGATGTCGGATTTGTCAGGATTTATTCCATTAGATTCAGATATCATGTGGGCAGAAGATGGGTTTCGTGCAATGACAACACACTGGATACGATACACGCTGTTTATTAAAATTACAAATTATCACAATGATCACAAATTACAATTAACACCATTAACTACAACGTACATAGCACAACGAATCGAATACAGTTCCGCGACGTCTTAACTCCATTGCTATCAGACACTATACCATACGACAACTAAACGAAACGAAGGACAGTTCCTAGACTGGAGGCTCCGTTCTCCAGAACGGTTGGAAGGCAAGTACTCGCCCCGGCGCCCCAGTACCTAGACTCCGTCGTAGCACGAAGTAAGCCGAGTTCGTTTTCCCGCCACTCGGTTCACGACGTGCCGCGCTTCGTTTAGCAACCGTACTATTGACCGTCTCCGACAAGTATATAATTGTTATATGTAAAGAAATTATATCAACAGTTGGTATATCTCACGTTTATTATATCTGGTGAACGTTATTGAAATGAAAATATACCAAATAACTTTATATGATATGAGACGCACCCCTATTCTACATCATTAAATAATTTAAAATATCCTCTTTCCAGTCCTTATTTTCAGCTTGGCTAATTTTAAGTCTCTTTAGTACATCTCGGTTTTGTCTTTCGACTTCCCCATTCATTTGTGGCCAATAGGGAATAGTATTATTGACAACGATACCGCATTCTTTGCAGAAGTTGCGGAACACATCGCTCGTAAATTGATTCCCGTTGTCACATGTTATAGTTGCGGGATAACCTAGCCTTGAAAACATTTCTTTTAGGACTTTAATAGTGTCAAGTGCAGTGATACTTCTCATAACCTTAATTTCTTTATACCGGCTATAATAGTCAACAAGAATTAGTATGTAGTCTCGACTCGGAAGTGGCCCTAGAAAGTCAACGGCCACATCTACCCATGGCTCTTTAGGTAATGATCGCCTTTTCATCGGGTGTGGTGGATTAGGAGCCGATACAAGAGTGCATCCGCGACAACCTTTCACTACACGCTCAGCATCCCCATCGATCCTAGGCCACCACACTTTTGTCCTAAGGCGACCTTTCATCGCGACTATACCAGGGTGCCCTTCGTGAGCAGCTTCTAACACCCTCTGGCGTAGATCTTTTGGTATGACTATCCTAGTACCCCGCAGCAAAATATCTCCGCAAAAACAAAGCTCGCTTCTTATGATTTTGAAACAATTTACGGATTCGTGCCAATCTTCACTGAAAATACCCCTTTTTACCTTTGAGACTTCGTCATCTTTTGATGATGATGCCTCTATTTCATTTAGGGACACAGCGACAGGTCGAGAATATGTCACAATTTGGTTTATATAATTTTCGCTATCAAATGGCTTCGTTGGAGCTATTTGACATAGTCTAGAAATGGGGTCGGCAATATTTGACTTACCAGGACGGTAGATAACTTTGAATCTGTATGCTTGAAGCCTGAGTACCCACCGTTCAATTCTCGCGCAAGGTTTGGAATGTCGTCCGAAAATCGTTTGTAACGGTTTGTGATCGCTTATGAGCTCAAAGTCCTTGCCAAAAAGGTAAATTTTAAAATGCTCAACAGCCCAAACTAATGCCAATGCTTCCTTTTCAGTTTGGCAATACCTTTTTTCACAATCAGTCAGAGCTTTGTGTCCATAAGCGATAACTCTAGGACCTTCCGTATCTATTTGGACAAGGACAGCACCCAGTCCCACCGGTGATGCGTCAGCAATAACCTGCGTTTGGTCGCTGGGATTGTAGTAACCAAGACATTTTATATTGGTTAAGCTAAGCTTTAGAGCTTCAAAAGCTTTATTTTGTTTGGAAGTCCAAAATTTGTCGACAGTTGCCGATTTCCCAAGCCCTAATCTCAACATCTGTCTAAGGGGGTCGGTAAGTGTTGCCAAATTTGGAATCCATTTCCCCACAAAATTGACTAAACCGAGAAAACTTTGTACTTCTTCAATCGTGTTTGGGCGTCTACTAGTTTTAATAGAGGTTAAGTATTTTGCAAGGGGTTTTATTCCATCTTCTGTAAGTTCGTGATCGAGAAATTCGATTTTGTTTGTTTTATATATACATTTCCTTCCGTTTAAAAGAACATCATTTTCTTTTAAAACCCTTTGCACCTTACTCAACCGCTCATCGTGTTCTTTTTCTGTTGCCCCATACACAATAATATCATCAATAAAATTGAATGTACCTTCACATCCCAACAACATTTTTTCAAGAATTTTTTGGAACATTTCCGGAGCACAAGATATACCAAACATTAATCTTTTATAACGGAATAGTCCCTTGCTAGTGCTAAAAGTAGTTATGTATCTACAATCCTCATTAATTTCAAGCTGATGGAATGCTTGTTTAATATCGAGCCTAGAGAACCATTTAGCCTGTCGAAAATTTGGAAGCATCTGGTTCATCGTTGGAAGTGGGTGATTTTCCCTTATAATAGCTTCGTTGGCTCTCCGCATGTCTATACAGATACGTACCTCATCATCTTCTTTTAGTACAGGTACCATGGGTGAAACCCACGGTGATGGCTCGTCCACTTCTTCTATGATGTCGGCTTCCTTGAGTTCGTTTAACTTCTTGGCAACCTTTTCTTCTAAAGGAATAGGCACCCTTCTATACGGTTGAACTACGGCCTTTATCGTTTTGTCGATTGGGATTTGGACAGTTACCCCTTTGAACTTGGGAAAGACTGCTGGAGTCTTGTTTTCAACTGTGTTAATGTGGAGGCCTATCTGGAGCACTCCCAATTCGATCGCGGTAGCTTTACCCAACAGATCGCGCGAACCATTTCTGATGACGTAGACAGTGGATTCTTTATTTCTTTCACCCACTGATATAATCGCGTTGAATGAGCCTATGACGTCTAAAGGCTTCTTGTTGCCATAAGGAACTAAAATTTTGTTTGGTTTCCGGATTTGGTTAGTGACATAAATCTTACTTTCTTTTAAAAACTGCCAGGTCTTATCTGTGATTACGTTGCATTTACTCCCGGAGTCTATCAACATGTCTAAGTCTACTCCGCCTATATTGCAATTAATTACGCTGTCTTCATCTAAATGGAAAATGTAGTCAATTTCAGATTTTTGGTTTCGCGTCGAGTCTAATCTTTGTTTTTTATTTGCTGGATCCGTGGTCTTATTATTTGTAAATCGTCTTTTCCGCCTAGTCCGGCAACATTCTCGGAAGTGACCAACAAAGTCGCATTTTAAACATCTTTTGTCTTTAGCTGGGCACTTAGCATCATTTGATTGGTGATTAACGCTACCACAACGGCTACATCCGAGATCTTTATTTAGTTTAAGGTTTTTATTGAAGGGTTTCTTGGAATCAATTTTATTTATTTAAATTTTTTTGCTGTCAGTTTGGTTGTTGGAGTTACCGAACTGCTCAAGTTGTCTAGTAACAACTTCTAAGGTATTTGCCTTAGAAATGATTTTATCTAATGTAATTGAATCTCCAATTTCTAAAATATTTTTCCTCAAATCAACAAGTCTACATTTTTCTGTGATTTGGTCTATCAAATGTTCATCTTTATTTGTGAAGTTACATTTTCCAGCCTGATTCCTTAACCTCAATAGAAACTTTTCGAATTTTTCACCTTCTTCCTGTTGCATGAGCCGGAAAAGGTATCTTTCATAAATATGGCTTTGCTTTGGGGAAAAATAATCGTTAAGTTTTCCCAGTGCAATTTTATACACATCTAAGTCTTTGCCATCATCATCTTTACCTTCCTCTGCATGGGCCCCGGGCAAATTGTAGTAAATCTCCTGTAGTGCTAATCCACCAACATGGAGAAGAGTAGCTCGCTTTTTATTAGGGGAATCAATATTAGCAGCTAAAAGATAAATTTCGAGGGCCCGTTTCCATTTCTCCCATCGGGTACAAACCGATGTCGTGTCACCCTCACAATCAAAGTGATCTAGAGTTGTCAACATTGAAGTTGCGTGAGCCATTTTTTGGGGCGACCTGTAACAGGATTTTGAGACTCGTATGCGTGGCCTTTTATCTTTTATAAAGATAACATTAACACTACTGCATAGCCTTAGGATACTTGTTAGTATTTGCGTGCCCATTAGAGCATTTCGGATTCAGCATGACCTTTGACGTAAGCGTAAGTATGACTAACTAAATATACTAAATAACTTTATTCATTATCGTTACTTTACTATTATTAATTTTACCTTTTAAAACCTTTATCTATTAACAAATTAGGTTTACTAACTGGTTAGCAATAAATAGGTATGGTAGTAATTAAGCCATTATTGATGCTTACACTAACGTTTCCCGGTCTTTTCTCACATTTATTATTTAAGCATGGTCGTATGTGCGAATAGTGTTTGCGTGACCTTGATATTTTTGTGTCGAAATGCAAACAATTGATCATAGCAAAACCAGTTACCTGATTAAAATACTATTTTGTACTTTTTAGATTTTGTTTTATATTTACAATAAGTGGGTATGTAGGTTATTTACAGCAGAAAAGTTAAGTATGTCCAAGTAACCAATTATGTCCATTTATGATAATAATTAGTTATTATTTTTATTTAAAATGAGTAGCGTGCAAATAACTCAATTATCTTGATATTTAAATGAAAGCACTTACTCAATAATAATAATTATCAACAATTTACTGTTTGCATTACAACACATTTAAAATAATTGCGTACTATTCAGGCATGGCCCTTTGTTTTGTTGTAAACAACATTAACTGCATGGCCTTTGTAACATTTACGCTTATCAGTTGTTTACCTCAATCGAAGCAGAACTTATTTTTTTTTTTGTTACTTAATCATACGAAACTGAGGCAACAAAGCAGTCATTAGATGTAACCATCTACCTTGGTAACGATTTATTTACGTGTAGGTAGGTAGGTTCAGCTTGACTACGTTCTGTTTTCACTTTAGTATCCAAACTACTAACGATCCTTATCGAAATATAGTCGCTTAATTGATCGTAAACAACTTTCAAAGTGCATTATTTTTTTGCGTGCATTCTTCCCCTTTTTTTTTGGTAAATGTTTTCAGTAAGTACTTACTTTTATCCTCGTCGCCACTTGTAATGTACTCTTGGGTTAATAAAACACACTTTGACCAGATCACGCAGGTGAAGTAGTATATGCGTCTAGCGCACGTCCGCTCTCGCTCACGGTTAGCCACAGACTACCCGCGCGCCGCCCAGGCGCATACACTACAGGTGCTTCATCCCAAATCATTAAATTAGTTTCCTTCAATAACTTAGCGGCCGGTAACCCTAATGACATTATAACACGTAGAATCTACATCTGAATTAATTGGAATTTTAAATCACGAGTGAGCTGTTCTACCGCCATCTAACAGAGTTGCTGTAATACCAGAAATCGCTATAGGCACTAAGCAAAACTAATTGAATAGGTACTGAAAAATGTACATTATAATTTTATTACGAAAACAACTTCAACTTCAAGTTTTAAGGTTATGGCCTAGTATTCTTTTTTCTATGGTTATGTTATGGCAATCGGCCAATCTCAGGTTTTAAGAAAAAACACATAACACAGAGTATATCCTATAAAAAAGCGTCCAAAACAATACCTTTGCGAAACGAATGAAAAATTGTCACAGTTCTTTGTAATGGACATTTTGTTTACATAATGAATGCCGCGACGTGTTTAGTGGCGCTAGTATGTTTATTAACTACTCATGGCCGCTTTCCGAATTAGAACATAATCACTCACAGCGCTGACATTAATAATTGCCGTTCCGAATAAGATATGTCAAAAATTTCATATCATATTTCTTTGTGTATATACCACTTTCTTCTTATTCTTGGGTTAGGTGACGAAAGATAGCCAGAAGCACAATTTCGAATATGCCACGTTAGTCTAAAGATATGATGCGACTCAAAACAAAAACAGCACAACTGTCAATTTTGACAGCGCTCACGGTGCTATTAGTAAAAGGTATAGTTGGCGACTCGGCGTTACGCAAGATGGCATGTCATGACGTCATCGATGACGATTCACGGAACATCGTTATCGCGCTCACGCTTATTCGGAACGGCTTTTAGCGCGCTCAAATCGATTACAGTGTAATTCGGAACGCACTGCATGTCATCCGGTGTCAGTAACGTTTCAATATGGCGACTGCCATTTGTCTGTCAGCACCATTAGAATTTAACAAAATACTCGACAATCCGAATTTTGCGGATATATATTGTCGACTCGAAATCTTTATTTTTTTATGTTTTATTATTCAGGTAAGGTTTCGATCGAGTCTACCGTACCCCTTGACGAAATTATTAATATAGATTTGTGTTAAACAGCGTTTTCCCCTACTGAGATATTGGTGGTCTTATTTTTTTATGTTTATCCTTATCCTGGTGACCTGACCTATAAGTTTTGTAAAAAACTTATTTTAGGCACCATCTTCCACAAATTAATTATAAAATTGTGTCTGTAGATTATGTAATTAATTTCTCTGTAATTTGTGGTAAGAAATAAATAAAATATTCGATAATCTTATAGATTAAGGATAAACATCACATCAAAAAAATAAGACCTATATCCTAACTTCCTAATTATAATAAATGCGAAAGTGAGTTTTTTTGTTTTTAGGGTTCCGTACGAAAATGGTAAAAAGGAACCCTTACGGTCCGACTCAGTCTGTATATCACAGCTAGATATCTCAAGAACTACCTACTATAAATGCTATCAACTTGATATTTGGAATAGATTTAGATGACGTTTGGTCAATTCAAATATACGGGCACGATTAAAGCTTTGTGCAGACCAGCGTGACTTGTCGCGCGACGCGACACCCGTCATTGTTATATGTATCTTAAAGTTTTCTTAGACATTGTATTGTTCGTGTCGCGTCGCGCTACAATTCACGCTGGTCTGCAAAAGCCTTTAAACTAGAAGCCGACACGCGACGTCAACATACACAGTTAGGAAAAGCTAAATTCGTGACTATGATGAGTATGACACATTTTGACGCCATATTATTATTCTGGGTTTATTACGTACCTATGTATTAGCCCGGGTTATTAGGTAAAAGATAGAGTTTAATGTAATGTATACAAATAGTATGTATTGGTGTTACGGCCTACTGAAAGCTATTTTGGTCTTAAGTACGCGTAATATGATGTATATTAAATTGATTGTAATTTCCGTAATAATGTATCTATGGTATTTGATAATTATCTTCTTTACATAGTACCTATTAGGATGAAGTTTTGCTTACTTATTTGGAAATAATAATTATTTATTTATTGACACCAAACATATTAACACTATATGAAATAAACTATACTATATAACATATAACAAACATATTGCGTAAAAAGAAATTTGTAGGCTATAAATATATTGAAAATAATACAACATGTGAGGATCTGTAGCTGAACTAGGTGAAAAACCTGTATCTCGGCATACAACGCCATTCCACTCTGATATAGACAGAAAAGATTTTACCCAACATTTACAATTTTGTTAATAATTAAATTATGCCTAAATAGTCTACGTTAACGTGCCTCATTATCATCATCCAAATATGTTGGAGTAACCGAATGCTGCTAATACCAGCATTTTACATGGATCGACTGCCTATCTGACCTCCACAACCCAGTTACTGGGTAGTGCGATACGAGTACCCCTTCTACGGTAACGTGCATATTAAAATCAAAGTCAAATAATTTATTTCAATTAGGTACATGAAAGGCACTTTTGAACGTCAATATTTACAAAAAATAAATCAAATTGATTCTAGTCGCCCCTTCCAAAAGGTAACTTTCTAAAGAATGGGCCAGCAGCTCCACCGGTTTTTCTAAAATCTTTTACAATATTTTATATACATTAATTATATAATTATATGTGAAGCCGGTGCACCTATGTAGAATAACATTACTATACCACAATAGGTAAAAAGAATTTGAAATAAAGCAACGACAAATAAACTAATTAAGTAGGTATGTGATAGATACATAAAGTGCTCACATAATTATTTACAAACATTGTAGAGGTATAAGATGTTACAAAAATTTTAACAAGTAAGTTATACTAATAAGTCAGTATGTGAGTTAAAGTAATTACATAATGTAAAATCAATGTCATAAAAATAATAAATTATACAATTAAATTAGCAACCAGTTTGATTTTGTCTAGACTCTAGATGTCCTATGGAGAAGGACCAGCATGTTTCTAAGCATTCTTATCTTGGATATAATGCTCTAATTTATAATATGGTTGTTTACAAACTGTACTTTTAATATGAGTTTAAATATTTTTTCTTGCATATAATTGCAATCATAATTATTACAGTAATGTCCTATGTGCGTTTAGATTGTATACCTTTTTAGTGGTTGTAGATCTTTTTGTGAAAGTGCTCTACCGGTCAAGTACTGCCACCATAGATATTTCTGCATCCTCGCAGCGTTCTTAGCTGAGCGCTAGTCATGACAGGCACATGTGACCTTTCAGCTTCGTCTGATGGCACCACATTTACGATGCCTTTGGTATTGCCATTGGTCCATAGGCTGCGGTGGCTACTTGTCGGTGGTTGAGCCAGTTTTACAACACAGCCTTTCCAGAAAGTCTTTTTATCGCCTTCCGTTTTGATCCAAAGATGTTTAGTCTCAAAACCCTCAAATAAGATTTGTATTTCAAAGAATGAGGTAGCTTGAACGTTCATTTTCTGCACAAATGACATCATTTTCAACCTAACCTTTTTCAACAAAGGTATTAAATCTAGGTTATATCCTAGCTAAGGCACTGACTTCAACCATGGGTGACAGGATGACGCCATCGCCAACAATAGGAGATATAACAGCCGACTATAACCATTGTAACGGGTTTTATATTATGTTGTCATTACATAGAAGAATTTTATCTAAGTAGCTTCGGTTGGCGCTGTAAGATATATGTGAGAACAGCTCCTCTGGGCGGAGCGGAAGGGCGTGTCAGACTCTTACTGACTAAAACCCACTCGTGTTCCTTCAGTTGCCTGTACATTGCCAGGGGCCACTGTAACCCTTTAAGACTTTCCCGCAACCCCGGCAGGTGAGAACAGCTCCTGCTGTGTTCAATAGATACCACCGGCAGAATAGGGACTTACGTGGTTGGACTGGAGGCACCGGTTTTTCTTTCACTAGTAAAGGCTTTATTATAAACCTAAAGTTACGGTTTCCTAGTAAGCCCGTTGGCTGCAGTGACGGCAGGTATGAAAATGATGGGGTTCCGGGGTTTGAGTTTATGATATCAAAAAACGCTTTCTTAGAAATCCCATTAACTTATACTTTTATAAATAACGTTTCAGTGACGTCACACGACGGTAAATTGCGAACTTTGTGTCACCGTAGTCTAAGGCTGCCTGTCCACTGGAGCGGAGAGGAGAGGAGAGGAGCGGTGATGATCTAAACTCTGCTCCAGAGTTGCGATTCTATTGGTTAATATTGGCACATCTCCGCTCCTCTCCTCTCCTCTCCGCTCCAGTGGACAGGCAGCCTTAAGCTTGATTTTATTTGGGTGCATTGCACTCTAAAAATACATACATATAATGGAATATGTACTGAAGCAAAGGAGACCAATATCTACAAGTTTATGCGTACCTAACTATAGAGTGCGCTATCAAAATTTTAACAGAGTCCATTTATGCCCATGGTATCGTAATCGCTACTTCTCATAGTCGTTAACGTACGTACTACTACGGTAGGAGCTATCCGTATTGTGGCAAAAGTAACAAAATGTAAAGATCGATACTTTTATGAAACATGGTTGTAAGTAGGAATTTGCTATAAATCACTAGGTAGCGTTTTGTATAGATTGTCATAATTAAGAATCATATTAAACGATGACAGATAAAAATAATTAATTAAAATCTAAAACCAAATTGGAGCATTGCCAACAAGCGCGAAAAGTTTGAATAAAAGTTACGAGCCAAAAAAGGAAAAAAAAAAACTCACAAAATAGCAAGCGTCAAAGTCTCATCACAAAGTTTTTTTAGTGAACCAAAAAAGTAGCAGACTGTAATTATCTTTTCTAATTAACATAAGCGCGAACTTTACGAACATAGTAATTAAATAATAAACCATATTACTATAACGTCATCAGCATCACAGTACAAATAATTATGATGTCACCTCACTTTTTAGTTTAATTTTTTTGAAAAATTTTACGCCTGATTACAAGTACTAGTTTAACTTCTATCGCTTGATCTTTCACGATTGGTATTGTTACGGTTTTTTACTATTGAGAGTACGTCATGGTAACTAGCGTTAAGGCTCTCCTACATAGACTCGACATATCACGCGGAGACTTGCGATGCGGTTTCGATCGCATAATACTCTACTACTTACCCAGGCGCAACGCGACTCAAGAAAGAATCGCGGTAGTTATAGGTTATCAGACACCTGTACCCTAATTACTTAATACAAGATCAATCGGAATTTGAATCGTTTTGAAACTGATTGCTAATCCATTGCTTCATAAGTTCGAAAAAAAACTGCTTAACAACGTAAGCAACGCAATGAATGTTGTTGAACTGTCAAAATTAAACAGATTAGTCGGTATCGTTTACGAAAATGTGTTGCGTAATTAGATAGCTAGTTTCTGAAAGGTACCTCCAACATTAACTAACAGTCACAAGATGCAACTCGTAAATTATTGTATTTCGTAAATTGTAACATGTCGTCATGCGACAAGTCGCAACTGTGTGGTCCAGCCTTTAGGTGACGTAACGTGATGGTTCGAAGCGAGCCATCAAACGACGCCGCGCGCCCTCGTGTGACATAATTATTATGTCTAATATAGTGTATGCGGTCATTAATTATGCGCGATTATTGGTTTTGCTCGTTGCTCTGTGGTATGGTATAGGAGTACCTATTATTTGTGATGTCATATTGGAAACGGATATTTGATGATGTATGTAGGTCTTTGCTTTTGCTTTAACGCGGTTGTGCGGTTTTCAGTCATTCTTCTACGTAAATTCGTAGTACTTACTAGTTTTTGTTTGTACCTCAATCATCGGATGACGAATTTTAGAAAGAAAGAATGAAATAAAATAGATTTATTTAGCACAGACTAAAAGGCACACAACAAAACAAATTGTATTGTACTATAAGTAAAAAATTAATATTACGAATAAAAAGTGTAAAGATTCCGGTTTTACTATAAGTAAAAAATAAATATAACGAATAAAAAGTGTAAAGATTCCGGTTTTAAGATTACTTAAATATTTTAATAAGGAGTAGATAAGTATGGTAGAAGATACGGCAATTAAAATAAATACATCATTAAATATAATAAACATTTAAATATTTTTAAATTTCGTAGTAGTGAAGAGATTGTAATACCTAGGTATGTAGGTTCCCATTGATATTAATATCGCATGAAATCGCATCCTATTGTTACGCGGTGCGGTATGTCGGCAATTATAGCGAATGTAGCGATGACCTAATTGCCTAGACCATGATATATATTTTACCATGGTATTTTCCAGTTTTATCGCTAAATACCTATCACTAATTGTAATAATCTTTTATTGCAGTTTGCCGCAAGCCATCACGAATAAAATGACGCAACTCCGTAAATCTTGGCATGCGTGCGTAACCTTTGTTTACGCAGACTTTATAATAATGGATAATTGGAAACAATAAAGATAATCAAACTTCGTAAGGAGATTATAATTACCAGACATGTACTCCTTGACCAGTTTTAGCATATTAGGTTACGAACTTTTAAGCGGATCTTTGTGTAGATCCCATCCCATAAATTAATCTAAATAACTTAGTTAGATATTCAATAAAATATAACCATAAAGTTTGTCAGTTTTCCATGAAATAAGTTGTAGGTGCCCTGACGTTTTCACGGAGTTTTCCTGTAACTGAATTTCCTGAATGATTAAGTTTTTTCATATTCCCCGTATGTTTTGCTGAAGATAATAGATAGATAGATAGATAGAATATTCTTATTATGTACACCATAAAAAGTACAGATATAAATGAAGTAATTTTACATAGGGTGACATAATGGGCGGTCTTATCGCTAAAAGCGACCACAGATATAAAACTAACTAGATAACGCAAGTCCCTCCATCTGTATGAAAACCAAGCGTGCCACTTTTTCACTCACAATTTAAAAACAATGAAAGAAAACATTTCCAATGCCTCCGCCAACTTTTTCTTTACAGTCTTTACAGCTCAATATGGCATAAAAAGGCATTTTTCTAGATTTCGGTGGATTTCCGGTGCCGATAATGCAAAATGAAAAGCTCAGATTACGATCATTGATCGTAATTTTACTCCGTTTTTTGACACGCGAAGTACATACAATCGCGTCATCTAGTTAGATTTATATCTGTGGTAATAACTAATAATACCACTGAGAACTTGTCAATTCTTCTTCCTAGCCTTTTTCCCAACTATCTGGGGGTCGGCTTCCAGTCTAACCGGATGCAGCTGAATACCAGTATTTTACATGGAGCGACTGCCTATCTGACCTCCACAACCCAGTAACTGGGTAATACGGTACCCCTTGGTAAGACTGGTGTCAAACTTTCGGGCTTCTGACGACTCGTAACGACTGTCAAAGATCCACAAATGACAGCCGGGACCAACGGCTTAACGTGCTTTCCGAGGCACGGAGGAGTCTCGGTATGTAAAGATGGTCACCCATCCACTGACCAACCCCGGCAAGCGTAGCTTAACCTGATGGATCGACCCGTGCGGCTTGTTATTACTTAGCCACGAGCTCCTCTTGAACTTGAGAACTTGTCAATTCTTTCGAGAAAATATACTTTGTTCTTCAAACGTAAAGCTAACTTGGAAATTCAACAATAACCTTTCGACAAATGTATTTAAATCAGACGTAACTAATACATTCAGGTGGTAAATGATTGTCAAGTTAAGTCTTAAGAGCCCTATTACATTTCGACTGACTTCGACGGTGATTTTTGCATTAAATGGACAACTTTGGCGTTCTTGTTCTGAGTAACTGAAAGACTTGGACAACTATGACTTATTAAGTTGTGGAGAATGTTATTAGTATAGTACATAGCGACCTCGCTTTTCAATTCAATAAGTCATAGTTGTCCAAGTCTTTCAGTTACTCAGAACAAGAACGCCAAAGTTGCCCATTTAACGCAAAAATCACCGTCGAAATTAGTCGAAATGTAATAGGGCTCTTAAGTAAATTACGATCAACAGACCCACAGTTACCGTTTACACAGTAGCAACAAAATTGTTGCTGGCTGGCTCTAACCAACAAATGTTGGTTAGAATTATCCAAATGGAGCCAGTTTGGTCAGCGTGTAAATATTGTAAATTAATTCTATCGGTTATTTATTTACATTTATTAGTAGGTCGCGTCATGCATTTGTCTGGTGATAAGAAGTTAAATAGCTTTGCACTGTCAGTATTGAGTGCGTATTTTTCTTGCGGGTAGCGCAGTACCGGTAGTTATGGCGATGGTTGGGTAAGGCCTTGTTGGATCATTATAATATTATTTTTTTTCTTCCAAACTAGTGACGCATAATTATACGCGATTAAAGCCCAAATAATAAACGTCAGTGCCACACAAATGAGAACTGCGGAGTAAATGCGTAACACACATAAAATGGCCTTTTATTTTGACATCAAAGGTTTGAAAAAATTCTGAGGAGCTCGTGGCTAAGTAATATAGGTATTCAGCTACATCCGGTTAGACTGGAAGCCGACCCCAAGATATTTGGGAACAGGTTAGGAAGATTGAGGTTTGAAAAATTCGTCTGTTTAACAACGTAAATATGGCAATAAACGTCTGAACTGTTAAAATGAAAGGCATTACGATCAATTGCCATTTTATGCGTTACACTATGACGTCTGATACACCAAAATGATACAAGGGTGGGCTAAGGCTAAGGCAATGTCCAGCAGTAGACGTCTTTCAGCTAATATGAGGGTGGTATTTTTCACATAGGTTAAAAAATCTTGGATAAATGTTATAAGGATGAACAGCATTTGAACACAATAGTGAGGTTACCAATCCTTTTGCTTGATGATAATATCTTTTTGGTCACAGCAATAGGTAAGTCTTATGTTTAGCAATTGGAATCTGCTGATTTGCTTTTAAATCATGAAATATGCTAAGTGATACAATGATAATTAGAGATTTGTTCCTGTATTAAAGTTCCTTGATGTCGTACGCTTTATGCCTTTCTGAAGTAAGGGTCTTTATAATTCCAACGGTAAATAAGGCAAGTATCGAACAAGTTGCAATATTCTAGGCGACTTTACGTCTAGTAATAAAATCTAGCACGAAATCACAACACTATCTACTCGTATAAAAATAATTACGCACTTCCCTTTGCATACTTCAATATAAATTTCTGCTCTCTTATATATTAATAAGTTTAATGCTATGTATGTAAATATGGAAGCCGGTATAGTACCTAATAAATAATATCCAGATAAGCAAAGGTAGGTTATTGAGTAAATTATTTGTGAGTTGTGTCGGCTGTGACAAATTGTACTTGGTGGTATATTCCTGTAGATTTTTATGTAAAGGTACATAGATTTAATGAATATTGTGATTTAGTGGTATAATTACTGTACAGATTTAATGAATATAGTGATTTAGTGGTATACGATACTTCAAATGCTGTTTAAAACGGTTGAATAAAAAAAAAACTTCGGGCAGTCTTTGGAGATTGCCGATGGAAGTGCAAACTAAGTAACTTTTTGATACAACGTTACGCCATCTAAGGAAAATGTCAGGAATTTATATGGCTTGCTGTCAGTAAGTACAAGAACGAAAGCTGTAGGTCGAGTGCGCTGTCAACAACATTTCTACTCTCCCTCCGTCTTACAAATTTTCGATCAGATCACGTGTCCTGACGCGAGTTTAAAAATTTTTACCCATCCCAAAAAACGCCGCTAAAGATGTTTTCACTTCAATATTAATGTTGTTTTGTCCTCCTTTAACGGATTACTCAGTGATCTAGCTAGGAGTTCAGCGGTTCACCTCAAAATTCGTGTGTACACCGTGTACTTAATAATAATAATGCATACTTTGAATACGTTAACGCAGTGATACCTGAGAATACTTCCCTATCATTTAATCGCAGACACAGTATTGCAACACACAATTCACTAATATGCATTTAATTGTTTTGTAGGTAGTAGATGGAGCTTGACTTTCGCTTCGGTCAGGTGGTTTTGATAAACACAGCTGAATTTGAAAACGTTTTTTAATGAATTCTGAGTTGATTGATGACGAAGGATTTTTGTGCTCTCTTTATTTAGTTAGATTTGTATTGGTAAAGAGCTAAATGACATAGTAAGGTCTTACATCATCTTCTTCATTCAACTTTTCATACTATGGAAGTATGTCACTTACCTTTAATGTTATGCCATAGATATATAATTGATAATGTGAGTACCATGGGGCTGTTTATTATGTTATTATGTTAACTTGAAAGAGCATGGCAGTTGAGAGTTTGTCATGCTCACTTAAATGTCTGGCTGATGGTGGCGAGTGTGTTGGATCATTCGGTTCCCTGCAAAATGGTTGAGCTGGATGGTGCTGATCCACGCGTCATATATGTTCGTTAACGGGTCGAGAGTCGTCAGTCGAGACTGGTCATCTCTTTTCTGCCAAGGCTTATTTTTAGTCTATTATTATATTAAGATATTATATTTTGAATTGTTTAATTTTTATTTTACTTTGTTCTCACTTTCTCATATATAGCAGCAACAAGAATAATGTTCCTAGGATTTTGTAATATCTTTATAAAAGAGAGTCCTGGAAATTTCTTACCGGATCTTCTCCAAAGAGATCTACTTTTTGGAATGTGCATTATGGGCAACTAGCTTCAACTTTCTGACTAACTGACCGACTCTTTGACAATTCAAAAGGGCCTGTAAATGGTTTAATTGAAATAAATGCTTTGAGTTTGAGTTTTGAGAATTCCTAAAAGGAGTTGCGATTCTACTATCATGTCCATTTAGAAAGACTGCATAGTCCTGTTTCAATAGACAATAACACTGTGACCACTGCATCACATCACCTTCACCCCAAAACCACCAAAGCGTATCTCATTGTCCCATCACCATTGTGTGACGTCACCAATCCTATTCAGTACCATGACTGATGATGATTGGTTCTTAATGGTTATGTGACAGTTGGCTCCAAATCACCCCGTCATTGTCGTGAGATAACGGACAGAGATAAGAGCAAAGAGATCATAAAACTTATCTTGGAGATTGCTTTCTGATAGTGTAAATTCATTGATGCCTGGTCACACTTTAAATAGATTATTCAGATTTCAGTGTGACGTAATTAAGATTATGGATGTAAGATGCGTGTTCGTTACTTCATTCATCAGCATGATTAAGAATTTGAAACCGTGCACCTAGCTTCTGACGTTTCATGTGCCCTTGTAAGTCTATGTGAAATAATATATTTTGAATTTTTTAATTTGGGTTTGCATTTCTTCAGTTTTGAGTGCTTATAGGTACTTTATTTGCCCAACTATCTATGCCTAATATAGTGGTCTAATCCTGCAATCTATCATCGATACTTTACTTGTGGTATGGACTAGGTATTTGAGTTTTTTATTTTTTATTATAGATTAATTTCATAAAAGTGTGAAAAAAAACGTTGCATACTACAAAAGAGGAGTATTTTCTTCACTACTTGCCTGGGAATCTGAACATTAGTTCAGATTCCCAGTTTCAGACTTTTACACAATACCTATTAAGGTATTGTGTAAAATTCTGAATGTCAGAACTCAATCACGACTACATTGCCAAAGATTTTGTTACCTGTGTAACTAAATCTTTGGCAATTTAATGTAGTCAATGCCCTCATAGACATCTCGTAGATAGGTATTAATTGTAAGAATGCTTGCTTAAAAGTCCTAGACTTTTATCCCTATTGATTCCTAGGGTTTCTTGGGGATCTTCAAGTCCATGCGAATGCAGTCGCCGGTAAAGCTAGTCGTCAATAGTAATAACCCATTTTTCATTTTTTTTACTATTAAGCCCACAATATTAAGTAAACAGCCAATTACACGCGCACAGGTAAGTGGGTGTGTTCGTGCGTATCTCACTGTGTATCTGTGGGACTAAAACACATAAATCTAGCGTATTTATGTACGTCGCACTTCAATTAATAACGAATAAAATTAACACCTGTCTTAGGGGCCATATAAATCCTTGTAACGTGGTAGAGTTGGCGTTGAGAGGATTTGTGAAATTGCAAATGAAATATCTGTGTTGCATATTTAGTTTTAGAAAAATTTCTACTGGGTTTAAATTACTATGGAGGTAAGTACCTACCTACCTTGTTCATAAAAAAGTCTATGTTTAAATTAGAAATTGTTGAAAATAAAATAATTCGTTTTAAACGAATTAATCATAGCTCTTTGACTTATCCGCATTTTATAATACACCATCACCTAATCCATTTTTGATTTCGGGACTTTCCGGTTTTAAAACCATAGAGAACAAAATGTCAAAGAATCGCGACAGTATTTACGTCAGAATGTAACTTCTCATCATCATTCTCCTGCTGCCGTTATCCCAATTTATTTGTGATCGGCGCAACATGTATTTTTCTTCCATACCTGCTTCTCTGTTAGTCGTCATCTCGATAGTCACCACCTTTCTAGCCATATCATATTTCACACAGTCCATCCATCGTTTATAATGCGACTTCTATACACTTAATAAGCCTTCTATGCTCGCCAAAGTGTCGCTATTAAAGCAATTTGCACTTCAGGTGCTGTTACGTGTCGCTCTGGTATTTATTAGGCTTGTGTTTGTGTAAAATAGTCATTGTAATCGTAATGTCTATTTTAACAACATTTATAGCCTATAGCCTCAATGGCCTGCACAGGCGCGGCTGCGGTGGTAGAACAAAGCGTTATTGAGCTTTCTATTGAACTCAATTCAAGCTGGTCTGGTGTTGGTCTACAGTACTTTTGTAATCGGTAAATGTCAGGAGTTTTGTGAGCTTTTTTTGAGTTGGACAACGTTTTGTTTGAACTGTAGGTATCAGGTAAATGGCAATAAGCTTGTTCACTGTCATACCTACAAGATATTTTCGCCAAAAGGAAAATATACACACAGCTCTAGAAAAACACTTGAGTTAGCTTTGGATGCATAAGGGCGATTGTTTCTTTCTGCCGAGGCCATTTTCATTGGCATCTGCGCGTAATAAGATAACTTTAAAGAACAAAACATGTTCGAGAAATGACCGAATCAATTACTTACTCAGTTATTCAAGGTATCATAAACTCAATGTTCTTGAGAACCTGTGTAGTAGTTAGCTCCCTACATACCAATCTCTTTTATCTCTCGTACACCATTAGGTACGTATCTACTCTCATTTTACGGAATACAGAAGAGATGTAAATGACTAGTAACCACTTGAATGATTGTATCCAGCCTTGTTTCTCCTTTGTGCGGGTTAAAGTTATTTTCATATAAACTACGGTGGCGCCATTGTACACGCTAAGTTACGAGGATAATTTAGCATGTTTAGCGCATGTTACAAGACTACCAACCTACTAACATGAGACAGCACTCAGGGAATTGGGTCAAATTATCAATTATCACCGTTTAAAGTCAAATTATTGGGATTTATAGGGTTGTTGACTTTCTTGTCAAACCTGTCTGAAAACCGGAGTCCTAATAACTGTTTTAAATTGTTTAGGAACACGGAGTAAGGTGCTATGTTTGAAATTTGATTTCTATACCTTTTTATTAATTGTGTCAATCTTAGATTTTATTTACCGCCCTTTCAGGTTAGATACCTACATCTGGATGATATATCTATAATTTCATATGCGGATTCTTTGTTGAATTCGATTTGAATTCGTCTCGCCATCGCCTGCGCAGTTTCGTTTACTTAGCTCTTAAAATTAATAAGTTAGGTATCCGGAGCTTTAAACTCCATTAATTATGCCACCGACAGACTTGTCTAGCTCAGTATTATTCAATAATAATAAACATAAATCAATAATTAAGATAAGTTACTAATTTCTTGAGTTATGATATCGTTGGTGTTTTACAAGTAAATAGTTGGGCGTATTCGCTCAGCCTTCTATGCCCCGGAGTACTTAGTTTCTCTATATTTTATTAGTTCTTCATTTGTGTTTGGGCTAAACATACAGCTACTAATACCTGAGGGTCTATACAAGTGGCAATCGGTTTAAAAGTATAACAGCGTATAAGATTTTCTTAGGAAATGTATTGTCGCCACAAAATTTTCGGTAGTTCTTGTCAATTCTTTTGTAATTTTCGACTTATTCATCATAGTTAAGGCCGTCTAGATTAATAAATGTAGTGTTTTATAGTTTTATAATCGCCAAGCTTGACAAACTTATTTGTGATTGCATTGTTTCCGTTATTATTAGAATGCTGGAATATTGTACAGTACGACACAACTTAGATGTAGCATAGATTTGAAAATTTTCATTCATTCATTTCAATTTCACGAATGTATTTGGCTATAAACCTTTACAAGTTATTGCGTTTTCGAAAGATCATTTTCACCTAAAGCAGTAATAGCGATTGGTGATTTTGAAGGCGCACTCAGTTCGGATGGTGACCGGTTTTACGAATTTTGCCGATGCTACGTCTAAGTTGTGTCGTACTGTACTGCAATCCTTAAGAAGTATTCTCTTTTTAAATGCTCTAAACGAATAGGTATGCCTGTTAGAAAAATAGTCCTTCAGAGCTTCCTGATAAATGTGGGTCCCTTTTCTTCTGATTCCGTTTTTATACGGTCTGTGCTTCAATCGTTGTTCACCTAACATGATTTAAAACTTTAAAAAAGAGATGAGATTAATTGTGGGCAAGAGATTAAGTAGTTCTATTAGATAGTTAATTAAAATACATAGAACTGAAAATGTAGGTAAGCCATTTAACTAATGAGTAACTATTGTTCTATAGGCACAAATTAACGACAGTTTTAAACAAATCTAGCAAAAAACATAAACGGGTTTTATATCGTTTTTTTTTTTAATGCGATTTGTTAATATTAAGATTTCTTGTCATTAAAATGTGATAAAACTATTCCAACCAAGCCTTTTAATAGTTGACAATCATAAGTCACCGTTATGCCATCAAGATTAGGTAATAAAAATCCGTTCGAATAATATATTTCGTCTGCGTTCTTGTCGCGCCCAAACCCAGTAGTTTTCCCGACGTTGACTCATAGAACCACATTCGATTATTTTTTGCGACTCTCAAATTATTCGATCATAAAAACTTCAACAAAAAACGTTAAAGTGCTCTCTTTTAGATTGTGTACACGTGTTAATTTAATATGCCGTCATTTATGGTGAAAAACAATGTTATGATGTCACTCCCAAAAATGGTCGGTCAGCGTTATCGTGGATTACAAGAGTTTGGATAAAAAACTCTCGTTAGAGTTGTCACGGTCAGTTTACTGCTATGTTTTTTCAAGTTTGAGATATCAACATTCAGCACAATGTAGGTGGTTGTGGGTTCGATCCAGCGGAGGAAGTAGGCGGATTTGTAACAGCGGTTGATGTATAGTGGGCTGATAATTTTAATTTGTCATGTATTCTACAGCATGTAAACTTCTACTTACTTATATTTAAGTTACGTGACGTTACGTTGTTTTGGCAGCAGCTGTACACTTTTTAAGTAACAGATCATATTTTATATCCAAGGGTTTGGATTATTGCTGGAAGTCGATTCATTTGTAATTTATAATGAATATTTACAGAATTAGGGATGATGACTAAAAAAATATTTTTTGTCCGTCTTGTAGATTGTAAAAAAAATTTGGACACATATTTTTTATTTTTTTACGTAATCAAAAGATTACGGCGATACATTGCGAGTTAAAATGTGCCATGACGTCACAAGTACGTAGATTTTATACTTGTGACGTAGCGACCCCCACTTAACTTTAATTAATGCGTTTTATCTAAGTCATTTTTTATTAATATGATATAAAGCATAAAATACGTGTCTAAAATATTTTTATTATCTCACTGACGGACTCAATAGATTTTTTTTAACCCATCCCTATTTGTGCAACTGCTGCCAAGTTGTATTCAATTGTGAGTATTTTTTTAATGGAAATATTTGTATCATATTGTGTCATCTGTTTTAGGTTTACCTTCATATTTTGCACGTGTAATAATATTATAATACGTGGAATAATCATAAACTCGAAAACCCCGAAGTAGACATTTGGGGTTTTCGAGTTCATGATTATTCTTTACGGCTTATAAGTGGGTCTCCAAATATGACGTATCCTTTGGTCTGAGAATGATACGTAAAACAAAAGTAAAAATATTTAAGTCCCATAACCTGCTGACGTAGATAGACGCATATGTCTTCGTAATTGAGGAAAATTTTTAAACACCTGTAGTTTCTTAGGAATTTTCTTAACCCAGGGCAATGGGAAATTTATGCTGAATTACCGTGCCTTGAGGATTATTACAATTACACACTTTAGTTATAATATGTGGTGATGATGATACCTGAAGTGATCTTTCGTCATTGATGTCACTCGGGAAAAAAAAATCCACGAGCACTCTATTAGGTGCCATGAAAATTCGTTTTTTCATATGTTGATTTTCATTCCATTTGTTTTGTTACAGTTTGAGTTCATTACTCATAATTAATAGTAAGTTACATAATCTATCTCGTATAATTATTATATTAAGTTAGAATTAAGTTACTTATTAGTCTATTAGGCAAGATTAATTAATTACTAAGAACTTCCGTTCTTAATAATACAGAAAAATAAATTTACTTATAATTGCTAGGTAAAAGATAGTTGAGATGTTTGTAACTCAATCACGCCCTGAATGGATTTGGATATAATTTGACACACAGGTGCCATATAGTTTTAAAATATTGACAATGAAAAAGAGGTGTAAAAGTGTTTTAAAAGATCTACTTACAGAAATAAACATAATTATTTCATCATTTAAACATAAATTCATTTCATTTCGATTATGTCCCTATTTATATAATATAGGATACATTTATCCGGATGAATGCAGTAGTTTCTTTCGACTGAAATCGTTGGGAACAGCAATCAAAATATTATTCTAATCCTGTCGCAAACTGTCTAAGACAATCTCGTGCAAAAAACGCGGTATAAATAACACCACAAAAATGTTACGTCAAAATAATAAAACATAATTTGTCTTGAAAGGTGTGTTTTAATCTTAGCAGTCACACTCACGCGCGTGACACAATGTCGAGCTGCCAATCTTGTCACATTTTTCTAAGAGATTTTAAACTGAGTTTGTGAGATATGTCGCAGTTGTGCGTTCTAAGCAAGCCTGCCCGTCAGTCACGCGCACCTTATCTCGCATCAAATGGTAATTATTATTGACTGCTATCGGTTAACAGTAGTGTTAGGGAATAAACTAGTTTTTATTTAAGGGGCAGTTAGTTATATTTGATCAAACTGGAACACGTTTTTAACCGACTGCGGAGACTAGAAGAGGCGTGTATATTTATCTAACAAATTTACACTTTCAATTAGGGTGATGAATATTTAGGTACCTAATTAAGTATTTTATTAGTTAGTTTATTTCTTTGCAAATTACTTTAGTTTTTATGCTCAGTAACTGTGGGAATAATTAAACAATAGTCCATAAAGACATTTTTATTATGATTATTATTGCATCACATGTCTGGCTATAAGATTTTGTGTAAATTAGAGAATTCCAAATATTAGTGACTGTGAATAGTTATAGTTTGACCGAGTACCACTGTATCGCGCCGATTCGCGCTTTAGGGCTCCCACACATAAACACGATACGACGTCGCGTCGCAAAAATTAACGGCGGCTTCGGGCCATTTCCTAAGAAAATATTAGAGTGCCAGCGCTAATTTTTCCGTTGCGGCGCCGCAACGCGGTTATGTGTTTTGGCCCTTAGGAATGTGCGACGAGGCAGCGTTGACTAATAAGCGGCGGGACGCCCGCCGGGAGTGTTGACGAATGAGCGGCCTGCATTGCCCCACCGTCTCGCCGCGCATAATATCTAAGGCGCAGTACATTGGTTCCGGTCAAACTATAATTTAAATTTATTTATTCACAATGATATATGATAGTAAAGTTGCAACTTATTGCATACCACATGGATCGACGAATCGAAACATAAGACACAAAACTTATTTGGCAACTCAATGAGTGGTTGAGCAGAATTCAACCTCAAAGTGACACGCTTTTAACCGTCCAAACAAAACTTCCTAATAATGATAAGGTGTCATACTAGGACTACTCACACTTATTCAGCTCTATTAAGCTAAGGTAGACAGTCAAAATTATCTCTCAGTAACAAAATACTTGTATACAAAGTTATAATAAAATTTGGACTTACGGAATAGAACTCTGGGGATCGGCTAGCAACTCCAATATCGAAATTTTACAAAGGTTCCAAAATTTAACCCTAAGAACAATCTCAAATGCACCCTGGTTTGTCAGAAACAAAGAAATACACGAGCACCTAAAGATACCAACAGTGAAAGAAGAACTATGCGAAAAATGCAAAACATACAAACAGAGACTGAGCAAGCACAGCAATGTCTTAGCCAAGAACCTCCTAAACAGACAATCAGATATAATACGCCTAAAGAGATGGCAAATCTTGAACTTGGACCAGAGACAGTGAAAATGTAAAGTTCATTTAGTACTGAACCACATAATGTGAATGTTCAATGGAACATCACAAAAACAATCTCACACGAAGATCCCATCTGATTATGGCTAGAAGGCCGATTGCAGATAAAAGGAGAAAACAAAAAAAAAAAAAAAAATTTAGCTAATGCCTATAGAAAACAACGATTTTGTATGGAGACGCGTACGCATCCGTTCTGCTTTCCGTCTCTATTCAGCTTTCGCGGAAAACAAGTATAGAATGAGCGATAAGGCCGCCCATTGTATGTTTTATAGTGTTATATTTTTTTTCTATGTATTTTCTGGTGTACAATAAAGTACCTATATATAAATAAATAAATGAGGACAAAATAAATGTGTTCTTTCATGCGAGTGCTATAGATAGAGTTCAGCGCTGTTCTGCCGCCTTCAGCGCTGTCCTGCCGCATTCAGCATCGAACGCGGCGGAACTGCGCTGTACACGGATGGTTCTCGACTCCTTGTCGACAAGTTGCGACCTGCATAGTTCCTGCATAGATTTGATTTATTATTACGTAATCATTATGCACGCAAGGATTGAGAGAGTTCGGACGTCGTTTAAAGTAATTATAATTATTTTATTTTTACGAAATAAAATTATGGGCGAAGAGAAACTTTTATTGCTAGTGCAAAAATATTCTTACCTGTACGATATTCGTTCAGTACGCAATAGATAGAAGCGTTTCAGCGGCGATAATACGCTATGGTGGCTGGAAGCCAGCATGGCGGATGGAAGCAGAACTGTATAAGTGTGACCAAAATCGTTCAGCGAAACGCGAATGGAGCTGAATAAGTGTGAGTAGTCCCTAATACAGCATGTATCAGAAATGCGTGCTCACATTTAAGTCTGTGTTACAGACCATCAAACTTATTTTAAAGACCAACATCGTAATCGCGAAAAAAATATCAAGTCTCCCATACAAAACTTCAACACGCACTCTATTCAAATGACGGGACGGCTGATGATTTATTTGTAATTACGATGTTGGTGCCATGAAGAAAGTGGTTCAGTTTGATGGTCTGCACCACACTCATAAATATAAGCACACCTTTCAGATACATGCTGTTTATTTTCTAATGAATATAAGGTGTTCGCCTTAACAAGGACGATATTATGGGTTATGACTTCACTGCACAAAAACTCGCCGGCCACAAACGTGCCGAACCGTTCAACAATCCTGCCTGCGCCTGAGTGACAGATATGTCGCAATCGATCCATTTGATCCGATTGAATAATCGACTAATCATACTAATGATACCTTTGTTGATCACCGAGTTCTGCATTTGAATATTGATAAAATCTGATGATTTTCAAATTAACCAGATTCGCTGCGTGTCTTAAAAACTTATTTTTCTGTCTGCACTAATAATTCTGACAATTTGTAAAATTTGATTTTATTAAATCTCGTAACAATCAGAGTAAGAATCGTAAGCACTTCACCACACTTTAGTTATTGTATGCGTCGAATAGGGGTCCTAGAGTCTAAGGCCCGTATTACAGAACCTCGCTCAAAACTCAAGCATTACTTAAAACTCGTTTAAAGCCTTTTGATTGGTTGAAACTAGTTTTAAGTAATGCTTGAGTCTTGAGTAAGGTTCTGTAATACGGGCCTAAAATTCTAGACTTTAGACTACTCCAAGGTCACAAAATCAGTAATTCTTTTGTGGCGAGGTTATTGTGTAATTGCATAGCACATGTGTAAGTACTATGTTCCTACTATAAAGCTACCATTTACTGGGTACCTCTTTCATAGCTTTGAATGTGCCCTGGGGGCTGAGAGTATGTCATGCTTATTCTTATGTCCCGCTGATGGAGGCGCGTGATCATTTAGCTCCCTTCAAAATGGTTGAGCTGAATGGTGCTAATCCATGCGTCAGGTTCGTGAACGGGCGCCGAACTGGTCTCATAGCTACGAGTAGCTGCCCCACGCTTATTTTAAATTAATTTAATTTTTGAATTGTTTTTTTTTATCTTTTTATTACGGACGCTTTTAACGTTCTGAATCTTTCTCAATGTATAATTTAAACAAGAATGATGTAAACAATGTTTAGTAACCATATTTTGATTTAAAAGAGTGTCCGTGGAGTTTCTTGCCCGTTCTTCTCCTTATATACTTACTAATCTTTGAAATGGGCAACTTATAGTTATATCTTTCTCACTGACCGACCCGTTGACAATTCAAAAGTGCTTATATAATGCCTCCTATTAAGCCTCGTAATATATAATTACGAGGAAGAACATAAGACATCAGATGTGGTTGCATATCACGTGGAATTGGACGAAGCACTAATAACTTTTTCTAATTCTACAACACTTTCTCTAGGACCATTATTTCAGCCGGTACGTGTCTTGGTAAATGACCCAAAACCGAAAAAAGAACACGTTTTGGAAAAAAATGCCCATCGTTGACTAGCTGTATCTTCGCAACCGACCTTGTGTGGTTGAGCTGGCTTAGATTGTAGCAGCTTGCTTCACAAAAATATGCAATAAAGATACCTAAAAACGCGTACTTAAGGTATATAAAAAAAAACAACGGGTTGCAAAAATCTTAATTACATGCAACTACGATTTTTCTATATGTTGTTCGGTCCCCTGAGAGTAGTTTATACCCAAGTTTGCAACCCTGAAAACCTTGTTTTACTCCCGTTGTGCTCGAAAAACTGCGAAATTCTGGCACATGTTGCAGTTTTTTGAAGTGAATACTTCTTTAGCGGCGTTGTGCACTTTTTTTGGGATGGGTAAAAAAAATTACACTCGCGTCTCAGGATGACGTGACCGTAAGATCCGTTGCCTAGCAACCTACATAGTAAATATTGCGAGGTAAGAAATTTTACCCATATTGATGGGTAAAAAAAAGCAGTCAAAACATACTTCATGAAAAGTGTTTAAATAAATTGTTTATTTTTGTTAGACTATATTTTGAAAATAAATAAATATACTACTACTATTAATGAATGTTGTATTTAACCACATAAATTAAAGTACTTTTATACTGATAAATAAAGCAATTCGTGCGAATTTATTCCCTTTTAGGGGTATGAGGAACTGGGTGTAAAGTTCACTCATCCACCATAGAAAAGGGAGGATCCTCCAACCAGACGGGTTGTTATGTCTGGCGGGCAACTGCCCATATATGTTGATTTCGGATAGTCTTATCTATGTTTTTCGCTCGGTAAACTCTAACTGCGCGATGTAGGAATTGTGTGACGTCATGTCTTTTTGCTTCGTAGTTTGTATGTGGCGGTCTAACCGCTACACCCTAACCATTCCAAAATATTCAATAATGCACAACGTTAATGTTCAAGTTTTCACTTCTGCCGGCACTCCCGGAGTGCAACCTGTTGGTATGTTTTATTTATTTTTATTGTATAATGGGCCTGCTCTTGAACTCGATCTTGCCTGATGGAAAGCAATGGATGAGGTCTATGATGGATCGACAAGTTGTGAACTTGTGACAAATAACTGAATTATTATTACAAGGATAGCACAAACATATTACGTAGGTACTCTGATTTTCCTCAGAACCTCATCTGCAATTAATAGGTAGTAAAAATACAATGACATACATCAATTAGCCTTTTTACTTGTAAAAATAATAAATATATTCTTTAATGTGTATACATGGTTCATGTACAAGTCTTACCAAGGGGTATCGTATTACCCAGTTACTGGGTTGTGGAGGTCAGATAGGCAGTCGCTCCATGTAAAATACTGGTATTCAGCTGCATCCGGTTAGACTGGAAGCCGACCCCAAGATAGTTGGGAAAAGGCTAGGAAGATTGACATGGTTCATGTTCATGTATCGTGTGTTTCGCTCGGTAAACTCTAACTGCGCGATGTAGGAATTGTGTGACGTCATGTCTTTTTGCTTCGTAGTTTGTATGTGGCGGTCTAACCGCTACACCCTAACCATTCCAAAATATTCAATAATGCACAACGTTAATGTTCAAGTTTTCACTTCTGCCGGCACTCCCGGAGTGCAACCTGTTGGTATGTTTTATTTATTTTTATTGTATAATGGGCCTGCTCTTGAACTCGATCTTGCCTGATGGAAAGCAATGGATGAGGTCTATGATGGATCGACAAGTTGTGAACTTGTGACAAATAACTGAATTATTATTACAAGGATAGCACAAACATATTACGTAGGTACTCTGATTTTCCTCAGAACCTCATCTGCAATTAATAGGTAGTAAAAATACAATGACATACATCAATTAGCCTTTTTACTTGTAAAAATAATAAATATATTCTGGTTCATGTACAAGTCTTACCAAGGGGTATCGTATTACCCAGTTACTGGGTTGTGGAGGTCAGATAGGCAGTCGCTCCATGTAAAATACTGGTATTCAGCTGCATCCGGTTAGACTGGAAGCCGACCCCAAGATAGTTGGGAAAAGGCTAGGAAGATTGACATGGTTCATGTACAACTAGTTTACATTTATATCAAAGGCGGTAATTAAATACATAATCTATAATTTATTATTTTATTACAAGGATAGCACAAACATATGTAGGTACTCTTATTTTCCTCAGAACCTCATCTGCAATTAATAGGTAATAAAAATCCAATGATCATCAATTAGCCTTATTACTTGTAAAAAAAATAAATACATTCATACATGTGTATACATGGTTCATGTACAACAAGTTTACATTTAAATCAAAGGCGGCAATTAAATACACAATGTATAAGTTATTAATTTATAAATAGTGCATGAACTTCATGGAACTGCTTTCAATTGAATGTTGAAATTATTCCCGAGTGACAAATGAGTAACAACATAAGAACTTATTGGATTTCTTGTATGGAATTATGTTGTAATTTTAGGTGCAGTCAGCAAAAATATTCCTTCAATAGAAGTAGGAAGTCACTCTGTATAACAAAGGTTAACGAATAATAATGCATCTGTATCGGGTTTTAGTACGCCTGTATATTTTATAGAATTTTATATCTTTGCGATTCTGCTCTAATTGTGGCAGCAAGACTATGTAGATTAATTTCAGTTGTAAAATAATTCGCCAGTAAGTCGTGGAAGTACCTGTATCCGTTCTTGAACGATTAATAAAAAAAAAAACGAACATCTAGTTATAAAATTTTGTGTTATTACAAGATCTAAACATGAAACAGACATTACATACAGAAATAATGCTGAATTGCTGATAACAATACCCATATCTGATAATACAAAATCAGAACAACTCCCGCCATTTTGACTTTCATCAAAACATCAGCCAGTTCACGGCCATTACCGGAACTGGTGAATCAGGGCTCATATATTTACTGTAATCTTTGACGATGGCAATATGATATTTAATATCTTTACTAGCATACTGTGTGCCTATCTCGCAAACGGGGTGTATTGGGGAACCGATTAGAGGTATAAATCGTACAGGCGGTCTGATAACAGTGGCTCTCCTGCCAAATTTCACTGCGCGCATTATGACGTGCGTCAGATGTGCGTGTCCATTGTGTGATGCGGTACGGCTTTTAGCGTTTATTTTCTTCGTTTGTTTTAATGGTTTTTATTTTCATTAAATGGTTTTTTTTTTGTAAACCAATTTTCCCGAAAACAAATAAATACATGACTTTTATGAGTTTGTGATGGCCGTGCAGTGGTTTTTATTATTTATTGATTGAGGTTTTTCTGACGTAGTTTTTCAATATCTATCATATGGCAGGATCAGTTCCTTGTGTAACCAGATGTGTGTCTAAATAAAACACTTGACCTTAATAATATAGACTTTATAGATTTCTATGACAATTTTTTTTTAAGCTCTTGTATAGCTTCTATCGCCGGCCTTGAGCGTGGAGACCTAATCCAGAAATTCCGTAACGAAAATACCTGAACCTAAGGAGAGTGTTTTGTATTGAAAATTATGTTTAACTGCTTGACAACAAAGTTCAAATTTACTTAGACGAGTGATACGAGAGTGTTGTATTGAAAATTATGTTTAACTGTTTGACAACAAAGTTCAAATTTACTTAGACGAATGATACGAGAGTGTTGTATTGAAAATTATGTTTAAGTTGTTTGACAATAAAGTTCAAATTTACATAAACGAATGATCCTTGACTATTAATAGTTAAATTAAAACCTTTTTATTAGTTTGATGTTCCCATTACGTTGTGTCAAGTTTTAAAAACTATAAATGTGAATAACAGTTCCTGTCAATGTCATCATTGATATTTCTTGTATTCGGGTTAATATTTTACAATTGCATAAGTTGATAAAAAATGCTATGCAATAGCTTTGCCGCGGCAGTCCCCGAGTGCCACACGTCTTTTTTTTTTTTTCGAGGAATCAATAATATTTTGGAATCTTTGGATTTACAGAGTAGCGTTGTCTTTCTGCCCATTGAATCTTTTAACTTTCTACCATTTTCATTAACCAATTGCACTTCGATCTCTTTGAAAGACAGCTACAGCGAACACACGCCATTAATACCCAATAACAGTTACGAGTACATTACAGACTTCATTCATTCAATTTCCATCACTGTATCACACGATCCCAAACGTAATCTAGCATCTATTTACATCTATTAGCTCATTTTTTTCTGTTTCAAACACAGTGCATCTAACTAGGTATTCTATATTCAAATCCTTGTTTCCAATTGATGTTATTTCCACAAATATCAACTTTATACCAATGTTGATTAAGTTGATTTCAGAATGACTAGTAGGTACCCACTATTTAAAAAAGTCTACAAAAAAATTGGAGTTGTAGCGCAAACTGAACTTTATAAAGGTGTTAAAGTTATTTTTATGGATGAACTGTGATAAATATGACATGGCTAGAAAGAAATACTACCGAGATGACGAGTAACAGGGAAATATGGAAGAAAATGACTTGTTGCACCGACCTCAAATAAATTGGAATAAGGACAAGAGAATGATGATGATATTAAAGTAATATTTACAAAAACACATGTATGTTTACCTGTTTGGAAACTAAGTTAGGAACGCAGAATAGACTTGTAATCTCAAGTGCAATGGACCCGGTGTGTTTCACGCTAGCACATCGACATATGGATGGATGGATGGATGGATGAGTCACTGTGTTTATTCGGTTATCAGCCATCATTTTAGTGCGATCTCCAACGGACAGATGGACAGTAAATTGTTCGGCGGATCGTACGCAGCTCACCGCGAAATGTACGTGCTATGCGGATTTTGTTTGCAGCCGTAATTGACTGTGTTGTAATGTTTCCAGAAGTGTTTTGTTTCCTTGGGAGTTAGTTTCTAAGGTTTAGGAGTAATTTAATAAATCATCTCTATTACATTGCTGTTGAAATTCCTATTTATTTGGTTACCATGTCTGCTTTCATACGTCTCTATGTATAAGCTGTCATTAGTATTTAGTTCCTTTTTAGAGGAGAGGAGAGGAGCGGAGATGTGCCAAAATTAACCAATAGAAACGCACCTTGGGAGCGGAGTTTTGATTCTAATGGTTAATATTGACACATCTCCGCTCCTCTCCTCTCCTCTCCGCTCCGGTGGACAGGCAGCCTAAGGTTTGCTACAACTAATAAGCTGACTATAAACATAGCACAAATTGAATCGAGTTCAGAAAAAAAAACACGAAAAAAACTGAGGGTTCAACATCCAAACATCATCAGAATTAAGTAGCTACATAATATCTACGAGAGACAGACAAAGTGGGTCAAAGTCTGTTTGGGAAAAGATCCAAAAAAACTGTAATCACACGCATTCTTCAAAAATCGCTAATAATAGAGTGGCGTTTATTGATTTTTGTCACCTTCGAAATTGTTGTTGGTATAGCAAATTATGGAATAGAAAATACCTGAATCCTACTGTATGAAGAAACGACATTATACTTATCAGTTACGATTAGAGTTAGACAAAATCCGAAACACACAGACAAAAAAACATTTTTTGTAGGAGACAGAAACCCGCCAGCAAAACTTAAAATTCAGATATTAGTTTCTAAATAATTTCTGTAGCCTGATGTGCGTTAGAACAGTGTAATACTAAATAACATAACTGGCGCCGGTCCACCTAGCTATCTGCCAGATAATGTGTTTATGATAAAACTAAAATGTACTTACCACAAGCTCGGTCTACATCTAATGTTAGGAATTAGGATTGTAGCGACCATTTAGGTATTATTAGAAGCATAATAATATAGCATGGAGATTGAAATTCCTCCTTTGTATCTAAATGTACACAGTTATTATCCTTTAAGAGGGTTTTCTGTTAAAATAATAATAATACCTAATAAAATCTTGAATTTGATTAAAAAGTAGCGCCACAGTCACTCCACAAAAGATGTAGGTAACATATAATGTAGTATATTGTGGTAACGATGGTAGACGATTGGAAGGCGGTCATGTTAGTATCTGTGAGCCGAGAGAACGAATTTTGTATAATATTGTCTTGAAACTAATTATTTAATTTGCCGAATGCCGTTTTATGTTCCCGCTCAGTTCTTGTTGTCTTTATCAAAAACAAGGTAGGATAGTAGTAAGTAGAATAAGTACACACCGCTACATAATTATCAAGCTATACATTTCCAGTATAAGCTAATCTCTCATTGTACGGAAATCCTATAAAATTTGAGATCAGCTTATACTGGAAATGTAGCCGCATGTACAATGAGAAACCAATTGTTCAGTAAATGCTATGTAACACAGGGGCAAGTTGCCAGGCCGTTATGACAAAAAACAAGAAAAACTAAAAATATTTGGAAAATCCAAAAGTGCACGCCTCATATCACTGATTTAAAAACAGAAAAATGTAAAAGCATTTAAAAATAATATGTAGGTAGGTACATTTAGGTATTTCCAAAATAGAATTTTTAACAAACATAAACAACTTAGGTATTTAAATGACTTTTCATGAAGTATGTTTTGACTGCTTTTTTACGCATCAATAAAGGTGTAAAATTACTCACCTCGCAATTTTTACATACGCGCACTCTCTGATGCTTCACATTAGTTCGCATTATATAGAGTCGTGCAATAATATTTTAAACACAAAAATTTCAAATGAAAGTTAATATTTATTGCTGTTCTTCAGGCGATAAAACATATTATATTATGTAGGTTTAAAAAAAAAAGTGAGTCTACTTGAAAGAGGAAGGCTAAAGTTGAGCAAAGTTGCAAACTGTAGTTACACGAAAAGTTTACTCTCCAGCTGTGACTAAACCCATATAAGGATTAAACAACTAAGCTTTTAAATCAAACAGTAAGTGATACAACAGTTAATTTATTACAAACAAACAACTAACTCTTCATCGCACAGCAGACATGTGTCAATCGTTTACATTGTTATGTCAATTCTTATGCAAATTCTATAATAACAACACAAACACTTGATTTAAAGAATTTAAACACTCAAATGGAACGCTAGAGATGTCCATCGGTTTACATACATCCATGCGGAAACATTCCATACTCTGCATTCGTTACAAAATGTAACACGTCTATTATTTGTTATGCAAAGTCGTGTGTTGGCGCATTAAATGTCATGACATAATGACACTCTGTCGTGTTAACGCACGACTGAACAGTACAAATTACAGGTGCAATTTAACCGAGAATTGTTTATAATGAATTAATGTGTATGGGGCGACGGCAGTGCTAATTATGTAGATATTATGACGCCCGTGTAAACAGCGGTGTCGCATCACTAGTGCGAGCTTATTGTTGGTCGATGACGGGAGGTGATGTGGCGCTTCGCTGATAGAAGTAAATAAGACATCTCTATGATGACTGTCTGTTTATGATAGCGGTTGTAAGGAATGGTGGGTCACTATTGCTTGTTTAAATTACCTATAGTAATTTTTTGTATAGTCTAACTGAGGATGCCGGGGAGTTTGTTGCGCTACTTCTTTTTCCCAGCTAGAAAGTGGTGAAGTGTGGGCGTTTTGGGGGGCTGTCTTATGTAATGTGATGACTCTTGAAAACAGCTTTGTAGACTTGGCTCAGAAGTGGATGGGCCTATAACTTTTAAGAATTGTCGCCCTTCTTAAATAAAACTACCACCACACCTCTGTTCCATACCTGTGGCGTTTTGCCCTCGAGTATGCCAGAATCAAGCTTCTGAAGGGCCTTAAGAACGGGTTTTCGCCTTTAGGAGTTCAGCCGTAATTCCGTCATCACCGCGCCTTGTTGCTGTAGCGGTTACACCGCGACATATAAACTACGCAGCAAAGACATGACGTCACACAATTCCTGCATCTCGCAGTTAGAGTTTACCAAGCGGAAAACATAGATAAGACTATCCGAAATCAACATATGGGCAGTTGCCCGCCAGACATAACAACCCGTCTGGTTGGAGGATCCTCCCTTTTCTATGGTGGATGAGTGAACTTTACACCCTGTTCCTCATACCCCTAAATTGGTGACCCCGACGTGATATGTCAACGCAGCCTTCGTGCAACAACTTCAGCGTGACGTCATCATCATCACTCCCGCAAGCTTTCGTGAGGCGAGTCACACAGCCAGCCAGCACCCACGGCTTCAACGGGTATCCTGACCACCAGCATGCAGCGAACGCGCATTCCTGGTCATCACCCTCAGCCACGCCACCCCGACTCACTGGGGAATCACCGCAATCACCTCAAGCACCGCAATCACCTCAATCACCTCAATCACCGCAATCACCACAATCGCCGCAATCACCGCAAAACAGTTCCGACCCACCGTGAACTGTGCGGCACACGGTTCCGACTCACTGGAACCACAATCACCATCGCCGCAATCACTGCAGACAGTTCCGACCCACTGTGAACTGAGCGGCACCCGGTTCCGACTCACTGGAACCACAGCTGGCACTGTGAAGCATCGCAAGATCCAAGACTCAGCCCACTATCGACCTTCGGTCTCCGGAGGGGAGTGATGTAGCGGTTACACCGCGACATATAAACTACGCAGCAAAGACATGACGTCACACAATTCCTGCATCTCGCAGTTAGAGTTTACCAAGCGGAAAACATAGATAAGACTATCCGAAATCAACATATGGGCAGTTGCCCGCCAGACATAACAACCCGTCTGGTTGGAGGATCCTCCCTTTTCTATGGTGGATGAGTGAACTTTACACCCTGTTCCTCATACCCCTAAATTGCTTTTGAGCTGCTTCAGAGCCATCCTATTCTAGTACAAGCTGTGACCTCCGGGATGTCTTAGGTATAATTTCTTGTCAATCAAGTTCTTGTTTTGTTGACCTGCTATCTAATTACGCATTACATTTTCGTAAACGATTCCGATAATCTGTTTCATAATATTCATTGCGTCATTTACGTTGCTGAGCAGATTTTTTTCCGAACTTATGAAGCAATGGATTAGCAATCTGTTTCAAAAGGATTCAAATTCTGATTGATCGTGTATTACATAATTAGGGTACTGATTCGTAACGGGGTTACTTGTTGACGTGTATAATTGTACTTAGAACCTCTCGATTTCTCGAAACAGCTCAAGTTTGGCGGATACGATCCTTCTATAATCGGCTCTTCAGTTTCGTAAGCTGGCTCTCTTGAAATGACTGTATTAGTTTTCACGGGAGATGTAAAATATAGGATGTAATATCAGTATCAGGTTAAAGATGCATATTTGTTTCTGCTGACAAAAAACCGAATGGTGGAAACCTACTATCAAATTCCTTTCCTAGCTCTCTGTTGGTGACTAGATAACATTAGAACTTAGTCATCACTTTAGCGCATATTTTTTACGAAAACCGGCACAATGTAATATGACACCAGCCATTTGTAAAACAACTTGTAAGATTTCTTAAACATTAAAGAACGTGTTTATGACTAACACCACAATTAGTTTCATGTTTTATTTTATTTTAATGTTGATAATAAATCATGTGACCTGACCGCAGTGTTCAGTGTGAAATTACCGACATTTTTACTAGTCTAAGGTTGTGCACAAACTGAGATAAGTCTTCAAGGTGGAGACAACAATACAACAAAGACGTTCCCATTCTGCATACAAAAATTCAATTGAATATATTCAATACTTTAGTCAATATAGCTCGGCAAAATCCATAGTCGGCTCGGGTTATTCCGTTTATCCACCCTAAGGTGGATATTCGGAAACGTTTGCCCGAGAATTTGCCCGAGAATCCACCCTAGGCCTAGTTGGATAAATGGAATTTATGGCTTAGGGTGGATCCGGCATACACTACATTAGTAGTGCCAGTATTTTCATTTATTGTTGTATTGTAGTCTCCACATTACTTGAACTGAACTTCGGCCGAACTTTTCATTTTAACCGAATGTTCGGCCGAAGTTCGGATTCGGTTCAAACCACATTCGGCCCATGAGCCCATCTCTAGTACGAACTAAAATAGGTTAGTTGTGTCATACGTTTTATATATGCGTAAATAATTTGGGAGAAACCTTTACTGTGGTTAATTTAATAAAGGTTACCTTTGTACCTAATAATTTGATGATGATTGAGTTATATACAATGACGTAAATATTTTGTAGGTAAGGCAATGAAACAGGTGTTTTTTTGGTTAGGGAGTTGTTTGACGAAGAAATCCGATAACGTTGTTTTTTTTACAATAATCATTCGGTATTCATGTAATTAATTTAAAGTCTAACGTACAGGTTTTGTCCAATTTAACAGATCTAGATCGAGTCTATTTTCACTACAAAAAAAACTTCGCGAAAAATGTTGAAGCCTCGTAAATATGACAAGAAAACAAGTGAATGCGAGTCTGTAGTTTCATCATGAATTTCTATTAGATTTTAATTAAATTATCATGAAATATTTCAGGTTTCAGTCGAGTTTCATACTTGAGCATTGTTATACCTACCAACAAAATGCCTGAAGTGTTAACCACTATTTATACAAGTCATTATATTTTTATAATAGGTATCAAAACATACCAGAAATACCTACCAAAATCTGGAGGCAGACAATACTTCATCATTTAGGTCTCACTCACATCACTCGTTTTCCATGAATTCGCCATTTGTCGATCTGAATACATATCCGTTAGAGTTCATTAGGTACAGCATTCATCTTTTCAGAGCCACTTCAATTTATTTGAGGATCGGTGTCGGCATTTCCGAAGTATTATTACATTACGTGTAAAATATCTTTGATTTTTTGTAAGGGACTGTCTACAATGGCAGCTGAAATTTAAAATAGTTTGGAAAATCCAAAAGTGCACGCCTCATACTTATCACTCATTCATAAACGAAAAAGAAATTCAAAACATAGTTTAAAAATGAACAATTTATCACTTTTCATGAAGTCGTAATGTCAACGACTGACAAAGATATTTACGTTGGCAGTTGCTAGGCAACGGCACCGGATCAAGGTTGAAAATATTTAGATATTGATATTATATTTTAGTTAGTATTTTATTAATTATAATTAAACTACTATGAATAAAAGAGCCATTTTCAATAGGGTTCCTTCTACGGCTGAAACGAATGTATAAAAAAAAAATTGACTCAATTAATTGATTTTATCGCAAGCTACAATGTTTTCAGGGATCATAAATTGACGGACAGGAAATTTTTTTCAACTATTTTGATGCTGGTTCCATTTCTGCTGCATTAAATCAATTGTTCAAAAATACAATATTAATCTCCATTTAATCATCTATACAATGGTATATAAATTAAGTAGGTTCTGTGTACTAGCAGGAGTGAAACAATAAAAACAGTTGCAGAAATGGGGCAAAAAATATTTTTCGATCGTAGAGCACACTCTAATGCGAAGCATTACGAGTCGTGCAAAATATATCTACGCATCGGATTAAGAACCTCCTTCTTTATTTCGTCGGTTAATAATCAATTTATTTTCCGATATTATATCAAAGTAAAAAATGAATGAATTAAATAAATATAAGGCTAAGTTAGCTTCGTTATTCTGAAAAATGCTGTCAAGATACCAACTCAGATTATTTATTTTGCTAACACAAAGATTGTATATAAAAATAAAATAGTTTGGAAAATCCAAAAGTGCACGCCTCATACTTATCACTCATTCATAAACGAAAAAGAAATTCAAAACATAGTTTAAAATTGAACAATTTATCACTTTTCATGAAGTCGTAATGTCAACGACTGACAAAGATATTTTTTACTTGGCGGTTGCTAGGCAACTTCAAGTCCAAGGTTGGAAATATTTAGTTAAAGATATTATATTTTAGTTAGTATTTTATTAATTATAATTAAACTACTTTGAATAAAAGAGCCATTTTCAATAGGGTTTCTTCTACGGCTGAAACGAATGTATAAAAAAAAAATTGACTCAATTAATTGATTTTATCGCAAGCTTCAGGGTTCATAAATTGACGGACAGGAAATTTTTTTCAACTATTTTGATGCTTTTTCCATTTCTGCTGCATTAAATCAATTTTTAAAAAGTACAGTATTAATCTCCATTTAATCATCTATACAATGGTATATAAATTAAGTAGGTTCTGTGTACTAGCAGGAGTGTAACAATAAAAACAGTTACAGAAATGGGGCAAAAAAAATTTTTCGATCGTAAAGCACACTCTAATGCTTCGCATTACGAGTCGTGCAATAGTATACCGACTTTACGAAAAAAAAATCCTACCTAATAAATAATATGACAAAGAAAACTAGACAAAGATTGTACAAACTATACTTGTGATTTATTTTATGTCGCGAAGACTTTACAGTGTGACAGTTTGACGTACTTCTTCTAATATTTTCGTTATTTAGACACCGTTTTTTGTGTTTTCCTCTACGTATTAGATTTTCTTAGCAATTTTACCTTATAAATATTGCAAAAAAATAAATAAATTGTAATGAGAGTAGAGTGAGGAAGTTTGGAACTGTAGTGAAAATATTTAAATTAATGTTTAATTTTTCACATTATATGAAAAAAAAATTGCCTTTTGATAAACTTAATAATAGTGTACATAATGATAAAATCTTCCATGACACTAATTACTTTTACATAAAATATATTTTTACCAATTATATGTAAAGATTCTTCAATGAAACTATCGAGTAATTACAATCAGTCCAAAACAAAAAACATTTTTTTTCCTTACACACATCAAATGCATCAGTGAATTAATTACTAGTGAATGACGAATATAACAATAATCAATAACGCGTGACGTCATGGGCCTATGTTAGGCATTAGCGCCCACCGCGGTTGCGTCAATTCTAATCGATATATAAGCCTGGTGGTCTACCACCTAACTTGGAACAGGAAGATCCGCTAGGAAAGTGACGTTTTTAATAAACTATTATTATTATTACCTGTTCTGTATAACTTTTATCCTACTAATATTATAAATGAGAAAGTTTGTATATTTGGATCTTTGTTACTCAATCACGGAAAAACGGCTGAACTGATTTAGATGAAATTTGGGACACAGATAATTTATAACCTGGATTAACATATAAGTTACTTTTTATCCCGGTAGTACGTTCCCGCGGGCAAAAACTAGTTTAAGGTAATTTTTACATAATTATATACCTAAGCTAACATGAAAATAATAATTATAATATTTACATGTATATACAAAGGGAAGGGAAAGAATGATAGGGAAGAGAAAGTGTCGAAAAAATCGACAAGACTGTTCTTAAAATAAATTGTGTTTGTTTAGAATTATTAGGATTTTAGTACGAAAGCTGAAATCATGGTTAGCGTAATGTCGTACGTAATGGGTTTTTGCGTAGGTACCTACGCTACGTTTTACGTATGCACAAACATAGCTGATATATTCAACATTATAAGGATTCGTCCAAATATGACATGCGGTATTTACAGGAATTTAGGTTTTTTAAGAAATCCCTATTGACACAACCTACGTTAATGAAAATAGCTGTTATCGCTTCAATGTACAGTCACTGGGTTTTTTTGGGTTATCCCTAATAAACCTCAAACCAGACTAGTACCTAAATAGGTCGGTTTTCGCAGACTGAAAATGCTTATAATTGGGTAAATTTTTGAGTAAAACGCATACATTCGGGGGTTTGTTGCAAAACGCTTATTGTTGCGAAATTATGAAAAAAAAAAACATTTAAGAGTGGGTGGTAGAATATTATAGGTACACTTCTGCTTAACCTTTCGGAGAAAACAGGCGTAATATTATGTAATGTTATGTCGTGAACTGGTAGAAAAAAATATTAGAAGCACCTTTGATAGGTACATAGGAATGCATATTTTGTATGACTTTAAGCCTGTATTTCATAGCGAAAGTTGTTCAAAATGACAGGTAGAATGGCTCCCTCGACGGATGCCTGTGAATAAATCGCCACCCTGTATTATTTTCACAGTTTCAATTATGCTACCTTTAATCTGAATAATAATTTATTCATTTTTCATATTTTACCCTAACCACTTCTATGCACCAGTGTACTTTACTGCTACGTATTGCTGGAGTTGTTGATTCGTCCACAAATAAATTGAATTCTTGAGGCGATTCGTACGAGTTAATTCGGGCGACTCACCAATAAGCCATGACTTCTTCTTGAATTTTGAACTAAGCATATTTTTAAACAGCCGTTACTAGTGCCCCTGACAAATATGGGCTACATCATAATACTTTATTTAATATGTACAACTAACTGGCTACGTCTTTAGCACGGTCAAAGTGATCATGTACCGTTGATTGCATCCACCAAATACACAATCAGCCATTGGTCTTGGACAGTAGTACAGTACATCAATTATATTGCAGTCACGGTTACGTCTACACAATCTTACAAAACAACAGGAAAATGTACGTTTGTTTATAACAATTGCACAAAAATTCTAACCTGTGTCATTCCCTACGCATTTTATCACATAATAATTAAAATAGGTATTTCCTTATTGTAATGCATATCATAGTATACATAACATAACCTCATGCCTGTAATAATCCGAGGATTAAGCATAGGTGTACACCCACATTTCGCCAATTATGTTTAAGTCCCATGTAATAGAGAGCGAGACTATTGCCATCAACCAGGCACAAATCCAGGCTCCGAGCTGCTACTGAGAAACTCCTGATGGAAAACCAAAACAACACTCATGCTTAGCAGTATCGCTTGTGATCACTCGACCAGTGAGGCAGTTTCGTAGTAAAGTAATAATATAGTACTGTATGTATTTCATAAGGAGGAAGCTTCGAAAAGCAATAAAGTGTTGCATGCAAAGATCATAATGCTGCTTAAGTGCTGTGATACTATTATTGGCGTAGAACCACCACAATAACCTGTTTCCTCGATCGAGAATACAACGTGCGCGGGACGTGAAGTGCTTCGGTCTTATATTACTTTCTATCTCTTCAAAACAAGCAAAAAGGCTTGAGAGAATAGTGTTGCGTAACCTTCTTTCATCGAAAACGTTCTATCAAAAAGATGGGCAACTGGGCAACAGAATCCTCTTTTTAACTAATAACAAGAGACTGCAATAACTCCTAACCTAACATGCCTGTAGTTTGGTATTTGGGGGATTTTTTTTTTTTTGGTTTGGTAATTATTTAATAACTTCTCCCGCTCCGTCCAGAGTGTGTCAGACTCTTACTGAGTAAAACCCACCCGTGTTCCCTTCAGTTGCCTGGTATGTTGCCAGGGGCTACGCATGGTATCCCTGTCGGACTTTCCCGCAACTCCAAATTTTGGGGTATGACCGTTTATTGGAGGCTATTGGAACGTCCACGTTCAGCATACGATATTTTGTGGGCATTTAAAAACGGCAAAAATAGTATTATATCCCGTGCACAATAAAAATAAGTGTACCCATCCAGGCGAAACGGAGTCGCCCCACTAGTCAATAAGTATTTTTAGGTTACGTTTCGTACTAATTGGTACGTTCACATGTAACTAAAAATAAACGCTCTTTATGTATGTACCAATAGGCATTATCTTTATTGTCTAGATGACGACCAGTCTAGACTCGCGTCTGTTCGTAACTCCATATCAAATTTCCCAGGAAACACAAGTGTGCATAATCACTTTTATAGTTTTTAATATAGCGTTACTGAGCATAGATAATTTACATCGAGACATAGCTGACTGATTCTTGACAGAATATAAGATTTTACGATTAAAAATGCGTTATGTTCGTTTTTGCCCTACTTACTCAATCGTGGGATTCGAGGATCGAATAAAATCTTTTGATGTGGATAAATAATTTTGTTTATTATTTTCATACCTACACAGGCAGGTAACATAAGTTTCAATTAATTATAATATTAAATCGATTCCCTCGCACCTTTACAAAAGCGTACAAAAAGCGTTTTCGCGCATCACCTAATCCAATTTCCCAGAAACATTAGGCAGCCGCAGCAGGCTTGTAAATCTGATCCCTTATAGGAGCAAAAAATTTAAGATATTTTTTGTCACACCTATCACGTCCGTCTCTAATTGTTCCATTTAAAAATAAACTAAAAGTTTTCTTAATCCTATAATGTTATTCGATGCGTGGCGCGTCGGCCTCCGCTGCGCCCGCGCCGGCTATTCACCGTCGATGCTTTTTTATTGGAATCCGTGTGAATAATAAAGGATTTTATGTCATAAGTTGTTAGAGGGCTCGGTTTGATTTATACGTCTGCTCGTATTAAACGCCTGTACCTGGCGTTTGAGGAACTTTACCTTTTTCTGTTCCCGTTTTTTGTGTGAGCGCCGCAAAATGCGAGCGATGCGCCGGCGCCGCGATTCAAGCGCTGATCAAAGCGATTGGAGACGATTAAACTTACTTGATATATGATGGTCAACAATACGTAGCGGCGCCTCCCAGTCGCGATACACATTTCAAATGACGATGCTCCTACGCTGATTAAATGGTTTTCTTGTAATGCATTCCAGTTGTGCATCGAACCAAACGTAACAATAGTAATGAATTTGACTGTGATGCGAACTTCATGTATGTCTGTAGGAATACTCACGAAACTATACGAGATGATGTAACCGATGATTGAATGAAACAAATTAATGAGTGCAGTTAATAACTTCAGACCATTTAACTGTAATTTGTCTGTGAAAAATAACGCCGAATTTTTTGTACAAAGAGCTAGTTCAATAATTAAACGTAGCGAGGTACCTATTATATATGTAGTAATATAAGTTAACTAATATAAGAATAAAAGAAAAGTAAAAGAAAATAGTTTATAATTAAATGCTTTTAAAGTAGAGCCGTAGAATCATTCAGTTAATTCCAAGTGCAGACCACTGGACTTGGGATTTTACACATTCGCTGAATAATTATGAAAATATTACCTATCCTGTGTTTACCTACAGTCATACTTATTAATAAAATAATTAACTAACACGTACAATTTACAATAACATCCGGGACGTTTCATAAAGTATAAAATATTACGATTGAACAATATTGATCTATGACATCATTTGGAACACTAAAATGTTGTAATTCCTGAGATTCTTCTTAGAATTCGGTCTCACAAACACGTAAAGGTGTACCGCCCATACATCACAGGACCCCGACATATACAGGCTGTTGCATAACTATATCGATGCAAAAATGTTTATCGATCAATCGTTTGTATTTTAAGAAACACAAAATCTTAAAAGATTTTTCTTATGTCTTATTTATGTGTTTTTATTGTAACGTAGGCTTTTTGTCAATATCAAAGCATCAGTTTCAATGGAACTAACACATTACTTTTGCATCCCACTATTAAAATTTATGGTAAGACAAATAATTGTTTTGAATACTCAATCAGTTGTGAATCTTAATTGTGTTTATCATTTGTCAATAATAGTGTAGACTTTATTTATTACTATAGTTATTTATTTTAATATTGTTCATATGCATAAAAGCCTGCAATCATCCATCGTAAAACTACGCAATGATGAATAATAAAAATGTTTGCAACTTGTCATAGTATTAATTTATGGACGTTTTCATGTAATTTTAACTGGTTAATATTGTGAAGTTTTAAATATTTCCCTTTGAGCTAATTGGTATATGTTTTAATGTAGTTGGGGGAATATATTATTATTATGATACGATCATGCAACTCAGACATAATATAAACGTTACAAAATTACAAAAAGAAAAGAAAAATGTGTAAGACGTACTTATAGAGATTTTATGGAAGATAACCTATGACCATGTTATAATTTTAGCACACGAAATTCTACTTGTCTAAACTAAGGAAAATCATGATACTATCATATATTATTTGTATGGAAAGATGTAACATGATCGAAATACACAGATAAATGAAAGTGTAACCCGCTGTATACACGTGGGCGATGTAGACGACCTGTCGCTAAGGGTCGTCTTAACGTCTATTATGGTCTCATTTTTTTGACAGCCCTACGCAGACGGTCATGAATGAATGAATGAATGAAATTCCTTCGCCGAGGAATGCTAAGCGCCCCTGTAGTAATAGAAAAAAAAAACCATTTAGAAAGGACTTCCTTTTGTCATAAAATTCGTTTGCGCCAAAGAATGTGAGATCGTTTACAATTAATAACTCCACTGTTATTTATATTACTGGAATAATTCTTCGAAATATACCGTACCTGTTCCTTTATTTTATATGCATGTATTAAACCTACCACATCTCACATAACTTGTATTCATGTTAAAATGGTTCGAACAATTTGCACAAGCTATATGTTAATGTTATAATGGATTGATTGCCTTGATTATAAATCAAACCTCTAATTAAACCTTCACAGAACCAATAAAGTGTAGGTAGCTTATAGTTATAATTATATTTTCTTTCAATTACTAGTATTGAAGGTGTAATCAAATTATTTGTTTATGATTCTTAGATCCGTGTATTTTTAGTTTTCTAGGTGGTAATTATTTATTTATAGTACTCGTATGCGTATATAATAAAAACTCTTTACCCTACCATCTATGACAGTTACCTTTTGCAATTAAATAAAGTCACAAGCATTATGCAGTTCAGGGGACTTCCTGCCTATTTTAATAAAGAATACCGTCGGTACTACACAGAGGTTTTCAAAAATATATTGTTAAAATTTGTAATTGAACATCGGCACCCACACCTAGCGCCTACGGTTCGCAGAAGGCTGTGGATGGTATAGAGAACTATAGAACGTTCACGTTTGTATGGGCATTGTGGGCCGCACAAATGGGCGGAAGCGCGTTGATCCGAGATGGGCAGCATGTGCGCCGGCGCCTAGCCTGTGGCCCAGGCAGGCGCCGCGCACCGCGATACGTGAGGAAATCTCTCCGATCATACCTGGCGGAATCACTCCAATGTGTATTCTGCCTAAATGTTGTGCACCTCTGCGGGGATTTTGATTATATTGATGAGTAAACCTAGTGTAATGAATTTTCTTTTTGAATAACATGTAGAATTAAAATAAAATAGGACCATCATTTTCTAAGTATTTTGCAGCAATCGTTAGTTGCCACTTTAATCGGCTTAAAACAGCTCACCTTTATTAGTAACTTTAGTGATTACCGAGAAGGCAGGTTTTACAATTGTTTGCAAACAGATGGCTGTATATCGTAAAGAAAGCGCATTGTAAAAGAATCGTTTCTATTGTGGCCGTAGTAATCCGAAACACGTGTGGTACGAGGTGTCGCGTCTGCGCGCGGCGCCTGGTAGTAACGGTTCTGTGGCGGAGGCGCGGTGCGTGACTCATCTCTCGTTCATTGAGCGGTGGTCCATTGAGCCGCGCTTGCGCTCATTACCGCTCCGCCGGCCGGCCCTGCGCACACGCACACAGCGCGCGCTCGCGGACCGACTACACCGACGCACTGCCTACGACATGTTGGCTCCCATCTCTAGATACAACGTGAGTTTAGCCTACGACATCCGCTCCGCCGAAGCCTACGAACTAAAATTAACACGACGCCTTATTTGAACGGAGGCAAGTTTATTTAATATTTTTATTAATGACCAATTTTATTGTTCCAGATGGAGAACTTATCGAAATCGCATATTTGGCTGGCAGCTGCAGCCCTCCTGGCTGCCAGCGGGGTGTGCGCCGGCGCTGGTGTCGGCAACAGGAAGCCGTTCACCCCGACCGACTCCATCCTGGACATCATCGACACCGAACAAGTGCAGAGGTTCCTCGCGGAGAGACAGCGAGCGGAACAGGCCACTGCATCATCATCGACGTCTTTTGTGCAAAGAAATGAACTCGGAGATGGTAGTTCTGAAACAGGCATGGTGGTCTCCTTGCCGGAGCAAGAAGACACTACGGAACTGCCACCGGGAGTTGAATTCAGAAAAATATTGAAATCCTCCAAAAATGCCTTAGTCGTGACTAAGAAGGAGTATCTCAAGGAAGATTGGTGTAAAACAGAGCCTTTGGTTCAGAAAATCCGAGAACCGGGCTGTCTGCCCACAACAGTGATAAACAAATTCTGTTACGGACAGTGCAACTCGTTTTACATACCGAAGGGCCCGCGGCGACGCGACAACAACGCCGACCGGCCACAGCCTGCCTTCAAGTCATGTTCGTTTTGTAGGCCTAAGAAGTTCACCTGGGTGACAGTGACCCTGCGTTGTCCTGGTCAGAACCCGCCGTTCAGACGCAAGCGGTTACAGAAGGTCAAACAGTGCAAGTGTTTACCGGTGGGAGTGAATTGACGTTGATAATGAGACGGACCCTGCAGTGACAGAGGCGGTGCGACCGCCGGCTTGCGACGCACTCGTGCGCACACCCGGCTCTCCAGGGTGACAGATGACAGACGGTATCGGGAGCGAGCGCCCAGACGCTTGGGTGCTCCACATCATTACCGCTGATTGTTTTCGATCACGTCCAGTGTATAGACTGTGTATGAACTGGTCAAATAAATTGAGATGCCTTGCTCTCATACGTCAATGCGGATGACGTCATGTGATGCATAGATTAGATGCCTATTTAGAGTTACATTGTAATAGAGCGGCTTCGACTGCAAGTCGTCGAGCAAAAGCTTTAATTGTTCGTAGCGAAACTAATTAGCTAGTGTGTTAGAATAGCAGTGGCCTTCCAAGCGATTAAGAATTTGTTTTGGTACAAAACTTGTGAATTATGTCCGTTTATCGAAAAGTGATTATTCTAAGAGTAAAGTTGTGTTCTTAATGTCAGCAGAATAATGTGTGATACTAGTTTATAGTTTGACAGTTAATTGTGTGTTTTTGCGCGTATCGGTGAGTCACGAATTTGAAATGAGATTTAGAAGTAGCGACTTCATTCATGTCAGGTCTACGTGTGTTATTTATTTATTTTGTATCGTAATAAAGATATTGTAGCTAAAACAGAATACGCTTATAACTAAGTTGGTAATTTAATGTTGATCGTAGTTTCATCTTGTTATCTCGCAATAAATATGAGTAGGTAGTGGTATACGATATGTATTTAAATGTATTTCAATGCAGTATAAAGTAACGTTACGTTTTATGATAATTCGAAACAAAATTATGATCTCTGTTTGCTCTCAAGAAGTATGCATTTGTTTTATATGTATATCTGTTAACATAATATATCCATTTACATGATCTGACATAAGGGACTGTACCTACCCACGTATTGTGCAGGTTATTATGAGTATGTACTTACTATCATAGACGTTGTAATATGGTATGTAGAAATTTTAATTAGCGAGTGTTTATATAGCTGAACATGTCACGTACTTATCCTAGAAATCTAGTGTTGTGGAAGACGCTGAGGGAAACTAAAACATTGTTAACTGTAGTATTGTATAGTTGGAAGTAGAAGTTAATATTGTAGTAGGTTGTAGAAATTCTTGCCATTGTGTTTTGTTGTTCATTACGTTTTATTTGAAAGCGTAGTTGAGCAGTATGGATTTATCCTAAGTAATTGGTTGTCTGTGGCCGTATATTCAATTCTAACTTAATATTATAAATGCGAGAGTCAGTTGGTTTGTTTGTAATGTTTTCACGCTAAAACTGCAGAACGAATTGCTAAACGAAGCGTGGAACCTGGAAAAGGACATAGGCTACTTTTTATTCTGGATCACAGACGAAATCGCGGTCAACAGCTAGTTAATAGTAAAATAAAAGTAGAATGTGTCGATTAGAATGTCAGGAAACTAGCAATAGTGTCAATACGGTACCATAATACATTAATTAGACACAATGCCGTGAACTCGCGATTAATTCATTTTAACTCTATAAGAAAACAATGTTTATTAATTTTCAAATACGAGTAAAAGAATAATTTTTGAAAGGTATCCATTAAGAAATCGAAATGTTTTGTGTATTTAAATTGTTTAAATTCTTTTCTCATCAGAGCTATGTTAATTACAGTCACTTTTGATTTTATTTACATAATAGCGTATTTGTTTCTATGTCATAATTTAAATTCCATATTTTATAATTGAATTGTGTCAAAACTTTAATGTAACTGAGGTACTAATTTCAGTGGATTTAAAGTACCCAAAACTGGTATTGGTCTCTGAAAATTTTGTGAAGTATTTGTTTAAAATTGTTACTAAGTTTAACCTATATTAATGTCCTTAGTTTCTTATATCTCGAGATAATCACGAGACTACACTGATTCCATGTCTTGATTAAATAAAACCTGTTTTTCCATAAGATAAAGTACATGCAACAATTATAGTTCAGGCTATTACCGACACTATTACATGTGTGTAGAGACCATAATAGCAGTAACATTATGTTATTGCCATGTGATTGTTATATACGGCTGTAAATTCATATCTGTTACAACGTCATCGACTTATTTTTATTATTTAAAACATAATACGAAGTTGAAGTCGATGTTTTAAACTGTATTATCATTCGTCTCATATTTTCAGAAATAAACAATAGTTCGTTTCATATTTTTATTTTTTTATGTGCGGACGGCTACACTTCAAGCAAGCAGCAAGCTTCCAGTATAAGCTGAGCTCGCATTGTACGAAAATCCTATACGATGCAAGATCAGCATAAACTGGAAATGTATAACTTGATGTGTAGCCGTGTGTACCTCTCCTATTTCCTGAAAAATCTACATGTATACTTCATTATTATTTACGTCTTTGACATTTCTCGGGACTCTAGAGTCCTAGACCTTTGGCAGGCGGAGGAGGAGCCGAAGCCTACTCGCAGAGGCCCGTTAGACGTGTTTAATAAAACGTGGCACCAACCGACGATTATCCCTGTTCGCACTATGGGTGCACTAGGCACCCAAGGACAACCCTGCTACTTCCTAACAGCTCGCCACATGCTGCCCAGCGGGTTTCTGTATCTCTCTTGGTCTGGCTCCTCATCCTAGACCTGTTCCGGCAAAGTACACTCTAGCTGCACAGACTCAGATTTCAGAGCGCGCAAGCCCCACCATGACGTCAACGTAATACGGCAGTGGGGTTATTATTATAAAGAGGTAAAATTTTAATGTTTGTAAGTTTAATATAAGTTACATACAAAATTACAAAAATTATTTTCGGCCAGTCTATCCATCGTAAGAAGGAGGTTGGAGTCTCATTTCTAACGAAATGTAAGGGAAACGCTTTTTTTTTTATTTCTGAATTTTCTAGTTCTCAAACTTCAGTTGGTCCATAGAGTTTTTTGATCCTTATAGAAAACAGGATCGATTGACATCAAAAAAGATTTTGCGAAAACTGCCCATTTTCTTGCTGACTGTACATTATTTCAAAATCTGTGAATGCAGATCAAAATGTCTCAAAAAGTTAAGGACAGTCACCGTAGACCGTTTTCCTGTAGCTTAAGGTATCAGCCCTTACTGCCCCATCTCAAAAATCCACTCTGTATATACTTATATAAAGAGGTAGTATGTTTGTATGTAGGGATACCTAATCTTCGGATTTATTGATCCGTTCCGAAAATTCTTTAATGCGGACGAAGTCACGGGGAGAAGCTAGTCTTCAAAGAAAACCTTGGGAAAAAACAAAATGTTTAAATAAATAAAATTAAGTTTATTTATCTCCACAAATTACATTCGTATAGTAATACATAATAAGTTGATAGATATTTTGTTGGGTATATATTCTTGTTTTGCATGTGACATTCCTAATATAGGTATGTGTTTTTTCATTTAAGAGGGACAGAGTAAGAAGTCATAAGTAATCAATTTCTTTTAGCTTCCTCTCTTGGCTCTACAACAATCAAGTTGAATGAGAACAACTGAGAATCCTATTTTCGATTTCCTATAGTAGTCTACTCGCTGTGGATATGTGCCTCTACCAAAATGAAAATGCAAATGAACGCTAAAGCCACAGAGCCATTATATTTTGTTGTAATTAACCTGACTAAGTGAGAATTAGGTAAGCGAGAAAACTCTATAAATGAGAGTAATAGCCAGGTCCCGTCATTTTAATCCTCTAAAGCCTCTGTAAATGAGAAGCAGAAACCTCTATAAGACAACGACGTTTTTCACTCGTGTACCTCTATAACTGAGACTGCTTCTTGCCTGTACCTCTGTAAGCGTCACTCAAACGTAATTATTATAATCTGGTTTTAATGACTAATTCTCATATTTCGTGGAACTAACGTTGTTTGGTTTCTCTCAACCTTGCCCAACCAGCCTCAACCTCTATAAGTGAGAAAAGCCTCTCGCCAGCCTTTGAACTTTCGGTTATCCAGTTTCGACTGTTTAAGGTTCTCTCTACTGCAATTAATCTTCTTAGCCTTTTCCCAACTATGCTGGGGTCGGCTTCCAGTATAACTGAATGCAGCTAATACCAGCATTTTACATGGAGCGACTGCCTGTCTGACCTCCACAACCTAGTTACTGGGATACCTCTTGGTAAGACTGGTTGTCAGACTTTTGAGCTTCTGACTACCCCTAACTACTGTCAAAGATCTATGAATGACAGCCGGGGCCAACTGCTTAATGTGCTTTTAGAGGCACGGAGGGGTTCTACCTACTACCAATAGTAAGAATTCAGAAAATTTTTATGCCGTACGATTTGCTACGGCATCCAAATTTTTCTTTTTGTTGAATTTTATAGAAATAAAACAGCACTATTACACAGATAATATTGTTTATTAAATTAGAAGCTTATTATTATTTAAACGATGCACGATTACCAATGATAAACCTTTATATGTAGAATGTAGATATTATGCTTTGTTAAAACGTCCTTACTTTCCGAGATTAGCAGAATTTACGAAGTAGATAGATGGATAGTTGAATACTTTTTATTATACACCATAAAATACAGGTTTAAAGTAAGGGTCTTTAAAGCTATAAACACCCTTCCAACAACGAGTGAATAAAACCTTTTTACATAGTTCAAGCCAGGGTATAGACTGAGAACTGATATATGGTCAATGAATAGTAATCTGAGAACAGAATTGCTCTAAAGATCTGAATAGGAGCTAATATAGATGAAACAGAATCATTTTTCCCAAACAAAACTTTTGCTTTGACCCTGGTGTATAGTTATGTTAATATATATTTTCCAGAATACATAATATTTTGGAATTATTTATACTAAAAGGAACGGTTCAATGCGGTTCGCTTCGCTTCAACAATATATAGATGGATAGTAATAAGATATATATATATCTACTTCATGGGTTTTACGAATTGACAAAACATCGAGATTTCTTTCATAAGTTTAAGTTTTCATCCTGTCAAAATGGATGTGTGGTTTACAAATATTGAGATGTTTAAATTCCTTGAATATAAACTTCTTGATGTGTCATGAGGAGATAAGGCTGGATATTTGATGAATAATTCTTTAAAAGATCCTAGCAACTGCAATTTTATATTTCATTGATCTTTGTTTGAACCGTTCAGATACCTGAAGTTTGTCTGTTAAAGCACTGAGCTCTCAAAGCTGTTTCATCAGTCACTGTTGTTCCTATGAAGTCTGTTATTTGGCATATAATCCAGATTGATTCTTAAACTCTGGCTGTAAAAGCTTACATTCTAAGCATCATTTACCTACGTTGAAAAAGAGGGTGTAGGATTAGAATCAGAGATTGCTTTCAGTACACACAGTGGATTGATATCTTAACGTTATGACTATGTTATTTGGTACCATTATAGTGACCAGCAGCGTTTAAGGATATCTGGATATGATTGTTTTGTCATCAATAATCAACATGCTCTTTCCTTCTCAGTTTGAGAAGAGTTCTGTACCATAAGGATACTCACTCTGTATTATTATTAAAACGTCTGTCGTCTGTCTTACTTTATCTGGATGGTCAGTTTTGAAATTTAGCACTTTCCTAACTTTCTTTATAGTCATGTAAGTGGTTTGGTTGGTTGTTTTTACCCTTTGTAGTCTCGTAAAACTAAATTTGAAACTGGTTCAAATTATTGGAGTCCCATCAGTTGTTTTTCATTTATTTTCTTTTGCTTTCTTTGGTGTTCTACTGTTGCTGCTGTTGTTGCTGTTTGTTTAGTTGTTTTGGTTTTTAAAGTCCACATTTGCTTGAAGCTGTCTTTCATTGTCCAGATTTTTGTCAAGGTCATATAGATATTTCACTAATAATTCATCTCATCCGCATCGTATCTTAGCCAGGGTTAAAATAGGTCGTTATATCCTCTCACTTATGTCAGAGTAGGTTCAGATGGCATTGTCTGAATGATTTGGTCTGGCTTCCTGAGGCTTTCGCTATTTCCTGAATTATATATTATGGGCATGACCATCATCGTTCTTGAGATTGATTGGTTAGAAATTTATGGTCTTGGAGCCGTTTTATAGATCCAGTTTACTCAAGATGTTGTTATTATTTTGTCTGATGCATTTATTTTTTCCAGATTAAGAACGATTACTAGATTTTCTTCCTTGGTTTCCGATGCAAAGGGCAAGTTCCATATTAAACTTGAATGCACAAGTCAGCCTAATATGAACCGATGCCTGGGATAATCAATCATTTAGTCTGATACTCTTAAGAACGAATCGCTCCTTAAGATCTGAGTGAGAACAAAGGTCCAATAAATGATTTATCTCCCAGGCAACAGTAAGCAAGAGTCTGAGTATATTGATAGGTTGTTATCCCGTAGTTTCGAGTACTTAGGAGTTTATTTCCTCCGCATGCCCAAAATTTTGGCTACGAACGTAATTCTTTTGCGCTTCGCTTCATTTCTAATTTTGATGTGTGCTCATAGGAGATTAATAGCCGGCTCTATAGCTCCTTCGGCAGTAAAGAACATCATGTTCAGGAACATAAATAACGATGTTGTCACGAAAGTATACACTATGTTTTCCTTGAGTTTAGTTTCTTGCCAGTTCAATGTTGTTCAGGTACAGCACATAACAGTTGGTAAGACATAAATATTGTAATCCGTGTTTCATTAATCGACTGTTCAGTTTACAACATTTGATGGTCAGATTACTGGATATAACTCATCGGTTTTCTGTATTTAGGTTTTAGAGGTAAGATGTGAAGTCACGTTTAAAACTATAGTATCCAGTGATACCAGAAACCTATTTGACACTTAGGTTAATTGACTGGTGTGATATTATTCTAAAGGTCTATAAACCAAGAAATTTGTCAGCGATTAAACTCAATCTTGGTCAGCAAACAACCAATGGAACAGCTAAGACGTACGAGGGACAGGGTGTAAAGTTCACTCATCCTCCATAGAAAAGGGAGGATTCTCCGACCAGGTGGGTGTTGTGTCTGGTGGGCTACTGCCCGACGATTGATGTCGGGACGTTGTATATTTATGCTAGTTGACATGAATATTTAATAAGTAAAGTATATTAAGTATTTTAGTTATTGTGATTGTGAAAACTATGATTGTGGGTCTTAGTTTTTTTTTCTTAGTTATTTGTATTAATGATAACTATACTTTGGGTGTAAAATTATTAAAAAAAAAAAAATTTTTTAGACGTGCTGACTGACGAAGTTTAGATTAAGTTGGCACTGCTGAAGTTTATATGGTTTGTCACAATTTTTTTTCATCTTGTTGGCATTCAGACTTTGGAATACTTGATGGAAAGTGACACACATCAGTAACGTAATTCCAGGAGTTAGAGAGATATAGGTGAACAGTCTCATGTGCCTGTAAATGGAACCAGCACCCGTACCCATCAGACCGGAACGGTGTTTGGCAGCAGAAATAGGTATGGTGGTAGTACTGCCCCGGGCGAGCTCTGACACAAGGAGTTTTGCTACTGCTTGTAATGTCACATGGCATAGTGTATGTTTATATCTACATAATTATGATTTTGGAGTTTTCGCTTCTTTGTATGACCCTCAATAAAACCGTAGCAGATGTTAAGTGGAAGGCTTTTCTGATCCTAGCAACAGATCCGAAAAATGCTAGGAAGAAGATTTCATATTATGCTGGTCTTTTTGGTTAGTCTTGGAGTTTCAATCCGAATAAACTATAAAATGTGGTGTCGGAATCTTAGGTCAGTACATCCGCAGCCGGTGAAAGAACAAATGGCAGACCGATATCTTCCTAATACAGTTTGGCCATGTTCTTTTGGCATTCTTTAAAGATTTCTTTGCTGTTTTCTTAACTATTCCTTTCTTATTAACATTCGACGTCCTGTCATGTTTTAAGTACCATTTGCTTTGACTGAATTGTATGCTCAGATCACTTAACTACAAAGTCTCCACTTGTTAATAGTATCTTTCTTTCCTTCTTTAGTTTGACCTGGACCTTTATGAGTTTATTCTTGAATTCTTGTATTATTTCATAATTTAGTAGCTAGGAGTTTTGAATATATCTATCAGTCGCCAGTGCTCTACAGAGAAGAATTTATTCACTGTCTTTATACGTTTCTATGAATACTTTTTGCATCAAGCTCTTGGTCCAGCCGCCCAATGAGAGTCTCCTGAAAATATCTCAGGAGAGAACTAAATGTCTCAATCAAAAGGTTGAGACATTTAGCTATGAAGTCATCGAAAATTATTACAGTAATTTTATATATAGATCGAACACGGAACGACAGTTGGATTATTTCGATATTAATGGAAATTCGAGCTGTTTTGAATTATTAATCGGTGGAATGTTCAATTTAGATTTAATTTCCTTGCAGACCCTCCTTGAACTGTTCTATTTTTCTTTTCTTTTTAGACCTTCTTTGTTTTCTGGACGTTACGACAGGCTACTTTTTAAGTCGTCTATTCCAAGTTGTCTATTTCAAGATCTTGCTACAAGAAACTTCTTTCTCTCATATGCTTACAATGACTGTACAAGTCAGCCTGTTATGAATCATGAACCGTCCTCCGTCGTCTGTGTTGTTATCTGGGATCATGAATCATTAAGTAAGAGCCTGAATATTTTGTTAGGATGATACCCCATAGCTTAGATACTCAATAGCCCATACAATTAGTCCTAGGCACGGGCCTCGAGCCACATTTTATGCCATGTAAAATACTGGTAACTGTGGTTAGACTGATAGGCGACCCCAACATGGTTAGGAAAAGGTTAGGCAGATGATGAGGGTCCTATAATCAGCACTAGCCATGATGGATGGGTGATTACGGTACGTTGTCATTAGTGTACAGGAAGGTGATGTTATGGTTATCCTCTAAACATGATCCTTCAGTCGTCTTAAACGACACCATCAGGAGGAAAGTTAGTTATGGGCTGTTAGTATTTTATTTTTAGTCGAGTATATTATGTTGTACCTGCTTTGTTGTTCCTCGCAGTGGCTGCTCAGTTATGCAAGCGAGATGGTGAACCTTTTTTTTAGTTTTTGGATTTTTTTTAGAGAAATTTTAACATTTTCAAGCATAGACGAAGTGAAGACAAACCAACGCTTGCTTAGGCAAGGCACAGTTCGAAATATTGTATAATATATAGGCACCCTGTAGGTTTACTCCATCCGGCCGGCCAGTTAAGGCAAGCCGGAAAACTACCTTTTACATTTCCTGAAAGGTTAGACGGTCTACTTATAGTCCAGATTATTAATAATCCGAAGGAGTGCAAAGATCAAATGGAACACATGTAAAATTTCATAACAAAATATACTGTTAAATCTTTAAGAAAATCTCATAAAAATCCAGCTTAAACAGCTATTATTCTGTATTGTTATTATGTTGTATTCAAGAAAATTACTGAAGCAACATCGAAAAGCTTGCACCTCTTAACAAAGCTACGGAAAACCAGCTCAATTGAATAAGATCATAACATACATATACAGTACACAGAAATATAGTAGATAGCAAGATATAAGGACTATTGATGACTTGCCAATGAAGGAACAGCCCTGCTTTCACAATCAAATGATATGCTTCGAAAACGTGGTGCCCAAATTTGTGCCTTTAATATAAATAGGTAAACTACTTTTCATTATACATGATAAGAAGGTGAAATACTTATAATTGGTGTACGTAACTTCAATCTAGGGTGACATAGATATATTATTGTTTATGCGGCCTATTATATTTATTAGCGGCTGTGCTGGAAGTGTTAACACATAATATATATTGGGTATCACGTTACCGAAGATTTAGGATAAAGCTGTCACTTTTACAAGTTTTTCCTGTCCCTCTTGCTGTCCTCCCCCCAGCGAACGCCCTAAGCCGAGGTTCGTACCCCACAGGGGGTGCCCTTAGCGAGCGTTCGCCTAGTTTTAATTAGCTTAGTTTATATGCCCCTGGCTGGAGGCTTTGAGTTTCTTTTAGGAGCTTAAGGCAGCCACAGGAAAGTCCGGTTAAGCAGACGAATACCTCAGTGGTAACCTGCGAGATGCCCTAGTCAAAAAAAAAAAAAAAAAAGTTTTTAATTTACTAACTTTCCTTATCTAACAACAAGATATTTTGTAAATACATTACCACTATTTGCTTCAGAATAATAATACAATATTTCCAGTGGAATTGCATAGTGTTCAGGTCAGATATTGAATCTCTTTAATCTAAAGAATCGTTAATAACCGTGCATCGCTTGTTAAAACGACACCAATAAAATGTTCTGTTACAACCTCATTTACGCCGTTCTTTCTACTGCTTTCCAATACCGTCTCTCGTTTTTTGGTTTGATAATAATTTTAGGTTTAAAAAAATGTGCAAGTCAAGGGATAGAATTACTATTACGTGTTAAAACTAAGTTATTATTATTCGCAGTTATACAATGCCGCCCATACGCATGTCACCGTGCATATTTTTTTAATATTCATGAAAAATTATCGAAAATTAACTTTAAAAGGGGATTTATATTTAATATTTTTCATGTTATTAATTTTTTTATTTTTTGCGTAGCGTTTGTGATATCTCTGATGTTATTGGCTCGATTTGGATTCTTTTTATTATTTATAAAAGTTTATGAATTTTTTAAAAAGTAAATTTTCGATAAATCTCGTGAATGTTCAGAAATATACGGGCAGTCAAGTGCCCATGGGCTGCATTGTACGAGTTCATTAGGGATCCCGTGCTTCTGTTTTCTTAGGTCTTATAAGGTAGTTTATATTAAGTACTTCTAAGATCACATTTTGTACTTCTCCTTCTTACTTGATCATGACTTGACCTATTACGACATTATTATTTATGCGACACAAAATTTCCCTGATATATAAGTGACTTTGCTTAACATACCTTATCATACCTTATATTTTTATGTATTATTATATTAATCTTTAATATTTACATCTACTTTATTTGCTGTGAGATCATCGCGTCATTGAGTTCATCATATTTACATGATTCTTAAATATTTCAAATATAATAAACACATATATAATTAAATATTTAATTATGCTAAATGTTAAACTAATAACTACGTTTAACGCAGTAAATGCCCACTGGTTGAATGTGACTTTTTAAGCCAGATATAGACAATGTTTAATCTAATATTTAGGTCATAGGTTTCGTTTCTGTCTCCATTGTGACAATAATTTACAACTTATGAATACATACATCAATATTGATCATACAAAGGTAAAATACATCGGATTTACAACTGCGTATCCCGAACCGTTATATTTTTGAAATCCTGGTATATTTCTCCACCCCAACAAAGTAACTATCATTGATAGAAAGCTGCTGATGACTTATTGCCAGGCAATTTATGTATCATAATGTGCGTCGTCTGCCTCGGATATTGCTGCAATTCGTCTTCCTCTCTACAATTCGTCATCCTCCCATTCCAGGTCTATTTTTCCATACCTCGCATTCTTTGTCTTGACCTCTGCGACCTCCGGTTCTTTTAAGTGCTGCCATAGGCGAGTCCAGCTAAAATGAGAAGCTAGTGCACGAGGATGTTAATTTCAACTATTCTTCTACTATCCCAGGCCTCATCGGCGTCCTTCTCCCACTTCTCTCCAGCTCATCCTCTATTGTTCCCATTTATTTTGAATTGCCGAAGAGATTGTTTAGGTATTGTTGAAAAACCTGGTCTTCCTGGTTCATATTAGTTGTTAGTGTGACGTTTGATTCTGGTCTGTATTCTTTGGTGATTCACTATACGTAAGCTGAACCACCAATAGACACAGTCCAGACAAAACCCGTGTTTATAAGATCACATGCCTTCTCTAAGACGGTAATATTATATGAGTAGATTATTATGTATTTTGTTTTGTGATTGTTTTGTAATCTAGGTTTGTTCATGACCTTAAGCTTGGAATATTCTGGTTGCTAGAGAAGCTGGTGAATCATAGCTGGGCAGTATTCTAGTGATGGTAAGTCCTGATAAATTGTTGTACGCGCTAAACTCTTTCGTTTCTGATTAAGATGGTTTCTTCTGATGGTTTCATCTGATTTGCTCAGTTCATATAATTTATTGTTTTAATTTATCCTCTGCATTGGCAGACTTGATCTACTTGGTTAACAGATTTGGTCGGGGTTAATGACTGAGTTGATCTGTCATTTTCACTAAGTTGATGTGCTCCATTTTGTTAGTTGATCCACTTCATTGACATAGTTGTTTAGCTTCATTCACTTTGTTGATGTTTTTTGATTACGGAGTTATTCGTTGAGTTGATCCACTTAATTAAGTTTACATCATTGATTAAGTGATCTTGATTTGCTTAGTTTGCGGAGTTGACTCGCTTCTACCACAGAATTGTTCCGTTTTATCGACTTCCTTAATAGAGTTGATGGAATTGTAACTGAGTTGATTCTTTGACTGAGTTGACGTATGTCTTTGACTAAGTAGATCCTCTTCTGACTGAGATGATGTCCTTTTATATCTAAGTTGTTCTGTTTCGACTTAGTTGATGTAATTCTTTAACTAAGTCTTCTGAAACTTAGTTGACCCATTTCCATTAGTTTGTGTCTTTCAGTAAGTTGATCCATTTCATTGACTGAGATGATGTACTTCTTTTACTGAGCCTATACGCCTGCGTTACTGACTTGACCCCTTCATTGACTGAGTATGTTATTGCTTTGTACTAACATAATTGATCTGTTTCATAGATGAACCGTTTCACTGATGGAAATGAACTGTTTTATCTCTTAGTTGCTTTTATTTACTTAGCTGATCCAATTCATATTTTACTATTCTGCACCTCATTCACTGAGGAGTTGACAAAATGCTTTGGCTATATTGATAGATTTGGTTGAGTTCTTTGATTTCATTTGCTTACTGATATTAATTTTAAATTCCATAATAAATAATGTCTTTAATAAAAAGTTTTAGTAATTTCTTAGTTGCATTACTTCATATATGCCTCCATCGTTAATCGTGTCACCGGTGGCTTAGATTTAACTGCTTTATACTCGTATGCACAAAAATGCCAATAGCCCAGTTTTTTGTTTTTTGTTTTATTCTCATTTTCTTGACTTAACTACATAAAGTATGATATCTTTTGAGATGAACCATCTTAGGATGTTAATAGAACATGGTTTTACTTTACTTAGAAAGGGCGTTTGTTTTGTTTTCAAAATGTAAAATATATTAATTTATACTATGGCCATTGGTTATAAATAAAGTACAATTTAGTATTGTTGATTGTGAAGTTAAGATTTGATTATACACGATTTTTTTGTTACTTGTCAGGTTTATGGTAGTCCTATAACAATAATAAAATAAACAAACAGCAACAAATACTATTGCTCTGTTTTCCCACTTATACGTGAACGAAGTTGCGGGCAAAAGCGAGTATATAAAATTGAAACCTGTATTGGAACCTGTATTTTGATATTTTATAGTTAAAGCATGTCCCACACAAAGGAGCTGACTAGAAAATGTGAACATAATTAATTATGTGTGTTTCTTATAAGAACGAATAAATAAGTTCTTTATAATGATGGTATTTTTAATAAGAACTTTTGAAATCTTCGTCTATCAAGGAACCGAACTCTAATTTAGTTATGACACATGGCTCACAGCTGTTGCTTTACTTAATATCTAAACATCAAATATATTATGTTAAAAATATCTTATTTAGTTTTTTACCTACCTTCATTCGGAATTTTCATTACAAGCATTATACTAAATACACTTAACACAAAATTAATCATATAAGAACGAGGGATGAAAGATATCCTTTACAAAAAGTACAGCTCTTATTTAATTTTTTCAAATACAAATTATTAATTTAACGAACGTACGACGAACACACATTATATACTGTTTAAACACATATTTAAAAACACAATAAACAAATAACAACAACGTAATAACTTCATGCCTTTGGCACCCTCTCATAACACCTTTCGTTTTTGCGAAACCTCTAAAATTATGATTAGGGATTATTAAATAGGTACATAACGAATTAGGTTACACAAATAAAATAGTTACAGGACGTAATTATAAAGCGTAAAAGCCTTTTTTATAACTACAAATGTAATAAGATTCAACTACGCAATTTTAAATATGTATTCACAAACGCTTAACACTTTCAATGGATAGATTTTTTCTTCATTGTTCAGAACTACGAAAATACATGAATATTTGAAAAGATTTTAATATATTATTATTTGTTGAAACACATACCGACTATTGCGCAATTTTAGTGACTTATAAATATTTTTGTTGTTTTTAATTTGATAATTTGAGAAAAACTCAACGATAAGTTAAGAATCTTTGAAAAATGGGAAAATTAAAATCGTTCACAAAAATCCTTTCACATTCACACAACTTAAATATGACAAAAAACCTAATAGGACTGTCCCTCTACGAGAGATGGAAAGTGGATGCGAAGCTTCTTTTTTTCAAATTGTTTTTTTTTTCCCGGTTTGAAACGCGTGGCTAAATTTTAAATTCATCATGTGTCTAGAATTCGTGTATGGAATTATAATTTTAATCTGGTGACGAAGTTCCTCTACAAATACGGCGTTATTCATGGCTCTACCATCTTTAACTATATTCAGTATGCACTCAGAACAATTATAATGTTTAGTAAACGTTGTTTTTCTAATGGTATTTTAAAATTAATCGTGGTTCATTAAAGTGATTCATACTAGTAAGTTTGGTATCAGAGTTGTTTTCTAAGGATTCCGGAAAAGTATTTTAGAAGCAGAGATACATTATGAATTCAACATCCTGGCAGTATTATAATCATGATTTCAGAACAAAATTGAAATAATTAAACCGTTTTCATGAATCATACAAAATTCAGGATGGTTAGGGAAGAGACATGATAACAAAGCCAAATAAAAGCTTTGAATAAAACGAAGATAAATGCCTAGAAGGATTCAGGGTGAGCTAAAAATCCCTAATTTCTTTCTGGAGAGTGCTCCGACCCTGACTGACAAGTAAAAAAAAGAAAATAATCAATTTCAAATAATATCCTCTCACAAGAAAACACGCTTTCCATCCACACTAATATTATTGCAACACTTTTGTCCCTCCATCCTCAAAATATACAGCCTAAATAATACCTAACGCACTATCTTAAGTGGACATCAACCAAGTATTTGTAATCAAGTGACTGATAAGTCAATAATTGTCGTATTGCAGTCCAGTAATGGCCGTGCAGTCAATTGTTGAGGAAAAATCCTGGCAATTAGCGCCCATTGGGCCGCAAACAGCCACCCGTCTAATTAAATAAACGCATTGAACATTGGTACGAACTACTAACTGCTTTGGTGTTGTTGATACGTTTTTTTTTTGTTATATTTACAACAATGAGTACATATAGGTTATATTGTTACGGTGTTTTTTGTATTAGAAAAAAGAAAACTCTTGTTTCGTAATTACTATCATCCAAATCGGGTATATTATAATGAGGCAAAATTGGTTAAAAAAAGTAAATTCTTAATACAAGCCGATACTCTCAGCTGTTATCATAAGAGACATACTTTCGTTCGTTCAACCCTCGCAAATAATAATGTTCTTTGGTTAACTGCTTCTTTTGCCGATTTGGCCATTTTTAGTCTAACTTAGTCTAATGTCTTTGAGACTTACTAGGCTATTATGCACGTAGTCCACGTTCAGAGTTTTCCCATAATGTCGGCGTGGTGCAGTGACTATTTACAACTTATTGCACAAATTTAGACTAAAGCCGCAAATGCCTATAACTTCACGAAAGTATAGAAGTAGGTTGCTGTATTCATCAATTAGAAGTTTTTATTTTATTATTGGGATATGGACCTGCTCTTGAAATCGATATCGCCTAATGGAAAGCGATGGATGAGGTCTACAAGAGTTTCCAGAATGCCTGTTCACTCTTGCTTTGAAGGCTAACGGGTTATACGTGGAAGAGAACACAGACGCTGGCAGAGAGTTCCACACTTTGGCCGTGCGCATAATAAATGTGGAGGAGAAGAGCTGGATACGACTGGTCGGGATATCAAACAAGTGGAGATGGTACTCTGCAGTACGTTTGGTAGTCCGGCAGTGAAACGGAGATGGCGGGATCAGGTCGTGAATCTCCTGCGCACACACTCCGAAGTATAGTCTGTAGAGGACAGACAGGAAAGCAAAATTACGCTTAAAGTTACAGGCATGTTTAATAGCGGCTTAATGATTAAATACTAATTAATCTACTAGTTGGCGCTTCGTCTGCCCTTCTCTATCACATATATTTTATCCTACTTTAACGATTTCCTGGGTACTTCCGGCGACATATTTACAAGAACTTATTCGCCTCTTTATTCTTAAATATTTTTTTTTTGGATCATACGTTTTTTTGTTTTTATGTTCATTGTTTGCACAGTATGTTTCATTTATGTAAGCCAGTATAATATAGATAGATACATAGTATGAACCATATAAAATATATAGATCGAAATTTTAATTACAATTGAGTGAAGTTTTGTTTTCATCATATTTATAATAACATCTATATTAATTTTAATTTTCCTCTGATCTACAAATAAAAAAAAAAAAATTGAATTTATGAATCGAGGATCGAATTCCACGGATCTCAGTGTATGAGATAATTGCATTTAAGTTTCTCGTTTTGACTTAATCAGGTAAAGTGTATCCTATTAATTCCTGGTAATAGCCCACAATTGCCACTGTCATTCATCACACGTTATTAGCGATAAATGTTTATTTAAATGGAATACTGCCCACTCTTTGATAATTACCGATGTAACAGTGCATATTAATCGTCAAACCTCAACAATTCGACGGCAAAGATGGACGATTGCTAAAGGTGTGTGAATCACACCTGTAATCATTCGTCGAGAGTGAGGTAAACTCGCTAATTTAAGCCTGTCCGTTTTGCATGAGTTTTTCTTGTAGTGTATACTCGAAAAAAAACAGTTGAAAATGTCTGTACTCGTAGTTTGGACGTGATTAAGATTGTGTAATGTAGCCCACCGCCCCGCCCACTTTTAGGTCCACCACCAGATAGTTCATGAAAAAATTGTTTACTCTATTGCTCGGATCTCTACTGTTCGGATCTTTCCAATTCAGAAAAATGAATAGTTAATAAAGTTATCATAAATTATGTCAACACAGCACCTCGTGACAGATAAAAGACAGTGACAAAAAGTGGTATAACGTGGTGTAGCCTAATCATGTACCGTATGCTACTGATGATAGATCTTTTTATTATTTCATCTCCTATTATTCTGCAAAGATATTGCCAGAAACCAAGACGGTTGCTGCCGGTTGCCAGAAACCAAGACGGTTGCTGTTAGTGTTTTGTTCTATTAATAAGTTTAAATGTTTTGGTGTTTTTTGAAGTAGCAGTTTCTGTCATGCTTGTTGTATACCGACCTTTTCTCGTCTTGTGCAACTGATACCTGAAGAATATTGCTTGGTTATTTATTATCTTTCAGGGTGTTGTTGTTCTTTTTATTAAAGGTGGTCTCTGAATTAGTACACTACATTCTACGAGCTTTTGCAGCTGTTTGTTAGGTGTTCAGTCTCTTTAGGTTGATTTTTTCTTCGTCCAAAGAATAGGTTCTCGGCAAGTAATTCAATTCAAACTGGATTAAGTTTAAGACGGTTGCTGTTAGTGTTTTGTTCTATTAATAAGTTTAAATGTTTTGGTGTTTTTTGAAGTAGCAGTTTCTGTCATGCTTGTTGTATACCGACCTTTTCTCGTCTTGTGCAACTCGCATCGCATTCAAGATTGTAAAATGGCGCATATACGCTTGCAGTCGTTTGGCGGTCGTCATAACCCTTGTAGCTACATCAGCCAAGACCTCCTAATCTGCTATATTAAACTGCATGGCACTATGGTCAGTAGCCTACAAGGTTGTTTATCGAACAAACAAATGGTGTTCCTCCATTGATAAAGAGGATCTTCCATGTTCCAATTAAACTTAATGAGTTCCGACCAAACGACTATGGCATGCTTTGTGTTTCGAATGGTGACACTACGCGATCTTGTATTTCGCGATTTGCGAGAGGTAACGCAGATACGTTGCCGCTCCTGAGACACAACTGACATGTGTCATGTGTCTGCTATTACACACCGGCACTAATACCCTTTAAACCGGAACACCGTAACGCTGTTTTGTGGTGGAAATAGAGATGGAGGTAGTCCTTCCCCGGACGAGCTCTTCACAAGTAGCTCTACTACTACATAACTGCGCATGTGATCTGGTAATTAGCTACTTTCAGTACGATTTGGTGTTGGTTCAGGTTTTTTTTATAATTTGGCCTGATCTTGATTCTTGCACATTTAGCGGTTGGACGCGTATTATCTAGTTCTTTTATTCAAATAGAACTTTAATTAGGCTGGCAGTGTACCTTGTGTAATGTGGTGCCCCGATATTGATGTAGGTACGGTAGTCGTGCATTCAGTTGAATCGCGTTTGGAGATGGAGAAAGGGTAAGAAGTATCTTCATCCAAAAAGGTGGATTCTTCGGCCGGTAGGGTATCAGTGGATCCAAACCGGCTGCCGCATAGTTCGCGGTTACTTGGAATTGTCTGTGGTGATTCCCCGGTAAATCAGGGTGATACTGCATATTCAGTAGGAACGGACGGACAAAACGGAGCAGTGCTGGATGTTCGTTAACTGCTGCGTCAACCAGGAGAAAGGTGTCTCCTGATCGGTCAAAGTGCAGTGGGCCTAGTCACTGATGATGGGTTTCGAAGGAAGGAACCAGGTGTGCGCGTTCTCTGCATGCTGGTGTTCAACATATCTGTTGTAACCGGGAGCAGGTGTGCGCGACCACTGCATGCTGATGTGAACATCAGCATAGGTTGAGCAGCACAGGTTGAAACCTGTTGTAACGGGGAGCAGGTGTGCGCGAGCACTGCATGCTGGTGTTCAACCTGTTGTAACGGGGAGTAGGTGTGCGCATCCATTGCATGCTGGTGTTCAACTTGTTGTAACGGGGAGCAGGTGTGCGCGTCTCAGCTGCATGGTGATGTTCAACCTGTTGTAACGGGAAGCAGGTGTGCGCGTCTCAGCTGCATGGTGATGTTCAACCTGTTGTAACGGGGACAAGGTGTGCGCGTCTCAGCTGCATGGTGATGTTCAACCTGTTGTAACGGGGACAAGGTGTGCGCGTCCACTGCATGCTGGTGTTCAACTTGTTGTAACGGGGAGCAGGTGTGCGCGTCTCAGCTGCATGGTGATGTTCAACCTGTTGTAACGGGGAGCAGGTGTGCGCGTCTCAGCTGCATGGTGATGTTCAACCTGTTGTAACGGGGACAAGGTGTGCGCGTCTCTGCTGCATGGTGATGTTCAACCTGTTGTAACGGGGACAAGGTGTGCGCGTCCACTGCATGCTGGTGTTCAACCTGTTGTAACGGGGAGTAGGTGTGCGCATCCATTGCATGCTGGTGTTCTAACGGGAGGCTTGCCGCATGACTTGCTGCTAGAAAATTCGACGAAGTAATGACGGTGAAGATTTTTTCACAAGTTTTTGTTGTTTTTGGGGTCGCCAGTTTGGGGAACAAGTTGTGAAGTTCCTCTGTTGCAAAGGAAGGATCCTCCGAAAAGACAAGTTTTAGCCAGATGTTGTTAGACTATTGTGTATGTACCTACGGATCGCGCAGTTTTATGTAACAATGCAAGATTCTGTGACGTCGGTGGTGTTTGGACTTTCGTAAATAGTTCCTATGTGCTCGTTAAGATGTTGACACACTTGTGATGTTGAACAGTGCAATTCGGAATTGGGTTAAACGCAAATCTTTTCTATGTTATTGGATGGCCAACAGGACGACGGCTCATTTGGTATTATTAAGTGATCACCGCCGCCTAAGAACATCTGCAATACCAGAGGGATTGCAGGAATGCTGCCATCCCAGAGACAAAGTTGACATGTCTCATGTGCCTGTAATCGCAAACCGGCACCCATACCCTTCAAACCGGAACACAGCAACGCTGTTTGGCGGCAGAAATAGGTATGGTGGTAGTACTGCCCCGGGCGAGCTCTTCACAATGAGCTCTACTACTACTTCAAGACATAAAGGAAGAAAGAAAATACAATTTTTATTATTTATCATTATATAAAAGATCTTGTATAGAAATACTTTTGCAAACGCTGCATAGTTGGTGTTGGTGCACTCAGATAAACGGTGTAGCGCCTTTGCATATTTTTTACATTGCCAGTGTTAACTGGTCTTCCGTAATTTTCTGCCCAGAGTTACAGTTAATGATTTTATTTTTGCCTGAAATTGATGAACTCTGCCGAATAGAAACATCATGCTGAGTGTCGAATAGAAACATAATTATTAGGATTATGTACATGTGTTATGTGTAAATATATACATATGCGGCTTACATAAATGTAACAAGTGTTGCTTTCCCTTAATACCTAAATATACCATATATACCGCGCGAGTAGTCTGTATTTATTATTTGCATTTTTACTTACAAACTAAATCGAACATTTTATTTGACCGCATTAAATGTATGAGTTACTCCATTTACAATTAAGTTACATAAGATTACAATAAATTAATTAGTAGATACCTATTAGATCTTCGTCCAGCATTATTTATAAACTAACCGTAATGGTTCTAATATTTTTCTTTTTTTATCCACATTTGCCCATAAAGGAGTAATATATGTACATATTTTTTAGTTTTTTATTTTGTATTTTTTTATGTATTTTTTTTTTTGATATCTTATATCCTACGTAATCCTATTCTATTTTAAGAGGTAAGATAGAGCTTGCTTGTTAAGAGACGGGTATAGATTATTAAGAACGTTAATTAATAATGAAATAAATTAGAGATTTAGATGAGAGACTGAATCTCAATCTGATCAATATCAATGATTTTGATTTTTATGTAAATCTCTCATCAAAAATTATGAATTTTGTTCTAAAACATGTCTTTGTACTGGCTTCCAATTATTATAACCCAACAATGTATTTATTATTTTCTTAGCTTTGTTATTGAAAAATAAAATACAAAAATGTAACAATTCATAATAGCTTATCAAAACAACATTTTAAGAAATAAGTTATAAATTTTAACTTAAATTTATTATAAATATAATAAACACGCTACCAATAAACTAATCGAAAACCATACCGATCAAAGTGAAATGTAAAAATACATAAAAATAGATAAGTACATAAATAATATTTATTACAAGTACTACATTGTTTGTAAAGATAAAAGTATATATTTTTTTTTAATAAATTCATTAGAAATCAATAAAATTACATACCTAACTAATTAATTATAATAATTCTACATTATAAACTGTCTTGAGAGGTATCGTGGTTCTATCAATACTTGATTATGTAGACTGTATATTGTAAGTTATCTGCTACAGTGATAAGTTACTATTGTCACTTTTCCCAAGAAAACTTACACGTGACAGTACTTAGTGTAATGGATTCATTCAATTAAGTTAACCTATGTTCCAGAAATGTCTTAACTACAAGTTACGATGCTTGCAACTGTCTATTATTGCGTTTTTTGAGGTAGTATTTGAGTTTAGTAAGTTTAAGGACCACGACATTTAATATGTACACCGCGTTTCTGTATCGAGGTATTTTAGGTAAATGAAGGAAAACATCGTGAGGAAACCTGGATTTATAGTTAATATAAGTTAGAAATCGCCAACCCGTCTTGAGCAAGCGTGGTGATCAATGCTCGTGCCTTCTCTGTATGAGGAGAGGCCTTTGCCCAGCAGTGGGACAATAATAGGCTGGTATTATTATTATTTTAATTTTCTGTTACCAAATACATAAGTAGCACAACACTATACAAGGTGACGTGATGTTGTATGGGAAGATTTTTTTGATTGTTTCCCATTTGGTAAAGTTGTTTGTTTCAATTAAATGAAAACCTAAAAGTTCTCGCCAGTAAAGTATGGTGTACATACACAATTTAATTTATATTAAACATGAATTATTGCAAAACAGTTAAGCATAATTATTATTTACACATTCTTAACGCCAGAACGAGTAAAAGCTTATTAATATTTTAGATTATTGCAATTATATTGAAATCACTTAAATATAAGGAAATTATATTAAGTTGTAACTTTAAGTAAGTATAAGTTATAACTTGTAACTTTTGAAAATATGTCTTATTACGTTGTTACCATAAGTTGTGACTTTTGAAAATAATTATGTGTTATTATGAAAACTGAGTTTAAAGCTACTTATTCTAGAGACCTCCACCTCCTCTTATCTATTCTTCCAACAGTTTCTTTTTTATTTTGTTGACTAGTGATGTTTATTTTACCTATATGTATGCCATTTTATGTAGTTTGTTGAGATACAACTAGGAACTAGGTGACTCTGAGTAATGTCAGCTTATTATTCCGCTTTTTTACCTATATTTACATTACTTTACCTAATTTAAGAGATGGAAGTCAAATCTCAACGACATGAAGTTTAAAGACAGCCGCATCGAAAAATATAACTATTTATAAAAAATATAATTATTTCTTGTGTTTATGTGTTTTTTCAGTTTTTTTTTTTACAAAAATATATCCTCGTGGACCTATGATTTTTGTTTCTATGGAAATAATAAAAAAAGCGCTAAAAATATTAAATACAACGAGAACCTGAAAAGGGATCATTGTTGTTTAAAATGTTCAGTACTTTTCAGTATTATTTTCATCAAAACCTAACTTAAGTACTTAAGATACCTATATTAAACTTGTCCCTAAATTAATTATATACACACTACTGCTTTGACTAGAGTAACTCGCATCTGTGGCCGTTTGGCTCATTTTCTTTAAACTACCACATGAATAGTGGTAGTTTTATGATGTTATTGTATCCGTGACGTAATCCTCCACAACTTATATATCTACATACTTATTAATAATACATACATAATTATGGTTTTATTAGATTATGCTATTCTACTGTGTCATGTGCGTCGCCGTCGCGGGAAGAGATGATGAGTCATCAAGAACCTTTCAAAATTAAAAGAAAAAGCCTTAAGGACCTTGTAAGGAATTCCACATATTTTAATCTCAAATTAGTAGGGTTATTTAGATTTTGAAAAACTTATTTAAATAAACTTACGACGGTTTTAGGGGGCGAACTCAATAACTGCCAATACACCAGTTCTGGCATATTGGAGGTAGAAAAACCTATCTGTCTATGGTTCTAACGTCCCAACAATCTGTCAGAGACTAGGAATTCTATGGAATGTGACACAATGACAGATAGAATTATACTGTCTACCATCAATAGCGGCCTGTCTTTTACTGACAATAGGTTATTAGGTTCGGCCGTAAGTGAACTTGAGTGCTTGCCAAATTAACAAAAACAGAAAGAAGATTTTATGTAAATAGTGTCCGATTGATTTAGAAATAGGCATTGCATATTCCAGAAAAAAAGAAAGGTATTTTCATCATTCTAATTTCCAATGGTTTTGGAAGAAATTTTCGTTTTTATTCAAGACGTGATTTCAGTACGGCTCATCTGGTGTTAAGTTGTAAGCTAAAGTTATCATAACTGCGGCATACCTCTAAACTTTAGAGGTATGCCAGTTATGATAACTTTAGCGTAGCTTTAGAGTCTAAAGCTACACTTTCCTAGAAGAGCGGTGGTCGCCATATAGCGTCTGCAATTAACCAGCAAATGACGCTACTGAAACGTTATTTATGAAAGTAAGTTGGTGTATTTTCTTAGAGATCGTTAGAGATCGTTTTTACACCCGTTTTGACACCCTTAAGTCAAACCCTGCTGCCATTTTCATGACAGCTGACATTGCGGCCATTTTTAAGTTACTGAAACTTTCGCAATTTTAGTTTAGCAATTTTAGTCAATTCCTCGGTGTCAAGGCGATGACGTCCGTCTTTAGGAGACAAGTCTCAGTAATGTCACTGGCACTGATACTATTGAAGATATAGAACACCGCAATGTTAATTAACTGAACATTTTTATTAATTTGGTGCCAAAAAAAAAACGAATTAAAGGCGATTGTGCATGAGCTTTCACTAAATCCTTTTTAACTATATACTGCACTAAATCCTTATTTACTTACCTACTGTATTGTTCATTAAATTATTTACCTGCTATGCTTTTTCGTTAATCCTTATTAAATTACTTATCTAAGTACTATATATGTTTTTACGTCCGCGTAGCTTGACTTTTTATTTTCATTTTATAATACCTACACCACCACCATCGTCTACTGATCTATGAACTTAAACGTACCTACCTACAATCGGGTATTTACCGATGGCTTTAGGTAGTTGTTATTTTTTTATTTTTTCTTTATGTTTTTATTGCCTATAACATCACTATGGAGTGAAAAGTAACGTCGATTTGGATGTCCATTCACCGACAATATGGAAAATTATTTTGCCAAACGTACCTACTTGCAATATGTGAAATTTTAGTTATTCTAGTTAAGGGGATTCGCTAGGGTAGACCACGAAACATTTTATTTTTTTGTGTTTTTTAAATTTTTCGGTCAGTTTCAAACCTGAAACTGACCGAAAAATTTAAAAAACACAATAAAATGTTGAAAAACAAATAGTATGTTGATCGAAATATGATTCGCGATCATAACAAATATGTAATTACAGAACTATAATAATTAGAATCATCAATATCATCATTGAAGTTCATATTAGGTACCCTATTGAATCACTATTTCATGTTATCATGACATTTGAGGTCAATTTTGACTTGAGCGAGTTGTATTGATGAGTTTAATGATCATAATTTTGTAAATATATATTTGTTACGGTTATAATTCGCAATCATATTGTAATCAACATATAACTTGATACTGACCTACAAAATGCAAAAACCTATGAAATATTGAATTTTGTGGGCCACCCTGGTGCTTTCGCCTTAAAGGTTTTGGTTTACGTTATTACATTATCATCCAGAACAGATTGCTTTTAGAGCGCCATCGATAAATCTAATTTTATATTAAATTAGGTACCTATATAATTCATTTATAATAATTATATCTAATTAGTACGTAGAACCGACATTATGCGCATGGAATGCGAACAGACTTTAAATAAAAAAATATTATTTTAATTATTATATTATATGACTTGGGCTAATGAATTAGTTATGCTTGAAATAATTTCTTTACAATATAAATACTAAGGAAGACATTTATTGGAATAATACCTACATTTATTCGTTTTATTTTTACAGTTATGACGAAATTAATCCTGTACAATTTTTTTTTTCACTTAAACTTGATTTAATGTTATTAAGACGTTTTGTTTTCAAATTATTGGGAATTGCCATAAAGTAAATAGTGTTATTTTATTATATATAGAAATAGATATATAGAGCTGATGCTTTAAAACTAACCAAAACAGAGAATACGGTTGGTACGTTTTGAAAAATTAACGGATTTAGTTTGAAGTGTAAATTAAAAAAAGGTTTATTTTCTTCCTACTGATACTTAGTTTTTTTTTTTAATGTAATATTACTTTCGAATTTGAATATTATCACAAGAAATTAATAGGCTACAAAAATGCGCACCAGACTGGATAAAACCGTTTTTAACGACTCTGCAGAACGAGACACAATAGACATTTTATTGTAATAAGTTATGAACGCATACGTTTAGGCTGCCTGTCCACCGGAGCGGAGAGGAGAGGAGAGGAGCGGAGATGTGTCAATATTAACCAATAGAATCAAAACTCTGCTCCAGAGGTGCGATTCTATTGGTTAATTTTGGCACATCTCCGCTCCTCTCCTCTCCTCTCCGCTCCAGTGGACAGGCAACCTTAGTGTCGCTCAAAATGTTAATAAAATGAATATTATTTTTAAATAATGCAATTATATTGCTGGGATACGGTTTTCGAACTAACTTAAGTAGTACAGATTACGCTTTGTATATTTTAATAAAATGTTCACGTTTCCTCAAGACTTCCTATTACATTTACATTATCAGCTTTTCCTTATAATTATTATACCTACCTATTAATCGCCCATTTTCACTGGAAATATTTACATTACATTCTAATATTATCATTCTGAATTCTACTGTTTTTGGAACCAATAAGATACTGACTTCATAAATGTTTTAATATATAATTTTTATAATATATATTTTTAATAACTAAATAAATTGGTAAAATAATAGGGATCATACAATACATATTGTACTCTTGGTAGTGTTTGTACATAATTATTATGAATAATATATAATTATTATTATATGATGAACCAATAAATTATTGGTATGAAACTAATATAGTAATACAGCTTAGTAAAGAGTTAAATACTTATGTATTTACAACTAACGAAATTCACAGCTTCAACGTTTATATTATAATATAATGACGCTTCTCACGAATTACAAGTATTTCAAATAATAATTTTCACATTTGTGACATTTGCAGGCTTTTACCGCTTATGTACGGATGACCAGTATTATATTGTTACTTTCAAGAAATTAAAATCAGAAAAAGTGGAAATTGAGGAGACAGTATTTTATTGGGATTACAAAAATATATTATTTAAATTTTTACTTTAAGTCCTTCTCAAATATCCATTAGTTTGTGTGTCACAAGCAGATGTAAGAAAATATGGTGCTCTCTGTTATGCATTTAGTCAAATGCAGGTCATCGACTCATCCCATATATCTGTGGCACACAGTTTACCCTAAATGAGGTTGTAACAGAAATACAATACTATTATATAAAGATAATTATGCCAAAAAGAGTGGGCTAGAAGTTGATAGTACTATGCCCACATTCCGACAAGATAGACAGTAACTAATATAGTATACATCTATTTATGACTAGTGACTTATTACACATTAACATCAAAACCTTTTTTAGCTGCGATCGGTAAGCGTTCGCCCGTCAAATAAGGATTTTCTACCTGGAAACGGAAATTGTTGTTTTAGTATCATTAAAGTAAGACTAGGGTTTTGACCCTTGCAGATAATTTTTTTTGAAGAACTCCAGTTCAGTAAATCGCTTCCAAAGGATAGAAGATGGTGAAAAGATCTTCAGTGTCATAAATATTCTAAAAATATTTGTGTAAGACATAGATTTCCGAGAGATAAGTTACAGAATTAAACCATGCATACTAACAGCAGGTTTATACTTCTTCGCGACGAGACTCTTGTGGTGCTCGGGGTAGACAAAGTCGAGGGACCGGGTGGAGGAGTCGGGAGGGCAGCTGAACATGTGTTCTCCGTCACACATGCAGCGCTGCGCCAGCTGGTACTCGCGGCTGAAGGCAGCTGTGTTCTCGAACTCGCTGATGCAGCCTTGCTCCTCTGGTGAAAGTATCAGGTTAAATGCCATATTGGCACACAATGGATTTTTTTTGTTGGAAAAGTTATGAAAGTAAAGTGATTGATGACAAACGAAATAGAGAAAAAATAACTGGAAATTTCAGGATTGAGAGAACAATTATATTATTCCATGCAATTATATTATTTCGATTGAAAATTCAGATCAGTTTTACAAGTATTAAAGACCTAACCCTGAATCTCGGGATTAAGACCTAAATGTTCCAACCACATTACCTGTATATCCAAAGGGGCAGGGATTAGGCGGGTTGCAGTAGGCCGGCAGCACAGCATCAGTCTTCACCATCTGCCGATTGGGCTGCACGCCTGAAGGCTGTAGGCGCTGCTCACCCTCTCCAGCACCACCGGTTACGTACTGATGCCCCCACAGCGAGCTACCGAAGTTATGAAGAAGAGGTTGTGAAGAAGGAACTAGATGGTAATCTCCAGGGGTGTTTGGTTAAGAATGGATGTCAATGCAAAAATGATTAGTTCTGCTATCTAATATTTTTGCATGAGATACATGGTCCCAAGAAAATCAACACAGCTTTTTGTTAGACCATTGATGGACATAAGCCTCTTTCAAGCTACTCATACGTTGTGAACTAATAAAATAAAGACCTTTAATTGTTTTAAACCATCGAAGAATTAGATTTATCAAATGGGGACTTGGTACGATAAAACTATAGGCTCGGAAGACTTAAAGGCATCATTCCTGTAGTGATTTCTAGACTGTATAAATATATATAAAGCTATCGTTATCTTCATCCAAGTGATAATGTTGACGGGTCATTTCACGATTTATCACACGCAGAGATTTGAAACACTCTACTTCGACCTCTTTCCCGGTAGTATCTCGCTTGGCTTCATAGGCGATAAAGTCTAATGTGTATGATGAACCCGTTGCAAATGGAGAGAAATAAATGACGATACTCGTACGCTATGAATAGCTTAGCTTGTGATGTGGCAGAGCCACACCTCAATCGTATTGTCTAATCGTGTTATCCGTCAATCTTAATGTTGTTAATTCGTTCTAATTTCTTGTCTAGACTTGATTTGTCTTTTTAAATTAGGGCGGCTGTAGACAATGGACCACTTCTATTGTTATTGAGTGTTTGCACATTAATTGTTTGTTGGTTTTCATTGTTCTCGAAGGCGGCAGTAAATATTAGAACCGGATTAATAAGACGTCTTTACTGTGATCGCAAAATGACCTAGTTAACCTATTCGACCATTTAGAGCTGTCGTGAGCTAATGTTTAGTACTTCTTCTGTATTATCCCGAATTAACCTATCCGTATTTATCATAATGCGGTGGTAGTTCACAATAAATCAGGCTGTTTCGGGCAAAGTAACCGTTGCAGCCACAAACTTTTGTACAGTAGTAATAGTCAACATTAGTAATACCTATTACCAGTAATAATCCCCAGTAGTAGGTAATAGTCACCAGTAGTAGGTAATAGTCACCAGTAGTATGGAATAGTCACCAGTAGTAGGTAATAGTCCCCAGTGGTAGGTAATAATCACCAGTAGTAGGTAATAGTTACCAGTAGTAGGTAATAGTCCCCAGTGGTAGGTAATAATCACCAGTAGTAGGTAATAGTCACCAGTAGTATGTAATAGTCACCAGTAGTAGGTAATAGTCCCCAGTGGTAGGTAATAATCACCAGTAGTAGGTAATAGTCACCAGTAGTAGGTTATAATAGTCCCCAGTGGTAGGTAATAATCACCAGTAGTAGGTAATAGTCACCAGTAGTAAGTAATAGTCACCAGTAGTATGTAATAGTCACCAGTAGTAGGTAATAGTCCCCAGTAGTAGGTAATAGTCCCCAGTGGTAGGTAATAGTCCCCAGTGGTAGGTAATAATCACCAGTAGTAGATAATAGTCACCAGTAGTAATAGTAACTAGGAGTTAAGTTACCAATAGCACCTGTCACCAATAGTAGAACTTACGAGTAGTAACTCTTACCAGTAAAAATAGTTACCAGTAAGACCTAGCAGTTGCAGTAGGTACTTATTGTACCAACTGCTAAAAGTACCAGTAGAAATACCAGTAGCCAGTAGAAATAGGTACCGAGGTACGTACCTGTGCTGCAGGTACTCTTGGTCGCGAAGGCTGGGGTTGGGGTTGCCGTCGATGAGCGAGTCGTAGTCCAGCTGTTCGTTCTCCAGGTCCTTGTTCGCGCGGGCCATCAGCGCGAGGTGTCGCTCGCTCGCTGGGTACTCTAGGTAACTGGATGCCGCGTCGTTGAACTCCTTGCCCATACGTTCGACGACTTCACGAAGCAAAGCCTCCGTTAGCATATGATCCTGAGGTAGAAAGGAGGTTTTAGAATCTAATAGCTTTTAATTAAAAGGAGGCGGTATGAGATTCGGTTGGGTATTTTGTTTTCGGATTCTTTTCATCAGGAATTTCTCATTCGCAACTTTAACCCCGCGTAAAAGCGATCGATGCGAATATACGATCATTCGGACTTTTTGTTCGGTGAACCTGACCCACGACCGCACTTTCCGTTTTTCCGAACAAAAAGAGACATGGGCTTAGTTTGCAGTCGTTCCCCTCCCGACCCTTGCTCAACGATGCGTTCGCCTGCATCGATGCTTAGCCAGTAATTATAAATTCCCCGATTAATAATAATAAATATCTCAGATCCAGCCTGTCCCTTTTGCTGTCCTCCCCTCAGCGACGCCCTGAGCCGAGGTTCGTACCCCACAGGGTATCCTAAGCGAGCGGTCGCCTTACTTTAATTAGAATAGTTTATCTTTAAGTGTAGTAGCTTAAGGCAGCAACGGGAAAGTCCGGTGAAGCAGTTACGGCCCCTTAGTAGTCAACTGCAAGATGCACTAGATAAACAAAAATAAAAAATCTGCAGTCGGCTCATTCCCTATTACATGGGACTTAACGGAGTTAGCAAAATGTGGGACTATACGTCTGCCTACTTTTTCAAAGAATACAAGCGAATGTTATGTTGTGATTCATAAACAGTAAATGTATTTTGGACCTAATGAAAGAAATAATTAAACAGTAATGAAAACGAGTGGTATGCAAACCTTTTCCCCAATAGAACCATGGGGGATAAAGCCCATGGCCCCGACGATGCTTATCGCCATAATTAACACTTCTTGCCGGCCCATTGCGAATCTGCAAAGAAAGAAAACGAATTGATCACGCAAAAACCTCGTCAAAAATGTATCATTATGTTCTGAGATTACTTTAAAATGTTTCTGAAATCGTATAAATACATTCATAAATCCATCAATGTTTGGCAATTAGTCATCATAAAATGCAAATTAGGAGGGTTTTTATTAATCCTCATCGGTGAAGTACAATTCATATCAATCAAGCGATACATGACATAACATCATTGTCTGATGATTTTGTTGGTAAAAAACGAGCGTGGCCCATTGTGTGAGGTGGCGTGGGCGGGGGAGATTAAGATACTATCAAAATGTTTATACCGGCGTCCTTTGATCCGCTTAGCGTCAAGTACATAATTGATTTAATTATGTTTTAATTAGTTTTCTGTATCTGCTTGCATATATATTTTTTTAAATCTTGTGGATAAAAAGTATCAGAACATAATTATGTTGGTAAAATAGAGGGTAGAAATAGAATTTTATTATTTTATTCTGTGGGTTTCAAATAACCAAAGAAACAATAATTAAATGCGTTTGATATTTGAAATAGTAAATTGTTTGCCTAGTGAGCAAACAACTATTTTTAGGGCGAGAGTGTTTCTTTGAATCCAGAGTGAAGCGAAGGATTCTAAAGTAGAATCCTGAGCGCAACGAAAGATTCAAAGTATGTCACTCGAGCTTAAAATAGTGTTGCTCCCGAGTTGGACACTCCACTTTTTACTACCCTCTATGAGAAAATAAGTAAGTGCAACTTATGAATAAGATTAGTTAGACCTACGTTTATTTATTTCATTCTCACTATTTGAGGAAGACACACAATTTTTTTAATAATATGTGAAATTTGAATTTGATTTAACAATAATCCAGAACGAAGGCGAAATGCATTTCGCGCGTTTTTTTTCACAAACTTTCTTTTTGATTTGGCTCGCGCGCGGTTCACATTATCTTCAGCCTCTTATTTGTTCATACAATGTTCGTGATTGATCTCTCTGGTGATTGAAACTTTTACTCGCAATATCCATATACCAAATTCAAATCACTTTTAGTCCCTAGGGATTAAAAAGCTATTTCATCTATTCAAAATGAACTAAACTAGCTCTTTTTGAATAGATGAAGTCTTAAAGCTTTTTTAATAGTATTTTATAGTCGACCCTCTAGCAGGAAAAGCAAACAAATTAATTATTCCAGACTGAGTTACGACGTCATCATAAAAAGATCAATATCCTGTATTCATATCATATAAGTTTTCTTAGTGTTGACGTATAAAATACAAAACTTATTGATCTGTCTGTCGTTATGTCCGCTTATAACTCGAAACCTGCTGACTTGATTTTCATTCAGGTTTCGTCTTCCTACTATCTACCTGGCCAATTAGCTTAATGAAATCCATTTACTATTCGTAATGTGTTTATTTATATATTTTAAGGTGTGATATTTAATTTAATTTAAATGTGGATGATAATTTGATAAACTGTAAGTACTTTTATTATATTGTTTTTTTTTTGGTTTGCTTAATTTTTTTTTATAGATATCGAGAACCAATATATTATAATTGGTGTGATAAAGCGTCTATTTTAGTTGTAGTAAAAATAATTAATTATTTATTGATCAAAATTTATTTACGTAGGTTTGTGTCAAATATGAAAACGATGTTATGATAAATTATAGGCAGTGTATAGAGTGCCACCGGTGGCACTCTATCCATATCGGATAAAGTGCCACTACAGGCACCCTAGTAGCACCGCCTCGGCCCGGCCAAAGTGCCGCAAGCATTGGATTGTCATTGTCACTGTCACTTGGTATTTTGTTTGATTGTCGAGGTTAGATCGCTGTTAAACACCACATTCCCAAAACATTACATTCTCTTGTGCCTAAACGGACCCTGGCACTTCGCCGGCCGCTACCGCGGCGCCGCTCGCTACGCTCGCTCGGCTCGTGCGTTGTGTGGTCACAGTTCTAACCTAACCTAACCTAAATAACAAGTGACAGTGACAATGCAAATTGATTTTCATTCAGGTTTCGTCTTCCTACTATCTACCTGGCCAATTAGCTTAATGAAATCCATTTACTATTCGTAATGTGTTTATTTATATATTTTAAGGTGTGATATTTAATTTAATTTAAATGTGGATGATAATTTGATAAACTGTAAGTACTTTTATTATATTGTTTTTTTTTTGGTTTGCTTAATTTTTTTTTATAGATATCGAGAACCAATATATTATAATTGGTGTGATAAAGCGTCTATTTTAGTTGTAGTAAAAATAATTAATTATTTATTGATCAAAATTTATTTACGTAGGTTTGTGTCAAATATGAAAACGATGTTATGATAAATTATAGGCAGTGTATAGAGTGCCACCGGTGGCACTCTATCCATATCGGATAAAGTGCCACTACAGGCACCCTAGTAGCACCGCCTCGGCCCGGCCAAAGTGCCGCAAGCATTGGATTGTCATTGTCACTGTCACTTGGTATTTTGTTTGATTGTCGAGGTTAGATCGCTGTTAAACACCACATTCCCAAAACATTACATTCTCTTGTGCCTAAACGGACCCTGGCACTTCGCCGGCCGCTACCGCGGCGCCGCTCGCTACGCTCGCTCGGCTCGTGCGTTGTGTGGTCACAGTTCTAACCTAACCTAACCTAAATAACAAGTGACAGTGACAATGCAAAGCTCACGGCACCCTAGCCGGGCCGAGGCAGCGACACTAGAGTGCCACAGAATACACACAATCAGTTAACACAATCAAAATAAATAATACATCGGAAATGCAAATAGCAGTCATAAAACTATGAATATACAAAATGGTTAGTGGAATTGCGTCAAACTGCAAGAAAGCCTGGTAATATAATATCAATGCATATGGCCTAAGTGTAGATAAAGTACCAGTCTGAGCCGAGTTGGTCGGACATGGCCCAGACATGGTCTAGGCTCGAATCAGGGCTATACACGATGCCCCTTCACTAGTGTTCATTCAAGCTTTCTACTGCCAAAGAGTAGGTGGGAGGAGGTGTGTAGACGTGACATAACGATACAAAGATTTTATTTAATTGCCTTTTCATATTCTGTGATCAGTATCTACCTAATGGCTTGTTTCTGTTCAACATTGTGTTTGAACTTTATTTTGTCTTTTTGTTTAGTGTCACGTCACACAAAACTCTAAAGAAGAAATATTTTGAAAAGCAGCGCAAAAAGGTACCTACTGCAGTAATATCCATTTAGATTTTGCTGGCACTATAAGTCGTAACTAGATATAAGAAGAATATTTCTTTGTTCTAATTTCGGAATTTTATGAAACACGTAATATAATAATTATTACGTGTACATTTAAAAAGTGTTGTGAAAAAGAAATTCTCATCATATCTACTGTGGAACTTAGTCTATGCCCTATGCGGGTGCGGGGGGTGGGGCGCACCTGCGCGGGCGCCGCTTCGTGGGCGGACGATCTGTCGGCGCGTCCACGCTTCCTCCGCCCGCAGACCATGATAACAATGTAGGAGAAAGAGGTTCAGAAGGTGAAAAAAAGGCTTAATAAAAGTTAATTAAATTTTAAAAGCCATAAAAATAAGGTGGCTTTGAAATAAATAAAATCAAAATGTCAGCCTCTGAGAAACCGTTGAAGACATAGATAATTACATAGATAATTTAAAAACGGACTAATAGCACTCTATAATAAAGTAACAGTATTATGTCTCGACAGTGACCATGAAATAAGTACCTATGGCCGCTCGGTAGATAAACCTTCCACGTCCGTGCGTAACTGCCGCACAGTCGAGTCTGTTGCGTACTGATACACTAAGATTTCGAATCGCAGCGCGTCGTTTCGGTCGTTTTCTATGAAGACATAATACTGTAACTTATTTATACTGTGCTAAAGGTATGCAGCCATCCGAAATGTTAATCTAATTAGGCTAACAGTTTATTGCTCTTGAGCCACTCTTGAGCTAACCAGCCTTTTTATAGATATAAGGAAGCACCATTGCTGTTGGGTGAAGGTCAGTGCTGTCTTGAAGCCAAACCATGATCATTCAGATTTGTGTTGTAAGTGGCAGACATTTTTTTTTTTTGAAGTTGAAACTTCTTTCGCGGCGTTGTGCACTTTTTTTGGGATGGGTAAAAAATGTTAAGCTCGCGTCATGAGACGTGACCGTAAGATCCAATGCCTAGCAACCGACAAAGTAAATGTCAGTAAATGTCAAAATAAATAGTCTTTGACATTACGTAAAGATTGCGAGGTAAGAAATTTTACCCATATTGATGGGTAAAAAAAAAACAGTCAAAACATACTTCATGAAAAATGTTTATTTAAAAATGAACAACGTTAATGTTCAAGTTTTCACTTCTGCCGGCACTTCTGGAGTGAAACCCGTTGTTTTTTTTTTACACATATCGGAGAAGCTCTTGGCCTGCATCTCACCTGATGACATTATGATAATGCTAATAATTTAGTTAAATATGGTAACTGTTAGAAGTGAACCTTCTGAGTCTATCTAGCTTGCCTTTACACCTTTATCATTGTCAATGAATACTTGCATTTTGTTTTACATTTAGTAACACGGACGGACGAATGAATTCTATTATCGTGATCAGTGGTCAATATTTATTCTTTTGGCTTTTTGGACAATTTGGCAAATTGGACGAATGATTCAAGAAGAATTCAGAATCGAAGGTTGCTTATTTGATTTTATTTATTAATCTTGACAAAATTTGTATACTAGAAGAGAATGTGGAAGAGCAGAATTTGAAAACGAAAACAATATTAAAAGAAACTGCATAGAGATTCCTCTTGTTAGGTTTTAAAGGATTTCTAAGGCACATTTGATATTTAGGCTTTTAGATAAGTAATTTAAAAGGCTGAATAACATTATTACTGTGCGGTCTGATCACAAAATAAGAACTAAAAGAAAAGCTTATTCCTGTAATTTAATCCTATAAAGATGATAATCAAAATCAATGACCAATCAGGTGTTAATAAAAATCGCATAAAAGTATTTATTGTTCCAAATGATATTATTCTTTTAATTAAAAATCCTTATTTAAGGTATGTTTTGCTATCGTGCAAACAGATTCCAAGTTATTCGTGTGGGCGACAGCTTATACTAGCTTTTTATGATTTTGTAAATATAATATAAAAACAATAAAATCGGTTACTGCAAATTTTTAGTGCTTTGGTACTGTTTTGTTCATCAGATAATGTAGGGAAACTTTTAAGGGGTATTTTATTGATTTTTATTAATAATATGTTTAAATAAAACTGCTACTTAAGTGGACTGGGTTTTTAATTCTTATAGAGTACCTAAATAGCAGGTTATTTTATGTGGAATATAGTGTAGTAGATAATCAATTAACAATCTTTGCAAGTAAATCATTTTAACTATTACAAAATTTAACAACCCGATTGCTTCGTTGGTCTCTAGGACGCAAGCGCAAAGGCGAAGTGCCATTAGGTTAGGGTATCTGGAATTTCTCAGTTTCTGCCCAGTTGTTGGCAATAAGCTCGCCCTCTATTACATGGGACTTAAGCATCTGTCGAAATGTGGGTGTACTATAGGTGCGTCTCTGCCTAACCAGTCGGGGAATACAGGCGTGATGTTATTTATGGCAGCAGTGGTGGCCCAGTGGTAGAACCCCGACTTACAAGTTGCAGGTCGTGGGTTCGAACCCAGGCAGGCGCTTTACTTTGTGTAAAATAATTTCATCACCACTGCTCACAAAACGGTGAATAAAAACATCGTGAGGAAACCGCCATGTCCTAGAACCAAAAATTCGAAGACATGTGACATCCACCAACTCGCACTGGGCCCGCGTGGTGGATTTCGGCCCACTCCCTCTCACAAACAGGAGGCCTGTGTCCCAGCAGTGGGAACATTAAAAGGTTGATTATGTATTATGTTATGTTATTTATGTAATTTTTTTAAAGAAATATCAGTTTTACAGTAATGTAATGTTCAGTGTTGGGAACCAGGTCGATAAACTCAACAACAATGTCAAATCGATAAATCGATTGGAGCTTCCAATTTGCGATTGATATAGAGATAGCACGATACGCACACGCAATGCAACTATAGTCCATTTGAAATAAGATTAGACATTTGACTAAACCTTTTTAACAGTCCGTTCAACCGATTTTGACTTCTGTTGCGTTGGTGGCATAACAAATGGCAGCTGCAGTAAACAGTTGGTAATGTAACCAGTTTTTTGCTTTTAATGCCATCCTTATGCCTACGCTAAAAAAGTCAGAGTCGGTTGAAGGGACTGTAAAAAAGGTTTGTATAAAATTATGAAGGTACATAGGTAGCATGAAGTACCTATTTATTGACGTAAGCCGTGTAGGTTCATTTTATGATTGTACCTAAGTGAGGCGATATGATCATAATATGTTAATAATATTTACATATAGCCACTTTCACAACGCTATATTTTCTTAAATTTCCTGTGTGTTGGATAACTTTGTTCTTCGTAACATTACTATCGAAACGATAATATAATAATGATATTATTATATGTCTTTTATCAAAGTTGCATTTCTTATTTCACAAGTAAAAAGTTTTTGAATTTTGCGTCACTGTAAGGTCTATAATGAAAGTGACCAGTCAGTCACAAAAATAAATAGCATAATAATTTAGAAAATATCTAGCAGTCTACAACAAGAAATCATAAACAACTTACGAGTTATACAACTGAAATATGAAATATAAAAGAAGACTTAGATAAAACTTTCATTTTAAATGATGATACAAAAATATTCTGAATGTTCCATAAATTAATAAGCCTCATTTTATTGGTGATGTTTGTCTGATGATATAATAATTGAAAAAAGGGTCTTCAAATGCATGTTTTCGTAAATCAATAACCGACCAAGTGCGTGACGGACCACGCACTCACGTACCTCACAAAAGTGACCCTCACATTCAAAATTCATTGTGACAGAAGGACAGACAGACAGAGAGACACACGAGTGATCCTAGAAGGGTACCGTTTTTTCATTCAGACGTAAAGGCCACTAAAAACTAAAAAAAGCTGACTGCTAATTCCAGTGACTTCTAAAAATAATAAACACAGTTGATTGTGTATATTAATATTAAAAAAAATTGCAGGTATATAATCAGTAGCCCGTGTCCCTATCCCTAATAAGGAACCCTGCTTTTGAATTACCTAATTTATTAATTTCATTGACTACGTGTTTGATGGAATAATTATTATCTGCAGCTTATGTGGTATAAGTTGGTGCTGCTGCATATCTTTACTTGTCTATGACACTGTTAATTGCTATTTGTTTTATGAAAATGCCTGTCACTGGGACAACGCCAGCGTTATCTCGTTAAAGTTCGTGAAAAGGGTCTGTATTTTCGTTTCACATTCAAGTTATTCTTAGAGAAAGGCAACGAAAATGCTTTGTGCGTCGAAAATGTTTGACGCCTGCCGGAAAAAAGTCACCGTGAAAACTTAAGTGAAGAGAGCTTGATTAACATTTCACTTCATGCTCAGTTCACCGAAGTTGTCAAGGTTTTTTACTGAATCTGACAGAATATTCACGATTTAAACGGAGAGATAAATATCTACCGTATTATAGACTAAGTATAATTATAATTTAAGAATAGGTATACGGTAACATAACGCTAACGTTCAAAACAGCAGTCAGTTCCGTACACATCACTCAAGTAAAAATAGAAATGACAAATTAAGTTAAACAATTGATCCCGGATCCCGGAGTTAACATGCCTAAACGTAACCTACGAGGACTGAATAGTGATGAGATCCGGTCTCAGATACTAATCGATTACCAACAAAGAGTACAAAATATCTCTAGTATAAAAAAATAAATAATGTAAAATGAATAATGATTGAAAATTGTATGAGAATACCAATACAATATGATTTTGTAACAAAACCACTTTATTTTACACTATACATCTTGTTGAAAGCGAAAAAGTTTTGATAAGGATATTGTGAAAGATCCTTATTACGAAAAGAGGTCAATACGGAAAACGTAAATGACATTATTTTATAAATAACGCTGGCCGAATGCACTTACAATGATTTTTATTTAGGCAGTGTATAGAGTGCCACCAGTGGCACTCTATCCCTATCGGATAAAGTGCCACTACAGGCACCCTAGTAACACCGCCTCGGCCCGGCCAAAGTGCCGCAAGCATTGAATTGTCATTGTCACTGTCACTAAGTCACGTCACTTGGTATTTTGTTTGATTGTCGAGGTTGGATCGCTGTAAAACACCACATTCCCAAAACATTACATTCTCTTGTGCCTAAACGGACCCTGGCACTTCGCCGGCCGCTACCGCGGCACCGCTCGCTACGCTCGCTCGGCTCGTGCGTTGTGTGGTCACAGTTCTAACCTAACCTAACCTAAATAACAAGTGACAGTGACAATGCAACGCTCACGGCACCCTAGCCGGGCCGAGGCAGTGACACTAGAGTGCCACAAGAAACTCGCGGCACTCTATACACTTCGTTTTATTTAAATAAAAAGTAAATGGAAAAACAAATGATAGTGCTGCGTCTGAGTATTGTTCTAATATCGTTTAAGTTTGGTTTTAGTTGTTTTTGTGTCTGCGAATGATTATTGAAAATATGGATTTTATTGTTACATAATTTTGTTATTTTCTTGAAGTAAGGAATTCTCTCAATAGCGTTCCGGCTCCATCATCAGACCCTCGATGATAGTCATTCCAGAGCTAGGTGTAAAGTTCTCATCAAGGTGAATAAAATAAGCCCAAACACGATGTAGCTGCTGTAAGCTGCGAGGAGTTCTCGCGACTATCTTCCGTCTCCATCATCAGATCAATTCCAGGTCTTTATTATGTGGTTGTGTCACCTACACACAACCCACTACATTATGTATGTGAAATTTCAGCAGAATCGGTTCACAATTGAAAACTCAGTAGGTGAAAAATAAATCAATTCCAATTTTTCTACCCTTAGGGGTGGGTTTAGTTTTCTATTTTACATGGGACCAACTTCGAGGTATACCCTCCCTAATAAAACAATAATCGTTAAAATCGGACTACTCTGACAAAAATTATGCGTGGTCATATAAAAAAATAAAAATAAATACATATACGCGTTGACTTGAGAGCCTCATCCTTTTTCTTTCGTCGGTTAAAATTTTGTCAATTTATCAATCTAAGCAACATGAAATTTTCTGCTCGCGGTGCAAAAAACGACAGTTTTTTCATTTGTTAGGTAGATGTGTGTTACCATATTTTTTAAATTAATAATTAACGCAATTGTAGCAAATATTTATAGCCGTTACGTCCTGTAAACATTAATTAGTTGTGACACAGATGCTTTTGTGATCGTTGCATGAAAATTAAAGGGAGGGACAATCTCGAGCTGTTTGATTAAGATTTATAAACACTTTACAGTCCATTGTACTATTTCTACTCGCCATTAATTAGTGTCATCAAAGTCACAGATCACAGACAAAGAACGTGAACGGATGATTTTGATTGATGTTTGTTTATGGTCAAGTGTAGACGATATAGTTTGCAGTCTGATTTTGGTAAGTTGTTTTTGAGTCGTTCAAGTTTTTGTTGACAGCGCACTATGTTTTTTTTTGTAGCTATAGCTTTCGTTCTTGTACTGACAGCAAGCCACATAAATTCCTGACATTTTCGTTAGATGGCGTTACTTAGTTTTCACTTCAATCGGCAGTCCCAGACTGCCTATTTTTTTTTTTTTAAAGGCAGTCATTATAAAAGCCCATGCAAAGATCTTCAAAGTACAACAAAATGGGCAATACAGAAGCCGACAGAAGGTAAGGTACCTTCGTAAATTCAGTATATTTGGTAAAATTCCGTTCTTAACTAAACTAGCTTTAAAGCTATGTCAGTTAGGCCCCTGAAATATCACTAACACTTCTTTGTGGTGGATATGGTCAAGCATTCCCTACACACTTAAATAAAATTAACATCTTGCAGATAAGGTTAGTAAGGTTACTTAAACTACTTATAAATAAAAAAAACTAAGAAAACATTAAATAAAAATTATGAAAACCTGTTAAAAATTTGTAAAGTACTCCCGATTCATCTTAAGATTAAGTTAAATATCTTTAGTGAACAATTTAATATTCAATACCACAAAGTGGAAAGTAAGCATTACTCAACTGTTTATCTAAGAAGAAGACACTTTTTTACTTTCCTAAGCGCACAAGAAGGTACGTAGCACCAATGTTAGTTAATGAGCTACCCCGAAAACTGATACGGATGTCAAGTCTAGAGACCAACTTAAAAGAGTTCTACAAAAAAAAATACTCTCATTGGGTCCATAGGTATGTTTGTAACAAACCTCACGTTAGTTAAATTACCTTTTTGTTAATGTGAGTTTTATTATCTCGACTGTAGGTATACTTATAATTTTGATTTTCAAAATTTGTAATCTTAAAATTTTTTACTTTTAATTTTCAAAATTTGTAATCCATTGTTAGACGAGAATAAGTGCCGACAAACTGTTATGCAGTTTGGAAGACTTTATGTTAGTTATTGTAAATACAGATTTTGAATAAATAAATTTAAAAAAATTGTTCAAATGTACGAGTATGCTGACATCTATCAAAAAGAGACTGACTTTATTGCGTATGATAAACAAGTAAGTAAACGACTAACATTAAACATTGTCATCATCGTTAATTAGTAGAATTGACCTTCTGCATCACAATAAAAGTTTGACGTCATTGGATAACTTATCAATACCCGCCGGATAAACGCTATGGAGTTTCCTACTGTGATACGAGTAAAAAATCTAAAAGCAAGCAAAGGAAGACAAGGCTTAACAAAAGTGAATGACATCAAATACCTATTATTAATATTGGTAATATCTTAAGTCCTAACAAAATAGATCGCAGAAAGCGGTAAGGCCGCCCATTGTATGTTTTGTAGTGTAATTTTTTTTTGCCAGGTAAATATCTGGTGTACAATAAAGTATATAATTATAAATAATATAATCATAGATGAAAAGAAAAACAAAACGCTTCGTGAAAAGCCTTCGTTAATAATCTACGCGATTTTCTTTAAAATAGTAAGTCAGTAAGTGCCAAGCATCGAAAGAAAAACGATATTAAATGCATAATTATCTACTAATTGAACATTTATCGACCGACCCATCATGGCTCCCCTGTGGGCGGGAAGGGGTGGGTAGCCGCGGGGCTGAGGGGGTAGTGGAGGGAAGGGCAATTCCTAGGCACTCCGTGGAAGCTCTATTTTCATCTGCGCACATCGATAACAAAGCCTGAACTGCGCAAGTCTAGACTCAATCAATAAAATCTAGCCTACCTGTATCGAAGCTAACGAATAGTTCCTATAGAATAAATAGTATAGAATATCAGTTATCTGTATATAGGTAGGTATATAATGATAGGTTGTTTCCTCGTAATTGGCACATAAAGTTGACATTATTCCCCTGACGATTAAGCAATTAAATAACAAACCTTATGTTCGCAAGACTTTGTTGAAATTACGAAATTGCAGTAATTAAGCAATCCTGTTTGAATAAGGCTTGATAAAAAGCACTTTATAAACATTGTTAATGCGTCTAGAATATTTATTATTCAAGAATAAATCCTATTTCATGTTGTTTTGACGTGGTAGTCATATAAATCAAATATTGAATTGATAATGGCTCAATTAAGTGAATAGATATAAGGTGAATTAACATACCTTATGTAATTGTCCGTTGTTTGGTACCTATATAGAGTCTACAGTTATAAAGTGTTCAGTGAAACTACACTATATTAAATAAACTAAGTCACGGTCATTAATCACAATAAAGCTCCCTGCAAGACTTGTTGCGTTCGAGACGTCGCGTTCATTTCAGGCTCTTTCATCGGTCCAGAGCTTTTCCGACTATTGATCGCGTGCTATATTGAACTTTATTATCACGCAATAGAGTCGTATATTGTTCGCAGCCGTATCAGAAGCCTCTGTGCAACGCGCAGGCGCGTGACATTTTGAGATGATTCCAGATCTGAAGGTCTATTGAATCGTAATCATATTTATTATCGTTTATAGCGATAGCTTTGTACAGTTTTCCAATGACTTAGAGAAGCTAAGATGTACATTGAGAAATTAAGTATAGAACTTTTTTTTTAACAACTTTAAATAGGATAGTTTAATACCGCCGTTTTCTCAATTTTATAAAATAAGGACGAAGTATTATTGGGTCTATAGTATAATGAAGAATTAAATATAGTAAAAGAAAAGTTGTAATCATTAGTTTTGTGTGGAAACTTACTCGTATTCTGACCAGACTCGCTACGATTATGATGATTGCTACTGCAAGATACATTATAATTCACGTTTCAGTTGTAATTTAATTTAAATTGTCTGAAAACACACCATTTTTTCAAACTACTTTTAAATAATCTTATTATTTCGCAGTTAACTCACACGGCACGCACTAAATGGTGATTGGTTATAATATAAAATTCTCTCTACGGAAGCGCCTAGTGACGAGAAAGCCGAGACGACTAACTGCTGGTGCTGCACGGACTGGACGCACCTTGCAATCCTTGTAACAGGAACAACGGATGCCATCTATCAATAACGTTCAAAATTCAACTTTATATTTGTTGCATAGATTTCTGTGTCGCGTGGGGCTGCGAACGAGGCTTATGTGCAGCGCGCAGGCGCGGGAAGCTGCATTCGATTGATGGCTATTTTATAGCTGTATCTAGGACGTTCAGGTCAAAGGGCAAAATTCTACATAGGTGGGGGAGGACCTACCTTTACCTACATGTTATAAAATACCTATCGACATTGTGCGAAAAAGGTTGCAGGGAATAAAAAAAAAATATAACACTTGCTGTCAAGAAATTAAGAAAGAAAATATTACTTTTCTATTCCTGGTCATTAACTCACCCGAAGATTGATAATGATACAGTTGAAGATGGTGCACGTGGACTGTAGCAACCTATATTAATATGGCTTCCATAAAAATTATACTACGAAAGGTGAAGTAAAATAAGTAAGACTTACATATATCCGGAGCAAACTAGCTATAATCACGATCAGGCAAAGTGCAAAATACATGAATTAGTTTTTTTTTGTGATATTAATAAATAAAAAAAACCGGAAAATTATAAAGGAACATAAGACGCGAAAACTCAAAATGGTGGACTTAAGTACGGTGACATGTAAATGTACAGCACTGTGCTTCGACGTGAAACGCAGTGCACGAGCTTAGTAATTAAAGAACAGCTAAATTAATCTCTATCACTGTAAGATAAAGTCCTTAATCGCAACAACGTTATAACCCGGAGACCGACACGGAACTGTTGCACAGAATGACGTTGCGCGCAGTGCACAGCCTTATTTCTGGAGACGGGAAACGCAACTAACGATCGCGTTCTAGTTTCAACTTTATTTCCTGCATCATAAAGCTCTGTGTTGTGTGAGTTTTCGATGGAGGCCTGTGTGCAACGCGCAGGCGTGGCCGACTGCATCGGATTGATAGTTATTTAGAGCTCTGTCCAGGGGTCTAGTAGTGTCCCTGAGAGAATATTGATTAATAGCTTTATAGTATTTTGCTTAACTTATTTACTTGCTTATTTAAATTAAGGCCTGCACTTTAGAAAAAACTTTTGAGAATGCAGATCTAAATTTAAAAAATCACCTTTAGCTTATCTTATTTTTATTTAAATTGTTTAACCAATAAAATGCCTAACATCAGAGTTATGTGAAGTGTTTTTCCTTACAAAAAAGGCGCTTCAATAAAGCAAAAAATGATTTTGAACTTTAAAACTACGGGATTGAATCTTGTGTTAGCAGTTACAATCTTTACTCGTTTAATAGAGGTGCTATAAGATTTCGTGGTTTCGCGCATTGAAATTATTTAATTTTCAAGTCAAAGGTAATGGGCAATTTAGTACCTAAATGCGTATGAAGTAATTTGCATTTTGATAAGTAGTTCCATGAGCAACTGCCGCAGGTTAACTAATTTAATTCACCGAAGCATGAGCAATTTTCTTATAACTTATCTTCTTCTTCTTCCTAGCCTTTTCCCAACTACATATGTTGGGGTCGGATTCCAGTCTAACCGGATGCAGCTGCATACCAGTATTTTACATGGAGCGACTGCCTATCTGACCTCCACAACCCAGTAACTGGGTAATACGAGACCCCTTGGTAAGACTGCCAGGACCAACGGCTTAACGTGCTTTCCGAGGCACGGAGGAGTCTCGGTATGTAAAGATGGTCACCCGTCCACTGACCAACCCCGGAAAGCGTAGCTTAACCTGATGGATCAACCCGTGCGGCTGTTATTACCTTAGCTACGAGCTCCTTTCTTATAACTTATATGCAGAAAAATAAAAGAAAACGTTTATTTATTTATAGAAGGATTGATACATAATTATACCTATGCATTTTTAAGTACTTAACATTTTCTAAATAAAAAATACTGACATGTGTCCTAATTAGAAAACTCAAAACTATTAAAACTAAGCAATAAGTAAAGTACATAAACCCGTGTTGAATAACTTTTGAATTTAACACGTTATTATAAAGCTCCAATAAATAAAATCACGTAACTTTTGCTTTCAATGACGTGGAAATAATTACTGTACGAAAACATGCTACTGACACGTAAACGAAACTGAACTATAAACTGAATATATAAAATTGATTTTTTCTTGAACTAAATACAACGACATTATTAGGTGAAAGTGACCGTGAAACTACTGTGCATTATGTCGGACGTGGCGCAAATGGGGCTTGTGCACAGAGCAGCACAAGCCCCATTCGCGCGATCGCGTTTCAAACTGAACTTTAACACCGTATCATAAGGTCTAGTGGTCTTTGGAGCCATGATAGACGCCTTTGTGCAACGCGCAGGCGTGAAGCACTGCAATTGATGTTAAATAATATGGCTGTATCTAGGAGACGGTGGGAATCGGTGGGATATCTAAAGGTCAGATTATTGATTTGAAACTATTTTTGTATGCGTGAATATTTTATCGTTTTGAGTTCATGTAGGTATTTTCTTGTAAAATTTTACTTTTCATAATGTTTTTAATGGCCTACTTGAAATATGTTTTGACTTCGGTTACTCGTACCAAAAAATATTGATAATAAATATTTTACGACGCGAAGTACTGATTTTGCTGACATGACAGCCGACGCGATGAGTTTAAAATTCACTAACTATTGAAATATATATATATAATTGAAATATTTAAAATTATGCTGTCGGTATTAAAATATTATGTAACAACAACAGAAAGCGCTCCGACGACGCTGTTAAATGTCCCCCGTGAAGGTCATATTGCCGCGTAATACCAAAGTTTCTTACACAAGCCTGAAAACGCAGTTATCAACCCCGATGTATATTAAACCTTAACGCTTCAATATAGAGTCGAGTATCCTGTGCTACAACGTTAGACGCAACTGTGCAACGCGCAGGCGTGCACTGCACTCGATTAATAAATAGTATAGAGCTCTGTTTGGGACTTTAATAGGTGTAGGTTACCTTAGGGAAATATTGATTTATTGCTAGCTTGATGGAAAATTTTCATGTATTATATTCGTATAACATTGCGTAATATCTATAGTTTGGATGTTTTCGTTAAATTATATCAAAATTAAAGTGAAATAATTTATTTCAATAAGACCATTAATAAATAGGCACTTTTTAAAATCTTTTACAAAGGAAAGTGTGTGTAGGTAAATGTTTGAGTAAATCAAACTAACACAAAAATATAATTTGATTACATGGTCTACCTCTATTAAATAAAAAACAAACAAACGTAGGCTTTTTTATATGTAAAATTGTGAGTAACTGGGTAGAACACAAGGTTGCACGAAATCTCAGAGCGCAAGCGTAACAGGCTTCTTCCAGAAGCGTGGTAAGTGGAGACAATTTAAATTAAACCGGTTTATTTTGAGCTTTATTGCTTGCGGATGAAGCTTTAAACTTTGCTATCGAGATTAGGACGTGAAAATAACTTGAAAAACGCGACACTGCATGTTGTGTTTGCAAGAAAAGAGCTGATTATGAACGAGTATTTTCATCATGCAAACAACATAATATTTCTCGAAGCTTATGAAATATTGCTTATCTACACGTATCCTGATCAAGCTTGTTTTGATGATGATGAGGCAAAGAGCTAAATACATTAATTCGTTTTCGTAGAAATGATTGTTGAAAAAAAAGACAAAAATCTATCCAAAGTTATTGCAAACAAAATTTCGCATCCAAATCCTTGATGACTGACTGTGACTGAGCTATTTTGCGGCGTATAGTGTAATCAATATATATTACACTATACGCCGAAAATATCATAATCTCGTCCCTTTTTAGTCGTTGTCAAACAAAATGCCCAACAAAATTCATGTCAACAGCGGACAAGCTAAGGATACAATAGCACGTGCTTAGGTTTATATTATCTGTGGTTTGGCACTCACAAGTTTGACGAATAGCCAAACCACGACGACGTGCTTTCTAGCAAATGTTCATTAAAGTAACTCACTGGTAGAGCAGTGGTGGCCCAGTGGTAACGGCCCCGACTTACGAGTTGTAGGTCGTGGGTTCGAACCCAAGCAGGCGCTTTACTTTGTGTAAATAATTTCATCACCACTGCTCTCAAAACGGTAAAGGAAAACATCTTGAAGAAACCGGCATGCCTTCGAACCAAAAAATTCGAAGACATGTGACATCTACCAACCCGCACTGGGCCCGCGTGGTAGATTACAGCCCACTCCCTCTTACAGAGAGGAGGCCTGTGTCTCAGCAGTGGGAACATTAATATACTGATGATGATAGTGTAAACAATAAAAGGTTATATTTACAGTTTGTAAAAATCTTATGTTTATTACAACTTCACAAATCAGACTTCCAGCTTCATTTTAAAGCATGAAAACGCATCGAACTTGCGGTTGTTTAATAGTATGTTAAAATTTATGCCTACGCGTCAACGCAATTTTTTATAGGTACTCTTAGTTTTATTTAAATAATCCAATGGATTATTAAGATAAGAAGATATATAGAAGGGGTTACGTGAAACTTTATTATCGCGATTTTATAACTAAGCCTTATTCCAAAAATTCGCATGCATAGCTAAGCATTTTTAAAAGATTGTAATTATTTTGAACTGTGAAGCTACGGAATTGAATCTTGCATCAGTCACAAACGTGCAACAAGATTTTTTTGTTCTAGACAAAGTTACTTTAAATAGATGATAGATTAATGATTGATTATTAAGTGCGTTTGAAATAAGTTAAAAGTACCTCGTATTTGCTTGCTCTCATATTTTACGAAAGATACCTATGTATTGTAACATATTCTTAAAAGAATACTCACATTTGTGTCCAAATCGGGATGCTCAAAAGCAAAATGTAAAGTAAGCAAATAACTAATAACTAAGCAAAATGTAAAGTATATAAACCCGCATGGAACATGCTTTTTTTATATAACACGATACTATAAAGCTCCATTAATTCATAGAAATAATTATTATTGCGTGAACGAAAACACGCTACTGACACGTAAACGAACTGAACTAAAAACCGAATATAATAAACTTTATTTTTTCTTGCACTACATAGAACGACATTATTAGGTGAAAGTGAAAGTGACCGTGAAACTACTGTGCATTATGTCGGACGTGGCGCGAATGGGGCTTGTGCACAGAGCAACACAAGCCCCATTCGCGCGATCGCGTTTCAAACTGAACTTTAACACAAAATCATAAGTTCTAGTGTTCTGTGTAGCCATGATAGACGCCTTTGTGCAACGCGCAGGCGTGTGCCGCTGCAATTGATGTTAAATAATATAGCAGTATCTAGGAGATGTTAGGTTATCTAAAGGTCAGATTATTGATTTGAAACTATTTTTGTATGCGTGTATATTTTATCGTAAGCCGTTGGTTTTGAGTTCTTTTACCTATACCTTTGTAATTATTACGCGTTTAATATTGCTTTCACCTATCTTCTAATTTAAATTCAAACCATAATCCAGATTATGGGTTAATTTTTCCATTTTAAATTATAAGACACACACTTAAGATCTTTGAAAGAAAATGCAAAATAATAGAGCTAATGACTCTAAATGCGACGTATGTTAATCCCATTAAAAGCTAGGTGTTTGTTATTGAATATTATGTATGTTAGTAATGATTTCAAGATTCTTATTTCTCAAAGATTTGTCAGATTTGTCAGTCCTCAGTGCAACAAGCCACTATACGCTTCGCAATTTTAGGCTTTATGCCTATAAAATTGAGTCGTAAATTAACTGCAAAAGACGTGAAAAACAGAGAGTAGAGCACTCTCTGTTTTCCTTAATGAGGTTATAACCTCATTGGTTTTCCACGTCTCAAATGAACTCAAATAACAACACAGCAGCCAATTGAAAATATTAATAATGTTGTCTTAGAAAAGAGGCTATTATGGGTCTTATTAAACGTACGTAAGTACGTTTAATTACTGAAAAACCGTAGTGTTATTGACTTCGTGTTACATCGGCATTAGATGTTTTACAGACAGGTAAAAATAAAGGGAAAATTCGTTTGCTCAACAACGTAAATATCGTAATGAACGTGGGTGAACTGTCAAAATGAAACCCATTGCAATCAATTATCATTATGTTTGTTGCGCAAATATTCCGCAGGGAAAATATAGTAAAAAAAGTAAAAGGGTAACATGGGGTTTCTTGCCCATTCTTGAATTTTTTTGATGAAATTGAAACTACAATTAGTATCAATTCTATTTTCTTATAAAACTAGACTTTCTAGAGTGCCTTTTAATGGGCTACTTGAAATAAATGATTTGACTTTGGTTACCAAAATGGGAGAATCATACCTATATGTATTTTATGACGCGAATTTCTGGTTTTGTTGACGTGACAGGCGACGTGATAAGTTTAAAATGGCCACTAAATATTGCAATCGAAATATTTTGAAATGTATTGTTGGTTTTAAAATATTATGTGACAATAACAGAAAGTGCTCTGACGCTGTTAAGTGTCACCCGTGAAGGTCATGTTGCCGCGAAGTACCAAAGGTTCTTACACATGCCTGAAAACGCAGTTATCAACTCCGTTATATATTGAACCTCAACGCTTCCACATAGAGTCGAGTATTCTGTGCTACAACGTCAGCAACTGTGCAACGCGCAGGCGTGCACTGCACTCAATTAACAAATAATATAAAGCTGTGTCTGAGACTTTAATAGGTACCTAAGGGAAATATTGATTTATTGCTAGAAAAGGTCGCTGGAAGGTTCCATGTATTCGAATACTCGTAATACTTGAATGTAACTTCTACAGTTTGGATATTTTTCACATCATCATCATTTAGAGGTATGAGGAACAGGGTGTAAAGTTCACTCATCCACCATAGAAAAGGGAGGATCCTCCAACCAGACGGGTGTTATGTCTGGCAGGCAACTGCCCGTAAATTGATTTCGGATAGTCTTATCTATGTCGTTCGCGCAGTAAACTCTAACTGCGCGATGCAGGAATTGTGTGACGTCATGTCTTTACTGCGTAGTTCGTATGTGGCGGTGTAACCGCTACAAAGTCAAATGGCCATTAAAAAGCACATTTTTAAATCTATTAATAACTAAGAAAAGAGAAGTTTAAACATATTATTATGTGAGCAAATTAAACCAAACTAACACAAAAATGTCGTTATGGGTTTTTCAATTCATATGTACTTTCTAAGTTTATCTTAGACTTTACTGACATCGTGAAGGAAAAACATCATGAGGAACCCTGAACTTATAGTTAATGTAAGTCTGAAATCGCCAACCCGTCTTGAGCAAGTGTGGTGATCAATGCTCGTGCCTTCTCTGTATGAGGAAAGGCCTTTGCCCTGCAGTGGGAGTAACAGGCTGGTATACCGATAAAGTCTCGCGACGACAGATCTGTTACGCGCACCCAAAACCGTAAAGCCCCGACGAGGCAGTACTGCGTCAGTGTATAGGCATCGATGCAACGGCCGATTTTACTCTATGTATGGGCAGATCTAGTCTGTTCTTGGCTTTAATTTATGGTAGGATAATATACCTGTCAAATAAATCGACTAAAACGTCAAAATATGCAGAAACAACTCTAAAAAAAAGTAAAAATTGAACATTTTTGGTACGGCAAAATGGCGTCCGCGCATGCGTGCCGTGCACTGCACTCCGCGTTCTATTTATTCATTTTCTATTGTTTTTTAAGTGTAAATCGACGGGAAATGGTGTTATTTCAATAATTAAGTAGTGTCGTCATCGTATATAGATAAAATTTGCACAAAATAACATCGTAATTACCTATTACGGACCCATCAAAAAATGTAAACAAACTCGGTAGTGAAAAAATGTGTTGATGTGAAATTTTGAGTTTTGTGTGTGTTTTGTGCATGTAATCGCTGGTAAGTCATTTATTTTATATTATTTATTAGTTATTGCATACTATATATGCCATTTTTCAGAAAAAAATAGGAGTTCAATATTTTTTATCAACTAAGTAATGTTACGTAATGATACGGATACCTATTATTGAACTTTTTTAATTATTGGTGTTTTTATTTATTGTGTTTGTTCGTAAAAAATGGTTTTGACCGATAGTATATGTATTCATAATGTATCCTGCGAAGTTTCATGTGAATCGAACCAGTAGTTTTATTATAAATAATCAAAACAGTGAACAAAGGAATTTCTTATAAGAATCTGATAAGAATGTTTATATATCAATACTAGCGTTCGCTTACAAAGATTCTAAGTATTATAAAAAATCCTTTGTCTAATCAGGAACCCAAAACCATTAACGATAAGACTATTTACGTAACAAAAAGATCTCAGTATTTGTTTATGTTAGCGAGCTCTTATCTCCGCTGCGCCGGTGGGTAGTTCGCTGGATTTCCGCACGCGCGTGGCGCTGGAGTCACGAATCTTTAGCGGTTAACACAAAAATATAATTTCATTACATGACCCCTATTAAATAAAAACAAATGAACGTAGGCTTTTTTGTAATGTAAACTTGTAATTATCTGAGTAGAACAAGGAGTGCACGAAATCTCAGAGCGCAACAATATTTTTCCAGAAGCATGGTAAATGGAGACTCGTGTATGTAAACCGGTATATTTTGAACTTTATTGCTTGCGGATGAAGCCATGTTTTTAAACTGTTTATGAGAAGACAAAATGCAGAGTAGCGTTACTACTCTGCATTTTGGGTTGGCAAGAAATAAGAATTTAAAAATAGAGCCAATAAGTTGCTATTATGTACGAGTATTTTCAAGAAATTAATATCATGCAAACAAGTTCGTGTTTCTTGAAGTTTCTGAATTTTCCGTCCGCCCATTGTAAAACTTCTACATTTATATCTGTACTTTTTATGGTGACATAATCAAGAATATTCTATCTATCTATCTATGAAATATTACTTACATGAATCCTGATCAAGCTCGCTATTATGACGATGAGGCAAAGAGCTAAATACATTGATTCGTTTTCTAAGTAATGATTGATGACGAAAATGACAAAATCCCTTTAGCTATGACTGGGCTATTTTACGGCGTATTATGTAAGCAATAAAAGGTTTTATTTACTGTTTGTGAAATTCTATTGTTGTTTATAACGACTTCACAAACCGGACACCGACGCGGAACTATTGCGCGCCTGTTGTGCTGTTCAGTGCAGAAGGCTTCGTTTCAAACCCTGAAAACGCATCGAACTAGCGCTCTGGTGCGATTTTAAACTTTAAACGTTTTTAAATAAAGTTCAATGTTGTGTTCTAGCATGATAGATGCCTTTGTGCAACGCGCAGGCGCGAGGCACAGTACGATTGAAGCCTAATTATAGCTCTGCCTATGGTTTAGGCAAAGCTAGATAACGCATAAAGTTTTTATTGAAAATAAATGAATCGATTGGAAACGACGGAAAGGTAAAATAGGAGGAAATGCAACATAGCGAGAGTTTTTCTGATTATCTAGGAACGTAAACATTTTTTTTATAGTTAGCTAACTTTGTATTTGCATTTCAAAAATCGAGAGTGAGTTACTTACAAAACATAACATAATCAGCCGGTTAATGTTCCCACTGCAGTGCGGGTTGGTAGATATTACATGTCTTCGAATTTTTGGTTCTAACACATGCCGGTTTCCTCACGATGTTTTCCTTCACCGTTTACCACTGGGCCACCACTGCTCTACCAGTGAGTTACTTTAGTGAACATTAGCTAGAAAGCACGTCGTCGTGGTTTGGCTATTCGTCAAACTTGTGAGTGCCAAACCACAGATAATATAAACCTAAGCACGTGCTATTGTATCCTTAGCTTGGATGTGTGGTTCTTATTTGGTTTTCCTAATAGTATTTGGTACATAATTATTATTATTGTAAATTGATCTTTCTTGCAACTATGCAGAGTCCACTTTTGTAAGCCAGTGAAAACCGCGCAGGCGCGCAATGAATAAGTTTGATTCCCAAAATAGACCTCTATCAGGGGAGAATAAGGTTCGATATTGTACAGGAACTACTGTGGTTTTCATTTATTATCTTTAAGAAGGCAAGTATATCGCGATTGTTTACATAATATGGAACAGTTCTGATATTTAAATAATAATAACTCACCAAGTTTAGGTTTGTTGTCCCCAGCAGTATCATTAAGAATTAGGCGGTTTAGCATTATAAGAACTTAATAGTAAAATAAAACTGCAAATAATCTTTGCAGTTTACAAGTGATTAAATTAGGACTGCCAATTCATATTGGCAACGAGAAAATGTTGCATTTTATTTACAATATAACACAATATTTTCATAGCAACGGAAATACCGAGCAGAAATGTGACGACAAGTACTTGAGTTAATCGATGTTTCCAATAATTAACAGGAGGAGAGAACTCCTCCATTAATTCCCAATGCGACATTTAAAATGATTTTACGCGCGGATGCCCAAGTTATACTGATCTGTTTTAAGCTTAATTTCCTGGATAATAAGGTCTCGTTTTATTTATCTGTTACAGGGTCCGCACTGGCCGGAGCAGCCCGTGGAACTGTTGCACGGGCTAGCCGATTCAGTGCAAGAAAATGGGGATGCATTTGACGTCTACGTTGTATATTGAACCTTATTGCTTTCACATATAATTCAGGTTGCTTTGTTATTAGGTTAGAGGCTTGTGGAAAGAGCGCAGACGCGTGGCCAAGTGGAAGCTTAATACTTGGGGAAAGGTAATATTAATAGAACTAATTTAAATTATTATTACGCAGATTTTCGGCTATTTGGTATAATTGGTATTGTAAGATCAGCATAGCTTAACTATTTTATCTACACCCATGCTACGTTGGGAGTGGCGACATCGATTCAGCACCGAAGCACGAAGAATGGGTGGCAACCCTAGTCGTATCCCGCCATTTTTGTTCGATATAAGTATTGCAATTAATTACTTTGTTGTTAGAGGATTTATATCATGGGTGTAGATAAAGTCTTGTTGTGCGTGTCTTGTATGTTTGTTGTTTGTCTGTACATCATTAGGTATTAAAACACTCATGTGATACTATTATCACACTCAACTTCGCCTCGTGTGATAAACCTACGTTCGTGTTGTTTAAGTTGCATAAATAACTATAAGAGCTGTATTATTATCAGAGGGGTATTTGTAACAGAGGGGCATTTCTTGTATTTTAAGAACGTTTGATTTATATCCTCAGTTTAAAATTTACCTCTAAATACCCACATTTTTTACATCGATTGTCGCTAAGATGACATTGTCACTTCAATTTGACCTTTTTTAAGTACTTACGAGGTCTTCCCTTACCCGACTGATTGATAAATGACGCACAGCATAATATCACTGAACACAGAAAAAAACTTAACTTAAACTTAACGAAAATTAACTGTTTTAATGGAAAATCGTTTATTCAACTCGTTTTGACGGGTTTTTAAAACACCCACTGACATCCGACTATCTCTTTCCGTTGAGAAGCAACTATATCTTGAATAATAAGAGTCATGCAGTTAGGTTTATCAATAAACGTAGTTATAACGCCATCGAACTCACAATAAAGATCTTAATGATACTGTAAAAGTAATAACAACATTAAATTCGAAGATTTATCGCCCAAAAGTTCCGAATCACAACAGCTTTATTATACTACTACTACTACACCAAGAAAACAAGGCCACTTTAAGACGAAAGCGCCAGCGCTTTCGTCTAAAATTTTAAGAAAAAGAAGAAAATTTTAATATCGCGGGTTATCCTGGGATAACCAATATAGAAGTATATTGATTATAATTAAAATGTGTTACATTATTCGTATGCAGTAGAAGGATGATGACAATTTTTTTTTATTGCCTGTCATGTATGTTGTGAAAAAATAACGAACACATATTTTTTTCTTTTTTTACGTTACCAAAAGATTACGGCGATACATTGATTTAAAATGTGCCATGACGTCACGAGTAAGTAGATTTTATACTTGTGAAGTAGCGACCCCCACTCCCCAACTTTAATGCGTTTTATCCAAGTAATTTTTTATTAATATGATAAAGTAAAAAAAATACGAGTCTAATATTTTTTTATTATCTGACTGACGGACTAAATAGAATTTCTTTTCTTGACCCAGGCATCATCCCTATTGTGCATACAAATATTGTAGTAATTGTAGTTGCGGTCGTGAAAATTGTCTTGAAAATTTTGACGTAGCACTTGCGTAGCGCTACGCCGAGCACCGCCTACGCGTGCCACGTCTATTACGTTCGCTTCGAACGGATTGAAATTATCATGTTGTAATTGTGTTAATTATATTTTGGATGGTATATTTATGTAGGTATGCTTGTTCAACGTGTTTATTTAATTTCTCAAATTCAAATGCTTCTGTAATTAGGCATAATTTTGGATGCTAAGCTATTAGCTAAGCAGCTATTTATTATCCTTGTTTTGTGTACTACTAAAACTAGTGATAAGGTATTTTATTAACAAATAGGACATTTGTCTTCCGAACTGAATCAATAAATAAATAAATAATAAGCTTCATTGCCATAATAGATAAATTGTCAAAAAAGCTTAGCTGATTTAGAGACTGCCCGTTTAGTATAATTTAGTTTTTTTCACAGCGTGCGGTGTTATGTTGTGGGGTAATGTCGCCGATATTGAGATAATTTATGTTTTACAAAAAAGGGCAATTCGTTCAATTTATAATTTAATTCTTAGACACACTCTCATGGACATATAATGAAAAAAGGGCAATTCGTTCAATTTATAATTTAATTCCTAGACACACTCTCATGGACAAATTTAAAGAGATTAATATAATGAGTGTGCCTTCTCAGTATATTTATGAAAACCTTTTGTATGCACATAAAAATATTAACCAGTTTAAAAAATACAGTGATATCTATCTAAATATTTAAAAAGGAAATTCTCTTCATCACTTGAGAACGGCTGGACCGATTTGGCTATTTTTAATTTTAAAATGTTCGCTATAGTCCGAATAAAGTGTTTATGGAAAGAAAAATTGGAAAAGTTTCCCGGAAAATGTTGAAATTTGGGAAAACAGAACGTTCTTTTTTGTATGGAATATTTGAATGAACATTGAAATCTGGACAGGACAACATCTGTCGGGTCATTAATAGAAACAAAAACAAAAACATCGCGTTTAGTTGTCAATGTATGCGCTTTTATGATTTTCCTAGCCACATTAAAGAACTAGCCTTAATAAATTGAAATAATTTTTAATGTGGAAACTATGTCACAAAGCTTTTTATACTGTTAGAGAATTGAGCTGCTCCAATTAAATTTTCTCAATGAATGTTGTTTTTTTGATCATATTGATGAATATTTTAAACAAAATGACATGAATATTTACTTTGTTAAGTATTATATTGGACGAGCTGGGCGCACGGTACCAATATTGATCTTTTCCTATGGAGAAGAGCCGACAGCAAAACTCCACGGTTACTCTTTTAAAAATAATTAGCTTTTACAATGTTTTCATATTACAGTGTTAATAGGTATGAGAGGAAAGTGTAGGCATGTTAACACGTGTTAGTAGGTAGGAGAGGAAAGTGCCATGTAGGCATGTCAACAAGTGTTAGGTACTTAATATTTCTCTATTTTGCTTTAACTTATAGCAACGTGTGGGTTGCATTTTGTGACGTAGTTCACGCATCAGTGATCGAATAAAACTTAGTTTATGAGTCAAATTATGTTCTCAAACGATATTGAACTTAATAACTGTAAAATAGGGTCTAGAGTTGTTTGTGACGACCACAAGCACAAGGCACAGACGCGACCTTGAGAACGTTTTCTAAAATGAAGGGCCTAGGGCAAGCTTTAAATGCATCAGTCATTCGTGATTAGTATTATGTATATGTTATCTTTATTTAACAACCGGTACAATAATAAATTAGTTCTAAGTGCTTAAAATTGACAGACGACGACACATACAGTCGTGGACAAACGCGTGTGGAATAGGGAAAGACAGGCATTTACAGCAGTAGGGAAATACGGGGTAAATGCACACATCAAAAGTGACTAGGGATCTGTAAATAGATAGATAGATAGATTAAAACTATTGTTCCTATTCCTAATCCCAATTAGGATATAGTAATATTTTAAGTTTAAGTAGGTACATAAAGTTCAGTCTGTTTTTAATAATTTTGGAGGATATGTAGACCATCTTACAATAAAGTTATTTAATCAAAAATAATAAAACACCGCCGTGTGCAAAATAACGTCACATGGACGAGAAAATGTGACGTGTGACGTGGCGCTCACAGCAAAGCCTTTCATGAACGTGTAAATCGCGTATTACACTGTAGGAGAGTGTCAAAATATTTTTAGTGAGCTGTGATCCTTTCTCGAAAATAATAGGATTTTCTTAGAAACTTATGCAAAAAAAGATATTGTTGGAAACCTGAAAACAACATTTATCTACAGCCGATAGCACGTAAAAATAGACACACTACGTCAATTTGCCGTGTCATAGCCGTTTCAAAAAACTGTCAAAGGATGACAGATGTGATTTGAATTAACGGGCCAACTCGATAAACAATTTATTTCTTTGACTTTAATTTTATTCATTTTTACACAAGTAACATAACCAGTTATTTTAAACTGTGATTAATCCAATAAATTGTTCTGTTATTTTTGTACAGTCGCTGCAAAATGCACTAGACCCATACGCAAAATAAGCGCTTTGACGTGGAGTTGCCCGTATTACCTAATGCACTAGGCAAAGACGTAAACCGCACGCTACTTAACGTTAACGTAGCATACGGTGGCATGCAACACGTGGTTCGTTCATGGCTAATGCGTTGGTAGGGTAAATACGTTGGTTTTCTAAACACAGCATGTCAACAGTTTTACAATAGTAGAAGTCACTAAAATCGAAACTTAAATATCTATTTATTTACTGTACTTTAGAAAGTTTCATTTCCAGTATCAGTCACGTAAAGTAAACCTATCTAAGTTTATCTAACCTTATCAATGACACACATCATGACGTATTCAAATATTTTACTTGCGGTTGATAACGTGGCTTGACATTTTGCGATCAGTGGAAGCAAAAATGATAAACAAAAATCAATAACAGTAACAAAAGTACCTTTGGAAGTAAGAAGATTATGCGTGCCTTGAACTTCAGTGAAAGGACATCAGAAATAGAAAGTGTAAGCAAAGAGCAGATCTCAGGTTAATATTTAAAAATGACTTACATGTAATCTGACCAAACTTGCTATAATTATGATTAGCGCCACCGCAAGATACATGCACTCCTTTTTAAGCGTCTTTTTAATGGAATTTGATCACATAGTCCGTACACGGGTAAATGTTTTGCGTACTCACCGATTTGGTAGATACCGGGCGAATGAGAGCAAGTCCACCAAGCCATGGGTCGATCACGCCGCGCAAGCGCCCTGCGACCAACTACGCAGGTAATTTTGAATGTGACTGTACTAAGTATATCTTCATGGTGGTTTGGATTTCACACCAGTCTTCTGTAAAGAAAGATGAGAACATACTTAATGACAGGAAAATGAACCTAATCGTCAACTTTGACACATAATTTACTAAAGAATCCCTTGGCAAATATGTTGGGTACATACCGCACTTTCAGGACAGTTACGCAGTTTATAAAATAACAATGTGCGATGTTTCGTGAATTTTTCGGCACGTGATCGGGTTTAGGAAAAATTTAAAGGTCATTTCAATTACTTAACAATTTTTTGTTATGATTGCGTAAACAAGTGACATTTCTCTTTGAAACAATACATTATCAACTTGCGATTAGCAATCTCGTTTATAATTCCAATTTTGTTGCATAGATTTTGTTGCTTAAGTTTAGCCTAGTAACAAGCTTAGATATATAACGTTTCAATTTACAGAAAAAGGGTTAAGTATGGATTGTTACAGCTTTTAGTGAACAACACTGATTTCGAACATGACGGCACCTGTTTGAATTCATTCAAAATGTATGAAGCAGCTGATTTCTCATTCAGGGATTCAGCGATGCTTCCAGCGCTCAGCGATGCTATCATACAGTAGTCAGGTCGACCGAGCTCTGCTCGGGTAAAAATAGGAAATGCTTATTTAATAGTATAGGATAGTTCATACTTATTCAATATTTATAGTACATACTAATTCCATGCTGCCATGATTATAGGTACTTACTAGTTATTAGTCATGTCATTATTCTAAGGTTCCATCTTGTTCTAAACTTTGGTCAAAACGACTGAGTGAAAATTTCGGGTGGAAATACGGAGAAAACGAATTTTTCCAGATATGAGACCAAGTTAGATCGATTTTTCACCCCCGTAAACCCCTATAATGCAAGTTTATTTTTTTTTTTTTTTTTTTTTTTTTTATACAATGTGGAGACTACCATACAACAAAAAATTTTAATACTGGCCCTACTAATGCTTATGAGTGTTTTGGAACTGTCAAATAAATCCTAGCTTCGAAATAAAAAAAAAATGTTTTTCAAACAAATTAAATGTAATGTATGGCCGGATCCACCCTAAGCCTATAAATTCCGTTTATCCAACTAGGCCTATGGGGTGGATAAACGGAATAGCACGAGCTGACTATGGATTTTGCCGAGCTATAATGACTAAACTATTGAATATATTCAATTGAATTTTTGTATACAGAATGGGAACGTCATTATGGACACGCCGTTTAATTTTTTGTTGTATTGTCGTCTCCACCTTGTATACATATAATGTACATTATATAAATAATGTTCATTTAACATACTAAGTATAGGATAAAGGATGCAAAGTCGGGGAAAATTAAACTTTTTTTTTGTGACGTTTTCTGTTAACTACCAACTTATATTGCCCGTTTAATCAAATCACAATTGTCACTATTTGACAGTTGGAAATGGCCTTAACTAGGTAAATTGACGTAGTGGGTCAATATGATAAACAATTTATTATACGACGTTGATGATTGTTTTAGAGCCCCCCGACTATACGACGTTGGTGATTGTTTTAGAGCCATCATTCATCAATCTGCAACAGTTCTCTGTGGAACATGGTCAAAGTTGGAACATGGAACATAGTCAAAGTTGTTTGACATTGCTTAGCAGTTGGCATCACATGCTACGTAGACACGGTTTGAAGGGCTTCCTAAAAGGCACGTTCCGTTGTGAAATAGTCCATTTATTCAAAAGGAAAAATACTTATAAAAAAATAAAGTCGTATTAATAGAGAAAAACTTCGCAAAATTTTCCAAGAAAAAGGAAAACTTTAATAAAGTTGGTATCGTAAGGCGACGTTGATCTACCACGTGACTAATGGAAATACCCGTCATGTGAGGGTTGGGGGTTAGGTACGCTTTCGGAAAGACAACGTGACCAGTAACCTACCTCGTGTTATTAATTTATCACCCCTTTTTTCTTTAGGGGTGAAATGGGGTAAATAATGAAATATTGTGCAATATGACGGGTCACATTGAATTGGTAGGTATCGTATGTCTGACGCATTTATTTCCACGTGATGTCGGGACGAGTGGTCAAAGATTAGCGAGTCAGCAAGGTTGGTGGCGGTGCTGAAGTGACTGCTTAGAGTTGGTATATAGGCCCACTAATTTAAGGGAATATTTAACTGATACTCTTAAATCTTATTGACCTTATTACGCTTTTTTTTAATTAAGTAAATAACCTCTAAAAAAATTTGAACCGTTTTTAGGGTTCCGTACCCGAAGGGTGACAAACGGAACCCTATTCATAAGCCTCCGCTGTCCGTCTGTCTGTCAGCGAGCTCTATCTCATGAACCGTAATAGGTAGGCAGTTGAAAATTTCACAGATTGAGCATTTCTATTGCCGCAAGAGCAACAAATAATAAAATAAAAAATTAAAGGGGGGTCGCCATACAATAAAATAAAATTATGAAAAAAAAATAATCTGACCCTGGCATGTGGGGTATCATTTTCTAGAGCTCATCGAGTAGAGAATAAATATAATTTTTATTTGTTTTTATCTTCAAAAATGATGAATTAGGGGGCCGTAGAAGTTGTCTGTTTTAGACCATTTTTGTATGAGCTCTATCTCAACAACTAAACAAATTAGGAATTTGAAACTTGTGTGTATCATGTACCATATACTGTTTATAATCAACAAATACTAAAAACGCCGATTCATAACGTATTTTATATAATATGGGCGATTTTCTGCACATAAAAAAATAATTTTGTATTTCATGCTAATATTATGCGATATAAATTCCACAGATAACTATTTAATAGTCGGAGTAATGATATGGAATTAGTAAGTACCTACTATCATGGCAGCATATACTATTTCGATCATTTAAATTTCGATGATGCAAAAAGGTCTACAAAATAAACTTTCTTCACAAGATTTTAAAACCGGCCAGTATTTTTTGAGTTTAAGAACTTTATCGACTTTTTTCAAAGTATCCCTAGACGGTGTTGATGTGTGTACCTCATGTTAAAACTACACTCCAATAGACAATATATTCAGTACCATTGAAATGAATGCTGGCACATACAGTTTACTATTCAGTTACCTTAAACCGTTGTGGATACAATTTCATATTGAGAAAAATTATCGGTGTAAAAATATTCGGCCACGGCGGCCAATCTCAACGGAGACTGGCCTTCGGCACGGGAGATATTATAGTGCACAAGTGTGTGCGCAGACACGAGTGCACTCTCTCTTCCCTCACTCTCATAGTCCGATGGGATGAGTAAAAATAATAAGTAAGAAATAATAGATTTCTGTATGACTATCAAAATTAACGTAAATAAATACCTGTATTAACCCGTGCGTTTGCACTGGCGAAACATCACGACAAACATGTTGAAATCTCTAGTTCCTGTCAAACATTGTATGAAAAATTGACAGAAAATAAAGATTCCAACATGTTTTGTTGTGAATGTTTCGCCAGTGCAAACGCACAGTTATAATTAAAATTTGGCGTACTACTTACATTCTATTTTGTACAATATAGTCTGATGTAGCAAGAGAAATCCTTTTATTTATAAGTAACTAGCTTTACCGGGCCCGGCTTTGCACGGTTAGCACTAAGTACTTATCTACGGCGCACCTACCTTTCCTAATTACCTATTTCTACCTAATTACCTACCCTACCTACCTACCCTACCCTACTTACCAGGGTAGGTAGGTACCTAACCTACGCTACCTACCCTACATATCTACCTGCTTACCTACCATATATACCTATTTATACCTACTAATACTATGTTAGTAGCAAATAAATAACTTTGACTTTAGTTAATGCATGTTACTGGATAAAGTTAACTTAATATTTTTCTCTTAAAATAAATGAAATATACTCCTACACCTATATTTTAACACAACATTTTTTCATTAAGATTAGACAATTTCTTTACAAATCTTTGTTTTTTTATAGCGCCTCTGTTGTTACCTTTACGAAAGTATTACAAAAATTCATAGTGTTAAATCTTGTACGACATGGTATGGAACCCTTCGTGTGCGAGTCCGACTCGCACTTGACAGATTTTATTTAACTTCCTAGCCTTTTCTCACTGTTGGTCGCAGTACAAAGCGCCACATTCAAGTTATTGCAGTTACTTGGCTATTTAGTATTTTCTAGGTCCCTAAGATGGGAATTATTTGAGATTTACAAAAAGAGGCGCATTCATCAACATAAGAAAAGCAAAATGGGAATTTGAGGTTCGATTAAAATACATGACATTATTTCAATATTGTCACTCGTGCCTAAGCTTTTTAATGCACAAAATCCAGTCAAGTGCGAGTCGGACTGGTAAACTAAGGGTTCCGTTACTTCCGTACCGAATTAAGATTGAGTAAAAACCGCCCAATAAGACACGTTTCTTAGGACCCCCTTTAATTATTAACTTTATTTGATTTTTATAGCGGCAATAGAAATACATAATCTCGCCATGGTTCGTCTAGAACATGCTATTATAACTGGAAAAAATTCCTTCCGGTTTTCTTTGCTCTGTTTTTAAGCTTCTTAGATTCTCATAAAGTACAAATCTTGAGATGGAGAACAGGTGCATAAGAAAAAAAAATGTTTTACAGCAGTCCACGTGCTAGATTTCTTATTATTTGAAAGAAGAGGGTTCTAGCTACCATATATTTATGTAAGTGTTACGTCTATGACACGCGTTGGCAATGCTTTCCAGGTCCAAGACAGATAAGAAAATAGGTAAATAATGGTAAAATTAGAAATGATGATAAAAAGGTAGTTTTAACTAGCTAACTTGTTTTGTAAAATAATACAGTACATACCTATAACTTCAATTTTCATAACTAAATTAAACCAAAACCACATACAAAATCACTTTTATAAGTAGGTATTCGCGTCGAATGCAAAATTGGTGATTATCATCACCAATTTAAAATAAAAGGATACCCCTTTTTGTTGTATACTTATCTGTGGCCCTTTAAATTACTGCAACCCCAAGTGCATTAAAATTTTTGGAATTGGATGTTCATGGGAAAGAATTTCGGCATATTCGATAACAAATTTTGTCCAGCTAGCATGTACTAGATAATCATAGTGAATCTGTGAAAATTTCGGGTACAGAACCCTAAAAAAGGCACGCCAGCCGTCTTTTTTCATATCAATATTTGATACACGAAGTAAATATTAACCTCCTGCATTGATAGCACTAGTAGTAGGTAGTGTCTTGCTAGATTTTGCCTGATTTTACATTACTGACACCTAATTCATCTACCTCATCATCTGACGAGCTATTTCCCAACTATGTAGTTCAACTATTACTTCTACATAGAATTATAATTAATTACAGGTAGCTTCCGCTAAACTTTAGGCAGGTAAGCTTCGTGAACTTTGCGTCTCTCTCATATCAGGCTTATCAAAACGGTGAATTAAAACATCATGAGGAAACCGGCATGTCCTCTAACTCATCAGACAAAACACAAAATAACTATAGCCCGTTTGGAAACGGTGATTACAAGTACATTGATGGTATTATTATATACTTGCATTAATTAATTTGTGATATCCAAATTACTGACTAGTTTTTATTTACTGCAAACTATTAAAAGCGACATCTGTCTAAATCAGCCTGAACTGCATTCAACACAAGAACTTGCTCTACTTACGACGTTTATAATACCGTGAGCAGATGGCGCCACTAGCTTACAATAAAAAACAGTGGTGAACATTTTCAGATTTTCGACGATGTTGGTTTATCATTTTCAGTAGTAAGAGTTTCCAATAAGTACCAAGGTCTTAAACATAGATGGCACAGAATTCAGAATGGATTTGAAAATATACCAATATTTTATTTTAATGCCTCCCGTCCCGAACATACGGTTCCCCAATGGGTCACAAATTGCGATTTGTAGACATTGCTATAATTCTGTCACTTATTGAAATATCTTGGCAACACGGAAATAGACTGTGATTTTATACGGAAAGGAAAAGGTCTTCTATATATACCTTCATTAATCAAAAATAATAGTATTATTTTACAGTAAAATTGTAGATATGTAGTCTAAATGTTATGAATGGTTAGGATAAGAGCTGAGGTAAAGATTTAATTAAAGAAATAAACTTTATTTAGGTATAGTACCTACTTTTCTTGTATAATGCGCGGAACTTCAAACCAAGTAAATTATTTATAAATTCCAGAATCAATGACGAACAATGAACATTTTTCACTCGCCAATATTATGTTAATTTTTTTCTTCTTTACTTTAAACAGCTCTTTTTGCTAAGCCAGTACGAAATTTAAATAAAATCTTTCATAAGTTACCTCCTTGGTTGCAATTTGTGTTGACAAAAAAGTTAGTTCCAAACTAGTAATTTATTTGGCACGTCAGATCGATATGGATTTTCATAATAAGATTGCCGGCCGGGCGGTCGCTTGATTTTGAACAGTACAGCAATTTCGATTTATCGATAAAAGGTTGTCATAATAATGTTCGAATTTCCAAGAAGTTTACTTATTGTAAACTTACCTACATCATTATAAACTATGTACACACGTTGAGTGACTTTATCAGTAGTCTCTCATTATGGTAGTTATATGTACCTATAAGTTAAGAATCGTTACAGATACGAAGATATGATGTTAGAAATACGTTTGGAAGGTTTTTACTTTTCTTTGGTTTAAAAAAAGCTGTCTTCTTTAAGAACCCAACAAATACCTACAGCTTTTTTACCCGTTCTAAATGTACTTGATTTTTAACCTTTGAGATTTTACCCATCTCCAAAGTTGCATTTATCGTCCGACTCAAGTAATAAAGTTATCACAAGTGGCGCGCTGACTCCAAGTCTCAGTATTGAACATAAATTACGCTTCCTTCCCCGCCTGTAGGAACAAACGTTGCATATTACTAGACGTTACATTACCTACGTGTGATAATAAATTACTTTGTACGTAAAATGTCGGATGTGCAGTGGGATATTATGAATTTATGGCGTAGAATGTAGATATTAGTTTCTTTTAATGGTGTGTGAAACTTTATTAAAATATTACTTAGCGCAAGGTTGTTACAGCCCTCTGTTTAATTAAACATTTTTGAAATTCTACCACTTCTGGTATAACCCTGCCCGATATTATTTATTATTTATTTATTTTTAGGAAAGCTTACAGTCTAATATCTATTTAGTATGTACAATAGCGCTTACGTTTGCCAATTACAAGCTTCCACAAATTAAAAACTAAGTACTTAAAATTAAAAACAAAAAAGAAAGAAAAGAAACGTACAAAAAAATTAAAAACAAAATCTTCTTAAATAAACTTAACTTAACAAATTCTTCTTTAAACAGAACAAAATAAAATAAATACTTCAAGATAAAATTCTTCTTCAAAAAAGATCTTCAAGATAAATATTTTTCCTGCATAATTTCGAAGAGCTAGAAAAAAAGAACATTGACATTATACTATAGCCCGCAACAGTCTGCATTATGTTATGTGGAATGAAAAAGCGGCGTAAAAATATGGAAATAAAGTTCTCTCAATTATCTCCGACGCCTCCAACTACATTTATCGGCAGCAGCATTTTAGTTTAGTTTACAGACAACAGATAAGGCTTGTCATGCCAACATCCCTATAATGTTCCAATTGCAGGCTTCTTCTCTTTGAGTATTCTACCAAGCGGGCAAGCGGCTTGGTGCACCTCACACTTATTCAAACGCCATGCCAAACCATTCATTTAACTTGAAGTGTTGCCTAATGAAATAGTATTTTTTTTTTAAACATGCGTCTTTGGAGACTGCCGATGGAAGTGAAAACTAAGTAACACCATTTAACGAAAATGTCAGGAATTTATGTGGCTTGCTGTCAGTACAAGAACAAAATCTGTAGCTCCATTAAAACAATTCCAAAAAAATAAAACAGAGTGCACTGTCGACAAATTCTACTCTCCTTCCGTCTTACGAATTTTCGATCAGGTCACGTGTCCTGACGCGAGTTTAACATTTTTTACCCATCCCAAAAAGTGCTCAACGCGCCTAAAGAAGTTTTCACTTCAAAAAACCTTCACATTTTACCAGCCATGATGTTACAACTTTTCATTCAACCGAAATCTCCATCTAAACCATTTACTCCCCGCCTTCATTTTAGCAACAACATTGAATTCAATAAATAGGCAAATTCTTGCTCCACCGGGGTATAGACGTCGGCTATCAATACCGATGATAAATGACGATACGGTTAGATAGACAGGGCCTTTGTGTCCGCGTGACGGCGTGGACATTGTTGCGTTCAGCAACTGGTAAATAATCACTTTATTGTGTCCGGGAACTAAGGCTGCGGTGTGAATAACATGGGGTGGGGGTCGAACTTAAATTTTGTTTGGTAAAAGGTTACTGGTCGTGCTAGAACGGGGCGTCGTGAAAATGCGGCCAAGATTCTAATAATTTGAGTGTATAATTTTTAAAGGATCGCAGTAGGTGGCGTTCTATACTTTCTCCCATGGGAAGAAAGCATGAGTTTATGTAACTCTTGGTGTATATCATTTTTACCGAAATTAGATAAAGTTTTCTAAAAATCTATAAAGGATTGAAGTATTCCATACCTCCTTCGATACCATAGAATTATAATTATATATTTACATGTAACGAAACGCAAACGAGTATGATAATCTATTTAATATTATGTATTATGTAGATAAAAGGAGAAACTGACTGACTGACATAGGTATCAACGCATACCCGAAACTACTGGGACTAGGAACGTGAAAGTTTGCACAAAGCGTCCTTTTTTAATGTAGGGGAGCACTAAGAAGGGGTGTTTGAAAATTCCACTTTTAAGGCTGCCTGTCCACTGAAGCGGAGAGGAGAGGAGCGGAGCGGAGATGTGCCATTATTAACCAATCAAATCTAAACTCAGGGGCGGAGTCAAGTCGAGTCGAAATTCTATTGGTTAATATTGGCACATCTCCGCTCCTCTTTTCTCCTCTCCGCACCAGTGGACAGGCAGCCTAAGGGGGCGAAAAAGGGGGATTTCATTTGAATGGAAAATCTTATCTTATCATAAATCCTGCATCGCGCAATAAGAGTTTACAGCGTGAACACCATATATATAACTTCCCCGACATCAATCGTAGGGCAGTTGCCACACATCTCTCAGATCCTCCCTTATCTATAGCGAATTAGTGAACTTTAAACCTTCATACTTCTTAACAGTAACCTAACCAAAAGTACAAGGTTTGCGTGAATTCACGATAGTACTCGTATTCAATCATTATGATTTGAATGAGGCAGACGGATAGTTTATAGCCTGGATTAACACATAGGATACTTTTTATCCCGGTAGCACATTTCCATGGAATAATTTTCGACTTACACGCGAGCGAAGCCGCGGGAAAAACTTAGTAAGTCTTTATTATGCTCTAATGAATGATGAATGTAAGTGGGTAGGTAGCCCCTTTATTGGTGCGTTTCCACATGCTCTTTCTTCTCCTGTATTGAACGATGAATGAACGATAAATGAACAGTTCACTCACGTGTGATGAAGATTTTACTGTTAATTGGAAGCAATTTCTGTATTATTCAGATATGTTTAGCGACGTATTATACTCAGTTTTTAAAGCTTTTGAATCCTAACTATCCTTACAAATCAGTGCCTCCAGTCAAAAACGGCATAAGTCGAGTTATGCCCTTTTGTTTTTATAGCACCATTGTAATCTACGTGTTCTGTTACATAACATATCAAAAGGACATAACTCTAGCTGCATCCTAACATACTTTTTTGTAATATATCAAAGGCATAACTCGACTGCGTCTAAAGGCATATCTCTAGATATCAAGTAAATTTCACTGCTTAATAGACATAACTACAAGAAACTCCAAAACACAATCGAACTAAAAGGCATAAATACAGTTAACTTAATTACAAAAAGACACAACTCATGTAGTTCCAAAGTTTTTTAAATATAGTAAGAAATAAATGTAGATAATCCATTTGGTAAGCATGTTTGAAAGGGAACAACTGCATTTGTTGCGTTTGCTTCAGGAAGTCTCAAGCGGTATATCCCCACTAAACACTTTATCGCTATTGGTGGATTAGCGTGTGGTGTACTGTTTTTAGAAATAAGTCGTTTTATTCCTTAATTTGTAATTTGCTAATTTATTTTGTAATAAGTAAATCAGTGTTACGCGTATTAATTTTCAAGCTTTTAAAAGTGATATAACATCATTAAGCTAGTATTCAAATATTTATTGACACTTCTACCATCTGTATACACAGAATATCTCGATTTCTATAAGAATTTGCTGACTTCAGAACCGCAAAGAGCAGAAGACGATCCTGACTTAAGTTTTGTACCGGGCAATGAAGAGGACAGCGAGGACAATTGAAATTATTTAATTGCACGTATGTGTATACATATATAAACTTACTTAGCTTTACATACTCCTTTTGTTTCGTTTACTTTCATACATCTGGTCATACACGCACGAGTTACGAGTACCTGAGCATCTGAAGAACATCACCAATTAGGTCACTATGTGTCCTTCCAGGGCGTCCCCTCCCGGTATTTCCACTCACATCTGCTTTGTAAATACCTTTTGTTACTCGCCTTTCATTCATCCTCTCAACATGACCAAACCATCTAAGCATACTCTTTTCAATTTTGGTCACTACTTCTTCTTTTAAACCGCACCGTTGCCTTATCACACCATTTTACAGCCTATCATTCATAGTCACGCCACACATGCTTTGCAAGGAACGCATTTCCACAGCATTTATTCTACTTTCATGGCTTCTTCTGCCACACCCAACATTCACTTCATACATAAACGTAGGCACCAGCACTCCAGCACCCCATTGTGAACAGCTAGTCGACCCCTTTTGGGCATCGACTGGTTGATCACAATCGCATGTATACACTACTACTACCACTACTACTATTCACTTTATTTCCCGCATTTACTTTCCTTTCCACATCTTCATCATTCCACTTTCCATCCCTTGTAAACTGACTCTCCAAATACATTATTACACTTACTTTATCCATACTCTTATCATTTATGTTTACATCACACACCGATACATCTTCTTCTCTTTCAAATACCATAAGCTTCGTCTTATTCAATGTGAATAAGTTCTGAATAATAATATATTCATCCCTTTCAAATTATATGCTTCATCCATCACAGTCACCATGTCTTGCAACCGTTCAGCTTACGATGCAAGTAGAACTTGATCATCTGCGTAGAGAAGGTATTTGACAGGCAACTCATTCATGCTCAATCCGCACTCACCCCCTTTCAAATTTAGCAAAAAGCTATCCGTGTGCATGTTGAACATCCACGGTGACGTGACAGCCCTGCCTAACACCCCTTGAGATGCAAAACCAGTCTGTGCATACCCCATTTATCATAACACAAGCATTGGTATCCTTGTGGAAATATTAAAGTGCCTGTACCAAGCGCCAGTCCACACCGTACACGGATAGTGTTGACCACAGTTCTTCCCTCCACAAGTCCACACCATGTAATAGGCCTTCTCTAAGCCAAAGAAAACACACTAGAATTTCTTGTTCTTTGTCAGAGGTTTTTCGCCTATGCACCTTAAAGAGATCTGATCCATACAGTCCATTTTCTATCTAAATCCCGCCTGCACACCCAATATTTTGTCATCTATCGCTCTTATTACTCTATTTATTAAAACCTCGCATAGAGTCTGCGGACAACACTCAAAAGACTAATGCCGTGACAGTTTTTGGACTGCTGCTGAGAGTCTTTTCCTTTATAAAGTGGTACGATTACAGCCTTGCACCAAAAAAACCACCTTGCATCCGGCGCACGGCCATTTTTCCAATACATATTAAAGATCCGTCACAACAGGCTTACTCCCACGCCGTCACCTGCCTTCAGTATTTCAGCAGACACTCTGCCATTCCTTGAGCTTCCCAATTTTCATTCCTTTCAACACTCTAACAATCTCATCTATTTTTATTTCATTTCCATCACGTGCATCTGAGCTAGAGTGTTCAAAACTTGCTTCTGTCCAGTTACCCACTCCTTGCACACTATTCTGACAACTGAATAAACTTCCAAAGTATCCCTTCTAGTGTCCAAGACCTTTCATTCTTCGTTTAGTAAACATCCATCTTCTTCTCTTATAATAATCCTTCTCGATGGTCCTGTCACTCCGTGACCCAATCTTATCTGTTTCCAGAACAGCTTAACACATTGGCCCTGTAGTTATCAGAGAATTTCCTGTTATAGGCACTTTTCTTCCTTTTTCATTTTTACAATCTCTTTTACTGTTAGATGTTTTATTTAAAGTGTAGACTTAATAAATAAATAAAAGATTTTCTAGCCTATTGTTTAATTATAAATTTTTTGTTTGATCGATAGCAGAAGGAAATAAGTCGTTACTATATTTGTCTTAGGGCCTGTTTCACCACCTATGATTAAGTTCCTATTAACTTAAGTCAAGCCATAATTTCATACAAATTCTGTTCCATTTTTGAATTTATTCGGTAAGTAGTGGCTATTCGGACATCGTGAAATAGGCCCTTAGGCATTTATAAAATAAGGGAATAACTCGCAATATTACTTTAAATACGACCAACCTGACTAGTATAAGTAACGTTATTCCCTTAACACTTCGTTAACAAGGGAACAACTCGAGAAAAACTAAAAAAAAATATAGTAGGAGTGACTGAATGTGGAAGTGATTACTATTAAATGAAAGGGCAATTTTTTATCTACAATACAAATTCGAAAGAAGTTATGATTTTAATTGCGAAATACTAAAAAACATTAAAAGTGTTGTTTTTTGCCTCTCCTGAAAAGTGACGATTTTGAGTTGTGCCCTTTTTTACTGGAGACACTGAAATATGAATATTATTTATTTATTTATTTACTATTACCACATACATTTGTTTTTACAGGTGGGAACCCAATACAACAATGTAGTCACTATTTACCACAGAGGACAATGTACCACAGAGTGTTATCAGAGGACAATATTATGTTCCTATGTCTGTAATTTTTATGGTGTATATAATAAAGAGTATTCTATTCTATTCTATTCTATGTTCAGTGTCACCCTCTGGAATTCGTTTTGGATGTCATTGTGGCTTAAATGCAATAAAGAATTGAGTATTGAGTATTAAGTTTTTAGACCTTTGTATCCTGCACATGCGTATGAAGTTTCATTAAAATCGGTTCAGTTATTTCGAAAAGTAAGGGCTTGAAAGATTGTATGAAAAGCCGTACGACGTAAACCCTCTTAATTATTTTATTTGGCGAAGAACATCAACAAATACAGATATCGAGAAGAATATAGCTGAATTTAGCAAATTGTGGATCTAGTGGTGGACCTAGTAAGTTGAAATTTATACCAGATACTGAAGTCTATAGTCCCTATTAGGTGTACAAAAATTAAGGTCCTGAGTCAACACGATAAAAAGTTATGGGCATATTTAGATTATCGTGAAAACTTTTAACCGATTAAGCCCGGATGACGTACCATTTACCTTCATTTTCATTTTTTTATTTTTTGGGTTTTCCTCTTTACTTGTGCTGTAAGACCTAGCTTTTAACCAAAATTTACAATTCTAGGTATGGTAGTTCCCGTTGACCTAGAAATCCTAGAATCACGAAATTTGGCAAAAAAGGTCTTACAAATACACAAATATTAGAAAAATAGTTGACGCCAATTAAGATAGTCTTTAGAGTTGTATGGGCGCTCATACAATTTAGAGGACTAGTTTTGTGGGCACAGAACTATTTGAATGAATCTCCTTACGGAACCCTCGGTGCGCGCTTCCGACTTACCTTGTTAAAATGATTTTCCTGAAATTGAAGTATGTAATGAGAATTTGGGTTGTTGGTTTTAGTTGAAATGGTATATTTATCATAGGATTTAAAATTGACATGGTTATTTTCACTACTAAAAGTCAAAGTTATTTAAAACAGGATATTTACTGTTTTAAATCATTTTTGTGGTATATTAATGCAAAAAAGTGTGTGCTCGTGAGGTCTCTATATACTGCTCGCAGAACTGCTACTTTTTGACTCGTATAAAGCGCAAGCCATACAGGTAGTATTAGTTGGAGATCAATCTATAGCAGTAAAGGCTCTCCCACAGACAGGCGCGACGTGAAAGTGCGATGCGATTTTGGTAGAACGATTTCCATGAAGTTTACACAGAATTGTTCTATTAGAGTCGCGTCTCGCCTGCCTGTCTTCAATCGGGCCTTCGTCGCTTTAAAATTACTATGCCTACCTGTTTCAACTAACCTTACTGAAATTACGTCGTAAATTGTCTGTCTTGTCAAGTTAAAGCCTCTCTTGAACTAAGTTATAAATTCTATTATTGCCAACTTCATTTCAACTCAAGTGTTGTCTAAAGTGAGTGTCAGTTTGTCCTATCGTCCTATACATTCGTCTTAGAGCCGGTGGGCCTAGCACGAACGCGATGAGTAATCGTAACGTTCATTTGAAAGATATTAAATTAAAAATACTCGTTTTGCACCTAATATCTATTCAGTTTGAAAACTATTTCTACTGTAAAAATAGCAGCTTTTTACTAAATGCATAAATTATATACACATAAAAAATAAAATTGTCTGTCAGTATGTCTGTTTGTATCTACGAAATGGCTGGCCTGATTTTGACGGGACTTTCACTAGCCGATAGCTGATGTTATGAGAATTAAGTTAGGCTTGCTACTTTTATTTTTGAAAAATAATTTGGGTCCACGCGAACGAATCCGCAGGCAGTAGCCAATAAAAAAAAAAAACTCGTTTCGTACATAAATTTACTCGGTTTGAATACTTTATTCATATCTAGGGGTGTTTGTGGCAAGAATTTTATCCAAAATGCCATAGAATGGTTGTTTTATTTGGATTATATAAAAAACTAGCTGCCCACCCCGGCTTCGCACGGGTAGCAGTAAGTACTTATCTACGGCGCACCTACCTACCTACCCTACCCGGCCCGACCTACCTACCTACCTACCTACCCACCCTGCCCTACCTACCTACCCTACACTGCCCGACCTACCTACCTACCCTGCCCTACCTCCCTACCCTACCCTGCCCAACCTACCTACCTTCACCTATCTTCCTACCCTGCCCTACCTACCCACCCTACCCTGCCCGACCTATCTACCCTACTTATCTACCCATCTACCCTACCTACCTACCTACCCTACCTAGGTAGGTATATACATATATACCCTACCTGCCTACCTATCTACCGTACCTATCCTACCTACATACCTACCTACCTTATACGCTACCTTCACCTACCTATCCTAAGAACCTTCTCCTTAAAATAACGAAGTATTATGACATCGGTCCAGCCGTTCACGCGTGTTCAAATAGGGATTAATTTTAGGCCCTAAACTTTAGTTAGTGAGAGAGAGAAAGCTTATTGTGAGAGAAAGACAGGAGACCGGCTTCGTTCTCATCCTTACTCTGTGCTGTTTATGGGATGAGAAGTGACACCGGTAGACGCCTGACGGGAATAACTGATTGAGTGGTAACTGATTAATTATCGACCGCCAAGAGTAGAAAATGATTAAAGTACTAATATCGTTATAAAAAAATAGGGGTTGGTGGTAGAAGGGTGAAAATTTAGGATTGTATGTATTTTTTAATTCCAAATCATAAAAAAATTACAATAAAAAAATTTGTCCAAAAAAAGAAAAAAAAAAGCTTGGGGTGAACCACCCTTATCACTTAGGGGTATGTAAAATAGTTTACGTCCTATTCTCATACCTACCAAATATACACTAAAATTTTCATAAAAATCGGTTAAGCCGTTTCCGAGGAGTTTGGCAACAAACACCGTGACACGAGAATTTTATATATTAGAAGATTGTTCGAATTTACGTCGTGCATGCATTAATTGCATTGCATTACATTTGACATTATATTTTCATTTTAATTCTGTGACCTTTATAATTTTAATTGCATTAACATTTTACAATTTTTCTATTGTGATTTATTCTGTATATTTTGTTGCAGTATTGTGAAATTTCACTTTATGTAATATGGGTTTTGCCTGAATTAAATGAATTTTTAAACGTTTTAGTTTTTTTTTTAAATTAATGCTAGGGCCTCTGTATCACTGAGGAGCAGTGGGTGCCCAAGTTGAAAATTAAACAGCGCGCTTTAGTTTAGGCAATCATTTAGGTGTCGCCTAGTGCCAGTAAAATCGGGCATTAGTGTATACAAATTCAAGTTTCGGGTGACTTCGTTAGGGTTTCAGATTGTCAGATCTTATGTATCTTGTGAAAGCTCGGGTCTGACTCAGAAATGTTAATAATATTAGACAAGTCGGACTTCAGTAACTGTCTGAGATAGTTGCTTCCCTTTACTAGCTTCCTTTGTCTGTTCCTTTGTTTGTACAAGTTGTGGTTAAGATCAGAATAATGGGATGAAAATAGCTTGTTCCTGAAATGGCGCATTGATCAACGAGGTCGTTAGGTACAATAAAGGTTTCTGAAATATCTCATTGATTTAGGCAGTATTTAGGTATCTTGCTTGATCCTAAAGTGTCCCTTTGACTTAGGAAGTACCAAAATAACATGCTCCTGAAATGTTCCGGACAGGTACGTGAAGCAAAGCCGGGCGCTCGGAGTGAAGCGCCACTGACGCTTGCACACCGTATTCTCCATTCGTATTCTGTTGTTCTCTGAGTGAGTTCACAAAGAATGCATTGTTTGTAATATATAAAAAAAATAAAAATAATATAGCGTGTCAACTGTGAACTCAGCGATCATTGTGCCGATAGTCGTATCAGCCAATGGCTTAATTGCCAAGAGCCTCGACCAACACCTAAGGAGGCTCTCGTTGGGCAGCTGGATTAAGGACTTGATTCAGAAAGCGGTACTCCTGGACACGGCTCGCATTGTTAGGAGGTTCCTCCCTCTGGAGCGCTGACCGCCAGTAGCTTAGACCCTGTTCCCGATACCGGTGGGTTACTATTTTTTATATTTTTAAATGTTTTTATAATTTTTGTTTTAATATTTAAAACTGTTATTTATATGTTTAAAACTAAATAAAGGAAATAACAAGATATGATACACTATCGCAATAGGTTACCCCGAATGATAGAATGACGTAAGTTGGAAAATAAATATAGTAGGTACATTACTGTCGCGGGCCTGCAATTAGGGCATTGATAGACGATTGTGAAACATATACGTGAGTCCATCAATGCCTGGTTGCGGCCAAGGCTTGTGTAGTACTGTTCTCAAACAATGCGCGGAAATTCAAACCAAGTAAATTATTTATAATTTCCAGAATCAATGACGAACAATGAAAATATTTCACGCGCCTATATGTTCATTTGTTTCTTCTTTACTTTAAACAGCTCGATAAGTTACCTCCTTGATTGCCATGCATTGAAATAAAAAGTTAGTTCCATTTTCTTAAAACACGACAGATATGGATTTTCAAAAGATTGCCGGCCGGGCGCTCGCTTGTTTTGGACCAGTACAGCAATTTCGATTTATCTCGAAGAAGGTTGTCAAAATAATGCTCGAATTTCAACAATTTTTTTTTTTATTGATTTTGGCACTTTTTATGTACCAAAATAAGTTGTTCCTGAAATGTCTCATTGATTTAGGAAGTCTTTGATTTATAACAGAGTTTTTTTAAGTAGAAAAAGCGATCTGTAGAATACATAAACAACAGAAGACCTTACTGACAAGGATCTGTAAAGAATGATGGGCATTTTTCTATGAAGCCTGGCCTGATGACCAATAGAGTTCTAATGCATGTCATCTTATTGCTTATAGCCGGCAATTACTAAAACAAAATGTTTTATCTCTAAAAGCAACGGGGTTTGTACAGTCGAGGACAAAAATCGTTACAATTTTTTATGACGATTTCTTTGTGAAAAATAAATCCATGCAATATTGGGTTTATTCTAGGTCTATGTGCTGCCTTTTTCGGCCAAAAATTATCATTTTGATATGTACCCTTAGGTGGTTAACACAATTTTGACATGAACTGCATCAAAATAAAACTTAATACAATTAAACATTTAATAAGGTTATAACAGTCATCATATTAAAAGATGATAAAAATAACAACCGCCAACAACAACAACAAAGCCATATGAAGCTGTACAGGCGCGGGCGCAGGAACAGCGAATTATACAAGTGCCAGAGTATAAACGAGCCTCGAACAGAGCAGATCGCTGTTTTTTCTATAACTGCGTGAATGGACCACGGCGGAGGATTCCTAAATGGCTTAAAATACACATGCTTTGCGAGTATAGTTTATATGTGCCCGAAGTAGCCATAGTGTGACAGCAGCATTTGGAAAGCAACGACTGGAATGAATTAATTAATAAAATTCAAACGTATCACGATTTTAACTGTGCTCAGTTAACAGACATTTATTTTTTATATGATGACACACGTAGACGACGATGATTTATATTTTTGGGTGGGTCTTAATTATGAGCAGTTTAATATAATATTAAATCAGACAACTATAGCAGAGAGTAATCGTCCGAAGACGTCCTTGGTGTATATTTAGCAAACTGGTGAAAGTAATGAACGCACAAATATGAGATTTTATTCAAACCTTTCATGATAGTATGTACTGACGGTTATATATTAGACGTTATTGGCCCTTTAGCTGCGACTACATCCGATGCAACAATCATGCAAGGGATTGTTCGTTATGCAAAATGAATCAATACTATAGATTACTTCAATAAACATATTTTAATAGAGTTCTCCCCGAAGTATTTCACGATTTTAAAATTAGCGCAAGCTGTTAAATACTTTTCATCCCGTTTTTAAAGATCATAGACTAGTTCTAGACATCATGAGTTTTATTAATGAAAACATGAATAAGTACTTCCCAATCGTTTATATGATTACATCGAAATGAAAAACCTTAACAGAAAACGTCGAAGTTTTACAAGAATGGAACCAAACCTCTGTTCTCGAAAGATTTTCCTTGTCTGACTGAAGACTAGAATATTGCACGCATAAGGCTGCCTGTCCATTGGAGCAGAGAAGAGAGGCGAGGAACTGATCTGTGCGGATTAATCAACAGAATCTAAAATCTGCTTAATTCCGCAACGGAGTTTAGATTTTATTGGTTAATATTGGCACAGCTCCGCTCCTCTCCTCTCTTCTTCGCTCCAGTGGACAGGCAGCCTTAGGGACATACCATAATTATGAAGCTAACAAAATCATTATGTCGCAGAATATTTTCGCGATAGCATTTATTTGATTGAAATGTTAAGGGATAATATCTACATTATAATGATTTAAAAGAATGCGATATTTTGCAAAATAATGTGTGGTTACTACGAGTGCAGATACAGTCGCGGCATGTGAGGGGCTCGCATATATTATTATTCCTATATTTTAATTGACAGAGATCAAATCGGCAGAAATGCAATAATTCTGCACTATTGTACTTGTATGATTGGTAGAAGAACAGTCAGGAGCTGTGCCCATATCGTTTCCGTATTATAGTATTTAGGCTTAGGAAGGCCATGAGCGATTTATTGCTTCAGCTTAACATTTATTAAACAATAATGACCACTGAGTACACGCTATGGCGTCTTGTCACTGGTCAGAGGTGGTTTTCATTTATTCTTCATTAACAATGATATCTTCTAATTAAAACGCAGGAGACAATAAATACGTCATGACGTCCAATGATATGGTATTTAGACCATATTATTGAAATAATATGAGTACAAGTGCCGATTGTGCGTTGCACGGTTAGACATGTACAACAGTGATGCACTAAAGCATCTCTGTTACGTTGTTCTCCAGACCCTGGACACCACCTAGTGTAATATCACTTGTCAATACACGTAGCAATAAGTCCAAACACGATGGTGCTATCTTGTTTGGTTAAGGAGTTCCTATGGCCACCTTGCAGGTCTATCATCAGGCCCTGGACAATATCTAGTGTAATAGCACTTGTCAATACATAACCAATGAGTCCAAACACGATGGTGCTATCTCGTTTGATTGAGGAGTGCCTATGGAGAAATTCCAGTTCCACAATCAGGTCCTGGACACTAGTCCTGTTTTTTATTTATTTATGTAACAGTATTATAATGTTATGAGTCTATAATTAATATTATTGAGAACTGCAGTGAACATTAGCGTCATAAGCTAATACGTTTACATGGTACTTGCAGGTCCGATATCTCTTTAACCCGGTATTTCATAGCTTTGTGCCCATAATGAAAATTGATGCTTATGATATAAGCTTTCATTTGAGGTATAAGTGGTTTTTATTGGTTCGCCGGCCAAAATTACGCATCATTCTTTATAGGGGGGCGTTGTTGTTGTTTTTTTTGCGAAATTGTATTAAAACAAAATAAATGGTGGGGTTTATTTTCAACTTCGGTCATGCGCCACAATGAAGCGCTAAAGGTACTCTGAAATTAATATCAGAAAGTCAGAAAAACGCTTCAGTTGTTCGACAGAATACAACTGTTATGTTTGGAGAAGAATATGTTATGTTTGGAGAAGAATATGTTTTTGAAGTGAAAACCCCTTTAGCGGCGTTGTGCACTTTTTGGGATAGATAAAAAATGTTAAACTCGCGTCAGTACGTGGCCGTAAGATCCGTTGCCTAGCAACCGACAAAGAATACATCAAAATAAAAAGTCTTTGACATTACGTAAAGATTGCGAGGTAAGAAATTTTACCCATTCATTGATGGGTAAAAAAAAGCAATCAAAACATACTTCATGAAAAGTGTTTAAATAAATTGTTTATTTTTGTTACACTATATTTTCAAAATAAATAAATATACTACTACGGTGTGTCCGTGGCATCACAGCGGGCCCTATCAGAATACCAGCGCTGCGGTATTTGTGTTTTTTTTAATCTCAAATATCGTAGCATTATGCTGAGATAGGAACCTTTTTGGCCTCGCACAGGTCTTCTTTTTATTGTATTTGTGTTCACGATTTTGTTAGCTCTATTGTTATTTTTATTATTACTTCTTTTATTTATTTTTTGTTGTATTTCCTGTGCGTGTCCCAAATAAAATATTTTTCTTTCTTTCTTTCTACTAATGAATGTTGTATTTAACCACATAAATTATAGTACTTTTATACTGATAAATAAAGCAATTCGTGCGAAATTATTCCCTAACCATTCCAAAATATTCAAAAATGCACAACGTTAATGTTCAAGTTTTCACACAACCCGTTGTTTTTTCCTAAGCTTTCTATGGGCACAGTCAAGTCAAAAAGTAAACCCGAGATTTCTTTCGTTACATTATTCGTCCGGCTAACTCATTACGCACCGCCTCGGTAGTAACGAAGCCATTGCTCAGGCTACCAGGGAAGTAGGGATATCTATAATTAGTAATTAATGTAATGGAACGACATTGGCCCGCCATTACACTAATTTTCAAGATAACGACACAGATTAGCTATAATGTTGGGTATCTGTTAGGCTGTGTGCTTTACGTCTAAAAGTTGTGTTTTTGATGGGAAACATAAATGTTGTTAAATTATTATTCAGAATGTGAGGGAACATAAAAAAAATCTCAGATACAAAAATATCACAGGAAAATCTTATTTATGTTCTGTAATTAGAATTAAACAAACAGATTCCGTAAATAGATTTCTAGATTATATTTAAGGGCCTACGTCTCGTTTAGTACCGTAAAACGGTCACTTTAAAAAGCTATCTTCTCCTTAACGGCTTAGTGAAATGATTTGAAAAAAATATATGTTTGCTATAGATTCATCTACAACATATCTGAAACCGGGTTTTTTCGTATGACTAATACTTTTGCCTTAAAAAAATATTTACCATAACGCTATTTTTGGCTAATATTCGTAACTACTTCTAAACGGCTTTGACGATTGGAAAAAAAATTACACTGAAAAATTGTTGATTAAAGGTACTACAAATTTGAAACTGCATTTGTAAATCAATCAATATTTGTTAAACAAAATGTCCCCATTTAGAGATAGAGGTTCAGAGGGGCTCTGCGCGGGACGCGGGCGGCAGTCGCCCGTGAGCATTGAGACGGGATGGCTGTGTCGCTCGCTGGTCCGCTCCGGCTATCGACCGAGTATGCGCATACGTATGTGTTAGTGCGAATATTTATGAACTTATTGTATTAGTGTGCGTTTATAGACGAGCTTGCTGCAGAGAGTTCAAATCGATTGTGCGCGTAGGCGCTTTATTGTTGAGTTGTTCTTTGATGTACAATTATTAATATTTTTTTACATTGACAATTACATACAAATTAACAATTTACAATATAAACAAAAAAAATGTAAATGTAAAATATAACATAACATCACGACTGTATTCCCCGAAGGGTTAGGCAGAGGTGTACCTATATAAGGTGTTAAAAAATTTACTATAGAAACTTTAAGAGGTGTTTTAGACCATCGAACTGAATAACTTTTACTTTGGGACATACATTGATATCGCGAAAAAAAAATTCTGTTGTTCCATAGTAAAGTTTAATACCTACTGTTCTAAACTGTATGGGACAGCTGTTTTTTTTTTCGCGATTTCAAAGTTAAAGTAAAAGTTATTCAGTTTGATGGTCTAAAGCACCTCTTAAAGTTTCTAAAGTTAATTTTTTTTAAATCACTAAAATTTGTTTAGTCCTGTCAAACGAGCATTTCCCATTCTGAAATAGACTAAGGTGACACAACTTAACTATATTTTAGTTTGACAGTAATAAGATTGCACTGAGTTATTAGTTTAGTGAAAATGGCAATTTTGCTATTCTGAATTTGACATTTTTCACCTAAAAATTTAGATTATCCAACTAAATCAGTCTATTTTTAAACGCGATTAAAGAGGAGTGGAATAAAATTAGTTGGCATGAACACACACTTCACACACTTCAGCTGCAAAAACTGTATCTTTTTTTTTATTTTGCTTATATCTCGAAAACGGTGCGTCCTAGCGCAAAAATAATGGAAATTTCGACCCCCTCTGCCACCAGTAAACCCATATGCCCCTACTCATAGGTAATATTTAATCATATTTTCTATACAAAAAGTTTAAAATTCCATACAAAACACGTCAAGGCTGCCGCCCCCGCGCGCCTCTGTCTCAAAAAAAATTCACGGGGTAGAGCAAACAAGTACCACGTCGGTCGCGACGTGACTGTCAAATTCAATTTTAGATGTGTCAAAATTATTTTTTAATTTAGAGATATTTTTCCGCAGAATAGCTTTTAGATTCTCATAGCCAAAAGTAAGGAATTTTAGTCGTAGTTTAGTTAGTTTAGTTCGGTGTACAAGAGAATCGGCACCAAATATTTTCTTAAGTTACGTAGGTAAGAAGGTTAAGAAATAAATCTTGATTGGTGCCGATTCTCTTGTGCACCGAAATAAACTATCACTAAAATTACTTGCTTTTGGCTATGAGAATCTGAGATTCTGCAAAAAAATATCTCTAAATTAAAAAATAACTTTGACACATCTAAAATCGAATTTGCGTCGCGAACTCGCGACTCCACGTGGTACTTGTTTGCTCTACTCTGTGAATTTTTTTAGGTCCAGAGGCGCGCAGGGGGGCAGCGTCGACGTGTTTTGTATGGAATTTTTAACTTTTTGTATGGAAATTACGAAAATTTGTTACCTTTGTGTTGGGGTAAAGGGGTTTAAGGGTTTCCTAATGGGGGTCGAAATTTTCATTATTTTTGCGATAGGACGCACCGTTTTCGAGTTATAAGCAAAAAAAAAAAAAAGATACAGTACTGTTTTTGCACCTGAAGTGTTGGTGTGAAGTTTAGTTCATGACAACAAATTTTTATATTCCATTCCTTTTAAATCGCGTAAAAAAAAAAAAATTGGTTTGAATAATCAAAATTTTTAGGTGAAAATCGTCAAATTCAGAATAACAAAATTCCCTGTTTCGCTAAACTACTAAGTTAATAACTCATTGCAATCTTAGTGCTGTCAAACTTCGGTGGCAGTGACCTCTCGCGTCCGGCCCTGGTCCAGGCCATGGTGCGGAGCGAGAGGGCATGGCAAGCCGTCACCTCCTTCTGCGAAGCAGTAATGCTCGCGAAAGAGGAGGCGGAGTGCGCGAGGGAGTGGCAAAGGCCGCGCCCTACCAGCCCTAGCCGCCACCGCCGTAGGAGACGTCCCGGGCGTCGGGAATTGACTGCGACTGGACTGGAAAGGGCTAGGCATCAACATCAATGGCGAGTATATCACTAACCTTCGGTTTGCCGACGATATAGTTATCATGGCTGAGGTCATGGAGGACCTCAGTATAATGCTCGATGACCGCAGTAGAGCCTCCAAAAGAGTGGGTCTTAAAATGAACATGGACAAGACAAAGGTCATGTCAAATGCCCATGTAACACCCGCCCTCATAAAGATCGGTGACGCTACGCTCGAAGTTGTAGACGAGTATGTTTACCTAGGACAAACTGTCCAGCTAGGTAGGTCCAACTTCGAGAAAGAGGTCAATCGTCGAATCCGACTCGGCTGGGAGCGTTCGGGAAACTATGCAATATCTTCTCGTCCCACATACCACAGTGTTTCAAGACGAAAGTCTTTGACCAGTGCGTGTTGCCAATGATGACTTATGGCACTGAAACGTGGTCGCTCACAATGGGTCTTATCAGAAGGCTAAAAGTCACCCAAAGAGCAATGGAGAGGGCTATGCTTGGAGTTTCCCTACGTGATCGAATCAGAAATGAAGAGATCCGCAGGAGAACCAAGGCAACCGACTGTCAGCCCGAACAATTGCCAAACTTAAGTGGCAATGGGCAGGACATATTGCTCGCAGAACAGATGGCCGATGGGGCCGAAAGGTTCTGGAGTGGCGACCACGTACCGGAAGACGTAGCGTTGGAAGGCCTCCCACAAGATGGACCGATGACCTAGTAAAGGCCGCAGGAATTCGCTGGATGCGGGAAGCACAGAATCGGTCGAAGTGGCGGTGCTTGAGGGAGGCCTATGTCCAGCAGTGGGCGTCTTTCGGCTGATATGATGATGATAATGATGATATGCTGAGTTATAGGGGTTTATGGATTTCATAAAGGGGGACGAAATTCACATTATTTTTGCGATAGGACGCACCATTTTGCGATAAGAAAAACCTTCTCCCATCACACATAAAGGCAACGCTTGTACAGTCCCTAATATTTCCCATAATTGACTATGATGATGTGTGTTACTATGGGTGTCACCTTGTTTCGCAGACAGAAATTACATAGAATTTCGTTTCGCACCAAAATGTTTCATATTAATTTAGTTCTTATATTTTTATATCGAATATTATTGTTTCAACAACTATTTACTTGGATGAAACATTATTTCACAGAAACACAATTCAATGAATTTTTAATCACATTTTTTTATTTAACAAACTTATCAAACAGTAGAATAATTTTTTAAAGAATATTGTTTGTTCAGTTATTTCAACGAAAATGTAAGAATAGACGTTATGCTATAAACAACAATAGTGTGTGTGTGTGTGTGTAGTGTAGTGTCTAGTAATAACTATTAGGGCACTCCGACCATATAGGTTAGGTTAGGTTAGAACTGTGACCAACTACGCGCGAGCCGAGCGAGCGAAGCGAGCGGTGCCGCGGCAGCGGCCGGCGAGCGCTACATCGGATTTGGTCGCAGTATCAAGATTAGGGCACTCCAACAGATGAACCGCTTTCATATAACTATACTACGGTATATAGTGTGTGTGTGAGTGTGTAGTGTATTGTCTTTTAATATAACTATTAGAGCACTCCGACCTTATAGGTTAGGTTAGGTTAGAACTGTGACCAACTACGAAATTGGTTGCAGTATCAAAAATATAGGGCACTGGGGATTTTATTGGTAATAAGCTTTATACTAACTAAACAGTATGAGAATAAAGAATATTTAATTTGTTATTCTATGATATGAATATCGAAACTTTTAATTTTATTTGTAACAAAAATCAATGATTAAAGTTTATTCAAAGTAAGTATTCTGCGTATTGATTATTCTGTGAAATGATAATATATGAAAAATTTTATGTGAAACGAAATTCTATAAAACTATTTTCTATAAAACAACGTACAACCGTTACTATGACCTGAATGCAGATCTTCTCAATAACTAGACCGCCTTCTTAATAACTGCATTCTGCATGTTTCGTTTTCTCCTCTTCTGATCGTTATTTCTCCTCTACCGATCGTTATGTCTCCTGACAAAGTTTATTCTGTTTATTATGTATAATAATATGTATTTATTAATTATAATTTATTCTTGTATTTTTTTAGTTATTTTCGTGTTATCAATTGATTGATTGTGTATTACGTAATTAGGGTACGGGGCACGTGCCCCGGGCGACACCGTTAGGGGGCGCCAAATTCGAGCATGACAGACAAGTGCACCACCCAGCGCACCGCAACTTTGCAACAAATGAGACGCGCAACAAATATAATCTTAAAGAAGTTTTTCCTAAAAAAAAAAACTATGATACCTACAAAAAATTTCTACAGTCAAAGGCCGATTCTCTTGTACACCGAACTAAACTAACTACAATCACTAAAATTCCTTACTTTTGGCTATGAGAATCTTAAAGCCATTCTGACAAAAAAATCTCTAAATGAAAAAATATTTTGACACATCTAAAATCGAATTTGACAATCGGGTGACGACTCCACGTAGTACTTGTTTGCTCTACCCCGTGAATTTTTTTAGAGCCGGAGGCGCGCAGGGGTTGGCAGCCTCGACGTGTTTTATATGGAATTTTTCACTTTTTGTATGGAAAATATGAAAAATTATTACCAACATGTTGGGATATAGGGGTTTAAGGGTTTCCTAAAGGGGGTCGAAAATTTCATTATTTTTGCGATAGGACACACCATTTTCGAGATATAAGCAAAAGAAAAAAAAATACAATACTGTTTTTGGACTGAGGTCGAAGTGTTGGGGTTTTAGTTCATGCCAACTTACTTTATTCCACACGTTTTTAATCGCGTTTAAAAATAGTCAGATTTATTGGATACACCAAATTTTTAGGTGAAAAATGTCAAACTCAGAATAGCAAAATTGCCATTTTCACTAAACTAATAACTCAGTGCAATCTATTTTTAGTCTAGTTTAGAGGCATTTGTGACAAGAGAATCGGCACCAAAATATAACTAGCAGACCCGGTAGGCAGACGTTGTCATGCGACAACAGCGCCTCCCAACAGCGCGTCCAACTATAGCTAAGAACCATCCAAGTGACACAAAAAGAATTGAAAAAAAAACATCTAAATCAGTCAAGCCATTTAGCATAAGAAGAATTACAAACACACGCACACCGATATTTTATTTATTGCCAGGAATGTTCTTAAAAAACAAACAAAGTATTTAAAATAATATGCGGGTCAAAATATGGTAGTCGGCGTACAATTTCAGATTTGCCTACGATTCCTTCTCTTAGGACTAGGAATCTTAGGCAAAACATGCGACATACGTGCGCATGTCTGCGCCTTTGTCTAGTCTTTGATCGTCGTTTTAGTGTAGTGCGCCACCGTTGCACGTTTTACGTATTGGAGAGTAGGGCGTTTAGCTCCGCCCACATGCACAAGGTCAGTGAGCCTACTATACACCTTAACGTACTTATTATGCATAAATAAATACCCCGATGGTCTAATTAGATGTCTGGTGAAATGACTAGAACCTTAGAACATTGAATTCTATCGTTAACAGAGTATGTTAATCTAGTCATAACCATACACACACAATTTATGCGTCCATGAATATTAGCGTGGAATCTATCTGAATTATTACAGCAGACGTTAATTTAATCTATTCACAACAATGCCTTTTAGAGTAAGGGTAATTAATAGATTTAGATCGACCATATCTTGGGCCCTAGATCTACGAAATCGCCTTGAATTAAGTAAAGTTGGGAAGGTCGCTTTGTGACTTTGATTTTTATCAGTGTTTGAAAGTAACTATAAAACGAATTTAAATATAAAATATAGTACTTCATTACATGTATTTTTAAAATAAAATATAAGCTATCTTCTATCTAAAAAAGTAAAAATAAAAATTGTTACGTTTTACTACATGTGCTGTTTAATAAACCTTACAAATATATAACAAAGTGACAAGTAAATAACTTATAATTATCACAATGTAAATGCTGTTTATTAAACATTTACATATATTATGTAGAAAATGCCTGTAGATTTCGATGACAAAATGTCGCTGTTGCCGTCAATGACATTTACTTATCATCACTAAACATCACTACTCGTTGCGTCGTACATCTAATATTTTAATTTCTTTTGTTGAGGCACAAAATAAATTGTAAACTTTAATCACATTGTGAGACCACCTGTCAGAATTATACTACAATTTACAAAACATTATTATGTAAACCTGTAATTACAATTATGTGTTCAATAAAGTAGTTTTTCCTACAAATATGTAAACTGACAGTTGTAAAATGAAAATGTTTATTAAACAGAAATAGGTAATGTGAAATTGTAGGTACAATTTTGTAAATTTTCCACCATGACTTCTTAACTTGTATTTTTTTATTCAACAGAAACTTGTAAAATTGTAGCCTGTTATCTACAATTTGTAAGTTTTATTAAATAGAGCCCAGGATCAGGTAGTAATAATAAAAGTGACAATGGTTGGTTATAATCATTTAGATATTGATTCATATAACAGCTACATTTCGTACAGTAGAAATATTCCTGAACATAGCTAGTCCCATGTTTAATAAACCCCTTTAAAAAACAACCTCACCAACGCAGCAAGATAGATAGACAGCCATCTTGATTACTACAAAGTTCACGAATGTTGTAACTCGTCCGCGGGTCCGCTGACTTGAATGTAAAATGAGGTCGTAAAGTCCCCACCCCCTCACACCGCCAGCGTCGGATTCAAAATAAATAAAATGCTAATCCGTTCCCGTTTTACTGTCGAACTTCGGCCAATAACGTTGATCTCCATTCTACACCGCGAGGTGCCCTTAAGTGATATTGTGTAAGTTCCCTCGTAACATCCCCTCTACCGTTGTTTACTTTCTGCGACACTTTTGTTGTAAATACCATTGTTTTGATGACTTTCCGCTTGACCCGACCTTTTGTTTTGCATGAAATGAAGATAATATAAGGATCTTTAACTGAGCACTTTTGGTAACGATTTTTCCACAAATAAAGCGTTTAATGTTGATACCAAGGATAAAGCTTGATTTTTGCATAACCGGCTACGACCGGGCCTCTGTCTACCGTATCCAGCGGATTTTTGTGACCTTCACTAGGTTGTCGGTCTACCTTGTGAGATAACGCTGCACTGTTTTATCACCTCATTATTCTAGAGCCCTTATCCCAATTTATTTGGGGTGACCAAAGCCTGTGTTTTACTTCCATACAGGTCTATTAGCCGCCACATCTCAGTAGTCATACCCTGTTGCAATATTAAATCTTTTTTTGCATAATTTTGAGTACCTTTCTACTGTTTCCTTTATTCTTTTACTCTCGTACCTACCTAACTTTACTGAGACATAAACCAGCTTGAACATAGACACTTCCTCTATTGAGAACTATGGAAGTCTGGCACATACAAATTCTTAGCGTTTCTTCAGAATGTTGAATACATCATTTCCGCAAACGCAGTGCGTAGTTATTGTAAGTGCTCGTATTGTCATTTGGTACAAAGCTCGAGGAGTTATCTATCTAGCCAGCGTTGTCTGTGGTCGTAGTGAAAGCGATGAGGCACTTTCGATTTTCTTTTTGAAGTGTTTTCGGAATAAATTTAGGATTTCTCTAGAGATTATCCCTCTATGTGTTTCTGTAGCTGTTATTTGTGGATCTTTGACAGTTGTTACGGGTCGCCCGAAAGTCCGAAAGTCTGACAACATTCTTACCAAGGGGTATTGTATTACCCAGTTACTGGGTTTTGGAGGCCAGATAGGCAGTCGCTCCATGTAAAATAATAGCATTTAGCTCCATTCGGTTAGACTGGAAGCCGACCCCAACATAGTTGCGCGAAAAAGCTAGGTAGATTGATTAAATTTTTCTGAAATATTGAGTTAATTTTCGAGTATATCATGTCGTTCTAAGTTTTCCCAGAATTACGATTCAATAAAACTAAAGCTTTCTTATTTATTTCATGGAAAACCAGTTATCTTAACTAGGTAATCACTTCAGGGAAAACACCTGCTTTCCTATGAAATGGCTAGGCTTTCATGAATATTTACGCTTATTGGTTCAAGTACCTATTTATATTTCCGTCTTAAAGCTTATATTTTTACATAATAAATAAAAGTTTTATTACAGTAACGCTGTCTATGGCACTTAGACCATACGCACAAAGAGTGCCTTTCACTTTGCAAGCGTGTTTTTCATTTGCGAGAGAAGCGCTCTATTGTCGCCGCGAACTATTCATTTACGAATACTTAGGGATGCTAACGTGAACAAGGATTATAAGCCTCTGATCAACTGTCGTTTTTAATGGAACAATGTTTATTTGTTAAGCAGACCAGCAGGTATGTGCTAGATCACAGTTTAATGGTGGTTTACGAACCTGGCGATCGAAAGGGATAAATGTTATTATTATTATATTATAGAATTTTAAACTTGACATAGCTCGTCACAGCTTGCATATTTAATGGTAAAAACCACAGTACAATTATATTCAGACACTTCTTTGTTAATACTATAAGCATCTACGTAAGTTTCTTCATATTTTAACTTGGGGTTGCTGAGAGTTGTTCTACGGCAATATAAAATTGAAGTGTCTGTACTCTTAACTTTTCATGGTACTTTTTTTTTAAAGTATGTACAAATTGAGTACATATTGGGTACAAAAGTATTATCAACTAATATATAGAAAAACAGGTGGTGGGGTTGCTGGGGAGCATGACGAAGTTTTTCAGACAATTAGGTATATTTCTACGCGGCTATCAATTTCTTCAGCGTTTACCAGTACGTAGGTATCAAGGTGTGCAGGATAACGCTGTACTTATGTACAGTATCTTTTGCGTTTTTAATCTAGAATGTGTACACTAACTTAGTGTCACTAAGTACCTATTTATCTAACGATAAATAAATATATTTACATTCATTCCGAAAAAAAAACCTAAGTAACGGTGGGTATGATTTGTGCTTGCTCTTATTATAAAAGATGTTGGAAAAAATTAGGTAAATATTGGTATGATATTACGTAGGTAATCCTAAAACTTATCAGGCAGTGTTCTCGTAAAAGGCACGACATGGTGACCTTACTTTGTCATTCAAAGTTTATTTATACTTACCTTTGTCAAGTACAATTGTGTGGGCGAGCCAAAGGGACTGTACCCCATGACTTTTCCTTATTCATCTCTAATATGCAATTTCAACGTAAATTTCATCCTTTTATGTTCCAAAATTATTTGATTTCTTGCTCTGATGGCATTGAGATGCCGTAATAAATTGTTAAATGCGATTAATAAATATGCTATCTCGGATTCTCGTTCTTCATTCGATTTTCACTTTTTTCCCTGAGCACAATTGTCATTTTTTTTATTTCTATTCCAAATGCAAATTGAGTTTGAAACTTCGTTTGGCGAATTTTGCGAGGCGTGTGCTGACATCATTCACAATTCCTTTGTGATGTTATGGCTGATGAAAGTTGTTTTTTCCTCTTTCATTTATTGTTTCGGACAGTGGATTAGGGTTTCGGAATTATAAATAACTTAGTTTTGGGGCCTCTGCTTTGATGTTGGTTGTTAGTATTCTGGGAAAGGATTTGCTTTATATATATTAGTTTTATTTCGAGTGATAGTAGGTAACCTGTAAGTATCTTATTTCAAGTTACTCTATCCATTCTATTTCGTAAAGACCTTGTTACTAAAAGTGGGAAACACATAATATTAAAGGTAAAGTAGGTAGTTCACAGCACTTTTTCGTATCCTTCACTAGACACTATGACAACCAGCATCCAAAATAATTATAATTAGGAAGACAAAATAATTAAGAACTAGAAGCCAAAACTACCAATAATGCGAAAATGTCCCTTTGTATAGACAAGTGCTTATGAAGGATGAAGCTCACGGCACAAGTCACACTCGACCGGCTCCCAGTCTATTCTGACTAGCACGGATCACTGGCTCCCCGACTACCTATCAAAAGTTATCTCTCACCCACAGACCGAATCTGCCCCTCACCCTTATGTTAATGACGTTATTTTAACCCTTCATGCTGCTTATATTATGTTTCTATTATACTTTAGTTCGTACACGAATACTAAACTAAACCCTGTTGTTTTACTCTGTTGTAACGAACTGTTGATTTTCGCGTAACTTCATGTAAATAATGCGAATATTTAACCAGATCTGCTGCTTTAGCTTTAAAGGGAAGGAAACTAAGTTACGGCCAATTTTCCTTGGTCATAAGAAAACTTTTCTATTTAAAATAAGAAAATAATACGCGGGTTTCGTGTTTCTTTGCTTTTTGGGTTGATGAGGCAATCAGTCAGCGAGGATGTTATTTCTTTCTATTTGATGTTGAGTTTCGACACGGAAGGCTGTGGCGAAAGTTAAATGAAGTTATTTTGTCCTGTCCATGTTATGATGGGATCTAGAGTTTTGGACCGCCCGCTACCTCGGGGCTTACAATCATGTGTCAAGTTGGGTCACACTCACACCTACGATGTTTTTTTGGTTAATTAACTAAATTAACAGTTACACCACCACATATGAACTACGCATCAAAGACATGACGTCACACAAATCCTGCTTCGCGCAGTTATAGTTTACCGCCCGAACGAAATACGTATACATAAAATTATCCGAAATCAACTTACGGGTAGTTGCCCACCATCATAAAACCCGTCTGGTCGGAGGATCCTCCCTTTTCTATGGTGGATAAGTGAACTTTATACCTTGTTCCACATACCTCTAAGTCTAAAAGGCAATGCGGTAGTGGGGCGCGTCATTTTAGAGTGGACAAACTATAGCTTGTTCGACTGTACTTGACTGTACCTACGTAGTACACATTTTTGCGATGAATCTTCTAACGCAGGTACATCTAACTGCCAAGATAGTTTAATCTTGGTAGTTCCATGTAGGTACAGACGATCCCGACAAATTAAAAACCTAAGTCTGAACAAAGTTTAAAAGTTTTTCAAAGAAGTTGATTTTGCGGAAACAAATTACCGGGAAGGGGGGGGGGTCTCCTAACCGGTAGTTTTACCAAGAATTAACGACATTTTGCAAAAGTTATAAGCAACTAACTTTGCACTTAATGGTGCCCACGAAACGATAATTGAAAGAGACTTTCGTCTTTCGTAAAGATTTTCTTACCCTTAAATAAAACCTTGTTACTAACCGCACTTAGTATCTCACATAAGGGGGTTCTTAACCTGATATTTTTCCGGATAACAATGTATCATACATTTAATTTTAGCTTTTTCGTGCCATCTGAAAATGCCACATACAGTGCGGAACATGGAAAAACAATTTTAGAATACAGTAATTAAAAAGCTTTTTTTAATAGTAAAAGTGCTGACAGTAAAACAACTTCGGCGAAAAGCATAGTTGTGTCATAAAATTCGAACCATGATTGAAATGGTTTATTCCAATTTATTTAATTTATTCGCCTCTTCAAAAGCAAGCAGATTACAAAGCTTAGTTGAGAACGACGCAAACTCAAAGTAAAAAGTGAGACGTTTTGTCCAAGTAAATTACTGGAGGGGCTAACGACTGTGAATCCAACGGTTTGGTTGGATACCTAATCGCCTTAATTGAACAGCTCTAGTTAAATAGTATTTGAACTTTGTTCTACAAAGAGAACATTGACGTAAACCTAAATGTACCTATGTAATTGTACACTGTGACAATAAAAAGGAGAATTTATTCAATGCTATAGCAGTATTTACACGTATTTTATTCGAGGGAGAATTATATAGTTGCTGTTTCGCTGTCATTCATCACAAAATACGTTTTTGAAGCACATAAACAGGGTGTACAAAACCCCTTTAAGAAACCGTTACCTATGCATTCTGTACATCAAACTAAGTAAGTGCAAAAATAAATGCTGGGACACGACTTTTATTTTTGGTGTGAAAATTCACTGATTAAGTGATTAGATACGGTAGTTCGCAATGTAACGCACGCATTGTGTTTATGGGTGCATGCAACGGTACAGAGATCAGGTCTATAAGACCTTTAATAATATTTTATATGTAACCAAAAGGTTCCCAGATATGATTCGGTACAAAAAAGAAATCATAATAACGGGAAGAACAAGTGACTCACGGTTTCGTTAAGGGTTAAATATCTATACTTCTCTACTTATATATACTTATACTTATATACCTATTTTATTTTTTAATATTAATTAATTAATATATAAAGCTGAAGAGTTTGTTTGTTTGTTTGCTTGAACGCTCTAGTCTCAGGAACTACTGGTCCTAAAAGAATTTTTATTTCATTGTTTTATAGCCCATTTATCGAGGAAGGCTATAGGGTATCTATCATCACGCTAAGACCAATAGGAGCCGAGTAAAAAGAAAAAAGGCAGAAATAATGCTAACGATGGGATGCGACGCGATGTGTCGGGGCCGCAATTTCACGCGAACGAAGTCGCGGGTGAATCTAGTCTTAGTATAATCGGAAAGGACTCGTCTTTGTCGGGAAAATTAAGTGAGTGTAACGTAGTCAGAAAATCTAAGGGTCGGGCCACACCTGCCGAACGTTCCGCGGCAGAACGTTCGGTTGAATACGCTCCTAATGTTTTGCAAGTTACCTATGACACATCAGCCGAACGTTACGTCCATAGAAATATGACGCGACGGAGCGTTCCGCCGCGGAACGTTCGGCAGGTGTGGCCCGACCCTAAGAGTTACGCGATAGAAAGAGAGGCAACTTCTAGGTGAATATAACTGTAGGTAATTAGTGCGACCTGAATTGCACTTTATTCTGTCGTAGCAAGAATCGCTATTTATTTAAATGATTTTGGGGAGTGAATCTTCTGTACGTCGTGTACTATTATTGTATTCTGTGGCTATAATGTGTGTTTCAATTAAGATATATCTTAAGATACACCCGTTAAATCTGTTACTAAGTTATAGGAGGGACACTATCCTAAAATAGCCTCTATGTTCAAGTGACTATGGTCTAGTATATCCTTGTAACTTGTTAACCCTGGGCTCTGCTTGCATATCTAATCGTATTCACTTCGACACGAGCTATTCTTGTACAAAGAATAACAGCTCAATCGAAGTAGGTACACATTTATTTATTAGATATCTTCAACGTGAGTAAGTAGCCATTGATTGATATTTCTCGAAACGTAGAAGACACGGATAATATTTTTGTGCGAAACATTTGAAATGAAGATATCAAAATGATTGTTCCTTTCAATATTTTCATAAAGATTTTATATCCCTTAATACCCCTTTTGTGTGGTTTTTTGTTCTGCTTCCTCAAAGGACTGAAACGTTTAATTTAGACACGGAAAATTATTATGAAGGTAAACCGTGGTGAAACGAATATTTATTTTATAGGCATCATTATTAATTTGGTATATCAAGATAATGAAAAACCGGCCAAGTGCGTGTCGGACTCGTACCGTATTTAGATCGAGCAAAAAACGCCGAAATAAACTCTTTTATTGTATGGGGAGTGGGCGACCCCCTTTAGTTTATTAGCTTTATTTACCTACATTTTATTATTTGTTTTAATATAACAACAAATAACATATTACCATATTGTGTCGCTATTTCCACTATAAGCGGCAATAGCGACAAAATATGGTAATATGTGAAAATGTCAACCACCTATTACGGTTCATGAGATACAACCCGCTGACAGACGGACAGCGGAGGCTTAGTAATTGGGTTCCGTTTATCACCTTTCGGGCACGTAACCCTAAAAATCAAATGAATAAGTGCAAAAGATCTTATTTATTTATTTATATATACTTTATTGTACACCAGAAAATACATATAAAAAAAAAAAAAATTACACTACAAAACATATAATGGGCGGCCTTATCGCTTCCTGCGATCTCTTCCAGGCAACCTTGGAATGGACAGTGATTGCGTGGACATAAAAATGGGGTTGTCATTGGTGCAAAATAATAATTATATATATAATATATATGCTATATAATATATACATTAATACATACATACATAATAAATATATAAGAGTATTTCTTCTTCGCAAAAGATGACGAATAGGTACACCAACTTTATTTTTACTATACAAACTAAAATCATATTAGAGTAGAAAGGCATCAATGAGAGGTTTCTTTTTTTTTCGTTTTTTTTTAAGCTTTTTTACAGAGCCAACATTTTCTGGATACTAATAAGCTCTCGCTCTTGCCAAATTTCTTTTGAAAGCCATCTGTTTCTCGTCTTGATTTACTCTTAATTCACAAAAAAAACGGCCAGTTCCGATTCTTCATCAGTTTGACACCTGGCCCTACATCTGCGTAACCTCATTAAACAGCCTTCACCCAGTTCCTGAGTTCCCCTCATAATTTCATTACGCATGTAATCAAATTCTGTTAGTTGGATTATATTTCTATCGCTTCATCAAACCGGCTGGCTTTTGTTGGCTGAATTATTATTTAACATTGCTACCGGCATTGTTCTGTGGGGAAGCTACAGGTAGTTTGGGAATATTGTGTATAATTATAAAACGTGAAATTTGAATCACAGTTTTGCTAGAACAAACGTTGTTCAGACCATGGTCTACTACCATTCTATAACAATCAATTAAAAAAAAAACGTCAATGGTATTTTAAAAAAAACACAAAAAAGACTGATTTATTTATTAAAATTTCGGTCCGCATTGGCCGGACATCCTTGTAGTCCACGTGGACACCTCATAACTCTTTTGAATGCCATATTGCTACCGCGATGAGTCCTTAGATGATACGGTTAATGTTTGAACACGTTTGAGAAACATAAGACTTATTTGAGAACGCCTAGTTTAGTTTGTTTTAATAACATATTGGATGCTATAGAATGATAGTAGACCATGGTCTGAACAACGTTTGTTCTAGCAAAACTGTGATTCAAATTTCACGTTGTATAGGCATGAATATTGGTTCGGTTGTGTTGGCTTCATTTGATGAAAACAGTAAGATATTGTCTTAATAACCTCAAGAAATGAAAGCAAACTTGGTAGACTGAATGATGATTCTCGAAGGTGAAGATCCAGTTATTGTGGTGCTATTTGGTTAAGGTCTCTGTCAGGTGCAGTCAGCCTCAAGAATGATGTAGGATATTATTATGTCGTAGGCAGATTTTATGATTCGTCATTATACAAATGCCGTCCGTTTACAAACGCTCGCAGTTTTACAAAATGCCGAAGGCAAATTGGCAACTCGTTCAATTGTTATAATTTCGACATTGATTGTTATTGTAGGGGGTCACCTTACAATAACAATTAATGTCGATCAACCTTAAAACACAGTTTGGACAAATTAGACTTTATTATAGCAATCAGGTACCTATGAAGACTAAAAATAAGAGTAATAGTATATTATAATACGAAAGTTCTTTGAACGCGTAGAATTTTCATTGTTTTCAATATTTTTATTTCTTTCATTTTATTCTACTCGATGTAATTTTTCTTGTTTTGATTAGCAGCGACGCGCATGGTAGGAAATAGAACTAACTTTTTCAATTTGTCGCGGAATTTTGTAAACGGCGTGTGAATTGCCCATCAAATGTTGTGGCATATTATTGTAGTGACTAGGCAATTTGACTGTAGAATTCATTTAGTAGTCTACAGTCTTTGATCTATAATATTCTATCAATTTCTAGCCACAAAATATATTAAACATTGGGTACTCAATTGTAGCTAATCATTGATACAGACGTGTTAAGGAAAATAAATTATAGACAATCAAAAGATTTTGGTCGATACATTTTTATTTTATGCTAACTGTACTAAGTTGTGGATGAAACAGAACGTTTTACAATTTTCATAAATAATTACCCAGCAAAGTTACGTTCTGCTTTGGAATGAAATTGCAGTTCCATTTATGATTTTATATCTTGAGCAAGAATTATGAAAGCTACCGCGCGGTTAGTTTCCTCGTACGATCTAAGCGAAAATTTATTATTTGAATGAAATTCTGCAACAGACGTTACTCCGCTCCAATTTCTTACAACACGTAGGATAAAGCTTGTCATCCCCATTTAGAGAAATCTAGAAAAATATGTAATAAAATTATAAGTATAAGTAGAGGTGTAGCCAAACTATATCTGGATTCGAATAAAATGATTAAAAACACAGAGCTAAAATCTGTCTAATGCTGACACTCTTAATTGAGGGTAGTCAGACTTTAGGACATTTGACTGTCAGTGGCACGTCATAGGTTTAATATTATAGAGGTTCGTTATTTAGTTGGATACTTTAATCAGAAATATCTTTGCTATAAACCGCGCACAATTTGCTCTCCATAAGTACGATGGCAAGTTTTATCAGGGAGGTCAAATGGTTTGCTTTGTATAAAAGTTGTATCAAAAAAGTGTTTAAAGCTAGGATAGCTTCTTTTAAGACAATTAAGAACTACTAGAAAAAGAAGAGTTTTTCTTTGTCTTGCCCTTAATCCTAGCTTAGCTTTAGGTTTGAATTGGCAAAAAAATGGGTGTTAATTATATTTTAAAAAGCTGTCGTATAAATCAGAACGTGGCAAATAATCTACCAGCTGTTATACGAAAAAGCTCAATCCAAACACAAACCCCTACATTCCTTCTAATGAACAAATAATAAGTCCAACAAAACCGATTTCAAACTGTGAAAATATTAATTCATGTAAGTAATCGGCTTTTAATGCAGCTAGCTAGCTTTAAGCCTGAGCTTAGGTAGCCTATCGTCTCGCATCAAAGCGGGCTGTGAAGTGCATCCGATTGAGTTCATTTTTTACGCCGCAGGTGCATTTTTCATACTGGCTGGTTTCAACGCTATTATGAGATTATAAAAAGAGAAAAAGTGCGTCACAAAAGGGGTAATAATAAATAGATCGCTGTTTAGCTAAAAGATAAAGTCGTGTAGGGTTCCATATGTCCGAATGAAAAATGGAACCCTTATATTCGTTCCATTGGTGAGTTTGTCTGTCTGTCCGTCTGTCACAACCAATTTGCTCTGAATCTAATGAACCGATTAAGTTGAATTTTGGTACACATATCATTTCTACAAGTGAAACAGGTGTTACGTAAATAAATCAATTTTGAATATGGGGTTCAGTTTTGGGAGACAAATCAATCTTCCTAGCCTTTTCCCAACTATGTTTGGGTCGGGTTCCAGTCTAACCGGATGCAGCAAAAAACCAGTATTTAACATGCAGCTACTGCTTATCTGACCTTCACAACCCAGTAACTGGGTAACACGATACTCCTTGGTACGACTGGTTGTCAGACTTGGGCTTCTAACTACCCGTAACGACAGTCAAAGATCTACAAATGTCAGCCGGGACCAATGGCATAACGTGCTTTCCGAGGCACGGAGGAGTCTCGGCATGTAAAGATGGTCATCCATCCACGGACCAACCCTGGCAAGCGTGACGTAATGTTATGGATCGACCCGTGCGGTTGTTATTTCTTAGATTTCTTAGACACGAGCTCCTCAGTTTTAAGAAACAAATAAGAAAAAAACAAGTTTTGCACCCTGTATTGTGTGATATATCAAATATATCAAAGGGCTTACTGTGAGGGTCTTAAGTATATTTTTCTTATAATGTAAAGTTATTTAAGAAAAAACCCCCGACACAAACAAAATCCTTTAAAAAGTTTCAAAATAAAATATTATACTGGCCCTTTATGTTTAATATAATTTGTAGTTAATATTTTGTCGTCGCATCGGGGGTCGACGAATGAAAATATCTTTTCTACAATAGCATGCCGACCCCCGATGCGACGACAAAATATTAACTACAAATTATATTAAACATAAAGGGCCAGTATAATATTTTATTTTGAAACTTTTTAATTAAAGGATTTTGTTTGTGTCGGGGGTTTTTTAAATTTTTAATTTAACTTTTATTTCCTGCTTTTTAAACTTTATTGTATACTAATTACTAGTACATACGCTACGATCGACACGTGCCTCGCATAAATCTGCGCAACTGTGCATATTTTTCCTACAGTCAAGTTAGTTACTAATTAACCCTGATTTATTTTTTCTTCTCCATATCACACCCTGATAAATATATATCTATAACCTATTTATTGAGACCATTCCAATGAGCCCAAACACGATACCACTGCTGTAAGTTGGTGAGGAGTTGGGTATCCTGCAAGTACCAGGTAATGCTGCAGCATCAGTTCAAGGTAACTATGTTATTCTAATACCATTGAAATAACAGATTACCAAATTTAGACTCAATCAGATCTGTGGAAGATGCTCAAATCCATTCATCAATTAGAAAAGACCTGATAATCTTCAAACGGCTGAATAGATTTTCTTGAATCATACCTAAGAACACTCCCGATCAAGTCACCTTTCGAACAAAACAAAAATAAACTAAATCGGTTCAACCGCTTGGGAGCTACGATGCCACAGACAGATACACAGATACACAGACACACAGATACACAGATACACACGTTAAACTTATAACACCCCTTCGTTTTCCGTCGGGGGTTAATTAAAAATAGATTAAAATTGGCCATTCCCCCATCTCTAAAAGTACTGAGCCTGAAATAAAAATAAAAAAACTCAGACAATAGTTGTACTGTACTTATAGATTAGAGGAAAACGAAGTCTATGATCTTAAAATAACATGGTAAATCTTCCGATATTGAACGTACAAACTTATATTTGCAGTTGGAATGTATTGCAAATAAATGATTATGATTATGATGGTTATGATGGGAGAAGATGTTTGTCAACTACAATGTTTATTCTTGGGATTATTCATCCCAACTACGGAACCCTTCATTCTTCAAAGTTATAACCTTCAGATTTGCTATACATTTTCGAGCTTTAGTGTTGGCACAACTTCGCGTTTATTAATAAGCGGTATAGAGTTTTAATTTGCTAAGAAGGAAACAGATAAATACTTACCTAAATTACTACCTCGTTGCTCTATGCCGCAAGCACGAATGCAGAGCGTAAGTGTAGCGGCACACCTGCGGAACGTTCGGCGCGGAACGTTCCGTCGCGTCATGTGACGCTTGCTCATGAACCGACGTAACGTTCGGCTGATGTGTCATAGGTAACTTGAAAAACATTACGAGCGTATTCAACCGAACCTTCCGCGCCGAACGTTCGGCAGGTGTGGCGCGAACCTAAGGTTTTTTTTCGATCAGGTCGGGTTGTGCAATTGGGTTTTTCTATCAGGAACTTCTTAGTATTATTTATTAGTAGTAGCCCAAACCACTAACAGACGGATGTCTGGCCGCTGCTTAGATCTTCTGAGAATACAGGCGTGATTTTATATATAGTACCATTCTATTATAAAGCAGTCCACTGCTCATATATTTTCACCACCTTTGTTCAAAAGCTGAATATTGCAACAATTTTTTTTTTCTTTTCGTTTCAACAGTTCGTCTATACTGTCTGGGCCCAGTAGGTGGCCGCATTTATCGCAGCACGACCCGGAACAACTACCTACAGGTCATACAAATATTTTTTCCGTGTAGGAATCGAACCCGCGACTTGCAGCGCAGTAGTCAATCGCTTAACCACTGCGCTAACCGTGCCGTCGAAATTGGGACACTCTAGCAGATAAGGCGTAGTCTGTTCAGGAGCACCGCACTTGCACTGGATGTTGGGGCAACAAACGGGTTCCAGATAATCTATTATTCACCAAAACCGTCAATAGGAGTACCGGGATGATCCTTCTCTCACCCCGTTATCACAATACACACAAAATTGTGTCGCCCCACTTCACGTGTACTTTGTGAATGTCATAAAAGTTCGTGAAGTATGTTTAACGAGGAACACTACAGACCCTCGCTGTTTGCCGACTTGTGATGCTTTTACTTACGTTTATCTTGCGTTTGTAATATCTACACATATACACATACATCCCTACTTAAAGACCCTACTCGCACGACACAACTTCCTTGCCGCAAGTTAAGGAATACTGATCGTATGATCTGCAAGTAGTTATTCCGGGTCTGGCTGTTTGTAAACGCAACCACAATACAGGAGAAATTCCTAGTGTGGGCAACGTTTTAAAATAATAAATAAATGTCGATAGCCTTCTTTGAATATCGCAGGTTTCTGGACGGACAGTTTCTAGCAGTCTCCTTAATACAAACCTTAAATTCATTCATTCTTTCACTGACAGCCAGCGCACAGCCTAGTCCGCTGGGTCCAAAAATATTAAAGTTTGCACAAGAGTTCCATATAAATTTATAGCAAAACTGAACATTCAGGAAGGAATTTTGAAAATTCACCCCCTGAAGACATTAAATAGGGAACGAAAGTTATTTATAGAAGTTCGTAATTTCTGCCGATAAGAAATTACATCGGGTACGAGACTTGTTTGATAGAAAATGGAAGGGTTGAATGTTAAATGGTAGTTCTAAATAATACATCTATAGTTAAACCACCTTTGGAGTAATTATCTCCCGCATGTAGGAAAACTGCGTTTTGCATCAGGCCCTTGATCCAGTCACTTATGTATCACTGTTGTTCGCGACGAGGCGTCACCGTCAATTTTAGCTTGTTTAAAATCATTAATTTTAACTTAGCTTAAAATCTTGTATGTATAGGATAAGTATTTCTTCGCAATATGCGTAATAATAGCATGTAGTATGTAGATTCCTTGTTATACGCAATAATGCGTCATCAAAATATTTTGTTAGAAAAGACCTTTCTATTTATCCGGATGTTGAAATACCAAAAATCTGCACACCTATAAAAGAAAAACTAAAGTTGCAATAACGCAAAACAAAATAATACAAGTTGTGGGCAACGCCTATACTAACTCAAAAATGAAAATAGTATAGGTATTAGTAATGCTATCTAGCAGCTAGACACCATCCAAATATCAAATTTTTACTAAAAAAGGTAAACAAAGCCCTTGCACTCATTGATTAGGTAGGTTAGACAGATATAACGTAAAATCATTTATGGCATCCAGGTCACCTAGACCGAGACCTAGCCCTGGACCTAACTTCTAGAAATCTAGCCCTTCAGGATACCTATTTAATCGAGTTAGAATGCCGCAAAGCGGATTTGTAAAAATAAAGGCTACCCTACCTGTATTCAGAGGCCTATAACTGGCTGAAAAATCTAGATACAATAAATAAAATACTAGATTTCTCTAGAGGAATAGACTAGCCCGAGTGTTCTTTTGGTATGGTGGAAATCGGATCAGAACTTTGTCTGAAAAGTCACTTGCAAATAATTAAATATTTATTTAATCATTTTAATACCGATAATCCTGAAATATCTTTTCAACAGGAATAGTCAGAATCCTGGAAGAACCCTCATTAGAAAGGGGGCAATTTTGTGAATCTCATGATGTATAACATGATGTATATAGCTATTGAAATAAGTGTGTTTAGCTATAAGAAATGTAATTTTATAAGAATTTAGAAAATAATAAAGTTTCGAAAACAGGAGGCGATTCATGGGTCTCTATAGGGTAAAGGGCGCTACCAGCTAAGCTAACACGCCATCTCTAGAAATTGTAGTCATCAACATGGAAACTAGTTCCACCTAACAAGTAATGCAGTAGTCCTGAGGAGTCCTGAAATCGTGTCCTGAATAGTTATGAAGACTTATCAATAAACAGTGTAATCATTCCTGCCGAGCCCGTTTTCCTTCAAAAGGTCGAGTGCATATCCATGTGAGTATTCGAAAATAACTAGCAAAAACTTCGGTTTAGGACGTCAGCGCCGCTTGGACCAGGATAGCCTTACAACCTACCTGAACCCGTATCCAGCGATCACGCCCGTCCGGAATAACTGTTAACTAAATCATAGTTAGAAAACATGTAAATCAAAAAATCGGTGCCTTCAACCATTTAAAACAAACATACCTCTAGGACTCAACTTGTACAACCATGTAACATGTAATGTGCGTAATTTCCGTCGCTCTTAGCGACACGCGACGTTTTCCTAACACACCTACACAACCACCAATTACGCGTAAGCAGTCCCTTGTGCAGACCGCCTAATTCTAAATTATGGGCCAGTTTTTGTAACCTCCGGGCCTTTGGCACAATGTGACGTTTTAGGGTCTTTGTATACTTACAAAGACACTGACAAACCCTATAAAGCAGAATCTCTTACTAGAGATTCTGCTTTATAGGGTTTGTCAGTGTCTTTTTGTTGCCTTTCATGTGCTACAAGGTTCGTGGTTATTCTATTTTTACTAGGTCTCCATCTGGTGTTATTTTAACTAAGGATCAGATGTCAGATAAAAAAAAAATTAAATGAAAAGTCAAAGTAAAAGAAAGAAAGAAAGAGAAAGAAAATGCGTTTATTGGCATTACAATAAAACAAAACACCTTATAACTAAAAAATAACAAAACAGAAAACAATTATTATAATGCCAAAAGGGCCTCAGCTCAGCATAATGTCAGATGGCTGCACAAAGTGTGCCACCTGACGCTGATTTTCAGCTGCAACCCACGAGTGCCATACGCTTGAATCTGAAAGACAGGGAAGTGAGTGTCCAATCTAATGAATTACATAATAAATTAAATGTAGTCTTATGTAGTAAAAGATCATCAGACAAAATCAAATAAAATGTTGTGACAGGACAGACGTGTATGTGTGGTGTGTCGTAAAAGAGAAACAAAAATAAATAAATAAATACCCACTATCTGTGTCATAAAAACTAAAACTATCAAGGCAAAATAGCATGACTGCATTGTTCTTGTAAGCTATGAAACGGAACGGATTTTGATGCGAATCCTAATAAAGAGAATACCTTCTAATTCATGACAATTTAAGAAATTGATAAAATGTATATAAATTCAAAATTAAACAAACAGTCGGCGGTGACGTTGTGACGTCGTACCATGAGATATTTAAATGATTAATGGTTAATTAAATAATGATTAATTAAAATAAAAAATAATACAATATAAAATAAAATACAAAAACAATAAAATTCAATATTGGCATTATATTAATGGCAACATTCCGTTCAGTTTGCATTTCGACTCGCGCGCCGCCCCGGCACGGTAGACGGTAGAATAACTAAGCCATATCTTAGAAATAAGTGCCTACAGCCGCGCGGTACGTAAACATGCGATAGGGCTGCCCGCCTCCAGTATTTTAATTACATTTGCCTACTTTGTGTTTCCATTTAGTTTTGTGATTGTAAATATACTTTTTTTATCTACACAAATAAATAAAATACTTTGTGAATTGAATAACAAAACAAAACACAAATGCCCGAGGTTTTAAAACAAGCGTACCTACCGTATTAATTCATGAACCTATAACTACCTATTTCACTCGTGTTATCACTTTCCTTTACTCTATTCACTTTATTTATTAATCCAGACATCTTTTTTTCGGGAGATAAAAGGAAATACTTATCCATTAAAAATACACACAATAAGTACCTACCTACCAGTAAGTAAAATTATTTTATAGTAACACTATAAAATAATTTTGTTGTTGTTGTTTGTTAATAATAATACCCTTCAAAGTTTCCAGGTAATCTAAAAAAAGTTATCTCTGGATGCGTTATTGCCAAATTCATGCAACCAAAAACAGCAACAATATATCCTACTCGTCATATTAAATATGTACAATTTATTTTTAGTGTAAAAATCGCGCGGTTATTGTTAAAAAACAACACACCGTTCGTTCGTCACTGCGGCACAGACGCGACTGTCTGCGTACCTCGCGCATACCTCGATCGAGGCGCGTAGGTATAGCTCGCGCTTCGTCCGTTTCTATGAAGTTGGCCTACCGTCTACCGTGGCCCCGGCTTCTATTACCTAATCTGTGCCGCTGTGCGCACAGCTGTCAGAAAACTATTTGTATGACTATGACGTATTGACAATGATTGACATCTGTGATCTGGTCATTAAATAAGCATCTGGTTACGTAACATTCAACATTTAACATGGCACACTATTGAATCACTTGAATCTAAATGTGGTATGTAACAAAACATGTAATTGGGTGATTGTGTAGGAAATGCTTCCTTTAAGCAGTGTTTGTGGCTGTGTTAGATGATGTAGATGGCAAACTCGGGGACTTATCCCTTCGTACAGACGAAAGGTTAATGCGATCAAACAAACAACAGATCCATGACATAATGGTAAGTGTGAAATTATGTTTAGATTTGTATACATCATGATAAAAATAAAATAAATTCGATTGGTTAATTTTAGGAATTATTAGTATAAAAATAAAATAAATTCGATTGATAATTGTATAAATTATTGGGATATTTTTCCATCAAGGAACTAAACCTGACATGTGCTGCAGTTGATTAATAAGGTTTAACCGTAAATTACAGAAACAAGGTGGCGCTTCCAAATATATGGGATGAATGCAGTAACAAAACCCAGACAGCATCACCCACAGAAGAGCCAACACACAGCAGCCCACGCCGCAGGATATCCCAAGCCAGAGCCTGCAGGCCATGACCCCTGAGGTACTGTGAACCAATACTAGTGTAAAAGGGAAATTTGTTAAAGTTTGTGTAATTTTTAGCATTAGAATTTCAAGGAATGCTTTGATTTCAGGCGTCGCATTGGTGGTGGGAGATCGCTCCAGCAGTGTGAGGCTGCGAACCTGAAACATTCCCAGAGGGCTGAAGTTCTGTGTATTGGCACAGACAGTGGGCCTACCATGGAGGGAAGACTATACCCTAGACGGCTCATGTATGGAGTGACGTGACTTCCTCGCAGGACATTAACAGGATTACACTTTGTGTTCTTGAAAACAAAGATAATAAATTGTGAATTGTTTTATATGGCAGATATGTCGGCTCGAACATTTTCAGCATCCTTTTGATGATTTAATAAAAATTGCCTTAACTTAAATTTAAATGTTGAGCAGCTTTTACTATACTTTATAGGAGGAGGGATATTATTCCAGCATTTGGTAGCTGCGTACCGAAAACTGCCTCTAAAAGCTGCGGACTTGTGCCCTGGAATGGAAAGCTGTTGAGAACATTTTCTGCCCTCACCGATTCTGTGTTTTCTTGTCCATGATAGTCTGTCATATAAATAAGAAGGGGTATGAGACTTAATGACACCAAAGAGCAGACTAGCCAAGTGGAGCTTACGCCTAGCTTTCATTTTCAAAATGTTGTGCTCATTGAAGAAAGGTGTAACATGACCCCTAAAAGGAACTTTAAAACAGAAGCGTGCACAGGCGTTTTGAAGTCTTTGGATCATTCTTTCGGTCTTAGACAGTAGTCGTTGGCTATACACCGTGTCCGCATAATTTAACTTAGATAAAACCAAAGACTCCACAAGCAGGACTCGCAAATCTTCACTAAGATAGGGACGGGCTTTGTATAAAATCTTTAGTCTGTAATAGCAGTTACGGATAGACTCAGATACGTGTTTGTGAAAACGAAGTTCCGTGTCCATGATAAGACCCAGATTACGTGCTTCGTACACTCGTTCGATAGGCTCTCCCATAACAGTCACACAACTGGTACAGGGTTTAATTTTACTTAACTGGTTTGCGGTTCCAAAAAGCATATACTTTGTTTTGGTGGGGTTGAGGGCAAGCGTGTTATCATTGGACCATTGCACTATGTTTTCAAGGTCTGTATTTAGATCGTTTAATGCTTGCTCATAGTCTTCCGGCTTAAATGATATATACACTTGTGTATCATCGGCATAAATGTGGTATTTACATTTAATTATATTTTTAATTATATCGGCACAATACAATATAAACAATACTGGCCCTAAAATCGAGCCCTGCGGAACCCCCCTTCCTATTGAGCGATGTCTAGAGACAACTGTTGAGCCATCTGCCCGCCGTATTTCAACAAATTGCGTACGATCACCTAAATAGCTATCAAACCATTTTATTGTGTCCTCGTCAAATCCATAAAAAGCCATCTTTGACAATAATAGAGGAACGTTAATACAGTCAAACGCGCGCGAAAAATCAAGCAACACCAAAAGAGTGCACATCCCACCATCCCGAGCCGACAAGATACTGTCTGTCACATCCAATAAAGCCGTGGCTGTACTGCGGCCCTTCCTAAACCCTGATTGAACATCTGGGAGGATCCTATTTGTCTCTAAAAATTCAACCAATTGTGCACATACTACTTTTTCTAAAACTTTTGAAAGTACCGGCAGTATACTGATAGGCCTAAGATCCTTCATGTCCAATGCATTAAGAGTCTTGGGCAATGGGTGCACCTTGGCAATTTTCCATAGCTCAGGGAAAGATGAGGATGTGACAGATGCATTCACTAAAGCAGTTATGGCGTCCAAAGTCACAGGGAGTGTCAGTAATATCATATTTATGGTAAAGCCATCGCAACCTTCAGCATTCGATTTAATAGTAGTGAGTATGTTCGCGATTTCCTTGCGTGTTGTAGGTCTCAAACTAAACGTGGTACTATTATTTCGCGCAGATTCGAAATACGCAAGCAATGAATCACTAACCGTATCCGCTCCCGGCACATTCAGAAAATGGTCACAAATTTTGTCGGGATCATCAAAGTGTAGAGGTAATTCTTTATGTTTAGCTGGGAGCAGAGTAGACTTTAGGTTTTTCCAAAGCGCTCTGGGGTCATTTATTTTACTGTTGATTTTGTGTTTATAGTAAGCAGATTTTTCGTAAAAAAGAGACCTTGAAACAAGTGACTTAAATTCTTTGTAATATTTTTTTTTAGAATCAGATTTTTTGTTTTTTAAATACTCTGCATGTGCTTTGTTCCTCAAAAGCATCATAAATTTAACATTGTCAGTTATCCAAGGGTAACAATACTCCTTGATAACACTAGTTTTTAGAGGAGCATGGATATCAAATAGTGTAAGTAAGTTCGAGTTAAAATCACTGACCATTGTATTAACATCTTGTAGGTCGGTTAACGCTTTCCAGTTGAGTAACTCGAGATCCTGATCAAAACATTCCCTAACAATGCCCTTCAGTGGCCGATACGTAATGGTTCGCGATGGAATTTTGGGGCGTTTAAAACTAAATTCGCCAGAAATCAACGCGTGCGCACCTAGATCCGGTATCACATCAACTGATACAGAGCGTGGTTTAATATTTGTACAGATGATGTCTATCAGAGAGTTGCCATGCACTGTGGAGTGCGTGGGTGACTGTACCAATTGTTTCAGACCCAGGCAGTTCAAAAATGAGACTAACTTGTCTGTCTTTGAGTCCGTGTCACTAAGCATGTTTATGTTAAAATCACCCGTCAATATCGTGTACTCACATTGCGTGAGGGAATTTAATGAACCAGATACAGCGTCTAGAAAAAGATCAACATCTTGCCAGGGCGGGCGGTAGGCGGTACCTATTGCTAGCTTAACTCCGCGAACACTAATTGTAACCCACATCTGCTCGACCGTGGTGTGCAAAGGGCTAGCAGAGTACGAGTGGCTTCGAACATTTATACCGTGCTTGATATAAAAACCAACACCGCCACCACGGCCCCTTTTGACAGACAGAGGGCGCGGTATATGCCGTAGCCTATATCCAGGTACGGAAGGCGCGCGTCCTTCTTCACCTGCCCGCAGCCACGTCTCATTAATGGCCATAATATCGACATCCAAATCCAGTAATGCTGCTATAAATTCGTCGTGTTTCGTGCCCAAAGAACCCGCGTTCCAAAAACCAACCTTAAGGTATGTAGTAGACATCATTGCATAGATGGCTTACTACCGATAAATAAAGATATCACAGAATATACAAAATAACCTTCCTTTTTTTGAAGTCGGTAATAAAAGAACTTACAGATTGATAAAATATGCATGTGAGCAAGATTGATGTGGTAAATAAATAAAGTGTAGTGTAAAAGAGTAATTGTAAATGGCATATAAAAAATATGTAAATGTGGTCCGGCACCGTGGGTAGCGTAGATTATAAGCATAGATAATATACTATATATACAAATTATACGCAAAACATGGCAAATTAAAAAACTAAAGACTCTAATAGGATGACAGTGACACGAACATATATAATGTATTGTAAAATTTATAACATGAAATGTTGAAAACCGAAAGGATGTATCCAACAACGACATGCAATAATTAAATAAAAATAAGCTAGATAGTAAACAGAACAATGGACAAGTTTGAACATTCTTAAATAAAAGGTAGGTAAAAGTTTTTTTTTGCAGAAAAAACAGTAAAATTAGATTTTTTTTTAAAGTAATTAAGATCTGTCATTTAGTTTCGTTCCAGACCAAGCATGATTTATGGCTACTTGTGCTATGAGGATGCTATCTCGATCTGTTCTCAAGGACAGCTAGGATAGTTAAGCACCACTGTTGCAAGCTTTCATGACTGAACCAAGGAGATAAACATTAAACAGCTGATACATACCTTTACATAATTTAGAGACATATATTATTACATCTCACTTAATAAAATAATAATGAAAGATAAAATATTATAATTTTATTCTTCCGTGAATTTCATGAGAACTTTCATGCTTATAAGAGAAAAATACTTCGAGTAAATTTAATTAAGTTCCTACTCTCTAATCTAATATCTTTAAACGAGAAATTCTTGTATATACAATGTGGAGACTACCATACAACAAAAAATTAAAATACTGGCGCTACTAAGGCTTAAGAGTATTTTGGAACTGTCAAATCAATCCTAGCTTCGAAAAAAAAAAGAGTTTTTCAAACAAATTAAGTGGACTGTACCTATGCCGGGATCCACCCTAAGCCTCAAAATTCCGTTTAACCAACTAGGCCTTGGGTGAATTCTTGGGCATACATTTCAGAATATCCACCTTAGGATGGATTTTTGGGGTGGATAAACGGAATAGCCCAAACCGACTATGGATTTTGCCGAGCTATAATGACTAAACTATTGAACATATTCAGTTGAACTTTCGTATACAGAAGGAACGTCATTATGGACACACCGTTTAATTTTTTGTTGTATTGTCGTCTCCACCTTGTATATAATACTAGCTGCCCGCCCCTGCTTCGCACGGGTAGAACTAAGTAGGTACTTATCTACGGAGCATCTACCTATCTTCCTTCCCTACATACCTACCTACCCTACTTACCTACCTAATACATACTTATAAACATCTAACTTCAACCTACATAACTACCTACGTACCTATAAACCTAAGGTATTAAACAAAAAACGTAATTTAACATTTTAAGTAACGTTTTTTGTTTAATACCTTTATACCTGTTTGTTTAATACCTGCTATAGCAAAAAAGATGTACATTTTTGTATCTTTGTCCACAAAATTTTCACAAACAAAAATATCCAGCGAGAATATTTATGCAAAAATAAAGCCGTAAAGCGTTTACACACATTCTTTGCGAGTTACATAAATCTCTACGTAAAACACCAACATAACGAACATATTCAACATATTTGCGTCGCAGAAACAACTATATTACCATCTAAATATTCCAGTACATCACGGAGTCCCAAAAACCCTTTCTTTGTTGAATAATATTCATATAAAGTTACTATATTGCGGCGTTGTCAACGTTGTAAATTAAATTTATTTTGCTTTCTTTTATTTTGTTCTTTTAACGAAACTGCTTGTCAGTTGAAATGATACTCACTACCGCCTGTAGCACACCTCCGCAGCGAAACCGCAGTAGTTCAATTCAACTGGCTCACGTCATGTTCCGCTACTCGAGTTCCGCTACTCAAATTTCTCGTAGCGGAAGTTACGCGAGCCAGTTGAATTTATCTACTGCGGTTTCGCTGCTACGGTTTTGCGGCGGAGGTATGCTGCCGGCGTAAAATCTATTTAGCATTCTTGTAGCGTTCCAAAGAATTTGTCTTGTAATTTCAGTTTTAATGGCAATGGTTTTTTAATGAAAGTTACGTGGTTTGACAAAATAATTGAAACGATTCAAAGAACAAGATAAATTAATAAAAAGTTGATTTCATAAATAATAATCACGTTAGGTACAGACATGTTTTCGCGAAAAGTCAATTTGATGTTGTCTAGAACAACAAAATGTTTATCCATTATCTAAATAATAATGTTTAATCCATGTTTGATGCAATAATGTAGTAGAAGAACTTACGACTTAATGCATTCGTTTGCTTATGAGTTTACTTCGACACACTAACATTAAAATTTCAACGTCAAAAAGCTTTTTAGCAAATTCGGCACTTTGTTATATTAGAAAAAAATCGAACTAAGTTAGGGGCGACTTAAAAATAATCTGTGCTTCTGTTGATTTACGAGAAAAGTTTTGCAAACGGATTTATTAGAGTGGGGGTGAGAAGAAAGTTCGGTGGCCTTTTTAATAATGTTCAAATAACAGTAATCCTTCCAATTAAGATGGCCAGCGCTTTGACGCCGGCCACAGAAAGTCTTGTATTAATTTTGACGTCGACAGAATCCTTTATTTTGGTTTAATTTGACTGTTTCTGATTACTTGTGACGACTTGGCGGTTCATTGTGTGGGAAGATTTAAAATGTTAGAAATTATTGAACTGACTGTGGGTGAAAGGGTGTTTCTTGCAGATAAGTTACAGGATGTTGTTGTAATAATTCATATCGTAGGTATCCTGTAGTGTTTATGATTATTTTATACGTATTTGTTTAAAAAATGCATTTTTAAAGCCATTCGTTGCGCTAAAAATAAATCAATATGACCGGGTGCAGCTGAATAGATACTTACCTGTATTTTACAAGGAATGACTTTCTATCAGACCTCCACAACCCAGCTACTGGGTAACACGATACCTCTTAGTAAAACCGGTTTTCAGACTTTCGGGTTTCTGACTACCGTGACGGCTGTCAAAGATCTACGAATGATAGCCGGGACCAACAGCTTTGCGAGGCATGGAAAGGTCTCAATATGTTATGAACTTATGAGTGACCTATCCAAGTATCCATGGACATCGGTAAGCGTAAAAATCTAACACTCTAAAAAATATAGGTGTATAGTTGCGATTTCGGAATCTGAAACCATTTCATTTTCAGTGAACAGAAGGTAATGAAATGACAGTAGATAATGAAAACGAAAAGTTTCTTTATTCTTCTATATACTCGTAGAAGAAAGCAAGTTCATTTCTTTTTGAGTAATAAATTCTAAACTTATTTATTATTCATTTATATGGTCGATTTCACCAATGAAACTGAACGCGTTCAGCACATTTAAACTGAGTTCAAGATCTGTCAGTGTCATCATTGTTGTGGAATATTGACACTGACAGCTTTTGAACCCAGTTTAAATGTGCTGATCGCGTTCAGTTTCATCGGTAAATTGGCACTCAGTCTCTTTTAAATCGTAATCAGATTTTTTTAATTGAAATTTATTGTTCAACTAAAGAACAACAAACAAAAATAACATCGGACAGTCTATGGAGACAGCCAATAGAAGTGAAAACTAAGTAACTTTTTGATACAAAGTAACGCCATCTAACGAAAATGTCAGGATTTCATGTGGATTGCTATCAGTACAAGAACGAAAGACGTAGCTCCATCAAAAAAATCCAAAATAATAAAACAGAGTGCGCTGTCAACAACATTTCTACTCTCCCTCCGTCTAACGAATTTTCGATCAGGTCACATGTCCTGACGCGAGTTTAACATTTTTTACCCATCGCAAAAAAGTGCACAAAGCCGCTAAAGAAGTTTTCAATTCAAAAATATATAAACCTGAAAACTCTCAATGTTAGAGTTGAATGCTGAAATATTCATTTAATTCTAAGTTAGAGCTTAACGCTCAAGTACTTTAGGTTTTTGTAGTATTAAGTACTTTCTAAAAATCGTAGTTAAGTTTATAACTTTAAAGTGGTTTTTAGCTACATTTGGGTTATGCAAGTAAGCGACACTTTTTTGTATGTAACATATTTTTTTTAAGGAATATTGTGAACGTTATACGATTTGAGTTATTCCCATCTAAAAGAAGATAATCATCATCTGCCTAGCCTTTTTCACAACTACCTTGGGGTCGGCTTCCAGTGTAACCAGTTGCAGCTGAATACCAATATTAAACATGGAACGACTGCCTACCTGACCTCCACAACCCAGTCAGTTAATGGGTAGCACGAGACCTGCTAGTACAGCTGGACGTCAAAAAAAAAGAGGTATTTGCTACGAAATCTCCAATATAATATTATGCTCTAATAAGTATACCTACAAACAAAATATGTTTAGTCTCCTTGAATAATATAATAGACTTTTAAATCAAAAGTAGTGTTTATTTTTTTTAACCACAACGGGAAAGCTCTTGGCCTGCATCTCACCTGATGGTAAGTGATGATCAGGCCGATGGTGGAAGCGAGCTTCACCCGGAATCCTCAACAACAGAGGAACTGGCTATCTTATCTCTAACTTCCGAAACACAACAATCCTGTTAATATTGTTGTTATGGCGACAGACTTAGATAAGATGGTGGTAGCTAGCCACCAACCAAACGGAGCATAAAATTCTGTTCCCACTGGGAATCGAACCCGGGACCTCTGGGCCTGAGACAGGTGGTTTAAACAATAGACCACAGAGGCGGTTATTAAATTCTGGATAACATCAACCATCTATAAAGTGCCTTTTTAATATTCCAAGTGCTTGTAGTGGCAACATATTTAAAGTAAGACTTAAAATTAAGTTAAATTTTCATGAATATGAAAGCATGAAAAAAACAAATTGAAGAATGTTCTAATTTCAAAGCAAGTCTCTCAGAGCTTAGATTACGTAATATTCGTTTTTGTGCAAAAATTAATACTTCGTAAAAATTCATAATAGTGCTGTTATCAATCGTGTTGTCGATAATATTACTATTACGGACAATTATTAGGGGGTTAGCAAGATATAAATACAAGTCACTTTACTCATTCTATTTACACCTTTATTAGAGACCTCATACCTAATAAAATACCTTCAATTACCTATGTATGATGACAGCAAGCTCTCACTTCACTTGAAAAGGCAGATTTTACATACACATTAGTACATTTTGATGTGTGCAAAGTTGAGGAGGTGGGATTGCAGCTCGAGCTGTAATGGAGCCGAGAGTGCAATGACAAATGTTCACTCGCATCGAACGACATTTTTCAACACCTTGAGCGGTCATCAGTCGCTTGTTGTGCTAATCAAATGTAATTGATAAACAGTGAAGAGGTACTTGAGAAGTTGAGACTAACTAACCTTAGTAACATTTTCGAGTTTTCTTTTTCTGACAATAACGTCACATTTTTCTCAACACTGTGACGTACTTTCACTCCCACTCGATATTGCCTCTTAATACGTGAATGACGAAGGAGACTCCACTCAAATCGAGTTTACATAACGAAATGTAAATTTTATTCTATTAAATCGGTCCCAGGGGCGGTGTTTACAATACAATTTACACATAATTTATTGGAGTCTACGTGGGTGTGTTATGTGGGGCTCCGCCAATTTCGCTAAATTACCACTTTCCTTACGAAATGTATGGGTGTCACGCTCCTTTGCTTTAAAAAAAGCTTTACAGACAATTTTCAGGAGCTGTAACATTGAATTATGCTGTCACGTACAAAAATTATAGACACGGTCTAAATATATCTTTCTAATGTGTTCAATATGAACGTCATGTTATGTTCCTGTAAAATCTGAGATGCGTAGTGAACAAAATTATCAACACAAACGTTCCTTTGGGCATTTGACATATCCAAATGCCCAATAAATGTAGTAACCAAATGTTCTGGGGGCTTACTTAAGCGAAATCCGTGGTTTCGGCCATGGCGTCGTTACAAGCGTTTAGCTCTCTGTCTAACTTACGGTATGTCGGCAAGTGAGACGGAGACAAACCGCCCGTAATGACGGCCGAAACTACGGATTTCGCTTAGGGAGTATTCCCCCAGATTAAAAAAATGGGTAATCTGTAGTCTTTATAACAGACTGGTTATCTATTGCCGGCTTTAAGGACAATATAATTAATAAATGTTTTTACAGTGGTAACGTACAACATGTTTTAATTTTATCCCATGGGAAATAGGATACCTCTTTTTGTTTTTGAAGTGTGCATTTTCTCGCACACATGCACAAGTAAGACAAGAAACTACCAAGTACCTATGTACACATCGAATAGTACACCCAACATCAATTACTGTATTGCGTCCGTAAAAAGGTAGGCCCTATATCTAGTGAATTAATGGAACTCTCCTCCTAATGAGATAACTTTGTTCAACAAGTTGTTCAAGTGCGTTCTCGATAAGAATGTTCTGCCTCCTTTGAACATTCACTTGATACTTACAACTTTTTCTTTCTGATATTTATTAGTAATGTTGGTCTTTGGTAATGTTCTTGAACTAAGTACCAATGTCTAGTAGGTAATATAGGTTTACGCTTTAGTTGCTTCTTCTTTTTTGTTTTATCAATAATATTAGGCTTCCTGTAAAAAGCTCATGCAGTGAAAATAGTATTTTCCATCCAGCTATGTAATCTGCGCTGAAGAGCATCAGTATTTAGAATAGTTAAATTTTAGACCTTACTTTTACCTCATCTGGGTATTTTGTAACATTGTATAAAACTGTTTTGCTATGCAAATAAATGAATTTTAACAATTATTGTATGAATAAAATTATTAAATTGATATTGAAAATTCATTGACGAGAATTTATTGTGGTTATAAAATTAACCTCAATATTTATAAGATTAAATGCGTCTCATCAAATCTGTGAGGGGATTTAAAATTAGATTTTCGAGTTCAAATAATTATTAAATCAAAGCACTTAATTTGTAATTGGTACTACTAATTGGCATCAACAGGTATGTCGTCTGATCCATTTGGAAAAAGTGTTTATTCAAAAATGCACAACGTTAATGTTCAAGTTTTCACTTCTGCCGGTACTCCCCGAGTGTTGTTACCTTGGCATATGGGGTGTCATCGTCTAGAACGATTGTCTAGAACTCATCGAGTAGAGTAGGTATATTTTTTTTTTTTTTTTTCAAAAATGAAGTAATAGGGAGCTATAATAATTGTCGGTTTTGTACGAGCTTTATCGCAACAACTATACAAGTTAGGAATTTTAAACTTCTGTATATCATGTGCTGTATTTAATCAACAAAATGTTATATGTCTATTCATAAGGTATTTTATTTAAATATGGGTGGGTTTTCTGCAACTGCAAAAAATAACTTTGTAATTCACAGTATCATTATAAAATACAAAAACTTTGCTATTTAGAAAAAAAATTGTGTTTGAAAATCTCCTGGAACGCTTCTTGTCCAACTCACAGTTGGCCGGTTTTAAGTAAGTACCTCCCTTCTAGGAAGGCTACACGAGGCTAGAATTTATAACCATAATATTTATGAAACAGAGAACGAAGTATCAAAATTCTTGTGATTCCAAACCTTCCATCTTGATCTTCCAACGTTCCGTTTTAAATGTTTTTGTAACAATCTTCTAACTTAATAGCCCCGTCAAAATTGTCCCTCGTAATTTAATTTCAGATGTTTAAATAAATTGTAGGCAATTTGGTGGGTCGCCTGATAGTTAATGTTACACTTATCACTTGAAAAGCATTTACCTAACATTAATGTTTTATGTTTTAATAGTTTTTGGACTAATTTCGGCTATTAATGGTGATTTCAGACTGAGATTGTGTTAGTTCTGGAAGGCGGTGTATATCAACCGATAAAGTCCCGCCCCTTTTGTGACATTTTAACCGTCAAGAAGAACCGTCAGAAGCGCGCGCACGTTACTTCTGACATTTAAAAATAAATATCGGTTCTAACTATAATTTTTTGAATTATTTTATCCTTGAATGTCGCATGATACCCTATGAGAAACGCTCCAAATGTCAAATGCACCTATGCAGTGCTTAAATAAGAATCTAAGCCAAAGTGAGTCACGTGACCAACCGTCGCCTTTTCGCGACAGTGAGGCTTGACGGTTATGGCAATTTGGCAAAGTGTCGCTCTCTCAGCGACACTGGGGCTTTCAGAGATTGTTGACTTTTTTATGAATATAGTCTGTCTCATAAACAATGTCGCCCATGCGCATGTGACCGCCCGTAATTGAATATTCAAGAAAAAATATCGAAAATAAACTTCAAAAGGGGGGGTCTATCTATAACATTTTTCACTAGTTTTTTAAAAATAAATACCTACACAATTTTTTACCGAAAAAATTACTTCGATTCCGTTTTTTCTTTCGTAGTCGATAATTTTTTGTAAAATTTTTAATTAACCTGTTAAAATAACTCATAAGCTTTTGGAAATAATAAACAGAATCCAAATCGACCCATAAACTTCGGAGATGTGTCAAAAAACAGAAAGCAAATCGTTAAAAAATTCAAAATTGAATAACATGAAAAATGTTATAGATAGACCCCCCTTTTGAAGTTTATTTTCGATATTTTTTCATGAATATTCAGAAAATTACGGGCGGTCACATGCGCATGGGCGACATTGTATATATTGCGCAGCAAAGAAATTTTTTAAAACCTACATGTACCTAATCGTTTCTTCGTTGGTATAGTGGTTGCCTCGTTAGCCACAAACCCTGCTGCTGAGCATGAGGTCCTAAGTTCGATTCCCACGTCGGGTAAAGTGTTATTGGTATTTTCATCTGGAATATCTTAGCAGTAGCACGGAGTCTAGATTTGTGCTCAATTGCGGACAATAGGCTCGCCCCCTGTGACATGGGACTTAAACATAATTAGCGAAATATGGTTGAACTCCTCTGCCTAACTCTTCGGGGATACAGGCGTGATGATGTTATAAAGTAACCTATTGGTATATCCGTAGAAGAACCAAGGTAGAACCCATAGCCCGAAGATTTGCCAAGTGGCAGTGGGCAGAGCATATTGCTTGCAGAACAGCTGGCCTATGGGGCCGAAATGTTTATTTATTTATTTATATATACTTTATTGTACACCAGATAATACATTACAAAAAGAAAAAGTAAGACACTACAAAATATACAATGGGCGGCCTTATCGCTTACTGCAATCTCTTCCAGGCAACCATGGAATGGACACTGATATTCTGGACATAAAATGGGGCTGTCTTTGGTGCAAATAAAAAGTATAATATTACAATATACTATAATAGATACATACATACTAACTATATAAGCAACGTAAATAAATGACGATTATTATTACAGCTAACGACGAGAACAAAATTATAACGACAAGTAATGTTCCTTCACAAAAAAAATGAAATGAAAATGAAATGATGAATGATTGAAATGTTCTGGAGTGCTAACCGAGTACCGGAAGGCGTAGCGTTGGAAGGATTCCGACATGGTGGACCGATGACCTGATGAAGCCGCAGGAATTAGGTGTGGGTAGCACAGAACCGGTCAATACGGCAATACTTGGCGAGACCTATTTCCAGGGGACCTACCACCACCTTTAAAGCAGTATTATTTTAATCTTATTTTAGTGGGGGAAAGAGATGAAGCTATACGGCCTGTAGAGCTTCATCTCTTTCCCACACTTAAAATAATATTAAAATAATACTTGGAGTGCAGCGGACGCCTTTCAGTTGTAGACAGTATAGGAAATCAATGAAATTCCACATGGTACTGTTGATCATGATTCCATATTGTTAAAAACATAGTATAAAACAAAGTCGTTTCTCGCTGTCTGTCCCTTTGTATGCTTAGATCTTTAAAACTACGCAACGGATTTTGATGCGGTTTTTTTAATAGATGGAGTGATTCAAGAGGAAGGTTAATATGTACCTATAATACATACATATAATATAGTACAGAAAACAGTCCACGCGGGCGAAGCCGCTGGCAGCAGCTAGTTTAGTAATAGAAAAGGTATGCGTGATGTTTAGAACTTTTCTTTTCTAATATTATTTTCACATAAAGCTGACGTACCTATGCCTGTCACATGACGCGTAACGTTAATATGAACAAAGAGTGTAACGTGATGTAATATTAACATCTTTTAAACCTTCCTTGTAAGATAAAAATGTTACTTAGAGAAATATTACAATTATTCTTGAAAATAAAGAAACTTCACTGTTTATTTAGGGTCGGGCCACACCTGCCGAACGTTCCGCGGCGGAACGTTCGGTTGAATAAGCTCCTAATGTTTTTCAAGTTACCTATGACACATCAGCCGAACGTTACATCCATAGAAATATGACGCGACGGAGCGTTCCGCCGCGGAACGTTCGGCAGGTGTGGCGCTAGGCTTAGGTAGTATCTATATTCCATTTGAAATAAGATTAGACATTTAAACAAAACTTTTTTACAGTCCGTTCAACCGATTCTGACTTTTATACACTGCCATTTGTCATGCCACCAACACAATAGGACTCAAAATCGGTTGAACGGACTGTAAAAAAGGTTTACTTAAATGTCTAATCTTATTTCAAATGAAGTATAGTAAGCGAAAAAGTCAGGTTTCCTCTATCATTCCACCTACATCAAATATAAACTTTATAATAAGAGAAACAACGCAAAAGTCAAACTTGTAACAATAATAGAAACTTACAGAGCAGTTGCTATAGATTAGCCAGAAATTATAACTATAATATTATAAATGCGAAAGTGAGTTTGTTTGTGATGCTTTCACACTAAAACGGCTGAACGGATTTGAATTAAATTTGGCACATGGGTAGACCATGACCAGCACCCTAGTTACGCAGATTTTTTTTGTCGACCTTATGAAGCAATGGACTGGCAATCTTTTTCAATTGGTTTCAATTTAAAATTGATCGTGCATTGCGTAATTGGGGGCTGGCTGGTTGGAAATATCATGCAGACGAAGTCGCGGGCAGAAGCTAGTCTTTAATAATACTAAGAATTACATAAAATAACGCCTGTATTCCCCGAAGGAATAGGCAGAGGAGTATAATAATTATAATATAAAATTTAATCCCACCAAAAACATTTTCATGTAAAATGTTGCCAAGACGACACCATATGGTTCGCACTGTCAATAAGTTATCAGATCTCATTTAGAGCCAAGCTTCTAACCCTACACACCCTAACTTCACAAACTCTACACCTTAGTCAAAATATGTGGCTTGGCCGTTTCGCTACCATCACATGGGCGTAAGGTGAAAAATTTATTCACTGTTCATTACTTTTCTGTTATACAATACAACACACACACAATAACAACACACAACACAACAATACAATACAACACAACAAGAACAACAATTACAATTATTCATTATTTAGTTAATTATTTCTCATGTAGAGCCAAGTTTCTAACTCTACACGTCCCACCAATAAATCGACAGCGATCGGGCCGGAAATCTGATAGACGTAGATATTATGACTGCAAACAGAAGTGTTTCAGTATGTTTTGTGTATGTAAAGTCAAAACATTATGAATAATAATATCCTTGTTGACACACATTCCCCTTCGCCACTAATCCAATCATACTTGCGAAACTTCCCCAATATTTTAATTTAACTTTCTTAATTCCAATAAACAAGCAAAGGAGAACATTAAAATCAACAAACATTATGTTTATTGGCCTTGGCCTATTTTAGGCTGCAAAGACATCGGAAATTACGGTTTACGAAGCAAGATTAACTTGTGAGTAAGTCACCGGTTTATTTCTTTGCTGTATATTGAAGTAAACGATGTTGGGGGAACAGACATCTTGTGATTGACTTGGCGCTTTTTGCGATGTGCGTGTAAATTAAATCAAGACACATTTTATATGGAATTTATTTATTTTCTGAAGTAATTTTATGAAGAAGTCTTTATCGAATGAGTTCTACCTAATATTATTTTTTTCAGATGCAATTACGAAAACTATTGTATCTTTTTATATATATAATTCTTCCGTACATGTGTTTGTCACCTAACTCCGCCTAAACAGCTGGACCGATTTGGATGTAATTTTGTGTGTATATTTGAGTGGATCCCTGGATGGTTTGAGAAGACAATTGGACCCGGTAGGTTGCGCTGATTGGGCAGGACAACGTCTGCCAGGTCCGCTAGTATTTTATATATATCTATTATTTATATTTATTTACTTATTTGTTACACCAAAGTCAAAGTCAAATCATTTATTTCAAACAGGCCTTTGCACTTTTTAACGTCAAAATTAACAAAAAAAATGAAATTTTTTTACTAGTCGCCCCTTTCAAAAGGTAGTTTTGGTATTGAGAAGAATGGACAAGAAACTTCACTGTTACTCTTTTTATTTTTTTTACAATATTTTGTAAAGTTACATTAGTTATATAATTCTATGTGAATACGATGCAACTAGAATAAAATTTCTATACCACATTAAGTAAAAAGAATTAAAAATGAAGCAACGACGTGATAGATACATGGTGCTCACATATTTACAAACATTTAAAAGTAGTAGACGATTTCCCTAAAATTTTACAATTAATAAGTCAGTGTGTGAGGAAGTAATCACAGAATGTAAAATCAATGTCATATAATAAAATAATAAAAGTATAATTTATACTTTTTTTATTATATTTTATTTGATTTTGAATTAGATAAGTAACCAGTTTGACTTTGTCTATATTCTAGTTTATCATATGGAACAAGACCAGCATGTTTCCAAGCATTCTTATCTTGGATATAATCCTCTAATTTATAATAATACTATGCTTGTTTACAAAGCGTACTTTTAATATGAGGTTTAAATTTTCTTTCATTTAATTGCAATATATCACAAAGTATTTATTGTAAAATACCCCATAAAATATGTATGTACTTTAAATAATCTGAAAAATGGTTAATCTATTTTATTTTTATTTCTTGTATTAAAATTATGTCTATCACTTATTTTATTAAAAAGATGTAGATTTTTTCTTACATACATAATATTTTTATAAATGAATTCGCACGGTACCGGCATAATATTAATTCTTATAAATAGTTCCCTGAGAGATACACGATGACATAGATTATAAATGGTTCTGACAGTTCTCTTTTGCAAAATAAAGGTGGATTCAATGTTAGCAGCCCGACCCCACAGTAAAATGCCTTACAACATAATGCTGTGGAAGTGACTAAAATAGACCAAACGCGCGGTTTCTACATCTGTTAACTAACTTTAAATCTTTCTAATAGCATAAGCGGCCGAGCTTAGCCGCCCCGCAGTCCTAGGAAAACCGTTTTATTAATAAATTCCAGTTTTTCTCCATTCAAAATGATTCACTACTTCTAACATTAGATATAATTTAAATCGAATGCATCAGGTTTTTATTTATTTAGTACCAAATTATTTACCGTAAACCAATTTTGAACCTGAAGAATAGAGCTATTCACGACGTCAAGATTATGTGACCGTTCGGTTGATTTTAAAAATCAATGATGTGTCATCTGCAAATAACACCATCTTCGGTTGATTTTGAAGTAATTGGGGTAAATCATTAATGTAAACTTAAAAGAGGAATGGACCCAATATCGAACCTTGAGGAACGCCCATTATTATTTCAGACCCTAATGGGCATATGCCGTTTACTTGAACTTTATTCATTATAGTATTCCCAATCCCATAGTGCTTCAGTTTCAGTAGAGGTGTCTCATGCTTCAAGCCATATTATTTATTTCCTATAATAAACCATTCATGTTTCACATCTGCCAGGCGCCCCGCAATACGGCGACACGGTTAATTTTTTTTCATGTTATTGCTAAGGGCGACCCGCTGTCTCCCAAACTCTTCACAGCTACGCTGGAAGAGGTTTTCCAAAAATTTACCCACACTGGCGGGACAAGGGTCGGGTTGTCGGAGAAAGGAGATTGACCAATCCACGTTTCGCCGACGACATCGTCCTCTTTTCTTCCTCAGCAGCTGAACTAGGCCAAATGCTCGAACAACTGAGCCACGCCAGTCTTCAAGTCGGACTTAAGATGAACATGTCAAAAACAAAGCTGATGACGAACAGCACCGAACGCAACGTAGAAATTGGGGGTGTGGAGGTTGAGTATGTCCATGAGTTTATTTATCTTGGCCAAATAGTATCCTTTCTGGTAAGACAGGACAAAGAAGTCGCTCGACGCACAGAAAACGCCTGCAAGAACTATTCACTAAAACGGAAGCTCATGGACATGTGCATTCTTCCCACCCTCACCTACAGAACGCAAACATGGTCTCTTACAAAACGTCAAAAGTCCGCACTTGGAGTCTGCCAACGGGCTATGGAACGAAGCATACTGGGTGTGAAACTGACAGACTGCATTAGGAACTCTACACTTCGTTCCAAAACACAAATAGCGGACGCTTGCATCACAGTTGCTGGACTAAAGTGGAACTGGGCTAGCCAAATCTGTGGAACTGGGCTAGCCAGATCTGTCGCATGTCGGAGCAGCAATACGAAAAAATCACCACTCAGTGGATCCCAAATAACAGGAAACGATTGGCCCACAATCGCAGTAGACCGGGAAAGGTGGAAAGAGGGAAGGGAGGCTTTTGCCCTGCAGTGGGACAACACAGGCTTATAATAATAATAATAATATGGCTCGCGAGGTTGTCGACATGTGGGATGTGGACTCAGCGATCATTGTACCGATAGTCGTATCAGCCAATTTCTTAATTGCCAAGAGCCTCGAACAACACCTAAGGAGGCTCTTGTTGGGCAGCTGGATCAAGGGCTTGATTCAGAAAGTGGTACTCCTAGACACGGCTCGCATTGTCAGGAGGTTCCTCTCTCTCTGGAGCCCTGACCGCCGGTAGCTTGGACCCTGGTCCCGATACCGGTGGGCTACTATTTTTTATATTTTTAAATGTTTTTTTTATGACTTTTATAAAAATATTTAAAAATGTACTTAATAAGTTTATACAAATGAATAAACGATATTAATAATATTGCTAAGAAGTTTATTCTTATGTTTCCGATTTGTACGTATTGTCACTGTGTGTGGAAATGTATAAGACATTAAAAAACCATAAAGATAATGCATCCATGGCTTCCATAAAATCATTACGAATGTATCATAAAAGATGATGACCGTTTAATGTGTGAATGACTTACTTACACATGATATGGGCCCCAAATGTTGAGTGATAAAAATGTCATTATTGTTAAAAATGAACAAGTTGCTAAAGTATGGAACTCAAAGTTTTATTGACTAGGTACTTACGAAAATGAAGAAGGCTGTCTACTGAAAATTTGCAATTATACTTTGAAGTGTAAAACGTGACTTTAATATTTCTGTGGAATGCTTTACGCATATAAAAGATAATTTGAATTAAAAGTCTTAACTTTTTATTAAAACTGAGACCAGACTAAAGTGAAAACAAAAATTATAATTTACACATCTATTTGCTTTTCTATACGAAGCTAGCCACAAAAAGCGTTTTTTGTTCGAGTGTGACTTCACAAATACTGATTTCAGCTTTTGTTTCTAACAGTATTAAATTGTTGTAGAAAAAACATCAAATACAAGGGTATCAATTTCAAATCAACTATTTCACCAAAGGATAAGGGTAAGGGTGCTTAAGGTTGAAAAAGTACCCGATAACATAGACTGTAAGCCGAGTCTTGTTATATCAAGTTGATCTGTAGTCGAGTGATCGACTCACGCCTCTGATGGCTACAAATATCCTGTTTGAAGGCTTTATGGAAAATGAAATGGTGGGCATGGAGGTTTGTTATGGAAGTAAGGGGAAACAGGTGTGTCGAATGGTACATTAAGATTGTAGGTAGTATTCTGAACCAAAAGTGGTAAAAAGTAGTGGTATACCGAGTAGTCGGCTTTCCCGACTAGTCGGCCATATTTGTAGCCGGTGACTAGACGGCTTAAATCGCCGACTAGTCAGCCCATTTTTTTCTCTCATTAATATGCTTAAAAATGTCTTAAAATCTTCGACATGACGCGAACAATTTCAATAAGGTTGTTCCACTACTAATAAAATAATATACACTGTGTTAGCTACGTAATTCAACTTTGTTTTAAATTAAAACACCAAAAAACGCCGGCTCGCACGTATGCATTTTGATAGAAAAAATGCAATGTACCTAAACAAAAACATCATGTCCCGACAAGTCCGCCTAGTCGCCGGTTGTCGCGCGCTCACCTACGAGCCGAAACAGTAGTCATAAACATTGCTGATATCACCCGAACTCATTCGAAAGCAATGATCGGCTTGGCCGACTAGTCATCCATTTTGCAGCCGACTAGTCGGCTAGTCGGCCAAAGCCATAGTTGGTCCATCTCTAGTAAAAACGGATGTTTTGGTGACGGCTGATTCTTCAATGTCGTTGATGCATAAAAAGAGATTTTGTACGTGCCCAAGTAGCTATAACACACAATACGTGAGGTATTCTCCATTAGAAATCAATAATCCGGAGAGTCTACAATAGAGACGATTCATTATTTTCGCGTTAATAACTACCTACTAAATAATAATTGAGCGGAGCTTCTAAAAATATGTGAGCAGCTACATTTTGAATCCGTATCATCCCCCTGCAGGCCATAAGCTTTCCATATCCGGTGTGCCAATCTGATTTCCCTAACCACCACAAGACCATTAAGCTAGGTACTTATCTTTAAGAAACCTTGTAATGAAAATAGATGAATGTCTACATACAATAGATTTCTCGCTTCAGACCCTCCGGGTACTATAATTACTTAGTAAACGGCTTCATTACGATGACTGATTGCTGTCCTGGGACAAATGAGCCTTTAACACTATCAACGTCGTGGGTTGTTTGTACGATCAACTTACAAAAAGGTTGATCACTTTTGGACTTGGGTCTCAAAACGTTACCTACCTCTCGTATCCTTACGTATCTGCGACGAGTCCCCAAAAGATTTTAAAGATTTTCATCCGAAGATCCTGCGTTGCAGAAATTCGCATCGGGCCGATTCGCAGTTTTGTGTACAAGCCCTAATACGGCGTCGTCTTCATAAATATAATATAGGGTTTCTTAAGACAGCGGTGGCCGCCATATAGCGTCCGCAATTTACCGATGAATGACGTCAATAAAACGTTATTTATGACAAGTAAGTTGGTGTGTTTCCCCTGAGTGCGTTTTTTGACAACGTAAAGTCAAAACCCGCTGCCATAATTTTCATGACAGCCGCCTCTGCGGCCGTAAAATGGCGGCCACCGCTCGTCTAGGAAACCGTTGCTTTAGTATAGATTTCGTATCGCACCTAAAGTACAGTAACTTACCGCCGTGTCCTCGTGGAGGTGTTCGGCGGCGGTGACCTCTCGCATCCGGCTCTGATCCAGGCCATGGTATGGAGCCAGAGGGCATGGGAAGCAGTCACCTCCTTCTACGAAGCAGTAATGTGTGCGAAGGAGGAGGCGAAACGCGAGAGGGAGAAGCAAATTTCGCGTTGTGTACCACGCGCACCTTGAAGAGATGTCAGCACGACTGACGGGGTCCGCTAGGACCGATGCCTGTAGGGTCGCGGAAAAGTCCGAAAGGGATACCGTGGCGCCTTGGCACACAGGCAAATGAATGAAGGAACATGGGTAGGTTTTAGCACGGTAGACGGTAGGCCAACTTCCTAGAAACGGACGAAGCGCGAGCTATACCTACGCGCCTCGATCGAGGTATGCGCGAGGTACGCAGACAGTCGCGTCTGTGCCGCAGTGACGAACGAACGGTGTGTTGTTTTTTTAACAATAACCGCGCGATTTTTACACTAAAAATAAATTCAAGTACATATTTAATATGACGAGTAGGATATATTGTTGCTGTTTTTGGTTGCATGAATTTGGCAATAACGCATCCAGAGATAACTTTTTTTAGATTACCTGGAAACTTTGAAAGGTATTATTATTAACAAACAACAACAACAAAATTATTTTATAGTCTTACTATAAAATAATTTTACTTACTGGTAGGTAGGTACATATTGTGTGTATTTTTAATGGATAAGTATTTCCTTTTATCTCCCGAAAAAAAGATGTCTGGATTAATAAATAAAGTGAATAGAGTAAAGGAAAGTGATAACACGAGTGAAATAGGTAGTTATTGGAGGTTCATGAATTAATACGGTAGGTACGCTTGTTTTAAAACCTCGGGCATTTGTGTTTTGTTTTGTTATTCAATTCACAAAGTATTTTATTTATTTGTGTAGATAAAAAAAGTATATTTACAATCACAAAACTAAATGGAAACACAAAGTAGGCAAATGTAATTAAAATACTGGAGGCGGGCAGCCCTATCGCATGTTTACGTACCGCGCGGCTGTAGGCACTTATTTCTAAGATATGGCTTAGTTATTCTACCGTCTACCGTGGTTTTAGTCAGTAAGAGTCTGACACGCCCTTTGATAATTTCTTAACTTTTTTAACTTGACGTAAATAAGACACATCAAAATTGTGATACATAGTCTTGTATCACAATTTTGATGTGTTTTATTTACGTTAGTATTAGTGACAGAGACAACGCTTTAATAATAATAATACCTAGAGTCTGGCTAACGAAAGTTGGCCCTGGAATTATTTGCGAACTTTTTATATAGCAACTCTGTATGAACGTGAACGTCAATTTGACAAGGTTGTCGTTCGGTATCTCTGGTGTATTTAGTGTTGTCATGCATGTATTTTTTAAATTTGCCGCCAATATTCTGGGGCCAACTTTCGTTAGCCAGACTCTAAATCATTTATTGCAGGCAAGCATAACCATGGGAAACACAAATAACATTAAACGAATATCAACAAATACGAGCTTTACAAAGCCAATCTTTTTAAAACTCAATGTTCCATCATTATTTTCACCCGGTTATTTGAAATTTTACCAATGTGATAATGAACACAGCAATATATATTATGATAATATGGATGTGTGGCATAGTCAAGATGATAATAATAGCATAGTTAATGTAATTTGACGTTGAAATCTAATTGTAATGGTTGTGGCAGTGTGAGTAGGTGGCGAAACTTGTTGAATGTTTAATAGTCGTCGATGTGTGCTTTCAACGGATTAATTATTTTGTGTAGTGCTGATAGGCCACATGGATTGTAAGTAAGCTTGATTTATACATCCGCTTTTAAAACAAAACTTCAAGCATTCCTACTAGATAAATGTATCTATTCTGTTGACGAAATGTAATATTATAATATGACCATGCGTTTTTCTCCTGTCAACTTAGGTAGGTATATGCTACTAGCCGATTGCATAATTATTTTATATAATTATGAAATTATTTTTAAATGACAAATGTATTATTATGCCTTTTATTTATTTTGAGTTGACATTGTACTATTTAATTTGAATATAATATTTAAATGATTTTCTATTCCTAATCTTAAATTCTTAATGAGTTGACATAAAAAAAAAAATATTGTAGGTATTTTTTATTTTTATCATGATGTTAATTTTGGTGATACTGTGAGTTAAGATGTTTATTTTTGTGTTACTTGTATTATATTATTTTTGTATCATATAGAAGAAGTTCAAACACAATGTAAATTGTTTGTGAATAAATAAATTGAAATTGAAATGAGAAAGGAAGCTTTCAGTTTCAATTTTTACGCTGTTTCATACAAAATATAATTATAATCCACATAAATCCACTATGTAATAAATTGCACGTAAAACCGCTCATTTTCGTACTACATTTTATAATTACATGAAAATGAACCCTTTTTAGGGTTCCGTACCTCAACAGGAAAAAACGGACCCCTTATAGGATCACTCGTGTATCTGGCCGATTGGCTGTCTGTCTGTCTGTTTTTAGCAAATTGGCTGTGACAATCGGCTGTCACAGCCAATTTGCTCCGAATTTAATGGATCGATTAAGTTAAAGTTTGGTACCTACACACAAGTATTTCTGTGACCCAAACATGAACGTGAAACGTAAATAAATGAATTTTGAATATGGGGGTCACTTTTGGGAAGCAAATAAGAAGTTTTTAATTTTCCATATCAAATGAAATACATTTTCATAATTTTATGATGAATACTTTTAAAGATCTTTAAGAAAATTTATAAAAAATTACCATTCCGCCGGGCTCATCTCTCTCGAAACTACTCATCCTAAAACATTGAAAAAAAAATACAGAGAATGGTTATTTACTCATAGATTGCAGGAAACCCTATAAGAAGTCTATGGTCTTAAAATAACATGGTAAATCTGTCAATATTGTGCGTAAAAATTTACATTTTCAGTTGGAATGTATGGGAGAACATCTTTTTCAACTACAGTGTTAAGTTTGTTTTTAGGATAAATTAAATAAGATAAATTAACAGAACCCTTCATTGTGCGTAGTCCGAAACAGACTTGGCCGGTTTTTCTAAACAGGCAGCTGTGTATACAAACTTTAGTAGGTACTATGTTTATATTGATTTTAATATTCTCAAATACATAAGCCGATACTCTAAATTAATTAACAAACGACACGCTATACCTTTATACACCTCACAAAGCAGAAGAGTTAATAAATTAATGTTTTATGCTTTTAGCTAAATAACACGAGATGAATACTTAATTTTATTTAAAGTGAACTCTCAGGGAACTCATCTAACTTGAAATGAACGAGGCGCAAACGTTCTACGTCTTAAGAGCAGGCTACACCGTGAGCTAAGCTTATACTAAACTTAGCTGTTGCTGACGTCGCTTAGCGTGTCGCTAGCTATGCGAGTTACACTAAGTCGGAGATTGATAAACGTTCTTTAGCATGTGCTTTGGCTTAATGTTCCTGTCTCAATTTATTAATTTACGATAACGCAATAGTGACAGGAATAATCCGTAGCCAAATTACGTGCTTATTTTTTATTGATCTCGCCTTAAGTAATGTAAGCTTAAATAACTGGGTCCACACAAAAATTATTAAGAAGTTGGGACTATCTCGATGCGGCTGGGGGTCAACAAAGGCAGAAATGAAATGAAATGAAATTGTTTATTCTGTAAACAATTTTATTTAATTTAATTTCTGACATAGTTCAAAGGAGTTCACTTAGCTTAGTCGTAATTATCGGTCAAGCTTGCAGGCTCACAGTTATTAGCCGAGCTCACTTAGCTTAGTTCTGTGTTGGTGATGTGACTCAATGTATAGGAAGATGTCACAGCTTCGTAAGTTAAGTTAGCTTAGCTCGTGCTGTAGCTCTTGCTTTAAACTCGGTGCTATAAATTTTAAGCCACACTTAAGTGAATGCGTGTCTCCCATTTTCCGGATAAACATTTTAAGGAAATAAAGATGGTGGATGGGTTTGTGACATAATTGATATGTTAATAGCAATGTAGGTTAAGGGAAAGAATTTTCAGAAATACCTACTAGAAAATATCAGCCAGTTAGCAAGGGTAAAGCCAAACTACGACCTCAAAAATTCAAAATTCAATAATCATTTATTCAAACTAGGCTGAGAATCAGCACTTTTCGAACGTCAAAATTACATAAGACAGTACCCCAAAAACTCCCGCCGTTCACCACTTCCTAGTGCTTTAGCTGGGAAGAAGAAGTGGCGCAACAAACTCCCCAGCAGCACAGCTGTCTGTTCAGTTAGAAAAAAAAATATTTTATATAATATTATACAAAATAATTCAGAAGCAGGCCCAGTGGTATCGGCCCCGACTTACGAGTTGTAGGTCGTGGGTTCGAACCCAAGCAGGCGCTTTACTTTGTGTAAATAATTTCATCACCCCTGCTCTCAAAACGGTGAAGGAAAACATCGTGAGGAAACCGGCATGTCTTAGAACCAAAAATTCGAAGACATGTGACATCTACCAACCCGCACTGGGCCCGCGTAGTGGATTATGGCCCACTCCCTCTCACTGAGAGGAGGGCCTGTGTCCCAGCAGTGGGAACATTAATATGCTGATTACCTATGTTATGTTATGTATGCAAAATAATTCGCATTACGCAACACAAACATTTAAATTAATAGCCATAAATGTCCGCTAGCACACGCCAATATACCAAACAAAAAACACCACCAACCACCACCTCTGAGTTTTTTTCGGCCTTTCTTCTCAGAGTAGTCAGATAAGAAACGCTGAAATGATATAGCTTATTTTTAATACGACGTGTAAAAGTGATTCCGATATTTTCATTTCATTTCACTGACAGCCAGGGTCCTATTAAATTAATCTGCCTAGCATTTTCCCAAATATGTTTCGTTCGGCTTCCAGTCTAACCGGACGCAGCTGAATACCAGTATTTTACATGTAGCGACTACCTATCTGACCTCCTCAAACCAGTTACACGGTAACACGATATCCCTTTCCAAGACCAGTTTTAAGAATTTTAGGCTTCTGAGTACGTAACGACTGTCAAAGATCTACGAATGACAGCCGAGATTAACGGCTTAACGTGCTTTCCAAGGCATGGAGGGTCTTGATAAGTAACGGATGGTCACCCATCTAGGAACCGACCGTGACAAGCGTAGCTTAACCTCCGATCGATCCGTGAGGCTGTTATTATTTAGCCACGATTCCTAGAGTCCTATTTAATATTGCTGTAAAATAAGCAATGTGATATCTGTAAAAAAAATACGTTTTCTCAAAATTGCTTGGAAATTCGATCATTATTTTGACAACCTTCTTCGAGGCAAATCGAAAATGGTGTACTCGTCGAATACATGCGAACTCCCGGCTGGCAATCGGGTTCCGGGCCCGGTTTGCATGTATTCAACTACAATGTTAAGTTTAATCGCAAAAAAACGATTTTTGGGACTTTTGACCTTGAATAACTCACGACGCAGACACGAGATTTTATGAGAGTTTTGAGACAACGTTTAGAACGTCAAAATGAAGTTGTATACGAGTTTCCACCTTATTGTTTCTCATTCCGAGGTGAAACGCTAATTTGGCTGAACTAAAAGTATAGAAGAAACAAATGACCTTATTATTGGCGCGTGAAAAATTATCGTTGTTCGTCATTGATTCTGGAATTTATAATTATTTTAGTTAGTATGAATTTTCGCGCATTATTTCAGAATAGTACTATACAAGCCTTTGCCGTAACCAGGCATTGATGAACTCACGTGTGTGCCTCGGCTTCGCTTCGGCCAAAATTTTTACGATCGTCCATCAATGCCCCTGTTGCAGGCCGCGTCAGTAATGTACTAATTCATGACAGATGCTGTTTAATAAAGCAGAAAACTATGAAAAAGAAACTAACAAAATGGTCGGATTATCACCTGTCTCATGTCGCTTGTAGGTTTTTTTAAATAGGCCCTAGAGAGAGCAGTGCACTAGACGTAGAAAAATATTCACGGCTGCTAAACGTCGTGGATACGTTACTGAGGTATATTAGAATAATTTTGAGGTCAATTATAAGAGCTCCGTTCAAAATAATTGGCAAACTAATTCAGAGATCGTAATCTCCATAGCATGAAAGATCATCAGATTTTTTATAAAGAGACCTTCCTTATAAAAAACCTAGCTCGAGTCTCCCGAGTCCCGAGAACACTTTATTATTCTTTGTTTAAAAAAAATAGAATATTTCACCATTTCAAAATAGTTTCCGCCAACGGCTTCGCCCGCGTGGCCGCGTGATATTTTTATAAATTAAAGCCAATGTTACTCAGTGATAATATAGCATCCTACTAGTGAAAGAATTTTAAAATACATAGGTATAAGTTTTTAATAAAAAAAATTTTTTTTCAATTTTAAAATAAATACGCTGGGTATACAAAAAATATACACAAAATCAAATCTGTTCTCTTTATAAACTAATAGTTTAGATAAATTTTTCGCTGTATTTCAAAACCTCTATTTTTTTTCTGTTTTCCCATTCAAGTTGCGGTTTACCTACCTGTGTGGGTGTATCTTGTGATTGGAATATGTTGTGTTTAACTGGAAGCTGGCAATAATTAATTAATTAAAGCCGATGACTCTGGGCTGGGGTTAATGGTTTGGTACTAAATATGATAATAGGCGTCGTGTTACATCAAGCGCCTGTAATTATAACTACATGGCCACTTAATAGATGTGTTTATAATGGGTCTTGTCGTTACTGAGAGATGGTAATGACTTTGTCTCGATTAGAACGTTGTGGGATGGAATTAGATTTAACCTAAGTAGCTAATATGTAGGTACCTCATGTCATACTTACGTACTGTCGATTTAGGTGCTACATGGCAGTTTGCTTGCTAAAACCATAATTGCTGCAGCAGCACCGGGCCCCTTACCGCCTGGCCAAGGGGACGGGCGTCGTGAACGGCGGTGCGTCTTGCGGGGCCAATCGATGCGGAAAATTTTGCAGGCCACGGGCAGTGGCGTTCGCCGCCGCGACCAGTATAGACCGAGAGCGAAATGTCTTTAAAAGTCATCTGAATATTGCTTGAAGAGGAGTAGTAGCCTAGTGATTAAAAAAAAAAAAAACTGTATTCATTATTTTGCGGCGAATACTTGCTAAATTTGGTTTCTGCACTATTCGCCGCCTCTGCCGCTCGACACCGTGGCATGCGCCGTACTGGTTCATACATTTGTTTCCGTCGCTCGCCGCGCCGCCAGACGCTCGTGCGATTAGTTCGGCGAATTTTGCGGGTCGCCCAGCCGTTCGCCGCTACGCGTGGCATCACATTTCTATACATTTGTTTCAGTCGCTAGACACTTCGCCGTTCTTCGTTTACACTATCAAGGCATCTTTTAGCCAGATTTTAACTCGCTACATCGAAAATTTTGTTCACACGTTCATTTCATTTATTCTTTAACAAATTACATTTGTGTCGAACAATGGTTTTAAAAATAGTGATTCTAACAATAACTGTAACTCAAAAATTAAACAATATCGCAAAGTCAGGAAAACAACAAACATTAATTCCACATTGGTCACACTCACAACATTGTAGTCTTAATATTAATCAATTTAATTATAATAATTTAATTTAATTTTAATTCAAAATCAATATGAAAATTCAAAGAAATGTATGTCAATAAAATTCATTAATACGTAATGTCATGATAGAATGTTGGATATAAATTACGAACACAAAAATTAAACAATCATCGTAAAGTCAGAAAAAAACTAACATTACATTCCACATTGGTCACTCTCACAACATTGTTAGTCTCAATCATAATAATTTAACTTAATATTAATTCAGAAATCAATATAAATACAGTTCAAAGAAATATAAGTCAATAAAAATTAATTAATAATAATATGTAATGTCATGATAGAATATTGAATAATATCGCCTCTTTGCGAGAACAACGTGACATTTCGGAAAAGGCGTTTTTTTTTTTATTCGATAATCAAAACCGCCGCGTTCAACTTTATTTTCTGCAAAAACGCGGTATTTGATAAGTGAGGGACAGCGACCCTATGAGTGAAAAGGACGACACAACAGTGGTACATTGCGTTGTCGCGTTGTCTCTTTCGCATGGGTGTTTTGTTTCAACAATGTGTCAAGTCAGTTGTCACATGGAGTATTATGGGTGAGATGCTCTCGCTTTTCTGCAAAAACGTGACATCACGAATAGACCACGGTTTAATTGCAAAGGTATGTTTCAATTCAATTATATTTTTATTATTATAATGTGATAAAGTGTATTAACTCGGTTTTGTTGAAAAAACGTATCGTGTGCGAATTGTTATAAAATCTGATATCACGTTGTTGTTGAAATAATATCATTTTTGGATTGTGATATCTTAGGATGTTACATTGTTGATGATGAATGGAATTTGAATGCAAGAAATGTGTTCTAGTTATTTGTTGTTGTTCCGTTTTTCCAGATATTTTTTAAATTTAAATGTAAAACATAATGTTATATCACGTTGTAAACATAAAAACAAAATACAATTTAGACTTATTTTTTCAGATGGGGTCGCGGTCAAAATATTTAGTTGTAGCAACAAATAAAAATAATGACAGTGAGCAAGGCAATTCCAGTTCTAAAATGGAAATAACGAATAAAGGCTTTTGCAGACCAGCGCAACTTGCCGCGCGACGCGACTCGAACAATACAATTTCTAAGAAAACTTCACGGTATAACAATAACCAACTAAAAAAGAAGAAAAAACGAAAAAAAGTATGTCACCTAAGTCGGGGAAGTCCACCCGAGCATTTTCATTACGGCACCAAATCTCTACGACCGTTCCTTCAGCTGTTTTCTAGTCTATTTTATGTACCTACATTTTAATAAAATATAAAACTACCGGCTATGTAATGGAAAATAAATGAAATAAACTTATTGTAAAGGTGACTTCGAAAAGTATTACTATGAAAATAAACCACTGCAAAAATCCCTTTAAAAAAAAACCTCATTATGAAGTTAAAAACAATTTCTTGAAAGACCGGGCGAGGTGATGGGATGGTGAAGGTATATAGATAATCCAATCCTCTGGAATTTACTTCTGGACCCTCTACTAAAGGGGCCCAAAGAGCTGGGAGATCGCTGCCAGGCTTTCGCCGACGTGTGTTATGATCTTCGAAGGTGCGCGAAATGCTGGGTGCATTAGAGGTTCAAAGGCAGGCCGATGCCGCCTGCGAGTATATTCGGAAATGGGGCATGGCATCTGAAATAAGCTGAAGTTTGCACCACATAAAACCTGTGCAGTGGTACCAGGAAGCTAAAGTATGATGTCCAACTCATGAGCACGGGCGGGGTCGACATTAACATGTCTAAGGAAATAAAAATACTACCACCAGCTAACATTCAACATCCACGCCGCTAACGTGTATAGAATCTACAAACAGCTATCTAGAGCGGCCCAAGTAAGCTGGGATCTCCACCCGGAGGTCATCCGGAGCATTTACATGGCAGCGGTGGAGCCCGTAGTGACGCACGCGGCAAGCGCCTGGGCGCCGGCAACTAAGAAGAGTGAATTGCACAAAATGCACTCCAATCTTCTTAGTTCACGGTCATACGGTCCAATGAGTATTCGCCCTAAAGCTCTGCAAATCCTACAGCACCGTTTCGCTGAACACAACCCTGATGCTGGCTGGGAGACTCCCACTCGACTTCCGAATACAAGAAGCAGCCACTCTGTATGAGGCAAAGAGTACCTCAGCCAGCCCTTGCAGGCATTGAGATTGAGCGTGGTGGGTGGTGTGGCTTTGCGAAAACTTCACATCCTGCGAACCAAGGTTAGACGGTGCACATAGAGCACAACGTGGGTGTGGTCTTCTTCTTATCCCAGAGCAAAGATCTTTCCACGCAGGGCAGACCAGCTTGCGAAAGAGGCTACACTCAAGTTGAAAAAGAAGCCGGACTGTGACCGCTGCCTGTCTTCATTCGTCAATTGGCAGATCCGTATTGGGTCGCTCGACGCCAATCGTCGAGCGACCCAATACGGATCTGCCAACCAACAACCGAAGATATAAGAACGGTGAAACAGGCTCCGTCACTAAAATGTTCCTCCCAGACGGGATAGTTGCATTCAAGGGAACTAGATTTTCAACTTAAAAAAACAGCTGACGAAATGGTCGTAGAGATTCGGTGCCATAGTAAAAATTATTAGGAGGACTTCCCAAACCAGGGTAACACGTTTTTTTTCGCTGGCCGGCACTTAGGGTTTTGGGCCCAACATTGTATGAACCGTGAATGGTCTCCTTTTAATAGACTGAAAAAAGAATGTTGAAAAACCATCTTGCAGAGAAAATTGTAGGTACATTTAAATGTGGATAATGAATAATGGTTATAATAGAAGAATAATGGTTGCAATACTCATTCAGGTTGATTTTTAACCGTTACTTATGATAATTTGTCCGTAGTAACCACTGTTTAGCTACAAGAATTTCAACAGCTTAATACATTTTTTTAATTTCAACAATGTGTTTTTATTACATAATTCAGCACAAAATAAAAAATAATGTCATCTACAATGTGACAAATTAATTTGTTACATCGTTCTTTTTATAGATTTCCAGGAAAAACGTGACATATTTTTAACTTTTTTTTAATATTGATTTTTTATCCCAAAAGCCTTCAAATTTTAGAATCTTTTAAGTATTTTTTAAAAGTTTATTACATAACTCATATAACTTATTGCAGATTTAACGTAAAAACACCTTATTATATTTTTCATAATTTTTTTTAAGTTAAAATATCGCTTCCTGTAAAATTGCATTTTTCGAGATAGCACGTTTTTCTCGCAAAGAGGCGATATATATTACTTTAAAGTCATTAAAATATAATCACATTTAGTTCGAACTACTATTATCTTTGAGAAACTCTTCAATGCTGTAATAACATTTCTTCAATAACAATGACTTTAATTTTCTCTTGAATTCGTTCGGATTCATAGAGTTTTTAAATTGTACAGGCAATTTATTGAACATGTAGGTACGTATACTGATTGCACTCTTGAGGCATATTTAACGACATTAAGCTTAGGCTGTATGAAATTAGGCAAATCCTTTCTTCGCGTTTTTATTCTGATATGTCTCTGTTCTTCTGTCTCAAACTTATTGATATTTTTAATAAAATGACTAAGCGTTCCAAAATTAGCAAAATCCAAGTGAAAGAGTAAAATTTCTTGGAAATGAAAGTGAAATTTTCAGAATTGTTGAGAAAATCCCAACTTTAAAAATGTTTAATGTGTGGTAATCTACTTTAAACGTAGTCGTTTGAGATACCCTGTCTATTATAAATTATACAATAGAACCTGTTTCAGTCATCCTTAGGTACGTAGCTACCTATCTTAATAACGGGTAGAAAGGAGATGAAATATTCCTTGCCAGTATAATACCACCCAACGAAATCTTTGCTGAATATCAAGCCATTAAACCTAGCTAATAGCCTAATAGGTCCCGGGTTAATAGCTAATATTAGCACCTAAACTATCATAGGTTTAACATTATTAATAGCTTTGCATTTGAATAATGTAATAAAAGTTTCATTACCTGCCGGGTCTTTTATATAAGTAATTTTTTTGTTACGATGAGTCTCGAGACTATATCGCAGAAAAACATGCCTACTATTTTATATTTTCTTCATGTTTATGTTTCGACAGTAATTTACTTGTAGTAACTTGTATCTTTTGCACCCAATAAATGATTACGTTCATTTCAGCATCAGTAGCGTTCTTCAGTTCGTCAAAAGTTGGATACTTGAGAAGACGGACGCACTCCATTGCGGAGTCGCCACAGAGTGCAAATGCGGTACTGTTCCACAAACGATGGGACTTAATATCGTGCCCTACGTATCCCATCGTCTGCACATAACAGGAACTGATGGTTCGACGCTAGTAATGGCGACAAACACGAAACCGAATTCTGTGTCGAGTCCTTTTAGACACGCTATTCTTCTTTTTTATTTTTTTGTTTACTTCTCTAGGTTGGAGGAGTTCTATCTAACTGGCACATTGGTCTTTAAATAAAAAAATACCTTATTGTTAAAATGTACAAGTGAAATTGAACCTTAGGGTGGCACGCAATATAACGAGCTCGACTGTAAAATAGGATAACGACCAGCATCGATACACAACTGCAGTTTATGACGGTCCAACATTCACTTGATTCGCAAAATATCTTACATTACCGGCCCGGGAATGTTTTCCTGGAACCACGGGAGTATTTCAACCTTATCTGGAACAAGTAAAATAATTTCGTGCGCTTGACGGGCTATAAACGGAGTTTACGATAGGCCTTTGGATATAAATATGTCGGGAATAAGCGGATAGGACGAAGATTGTGTGTCTTCTGACGTATGTGCGTAGTGTCTGGGTGTTAGTCTGTGTTCGTAGGTCTTTTTCGTAATTGATTTATGTAGGCTTAGACATAACACGCCTACCACGCATACCCCGGAGGGGATGGTAGACATTTTTTATAAAAATACACCAACTTTTCCTCAGTTATATTTCTATAGCGAAGCGGTATTTTTACGAAATAAATTTAAAGGAGGCAATAATTAGGTACTAAGAGTTCTTAGTTGTGGGGTGTGAGTATTTCCATTTACTGGGAATAAACCCAGACTGCTGAGAGTTTTCTGTTAGGACAACCCAATAACATCCGGGGATCGAACCCAAAAGTCTTATTTAGAAGCCGCGCTTGCCACCAACGAGGCAGTTAAAGACTAAATACACTACAGTTAAATTGTAATAGGTAACTTTTAACAGCCCCGTTGGTCTCGTGGTCGTAAGCGCGACTGCTGAGCTTGGGGACCTGGGATCGATTCCCGTGTCGGGCAAAGTGTTATTGGAAGTTGGCGGTGGGATACTCCAGTGCTTCGGAAAGCACGTTAAGCTGTTGGCCCTGCGCCTGAGCTCTCTCCGGTCGTGTTGGATTGCCATCCCATCGAACTATGAGAGTAAGGGAAAAGAGAGTGCACCTGTGTCTGCGCATACACTTGTGCACTATAATCTCCCGCGCCGAAGGCTGGTCTCCGTTGAGATTGGCTTTTAAACACTTTTTGTATAAAAGCAACTTTTTAAAGTAAAAAAGTTCTTTAATGTCCATTTGATGTGTTTTGAAATGCTGATTTTGACATTCTTTTGATATTTTGCTTTCAGACGAGTCTTGATCATCTTTGTACCTTTCAACATCTTGAGTGACTTGAGCTATCTAACTTAAAACTATAATTTGTTTTGCGTTTGTTTCAATTAAAACAATTCTGAGAAGTTTTCAATTAACAATACTAAACAATATTCTAAATTAATGAATAAACTAATGAAAAATTCTTAGATTTCAGATCTAAAACTTTAGGAATTTCTATTTGATCTTAATTTATACCTCATTTAATAGCGGGTTGGTCTATAAATAGGATCAGAAAAGACGAAGGTTTTCGCATTAATGTCTATTTACATTATTTCGATTTCGGACTCGCCCAGGTTTCGATCCCGTGTCAAAGCCCGCCAGTCAAATGTAATCCACCCAGATTTCTGCCAAACGTTGCTTACACCAATGTTTTGGTGAAAAGCTTGTCCGTCGCACTGATAACGTGTTAAGGATTGTGCAGACCAGCGCGGCTTGCCACGCGACGCGACACGAACAATACAATTTCTAAGAAAATTTCACGGTATAACAATAACCGGTGTCGCGCTGGTCTGCACAAGCCTTTACCCACTCTGAAAAGGATAACGCCTGTTGCATTGAATTGTAATAACTCTTGTTTCTTGTAACAATTGTAATGTTACAGAATATAATTTTTTGTTAAATTTTAGTGCTGGTTTTAACGCATTTCAGGACACAGACACAATAGAAATTTTATTATTATAACTCCAATGGGAGTTTAGTGTCCCTCAAAGTGTTAAAATTGAAATGTTTATCTACATTTTCTTTTCGATGCAGCTGATAAAATTTTCGTAATATGATTTGTCTGTAGAAACCAAAAAACAAAACCGATTAGGATCAAGGCGCTTTTCGAAAGACGACTTTCGAGTCTTGGGTTGACTGCGATAACAGCGTATCGCAGTTGACTGAAACCATTAAAATTCCACAAAGGGACGGAGGAAAAGTGATTTTTAAATAACGATACGAGCAGTGGTGGCCCAGTGGTATCGGCCCCGACTTACGAGTTATAGGTCGTGGGTTCGTACCCCAGCAGGCGCTTTACTTTGTGTAAATAATTTCATCACCACTGCTCTCAAAACGGTGAAGGAAAACTTCGTGAGGAAACCGGCATGTCTTAGAACCAAAAATTCGAAGACATGTGACATCTACCAACCCGCACTGGGCCCGCGTGGTAGATTACAGCCTACTCCCTCTCACAGAGAGGAGGCCTGTGTCCCAGCAATGGGAACATTAATAGGCTGATTATGTTTTACATAATAAACAACCTTATTTTTTTATTCATTACAAATCTCTTAAGGGGTCCTTGTACTCATCATTATGAACAACTTTTACTATCGGACCAAAGCTGATATCGCGAAAAAAAAATCAGCTGTTCCCTACATTTTGACGAGATATGCGAACATAAATGTATGGAACAGCTGATGTTTTTTTCGCGATTCCAGCTTTGGTTCCATAGTAAAAGTTGTTCATAATGATGAGTACAATGACCCCTTAAGAGATTTGTAATGAATAAAAAATAAGGTTGTATATACGATACAAATACCAGCGCATAATATTGCCATCGAAACCAGATTGAAAAACTAGGCAACAGAAAATAACTGAGCTCCCTAAGTGGGTTATTTACGACACCAATTTAATAGACCATTCGCCCCGCGTCGAGTAGCTATTGGAGGGTATTCAATTATATAATTTTCTCGTAACCTCATCTGTTTTGAGCGTGTTCGGCTCCTAGTAATCGGCAATTAATTTTGTGGAACCCTTCCCGTATGTGGAATAAAACGGGATACCCTAATAAAATACTGTTCTCGTTATCCTCTAAATTTTCACATAGAAAGGTAATATTGTTGTAAACAAGCAACGGGATCAGTGGGCCTAGTACGAACGCGCGTTGTAGGTAAGCGTAACGTATTTCCTAAATATTATAATATTGAGAAATTAAAAACTCGTATCGCACAATTTATTTAGGTAGGTACTTAGTTTTAAGAGTTTATTAATAATTAATATCCATCGGTGAGCCTATTTATTGTGCTTATCGCAATTTTTTTAAACCAAGTCATTGTAGGTTAGTTATACAGAGTTTGCGATACGTTTAAGTCGCACGTTCGTGCACAAGCACGCTTCTTTTTCCGCTTCTCACGTGAATGAACCATTTTAGGCAAAGGCTGATGCCCTGCACGGCGGCACTGCAAGTTAAGGTTACTGAATATGTATTTAAACTTTAGGACATGAATTTAACTTACCTTTGAGACGTGCGTCATCATCATCAGCCTATTAATGTTCCCACTGCTGGGACACAGGCCTCTTCTCTGTGAGAGGGAGTGGGCAGTAATCTACCACGCCGGCCCAGTGCGGGTTGGTAGATGTCACATGTCTTCGAATTTTTGGTTCTAAGACATGCCGGTTGCCTCATTATGTTTTCCTTCACCGTTTTGAGAGTAGTGGTGATGAAAACACAAAGTAAAGCGCCTGCTTGGGTTCGAACCCATGACCTACGACTCGTCAGTCGAGACCGCTACCACTGGGTCACCACTGCTCTCTGAGACGTGCGTGCTATACCGGAATAGCAGATGCTGAGATAAGGTTTCGTACGGACTTTTGCACGACCTAAGTGATTGTGCTAGATGATGCATGCATGATACCACAGCTAAAGCGCGTAGCACGTGATAAAAATACTATATGCGTAAAGGGTCAAAGAGGCATAAATAATGCAGTGTCATGCCATAAGTGAAAGGAAGGAAACTATCTATCTATCTATACCTTTACATATTATAATTTGTAATAATCGTTTTTCGTGTCTATCTGCGTTTCTGTAAACTATGCAACTGATTTTGGTGTGGTTTTCACCATCATTAAGATTTTTTTCCGGAAGGTTTATTATGTGTAGGTATAATATACCTCAATTTTTTAAGCCATACAAACCGTGCAAAGCATACTTTGCTGGTAGATAGTTGCGAGTAAAATTGAGGGAATTTAAAATGTTTACCCAAACTAACTCATTTTGCAACTTTATGCATATTCGGTTACCTTTAAACCGTAATATATTACTGGTTTTAACTTTTGTTGTGGGAAAACCCTTACTCATAAAGTCAATTACAACAAACAGACTTTACAGCTTCATAGTACCGTTGATAAAATAAACAAAAAATGCAAATTGTTTAAATGTTACAAAAATAAAATGGGAATAAAGTAAACACGCTGTTTCAATTCTCCCCTCGAAGGAAAACAAAAACATTGCCCGATGGTATTCATATATTATATGACAATAAACCGCAGGGACTGATAATTATCACTTCTGTGAAATTAATAATTAATAGGTCGTGTTAATTTCATAAATGCATCACACATGTAAATCATTTACAACACCATCCTGTATTTCCCAAAGGATTAAGTAGAGGTGTTCTGCGTTTCCAAATTTTGCCGGTGACGATATTAGATCCCATGGTACCTATTAGATCTGGGGTTGCGGATAAGTCCTAAGGGGAAACCGTGGCCCCGGTCTAGGTAAGGGAAGGAACACGGGTGGGTTTTAGTCAGTAAAAGTCTGACACGCCCTTCCGCTCCGCCCAGAGCGGGAGAAGTCATTTGATGATTTCCCAACCAAAAAAAAAAAAAAAAATGGTACCTATTAGATCGGCTGTTCAGAATCAAAACCTAGTAACTCATAATTTCAAAAATGTCCAGGAAAAGCCAAAAACATGTCTGCATCCTTAATCGTCTGCCCTATTTGAACCATTAGAGTTAGGGTTATGAATGTTAGACCAAAATGTGCGTAATAAAATCAGCTACACTTTTTAATTGTCTTTTACTCAAGAAGGCGTTCAGTACAGCTTAGAACCTCCTTACTATTTAATAATTTGATCAAATCTACCAATTATTCAATAAGGAACCAATACTTATATAGGTACTCAGTACTTTTAAAACACTAGATACCAGGGTTTCAAGCTAATAAAATGCAAATAAAAAGAAAGAAGATGCGTATGTAAGTGGATTTCAGTAATAACTGGGCATTATAAAGCTTTACTTATAAACAGAATCCCATATAAGAACCAACAATTAAAAACATTGAAATATTTTGATACCTAGTTTCTTCTGCATTTTTCATAGCATTAAAAATGAGTTTGGGCCGGTAAAACTGCTGACGTCTCATTTTAAACAATATTGAACACTGTGTAAAAAGTTTTTGCACCCGCGTAAACTGACTTACTGGAACGAATGACCGACGAACGAATGAATGGCACAATTTCAAAACAAAGTAACAGTGAGTATCAAAATTAAAACCTAGTAACTGTTACTAGTTACTAGGTTTTTGAAATTGTTTTCTGAGTTACTACGTAATGAATTTGTTATTTTAGGGAAACTAGACATGGATTACAAATTAGCTTGACTTGCTCAATATTTTTTTAAATTTATCTTATGAAAATGGCTGTTTTAAGCACCTGGTCACAAGGACCTATACCTAGTAAGCCAGAAAATTGAATAAAACGAATTTCCCAAAAATCTGAGATACTAGGTTATGAATTTGAACAGCCGAGATAAAACCTCTCCCTAGGGGTGAGCTTAATTCTATTTAGCGGTTGTCACAACAAACTTCGGTTACAGAAAATTGTCTAAATAAAACTAGCAACATTGCCCAGGAAAATAAAACATTGGACCTTATAATATATAATTTATTTATTTCAGTCAATTCTAGTCCATAGATTTACACTCATGAATTTAAATTATATATTATTTTTAATTCAAAACAGATAAAAACCCAAAAATAAAATTGTTATTAATTAAATTTAAATATTCAACAACTCAACTGTCAAAAAATTCGAGAGAATCGTGTATAAAATAAAATAAAATTTAAAATTGTAACATGAATGATAAAAAAAAAAAAAAAAATTTTGGTTTTCGGAATTGTTTGGCTGTTTTCGCATGAGATAGCATCCTTGTTCGGACTATGTTCTTCACTGCAGCTCAAACACTATCTAAAACTTCTTGTAACTGTCCATCAAGTCTTATTAGATTGTAAAGAGAACAATTTATTTGCTGCCACTCACCGCCTGGACTTCATTTTAATATAATTAACACAGCCATTAATCTAAAAGTGGTGACACTCCACAGATTGTGCAGATTACACGGCTTACAGCGCTGAGAAAAACACTTTTTTTATTGAAAATTCACTAAGTAATTTAAGGTGCTTTGGCTTTCAATTTGGTGGTACTTGTGGAGATTATTTTGAATACAATACTGGAAAAATATGTCATTTATCACGGTCAAATAGAACTCATCCTGTAGGTAAAAGAAGACTTTGAAATTGTAAGCTTTTTGATAAGATACTGATGTTGTATTGAAAGAGGGTACAAGAGTAGCATACTAATGTTGATTGCTATTTGGAATCTTGTATCTATATGTAGAATGCAGTTTTTATTGTTTTTCCCTTTGTTTGCTAGAGTCGCTGAGAATATCCTGCAGCGGCCTGTCCGAGCAATAGCACGGCAAAGCTTTGAGGCCCACCTGTCGGGCTTACTTGAACGCGTACACCTTTTAGCCATAGCGTACCTTTTGCCTGAGAATAAACAGCTTTTAGCAAGCTTTTTCTGCATTCTGAAGTTTTCAGTTGTTCTGACTTTAAAATTTTAGAAAAACGGTTTTCTATGGTGTTATGCTCTTTTAAACCAAACTATTAAGTACCGGTATTTTGAAGTGTTTTTCTCTTTTATATTAAATGGTTTCACCTGCATAAAACTCGATTCCGAGAGAATATCGGGATAAAAGGTATATTATGTCCTTTTTATGTCATGTATGTCCTTTTCCAGGTCATGGTCTACCCATATGCTAAATTTCATCCAAATCCGTGCAGCCGTTTTAGTGTGAGAGCGTAACAAACGAACAAACTCACGTTCGCATTTATAATAGGATAGTTAGGCTGGTGATTATGACCACTACTATATGTAGATACATACGCATAGTAGATACTATGCTAGCTATGAACAATTTCACAGATAAGTATCAGTTAATTTATCGCTAGGGTTGCGAACAAATAAGTTCACTTTTGACAGGATTTGACATTTACGTTCTAGTAATGAACTATTTATCTGTCACTCTGACGCGCGAATGTGACAGCTTGCATCTTTTGTTTTTTATTAGAACGGTTGGCTTATTTTGTGCAAAATACAATAGACGACGTATATTTAGTAATCTAATCTGCTTAACTGTTCTTAAAGAGTTATAAAGAACCCTGTAAGAAATTGACACGTGTTTTACCTCTCGACGAGGCATCCTCAGGATGTCGATTGATTTGTTGCGAACCTGGACACGACGTGTTGCCACAACAAGAGCCGAACGCAAAAAAAGTGAGTAACTTTGCGTTCGGCGACACGACTTTCAGCCGAATTCCGTAGCGCAGCTTCAGCGTAGTTAAGTTCCGAAGGAGCATAATCGGGACACCGACCTTCAGCCGGAAATCTACTTGTCATTAGCAAATTCAGAAATTGTACGGGGTAATGTCCGGCATCATCTTACTCCACTTTAGTAAATGGAAGTGTATATCACTTCACTCCCTTCAATTTGCGAGAGAACACTGGAATTGATCGCTGCGTCATTTTCGGCGTTAAAATGGAAACACACCCAAGAATTCTCTTGGTACAGTGTTTGACTGATGTCCCCGTGCACCAGACGACTCAGGTCTTCTAAAGTGGGAACTACTCTACCAAGAGTCTCTGGTAGGGCCACCTGGCCGCTTTCCTCTGTTAGAGTGCCTTCACTAACTTTTAGGGGAACATCAGAGAATTCTTGAGCATGTGAATTCCCGCCAAGCTGAGATCGCATGTTGATGGTCAAGCGCAGTCTATGAACTCTGGACAATAGAGACGACCTTTTCAACGAAGCATGCACCTCGTCAGACAGAACTGAGACACCATCCATCATGTCTTGGTTCCTGCGGATGTTCTGCAGGGTTCTGTTTACAGCTTCCACTGCTTTCTAATTTGCCATAATGCATCATCCCTTACGATGAAGCGCAAACCCAAGCATGCATCCCTTGTTACTGTTGTTGTTGCGTGACACCCCATAAACAGCGTTTCGTTGCTCTCTAAATCGATGGGAATCTTAAACATGCATGGCGTGCGCTGTTTTCTCACCAGGAAGCAGTGTGGCAGCGATTTCAGAAGATCCACAAAGAGACAAATCTGCTGTCAAAATCTGTGTATACTATAAAGTCTAAAATTACGCTAGTTTTTTTGTGCTGGTCAAGGCCTCTCCCAGGTCTTTCCAGGTAGGTACTCTTTTTACGTGGGCTGTCTCAATAGAGAATCTTAAGCGAAACTGAGACAACAGACCAAGCAAGGAACTAATATCTATGTAGTATATAGGGTGACTGGTAATTAGTGACCGACACGTGATTTTACTCATCATTATGAACAACTTTTACTACGGAAATAAAACAGAAATCGCGAAAAAAAAATCAGCTGTTTTATACGTTTTGACGAATTTTGCGAACATAAATGTAGGGAACAGCTGTTATTTTTTTTGCGATTTCAGGTTTGTTCCCATAGTAAAAGTTGTTCATAATGATGAGTAAAGTTACGCGTTTAAGTATCGGTCACTCATTACCAGTCAACCTATATAAACACCACGTATAGTTAATTTATTTCGTGAAGTCCTCTCTTGTCTCCGTTATGACGTTAGTCATAAGGTTTTAATTGCAATAACTAACAGGACTTCGTGAAATAGTTTAAGCAAACTGTAAAAGGCGAACGTTTTTCGACTTTTTTCAATATTTTTCGGCTTAATTTCATTCTTAATACCAAAATTACAAATATGCATATAAGTATTTAGTATTTCATGCATATTTTGTTTTTGTGATATTAAACTACCTTACAATATGCTTTTAAAAGAAAATAGCACTAGAAATATTTTGTTTTTTAAATTCGTTTTATTCTATGACCTGTAAACAATCTTTTCATTCAGTCTTTAGCTTTAAAATTATCAGAACACAACCTCAAATGTTATGTGACTGTAAAGTGCTTGTGAGGTAACAGTTTCCCATAGACTACGAAGTTTTCTTTTTTTTGTGAATTTGCTTTCGCTGACATTCAACGATCTAATATTTACTTCTTTATTTAAACTTTTCTCACTCAAAAAAAGGTACAAAGGCGGACTTAATGCCTTAGGCATTATCTACCTGTCAACCAAGGGTGGTGAAGAGATTTGATGGCAGGTGCTCTGTTTGAGAGGAACAAAGAGAAATTTTATTAAAAAATTATCATAACGCTTTATAACTAAAACAGGTACAAAATTACATAAATTGGTCATAAACTAATATACATAACTAATATAAACATAACAAAAAAAGAAACGTATAAAAAAATTAAAAAAAAAAGAATCACAAAAAAAAAAAACAATACTTGGGAATCGATCTTACAACCTCAGGTTTGCAATCGTCTAACCGCTTAGTTATTTGCTTTATTGAAAGTCAGCTAAAATAGCTGTTCTTATATTATATTTCATGATTGACTGCTTATATAGTTCCATAAAGGTATTCACGCTATGATGATAATAAATGAATAAATAAATAATCATTTAAAAAGTTAAATCGGTAACTATTTAAAATATCCTAACCTTTTGGTGCGTCATTTTACAAATTTGCGGAGTAAAATACGAACATAATGTAGGTAGTTGGTTTATGACCGCGATAATTAAAGTAATTTTATAAATACAGAAATCAATGTAACAATTTATTTTCTGTTTAATGGAATGCATAGAGGTCCCTTGGTGTGAATTGTTACAGCTAATTTTATACATTTTGTTTGTGCCAAAATTAATTTCTTTCTACACTCATTGAGCCTAAACGCAGCATTCCATACGGAAGTCGACGTCACAGCTCGTTACTCAGGGCGAGAGAACACGAGATTATTTATATAGTACTACAGAACTGTTGATTGATTAAACACTGAGTCGAATGGACGCGGTGTAGATAACAGACTGTTGGCTTCGAAGTTAAGGTTGTTTTTGGAGTGTAAACAAGAACAAGGTACGAAAATGAATAATGTTTTTTTTTTTTTATAGATACTTTATTTACTAAGAGAAGAGTCCAAACTTGACTAACACAGACTACTCTGTGTTAGTCAAGTTTTGACTCTTCTCTTAGGACACTTGCCAGCTATGATTGTGTTGTTTTCTCTCTTCTGTACTAAGTAATATGCTTGTGCTATACTAATGACCGTTTTCACTAACAACTAAGTGACACTTAATGAATCCGTAAATAAAAGTGCACTGTTGAATTTTCAACTCTCAGCGCTGAGCCTAGCCTTGAAAATCGAACAGGCTTATTGGTGACTCGCCCGAATTAACTCGTCCGAATCCGGACGAATCGACCATTTTAATAAATATAAGCTTTTCTTGAGGCGATTCGTACGAATTTTGATCTGTATTATTTTCACAGTCAAGTTAATTACCGCTACCTTTAATCTGAATAATATTTTATTCATTTTTCATCTTGTTTATTTCAATATATTATATTTTACCCTAACCACTTCTGTGCACCAGTGTACTTTACTACTACATATTGTTGGAGTTGTTGATTCGTCCACACGATCAAAATTCGTACGAATCGCCTCAAGAAAAACTAATATTTATTAAAATGGTCGATTGGTCCGGATTCGTACCAGTTTATTCGGGCGAGTCACCAATAAGCCATCGAACAGTGCACGGTTTCATTTAATTAAGTGTCACTTAGTGAAAATGGGCATAAATAACTCAAATTACAATTAAATCATTTACACTGTACTTTTGAATTGTCAAAGAGTCGGTCAGTGAGTTAGAAAGTATGAAGCTAGATGCCTTTAGATTGGGTAGAACCTACTTTACAATTTATGGATGATGTTTAGATTTTAGAAGAAAACTGGACTTACCTAATGTATCATGCCGCCGGCTTTTGCCGCGCGGCACGTGGCACCGGCTTTTGCGCCTTCATTTCCTTTGTGCGGCAGGGCCGGGAGCGCCGCGGTATACCCGGCGGCAAGGCCGGGGCAGTGCCGGCGGCCATGCCACCGGCACTGTGTGTAGGAGCCATTGAGGTCACGTAGTGAATAATCGGTCCTTTTTTATTGACAAGAATTCTTTGTTCAGCGGTAGAAAAATAACAGACAAAAATAATTATATTTTAAATAGCAACAATAATAAAATGGATGCCATCTGCTAATAAAAACAGAAAGAACCTGCAGCTGACGGTAAGAGAAAAGACCATTTTAATAAAATAACGGACAAAGGTAAAGAATATTTTTATTCGTACAATTGTACGAGTGCAATAAAAGAATTAAAGTAAATTGCATGTCAGTGAAACTAAAAATAACTACATTCCCGCTCTCTGTTCACGAAATACGCGGTTTTAAATAAAGTAGACGAAATTCGGAGTTACTCTGAACGTATTTTGGACTGAATTTTTTAAAGCAACATTGCTTGCTCTATCGGTATGTCTGTATCCTATATTTATATGTAGCTCTGTATTTTTTTTTTGTATATACTTAATAAATACCTTGAATTAATTAATTCATTCAATGACAGACGACGCACAGCCTAAACCCTTAGGTCTAGAAGCTCAAAATTTGGCACAAGACTTCCTTAGATAACGAAACTGAGTATTAAGAATCGATTTTTTAAACATAAATGAAGCAATAGATATGCAATTTCCTTCAAAATCCTTCAGATCGTCATTGAAACTGTGAGCAATTAGGGTGCTGGTTAAAGACTAAAGGAAAGAAGTAATAAACAGGTTACATATAATTTTGAGGCCCTGGCTCCAGAGCTAGGTTAGAGTACCTGTATTTCAGGAGCCGGTGAACTTCTTCCATTTAGGTTACAATTAAGCAAGTTTATGCAGCAAAAGATGATAAAAATATCTTACATATAATTAAATTAAGAAATAGAATAACATAAATTATTAGAATAAAAGCAAATAAAATACTGTCATTAAATCAAAACAAAATTAGCTTAAAAATCGAGAACAAATATTAATAAATTTCGAACAAATAACAAATACAAAGGACAGTGGGCAAAAATGTATGGGCTGCACACCCACGTTCGCCACAGTTGAAACTACTGTGGTTTTGAAGACATTGCTTCTCTCTTTATTCAAACCAAAGTGCATCAAAATCGGTTCCAGGGTTCTTCAGTTCCGACAATGTTAGGTTAGATAAAATATACGCAGCTCCGTCACTACACCCCGCTCCGCCACAGTTGAAACCACTGTAGTTTTGAAGACTTTGCTTCTCCCTCTGCTCACGCCGAAGCGCATCAAAATCGGTTCCGGAGTTCTTCAGTTGCGACATTGTTAGGTTAGGTTAGGTTAGATAAAATACATGCAATTCCCTTAAATCTTACTTAAAATTAAATTAAGAAATAGAATAACATAAATTATTAGAATAAAAGCAAATAAAATACTGTCATTAAATCAAAACAAAATTAGCTTAAAAATCGAGAACAAATATTAATAAATTTCGAACAAAAACAAATAACAAATACAAAAGACAGTGGGCAAAAATGTATGGGTTGCACACCCACGTTCGCCACAGTTCAAACCACTGTAGTTTTGAAGATATTGCTTCTCTCTTTATTCAAACCAAAGCGCATCAAAATCCCCGGTCCCGGGGTTCTTCAGTTCCGACAATGTTAGGTTAGGTTAGGTTAGGTTCAAACCACTGTAGTTTTTATCTAACCTAACCTAACCTAACATTGTCGGAACTGAAAAACCCCGGGACCGATTTTGATGCGCTTGCAGAGGGCGAGGCGTGAGCAGAGGGAGTAGCAATGTCTTCAAAACTACAGCAGTTTCAACTGTGGCGGAGCGGGGTGTATTGGCAGAGCTGCATGTAGTTTACCTAACCTAACCTAACCTAACATTGTCGCAACTGAAGAACCCCGGGACCGATTTTGATGCGTTTCGGCGTGAGCAGAGGGAGAAGCAATATCTTCAAAACTACAGCGGTTTCAACTGTGGCGGAGCGGGGTGTAGTGGCGGAGCTGCGTGTATTTTACCTAACCTAACCTAACATTGTCGAAACTGAAGAACCCCGGGACCGATTTTGATGTGAATTGGTTTGAATAAAAAGAGAAGCAATGTCTTTAAAACTACAGTAGTTTCAACTGTAGCGGAGCGGGGTGTAGTGGCAGAGCTGGTATTTTACCTAACCTAACCTAACATTGTCGGAACTGAAGAACCCCGGGACCGATTTTGATGCGCTTCGGCGTGAGCAGAGGGAGAAGCAATGTCTTCAAGCAGCTAATAACACAAAAAAATAAATTGAATGAATACACAATTTCGTTTATAATAGACATCGTTGTTCAGGCGTTCAAAGAGAAAGCTAATAAAAGGTGACGCGCGCGAATTAAAAATATTCTTATTATTTAAGTGAATGTCCTCTTAGTTGCAGGTAATTTGGAAATAAATTATTTAAAGGGCAGGTACAGGGGAACGTAACCGTACCTTCCCTTCTGTGGTGTTAATAAAAGACTGTTTCGTTGGTCAAGTCGCAGTTCAACTGCTGAGCAGTAGGTATTGCATGGGTTCGATTCCGTGTCTTCGTTCGATGTTATAGGGTTTATCTATCTGGAATTTTTCAGTAGCAGCATGGAGTCAGAATTCGTGCCCGGTTGATGGTCAAACTCAACTCAAACTCAAAGCATTTATTTCAATTAAACCATAAACAGTCACTTTTGAATTGTCAAGGAGTCAGTCAGTTAGAAATATGAAGCTAGTTGCCCATTCAAAAGCGTAGTAGGTACCTACCTATGGAGAAGAACGGGCAAGAAACTTCATTTATTTAAAAGAGTGTCTCTTTTAAATAAACAATTGTTACAAAATATTGGTTACATCATTCATGTTGAAATTATGCATGTGAAAACAATGTAAAAAGATGTGCACGTTAAAAGCGTCCGTAATAAAAAGATAAAACGAAAAACAATTCAAAGGTTAAAATAAATTAAAATAAGCCACGGCAGCAAAGAGATGACCAGTCCCAACTGACGGCGCCCGTTCACGAACATGACGCTGTGACTCATGTATTAGCACCGTTTTTTTTTTTTTTTTTTTTTTTTGACTAGGGCATCTCGCAGGTTACCACTGAGGTATTCTCTACTTAACCGGACTTTCCTGTGGCTGCCTTAAGCTCCTAAAAGAAACTCAAAGCCTCCAGCCAGGGGCATATAAACTAAGCTAATTAAAACTAGGCGAACGCTCGCTAAGGGCACCCCCTGTGGGGTACGAACCTCGGCTTAGGGCGTTCGCTGGGGGGAGGACAGCAAGAGGGACAGGCTGGATCAAGGATGGATCATTATTATTATCAGGGGAATTTAAAGCTACAGGCTCAGCAAAAACGCGGGCTGGCGCATCGTTATCGAGCAAGGGTCGGGGGGGAGTATCATTTTCTCGGGTGGGTCGCGGTCGCGGACCTCTACGGCGAGGTCTGAAGTTGTGTCGGTGTGTCTTTTTGTATACTGTACTTGTGGCCCTACTGCTCTCCTGGAGGAGAGTTATGGGGTCATCTGGGTCTGAGAGGACATGCCTAGGGCGACGGGCCTTACTAACTTGGTTATTGGACGGGACATAGCAAGCTGCTTTGACTATTAGGGGATTCCTATGTTTGACTGCGGAGTCAAAGTACCGCTTGGACATTCGTTTGAGGAACTGACGGATTGTGGGGATTTTGAGGTCGAGATGGAGGATCTCGTTCCTAACAAACCACGGGGCTCCCGTGGCCCTACGAAGGACACGGTTCTGTAGTACTTGCATCCTATGGATCGCAGTGGATTAGCACCGTTCAGCATCCTCTATTATATAAGATTTAAACATAACTGGCGAAATATGGGACTACTAAGGTGCACCTCTGCCCAACCCTTCGGGGAACACTGGCGTGATGCTATGTTATGTGAATAAAAGGTTGGGATGGGTTATTCTAATTCGAGGATCAAAGGATTTTACCCCACTGAAAAAAAGATTTATTTCCAAATGGAACTTGGTTCCCCAGAGCCTTATAGCCTCCGGCTATTAAAACAGGTATCTACTCTAAAACTTTATAAAGTTTCATAACCCAAAATGAATAAGTTCGAAGTTATCTTTTATCTCATTGGAGGTACTAGGTTACGAAAATGGTTTTTATATAAAAGATTCTTTAAAATGATTATTATAGTTAAAGCATTGATACTGTTGAACAATAGTTTTATTAATGTTGTAAATGTGGTTGATGAACTGAGAGGACGTCGACTGTAATAAATCGCGATATATAAATAAGCTTGTGTTACGTTATGTAATGTAATTTTATCTTATGTTCCGATGATGAAAATAAATAATATTATAAATGTTTAACAAAAGTAAGCTCCTGTGAAAATATATTTCGAAATGTGAATATGATACAGCTGGCAGTCTACTAAAGTTACCAAAACAAAAGTATTATAAACAAAACACATTATGATAATAATTTAAGCCTTTGCGTGGTTCCATAGAAAATGTCTATAAATATGTTATAACGAAGGTGTTATTTACTTGCCTACTACGTGGAAATATGAAACGTTTTACAAGCAATCATAATAAAATATACAACATGGTTGAATTGTTTCTACGCAAATTATCACGGTTTGTTTACTTGAATTTTGGTACTCTTGTATCACATTTTATGCTGATAATGTTTTGGGACAAGGATTGGTTTATATGTAATATATTGCACGACTCATAATGCGAAGCATTAGAGTGTGCTCTATGATCGAAAAATATTTTTTGCCCCATTTCTGCAACTGTTTTTATGGTTACACTCCTGCTAGTACACAGAACCTACTTAATTTATATACCATTGTATAGATGATTAAATGGAGATTAATACTGTACTTTTTACCAATTGATTTAATGCAGCAGAAATGCAAAAACATCAAAATAGTTGAAAAAAAATTCCTGTCCGTCAATTTATGAAACTTGAAAACATTGTAGCTTGCGATAAAATCAATTAATTGAGTCAAATTTTTTTTAATACATTCGTTTTGGCCATAGAAGGAACCCTATTGAAAATGGCTCTTTTATTTAAAGTAGTTTAATTATAATTAATAAAATACTAACTAAAATATAATATCTTTATCTTAATATTTCCAACCTTGACTTAACGTGTTGCCTAGCAACCCACAACATAAATATCTAAATAAATAGTCTTTGACATTACGTAAGGATTGCGAGGTTAGAAATTTACCCATATTGACGGGTAAAACAGCAGTCAAAACATACTTCATGAAAAGTGATAAATTGTAAATTTTTGTTAGAAACTATGTTTTGAATTTCTTTTTCGTTTATGAATGTGTGTTATGAGGCGTGCACTTTTGGAATTTCCAAACTATTACTTATATATCTAGTTGACAGCATTAGCGATGCAGTGGGTATTTTGAGTCTGGTTTCAAAACTGTTTTTTTTTTTGTGGTCTACGGCGGCCTACGTCATAGGCTACGCCGTAGGCCATCTCGTAGGCCCTACTACGGGTGTGTTATTTATACAGAAAGTACTAATACTTCATTTGCTTTTCCAGCCTGCGTTGATCTGCAACAATTATTAATGAATGGTAATGTGTTTATCTGATTACTTTTTATAAAAGAAAAGAAAAAATGTCGTGATGGCTTCGCCTCTCATGCAAGAGGTTGTAGCTTCAAATCCGGGCAAGTACCAATGTGACTTTTTAAATTCATATGTATTTTCTAGAGAGTTTATGTTGGACATTACTGACATCGGTGAAGGAAAAACATCTTGAAGGAACCTGGACTTACAGTTATAACTTACAGTCTGAAATCACCAACCCGTCTTGAGCAAGTGTGGTGATCAATGCTCGTGCCTTCTCTGTATGAGAAGAGACCTTTGCCCTGCAGGGGGACAGTAACATGCTGGTATTATTATACATAATATAACTTTTTTATTCCATTAAATAGGTACCTACTTATATCAAATTACTGGAAACCTAGCGTCGTGTCGGTTACTTACTATTACGTCACGCATTTTCGTGTTCATTAATTCTGCTGGCACTCGATAAGGGAAATCTTGATAATATTATCCGTATTTTCAGCAACCTTGGTGAGTAAGAAAATAAGATTAATTAGAATACCTATTCATGTTTAGGCGTCAAATGCGATAAAAACTTCAAGGTGATTAATTTATAAAATTAAATTCACACGTTAATAATTTACTTTAGATACTGAGAAGCAGAAAAACAATGTACGAATCGGTATATAGTTTGAAATAACACTAGCGTGATAAATAAATGATAATGATAAATGATAATATGTATGTATATGTTGTCAACATTGATTACTTATCTTGTAATAAATTATATTTTCTCAGTTTTTTACTTAACCTAACATCACGCCAGTATTCTTATGTGGCTCGTATTATTAAGCCTTCGATGATTACGTCACCACTGTAATCATCGAAGGCTTAGGCAAAGGTATACCTATGTACACCCACATAAGGTATACCTATGTACACCCACATTTCGCCCGAGCCTATTGCCATCAACCGGGCACAAATCCAGACTCCGGGCTGCTACTGAGAAATTCCAGATAGAAAATTTCAATAATATTGCCCAACCTAGGAATAGAACTCGGGACCTCATGATCAGCAGTAGCACTTGCAACCACTAGACTAACGAGCTAATTTATATTCATAAAATCAATCAATAGCAATAATACCAAGAATACCTATATATAAATCAGTTATTTTAATTTCATAAAATCATTATTCTTTCGGGACAATGTAATCATGAGAGCAGTACTGGCCCAGTGGTAACGGCCCTGACTTACGAGTTGTAGGTCGTGGGTTCGAACCCAAGGAGGCGCTTTACTTTGTGTAAATAATTTCATCATCACTGCTTTCAAAACGGTGAAGGAAAACATCGTCTTTCAAAACGGTGAAGGAACTAAAAAAATCGAATACATGTAACATCTACCAACCCGCACTGGGCCCGCGTGGTAGATTACAGCCCACTCCCTCTCACAGAGAGGAGGCCTGTGTCCCAGCAGTGGGAACATTAATAGGCTTATTATGTGTTATGTTACCATAATCGATTAATTTGGTTTCTCAAGACATAGGTAAGTAAGAAACAAACACTTGTAAGGTTAAAACACTCGTAAATTTCTTTCCTTCTGACCTTTTGTCCCTACTTTGTTTCAAGTCGGAAACTTTTACATAATTATAGCTCCCGGCAAGACAGTGTCGGATAGCCCAGTCTCAACCGGAGCTCCCTCACTAACCTTTTACTTAATTTCACAATAAGTTTTTAATTGCTATTAGTTAACGTCAAATAATTTTGGGACTCGCATTAAATTATATAAAAGTTACAATCTACAGAGAAATGAATGTTTTAGTGAAACTTTAGTAATTAGTGAAAGAAGATTATAGAGACCTCTTTCTGGGAACTAGTCGTATTTTTGGAATTTCTAAAAACTGCTGCTGGCAGGCAATATTCTTGGGATTAAACCCCGATTAAGATTCTAAGAGAAGTTCTTGTAAAAAATCGTCTGCTTTTTAATTAGGCTTTGATCAAGCTGACCGAATACTGGCTAAAACTTCTTTTACAGTAATAATATTATAAAGAGAAAAGTTTTGTTTTTTTTGTATGTTTGTAATGAGTAAACTCAAAAACTACTAGACCGATTTAAAAAATTCTATCACCAGTGGAATGCTATTTAGGACTGAGCAACATAGGCTATAATTTTTTAAGACACTAGCTTCTGTCCGCGACTTCGTCCGCGTGGAATAGTTACTCTGGGCTAACGCTAAAAAAAACCCCCGATTTTGAAACATTCTTCATTGGTGCTCCGCTCCTATTGGTCTTAGCGTGATGATATATAGCCTATAGCTTTCCTCGATAAATGGGCTATCTAACACTGAAAGATATTTTCGGTCAAATCGGACCTGAGATTAGCGCGTTCAAACAAATAAACAAACAAACTCTTCAGCTTTATATATTAAGTATAGAGTATATATAAGAAGAATAAGATTAAAGATTTAAACTAATCCAAAACCCTAAAAACCGCATTGAATCACGAATAGAATCTATGTGTTATGACGCGTAATATCTTAAACAGCAAGATATATTCACCCACACCTGTTGTTCGGTGCTACCCGACAACCCAACGGATTATTTCGTCCCCTCTCTGAATGCAAACAAGTTCATAACTTCGGAATAACAAGGTTTGTAACATTTGAACTAAAACCGGATAAAAACAGCGAGCCCCTCCGGAGTCAGGAATGTTTCCGGACCCTTGACTTCAATTCATTCCCATACCGACGCAACGTACACCGTTGTACCTACTACATGTAAGACGAAATATTTGTGATTTTGTTACGACCCCAAGGCGGTACACGTTTTGATGGGTGAAATTATCATTGTAAATCATATTCAAGTAGGAGTTTATATTTGGTATCCTGCTTGGGTCTTATCCTTTGCATGCTTTACAAACAGTAGGTACGGTATGGTACACATAACATATATTTAAATTTTTTGGTTATTCTAAGTACCAGGCGAGCTAATCCTTAAAGGTAAACCTTTATTTTTTTTTTTTGGTGGGAAATCATCAGATAACTTCTCCCGCTCTGGGCGGAGCGGAAGGGCGTGTCTGACTCTTACTGACTAAAACCCACCCGTGTTACCGTCACTTACCTGTACGTTGCCAGGGGCCAAGGTCTTAGGACTTTCCCGCAACTCCGGCAGGCATCGACCCTAGCGGACCCCGTCAAATTGAGCTGACATCTCTTTGAGGCGCGCGAGGAACACAACGCGCCGTCAACCCAGGGTGGTCGTAATTAGACGGCGAGCTACCCTTTGCTCTCCGTCCGCAAGCCCGCGCCTACGGTGGCCGGAAATCTTAAAGGTAAACCTTACACGCTAAAGAAATAAAAATACATTTATTTACCACAGTTAATTGACCGTGTGTGCCATTAGCTATGAGCTATAGCTATATATACTACATAGTTATATATTTTTTTCATATACATGTCGGACATATGTTACTGAGTTGACTAATCGGACGCCAGCGCCGCCTTGCGGCGCTCGACAGAGTCTACAACATAACGCTCGGACCGGCTGGACCTTAGTACAGTTCATCGGTGGCGGTCAAGCAGTGAACACGTGTAGAAACTGTCGCATGTTTCGAATAGTTGTGTTGTGTATTTAAAATTCAACAGTCATTTATTCAAACTAGGCTGAGAATCAGCACTTTTCGAACGCCAAAATTATATAAGATAGTCCCCCAAAGACGCTCTTCACCACTCCCTAGTGCTTTAGCCGGGAAGAGGCGTTATAGGCGCTTGGTTGTATGGATCGTTATGGAATCTTGTTGACGGACACGTTCTTTCTACCGGCACGGCAAAGGATATTTATGCAACGAAGAGAAATAAAATTTATGTGTGTGACAATTAAATTGAAATTTCAATGATACCTAAAGACGTGACGGAATGCCGCGGCATCTCTGATTTCAATTTTATTGTCATACTATTAAGTTATATTTCTAATTGTTGCATAAACATCCCTTGCCGTGCCGTGTCGCCAGTGAGCGCCGGCCCTAATACACCATTGTAGGCACGGCCGTCATTGTTGTATGGAACCCCATAATATCAATATGGAAGCTTGTTGACAGACATGTTTTTTTTCGGCGCGGTTTATACGCCGTACCGTAAAAAAACCGTGCATGCCGTTTAAAAAGGGACCAATATGAAGCAATACTTACTATAAGCATTGAACCTCATCACAAGCCATTTATCACGATACTAATGCCCGTTTTCACCATCATTCCTTAAATTTAGGGAGTCTCTTAATCTGGTAAAAAAAAACTTAGGTCATTTAAGGAGTCTCTTAGATTAAGAGATCCTTAGTAAGGAAGTGTTTGAGGGAACGATGGTGAAAACGGGCATAAAAGTGTAATTTACATTTTACAAAATCATACAGAATAATGGAACCATTGGTGCTTGCAGTACATTCAATAATCTTAGTCCTCTGGTCCCATGTGCGGCCATAGCCATTGATCGGACCAATATCCCGAGCAGAGAATTTTTGCAACAGAAAAATCCAATTAGACTTTCAGCTCTACGTTGGAATTAAACCTAGGTATGTCCAGAAGAGATTTAGTAACTTTTAGTGATCACAGTCGTTTCTTTTTTTGAATTTGTTTTGATCTTTTATTAGTACTTACTTTATTGACTTTCATCTTGCTGCGCATCATTAATTTATTAGTTGTATGACGATGTAAAGCCAAATTACCTATTTAGCCAACAATTGTTTAGCAAATTGATGGCCTATATTCAAATCACGACTGTCATTCTTCGACAGTTGTATGAATTGGCTTAGCTTAATTCGCCTATAATGTTCCCACTGCTGGGACACAGGCCTCCTCTCTGTGAGAGGGAGTGGGCTGTAATCTATCACGCGGGCCCAGTGCGGGTTGGTAGATGTCTTCGAATTTTTGGTTCTAAGACATGCCGGTTTCCTCACGATGTTTTCCTTCACCGTTTTGAGAGCAGTGGTGATGAAATTATTTACACAAAGTAAAGCGCCTGCTTGGGTTCGAACCCACGACCTACAACTCGTAAGTCCGTTACCATTGGGCCACCACTACTCTCTATGAATTGTCTAAACACGGCAATTTGACGTAGTGTATCAATCTAGACTAATATCATAGAGAGGTAAAAGAATGATGGGCATTTTTCTATGAAGCCTGGCCTGATGACCAATAGAGTTCTAATGCATGTCATCTTATTGCTTATAGCCGGCAATTACTAGAATAAAATGTTTTATGTCAAAAAGCAACGGGGTTTGTACAGTCGAGGACAAAAATCGTTACAATTTTTTATGACGATTTCTTTGTGAAAAATAAATCTATAGCATAATAGGTTTATGCTAGGTCTATGTGCTGCCTTTTTGGCCAAAAATTATCATTTTGATATGTACCCTTAGGTGTTTCACACAATTTTGACATGGACTGCATCAAAATAAAACTTAATACAAGTAAACATTTAATAAGGTTTAACAGTCATCATATTAAAAGATGATAAAAATAACAACCGCCAACAACAACAACAACAGCCATATGAAGCTGTACAGGCGCGGGCGCAGGAACAGCGAATTATACAAGTGCCAGAGTATAAAAGAGCCTCGAACAGAGCAGATCGCTGTTTTTTCTATAACAGCACATGCTTTGCGACTATAGTTTATATGTGCCCGAAGTAGCCATAATGTGACAGCAGCATTTGAAAGCAACGACTGGAATGAATGTGATTAACTGTGCTCACTTGCTCATTTAACAGACATTTATGTAATATTTTTAAAGAGGGCAAGCAACCAGCAAGGTACCAGATTTGATTTTGATATGATGACACACGTAGACGACGATGATTTATATTTTTGGGTGGGTCTTACTTATGAGCAGTTTTATATTATATTAAATCAGACAACTATAGCAGAAAGTAATCGTCCGAAGACGGTCCTTGGTGTATATTTAGCAAAACTTCGTACTGGTGAAAGTAATGAACACACAAATCTGAGATTTTATTCAAACCTTTCATGATAGTATGTACTGATGGTTATATATTAGAAGTTATTGGCCCTTTAGCTGTGACTACATCCGATGCAACAATCATGCAAGGGATTGTTCGTTATGCAAAATGAAACAATACAATAGATTACTTCGACAAACATATTTTAATAGAGCTCTTTCAGATATATTTCACGATTTTAAAATTGGTGCAAGCTGTTAAATACTTTTGATCCCGTTTTTAAAGATCATAGGCAAGTTCTTGATATCATGAGTTTCATTAATGAAAACATGAATACTCCCAATCGTTTATATGATTACATCGAAATGAAAAACCTTAACAGACAACGTCGAAGTTTTACAAGAATGGAACCAAACCTCTCCAACTCTCCCCTCCTTCTCGAGTGATTTTCCTTGTCTGACTGAAGACTAGAATATTGCACGCAAAGGGCTGCCTGTCCACTAGAGCAGAGAAAAGAGGAGAGGAGCTGATCTGTGCGGATATTAACCAATATAATCTAAAATCAGCTTAATTCCGCAACGGAGTTTAGATTTTATTGGTTAATATTGGCACAGCTCCGCACCTCTCCTCTCTTCTCTGCTCCAGTGGACAGGCAGCCTTAGGAACATACCATAATTATGAAGCTAACAAAATCATTATGTCGCAGAATATTTTCGCGATAGCATTTATTTGATTCAAATGTTTAGGGATAATATCTACATTATTATGATTTAAAAGAATGCGATATTTTGCAAAACAATGTGTGGTTACTACGAGTGTAGATACAGTCGCGGCATGTGAGGGGTTCGGATATATTATTATTCTTATATTTTAATTGACAGAGACTAAATCAGCAGAAATGCAATAATTCAGCACTATTGTACTTGTATGATTGGTAGAAGAACAGTCGGGAACTGTGCCCATAATTATCGTTTCCGTATTATAGTATTTAGGCTTAGGAAGGCATGAGCGATTTATTGCTCCAGCTTAACATTTATTAAACAATAATGACCACTGAGTACACGCTATGGCGTCTTGTCACTGGTCAGAGGTGGTTTTCATTCTTCATCAACAATGATAATCTTCTAAGTAAAATGCAGGGGACAATAAATACGTCATGACGTCCAAGGCCTAAATACCATATTATTGAAATAATATGAGTACAAGTGCCGATTGTGCGTTGCACGATCAGACATGTACAACAGTGATGCACTAAAGCATCTCTGTTATGTTGTTCTCCAGACCCTGCACACCACCTAGTGTAACATCACTTGTCAATACATAAGCAATAAGTCCAAACACGATAGTGCTATCTTGTTTGGTTGAGGAGTTCCTATGGCCACCTTGCGGCTCCAGCATCAGACCCTGGACACCATCTAGTGTAATAGCACTTGTCAATACATAAGCAATAAGTCCAAACACGATGATGCTATCTTGTTTGGTTAAGGAGTTGCTATGGCCACCTTGCAGGTCCATCATCAGGCCCTGGACAATATCTAGTGTAATAGCACTTGTCAATACATAACCAATGAGTCCAAACACGATGGTGCTATCTCGTTTGTTTGAGGAGTTCCTATGGACAAATTCCAGTTACACCATCAGGTCCTGGACACTAGTCCGGTTTTTTATTTATTTATTTACCAGTATTATAATGTTATGAGTCTATAATTAATATTATTGAGAACTGCAGTGAACATTAGCGTCACAAGCTATACGTAGTCATGGTACTTGAAGGACCGATATCTCTTTAACCCGGTATTTCTCAGCCTTCTGCCCATAATGAAATTTGATGCTTATGATATAAGCTTTCATTTGAGGTAAAAGTGGTTTTTATTGGTTCGCCGGCCAAAATTACGCATCATTCTTTGTGAGTTTGTATGTAAGCTTGTTGTAATCAATTTCTCTGACGGTACAAGACGATGACATTGACTTGTGCCTAAGCAGTATAATAGGCTGCACTGCTAACCTGGTAACTTTTGACCTTAATACCTTCCTTCCTTCTTTTGACCTTCTTGAAAAGATAATACCTATTGCAAGTTATTTGTATTACAAGGGGCAAAGTAATATTTTGTTCTTCCAGGGCGTTATTTTGAATTCAGAGCTAAGCGAAGGATTCTATAGTAAAGTAGAATCCTGAGCTTAGCGAGGAATTCAATATACGCCGCCCGAGAACAAAATATTTTGTCCCCGAGTGATACACACTATTTTTCATCACTACCTATGAGAAAAATAAAAAGCTACTTACTCGACTTTTTTTTTACATTAAACCTTCACGCGAGCGCCTACAACCTAACTACGCAAATCAGTACGCTATCAAAAGCACGGAGTGGACCAATCAGAAGAGAGAAACCTCAAACTCCCTAGGGAGCAAAGTTGAATTTTGCTCCCGCTATCCTCTATAGGCAATTGTCGTTTTTCGAATAGGTGTGATGAAAAAGTATTTGCCTAAATAAGGCATTACTTACATCATAATGAAAGGTTATTATTATTAGTCTGTGTTATCCCACTGCAGGGCTTTCCACTTTTCCCGGTCTACTGCGGGTCAATCCTTTAAGTAGGATTCCAGCTCATTCCGCCATCTCTTTATGGGCCTGCCTTTTCTTTTTCATCATTTCCTGTTTTTTGGGATTCACTGAGTGGTGGTTTTTGTATATTGCTGCTCCAAAATGCGACAGGTTGATTGAAATAGTAGTTTTGCTTCTCAGTCTTAGAAGGGATCCAACTGTACAAGGGATGAGCATCATCATTCGCAGATGTTTCTTGTTTGTTTGATGTTTAAAGAGTTGCGGCAAGGTATAAGGAACGCATAGTATATAAGTTCTGTGTTGAGCTCAACGATTACTGACAAATGCTGCTGCTGCACTGACTGGACAGGTCCACTCAAATCTGTGTGGTTCTTTCCTCAAAAGACCATTTCAGACAATAATCTACATGGTTCTCATATGGCTTGACCAAGATTATATATGGACTTTAAAAGAGACCGCGACCTCTGAGTTTGTTTCAGATTTTCTTCTCAGAGTAGTCAGATAGGAAACGCCGAGCTCATCTAGGTATTTTATTTTTAACCTGATGCCGATATCCTATTCAGAGAATAAACAATTTCATTTCATTTCATAAGGCACTTAACTAAACAAAGGATTACAACTGGTTCAAAGAAACCTGGAAGATACAAGCCAAGGGTATTAAGTATGTCCTTGTTATGTTTTCTCTATTTTCAGTTGCTATGCGGTCCGATGTACGCAAAAATACAAGAAAGATGATTAAGGTTTGATGAAAAGCTAATGTTTACTTTCTTTGGCTTTAATATAAAAAAAAGAAAATAAGCTGTTTAGAAGACAAGACCTATATTACTAAAGAAAGTATGCAGGAATTCGATAGCAAGATTTTCTTTTGAGTTTCTAAAGGAACGGAAATGCCTTTTTAATCATGTTTCATCAGAACTACATTAAGCTTTATTTAAAAGAAAACGTGGACTCCAACGAAACTAGAGCTCTCTCGTTCCAATCTCCCGACTCAGTTCACTTATTGGCACTCTGTGGTAAATAAACTAAGAAGCATTCACTCGCATGTTTTGTGAGCCAGTAATCACTGGCTTCGTGTCTCGAAAGAAGCTATTTTGAAATTCGAACCGTGTTGCTTCAATCTCACATTTAAGACCGCTTATTAACGACGCTGTGGTTTCTAAGAAAAACAATATTCTTATATTCTCCTATACGTTTGTTTAATATAAAAGTTTTTGAGACTTTCCTCTGAATTTTCACTGCGAATTTGGAAAGTTTAGATTACTTTTCGATATTCAAATACAGTTTTGTTTTTGATAGTATGTTGAAAATTACTTAGGTTTTTTTCAGTAAAAGGAGGGTAGCGTTGATCCAAGCCAAATTTTGCAGGTGAATTTTATTACTAAACAGAGAACATAAAGTGTATCATAAATACGATTTGAGCAGAAACCAAATTGAGCAACGTATCAGTAAAAATTGAGCAAACATTATCCATGATGGCTCTCATTCGATCGAGTAGGTATGTCTTTAACTCAGAATGGGGAGCATAAGCGTAACTTTTTATGAGCTACTTTGTTAGCAGGCAAAGCCGTCGCTCTATTGGGTTTAATACACTTCTCAGAAAACTCGATATCCTTCCCTGATACATTCGATATTCTACAATTTTCAAATATAAATAGAGTATTTTGCCGTCCCACATGGGTGCGTAGTGAATATAAAAAGTCCATAACAGTAGGTATAACAAGATTTTTGCCGACGCGAGCCGAGGGATAAAAACAAAAGGCACAATTTGCCCTCCGAACGCGCTTGACTGATCCCCGGCATTATCCTATAGACCAAATCTCACAAAATACGAGTGTTTATATCAGTTCAAATCTGCCGGGACGGTCGTCGATGAAGGTCGGCCGAGCGCGAGTTAACGACGCAAAGTTACAACTTTACTGTTCGACTCTCAATTGTTTTGGATTTATTCCTTCCAAACATCCCGAGAGCTCTTAAACGCGAGCTATTTCGGAAACTATTAATGTAGGCTATCAAACTTTTCCTTAGAAATGTTCCTTTCTCTTAGGATAGGCCTGTCCCAGTATAACCTGCTCAAGTGGTACACTCGTTTTAAAAGTTGGGTAATGAGTTAAGCCCTCGGGTGTTGTAAACGGCCGTAGGTCGACAAACGTTTATCGTCAAATGGGTCGCGGAAACTTTCTACCTATTTTATTAACTTCTCTCTCGCAATGTTCTTTACTGTCTGCATTAAAAAAGCTATTTAGTTAAAACACAATTCCGTCCTTTTGTTTCTTCATTTTGTAGCTAAAACGTCCGACGGTTAAGTTGTTTTAGAGTCTGTTAACTCTTACTTAGAGCTTTTGATTTAGTTAAGCGACATCGTTTAAGAGTTTTGAACTGCTTGTTTATTTATAATAAGGGCAACATGAATTTGTTTGTAAATTTAAAACAATTAGTTATCATCGATGGCGAGTACATTACTCACTTTCGGTTTGCCGACGTTATAGTAGTTATGGCTGAAACTGTTGAGGACCTCAGTACAATGCTCGATGACCTCAGCAGAGCTGCAGCTTGGAAATGAAGGTTTCAATAGGTAGGTCGTCATTTATCTGAAAAATTGAATTATCATCTTTTCTTGCCGTAAAAATATCATAAACAGAAAACACGAACATTTTACTCTCCTCTAAAATTGCCTTGAGTGAACTGATATTTTAGGATGGCTGGCGAAGTAGCTTCGTCCACGGTGTTATCGCAAAGAAGACGGGAATACTTAGTGTTAGTTCTCTCTCACCAGTTTGTCTAGGCACTACTTGCACCACAGAGCGAACGCGTATTTATTTTGTCTTTGCATTCCAAACCTTAGCTAGTAGGTATTTGTAGGTACTTGATTTAATTTCCAACTAACGAAATAATTGTTTTGAAACATTTTACTATATATGCATTATAACGTGAATTAATTAGCTGTGTAGTCATTGTGTAGTATTTACACAGCTAATTATGTTTGTTTGTTTCATTTTCCATTATGAAAACTGTATTATTTCAGCAAATTGAAAAGTCTTCGGCCGACTACAATGGTAAGGCAAATTCTCAAGGGAATGTGAACTAAAACCACGGACTTACAGATGTCAGAAGGCAGTGTGACCCTGTTTTAAGCTAGAATATAAAATAATGAAAGAAGTCGTAATACGTACCTAGAGTTTTTCAAATTTTGACGTCCGAGAAATCCAAATAATAATGTTTGAAGGCTACAGGGTAAAGAAAACAACAAATCATTATGTGTAAACCAACGTGTAATACATTTATATTATAAAGAGATAAAATTTCACATCTTGTAAATATTAGACATAATTTTTCATACAAATTCAGCGCAACAGACTGTTACACGAAACACACGATATAATAACATTTATTCATTACTATCGGCACAGCTAACTCCACATACGTGTTTGATTTAAACTTAGAAGGAATAAGGAGTCACGCATTGGGCAAGAAAACCGCGTCACCCAATCTTATGCACAGTACCTAATGTTGTCAAAACGGCTGAGTCACAGCTGTACAGTTCTCAGACACGGCTGTCTGCGGCAGTCAAACTGCTAAGTGCGTTACATTTGTAGGGGCTCGAATACATTGCACAGAGAATAAAGGTACCTTTGGTTTAATTGGTAAGAATAATATGCACAACAACCCTTTGCACACACTAACAAATCATACATGCATTATGATTTGTTATTGTGTGCAAAGGGTTGTAACTGGTGTTATTTTATGTCATTGATTTGCTTTACAGCTGCTTTTCTCTCAATTCCAGTGTATGGTATTAAAACAGTGTGTTGACTTCTCCGTGTAATATATCTGAACTCATAAATAAAGTTGTCGAGGAAGTTAGGTTATCAGCTAAAGTGAATCGAATAAAACATCTTCACAAATAAATTACATTCGAAATATACATTTCACATTTATATATTATACAAGTTTATCCTAGAGGGAGGGTATATGAATAATAAAACATCTATCATTACGCAATGTTTTTTGTTTACAATAATGCGTCATTGACAACACTTATTAGTGGTAATCACTAGCAAGCAACAAAGACTGCGGGGCAATTGCGTAACACACATACAATGGCAATCGTTCGCAATGCCTTTTATTTTGGCAGCTCAGCCACGTTAATTGCGTTATTTACGTTGTAGAGCAGACTTATTTTTCAAACGTATGAAGCAATGGATTAGGCATTTCCGTCGAAACCTTTCGGCTATCTAATTACGCAACACATTTTCGTAAACGATTCCGACTAATCTGTTTCATTTTGACAATTCAACAATATTCATTGCGTTATTTACGTTGTTAAGCAATTTTTTTTTCGAACTTATGAACCAATGAATTAGCAATCTGTTTCAAAAAGATTCAAATTCTGATTGATCGTGTATTACGTAATTAGGGTGCTAATTGTGAAAGAAAGTGTGTTACGCAATTGGGGTGCTGGTTATGTCTAGGGTAAAAGAATCCGGTTTCTCAGTAATTCCATTAAAACTATTACGATATAAAATCTAACTTACAATAAGACTTAAAGTTTATATAAAGAGTGTATAGCAACAAGGAAGACATCGATAGCCTGCATGAATTACATCTTCAATATAGAAAATACAGTAAATTATCTTTTGATTTCAATGCAGTTTCAAATTTATATAAAGTCACAGGAGTGAACATGCACAATGTAGACTAGAGAATCGCTAGAGACAGACAAATTGACATATATTCCAGTGATCGTAGTAATCTTATTCGTATTTGAACAGAACTGTCGGCGAAAAGAAAATTTGAGGAATTTTTATCAGTGTTTGCTCACAAAGTAAATATGCTTGTCTAGTCGTATTTACTCCTGTGGTACGCCTGCTGGTTTTTTCTAACTTAAGTATGTTGTTCGTAGCAAAAACGGATATGAGATTAGTACCTTATCATAAAAACAAATTAATAAAAGAAAACAAAAACCGATCGCGTACTCATTTTGATTAGAGGCTTGATACACAAGAGCAATGTTTGCGCAACTGTAGTCAAAATAGTATCGACAATTTACTTTTTTAAGATGTGAACACACCCTAAAATTTTCTTAAAATAAACATAATGTTAATTATGTTTAAACCCACAAAATTTTCTACCTATTATTCAACGGGATTTTATTTTATTCGTGGAAACAGCGAACTGATAGGAATCTTTAATTTAATCTGCATTGTAATTGGTTTCATCAATCGACAGAATCATTCCGATAATGACCTGTGGCATTACCTCGCAAAGCAGAGGTTCGGGGTTTCGTTTCGTATTTAACGAAAACTGTTGGAGAATAAAAATACATTTTCAATGTTTTAATAATCGAAAATGATATCCGTGAACTTTTAAATGTATGGTCATACTATAAAAAATTAAGAGAGTTATATTGTCTGAGATCCAGATATCCTGTTCCTAGTTTTTTTTGTTAATGAGAAGTTAATTATGTTGGTAATTTTATTACGTCATATAACACAAACATAACAATTATCTCAATATTCTTAGAAACCAGCTATATACATTAAAAATATAAACTCTAACAACATATCATCCAGCAGTTATAAAATTTTCGAAATTCGGTATTACTGACATTGAACAAAACGAGTAAATAAAATATTAAGAGTAAACACAGATATTATTTTCCATTGATATATCCACTTAATGTTTATTAGCCTACATAAATTAGCATTTACTTACATTTTATAAGTTTTACACACATTATAATTTATCTAACTTATTTACGCTTTAAGCTTTGCTAATTACGAGATTACGTTAAAAAATTAAGTCATTCAGATTATCTATACAATACATTTAATCTTGTTTTCTATAACCTTTTAGTTTGGCTTTAGAAAACATTGACATAAGTACAGTTAATCAATGTTAAACATTTACAATATGAACCAAACGATATGTAAGCCTCTCCATATTGACAACATTTATAAAATTGTTTATAAATACTCACTCCTAATCATGATATGTTTTTGTTACACAATTGCTCCTAAATATTCTCATTAATAAATTATTCCATCGCGCAACATGCCTCCTACATGGTTTTATGCAAATGCCTTTGCAAAAATATGCCTTGAATTTATGTGAAAATTATGCATAAACGTGCATGAAACGTGTATTTAATTCGATAATTTTTGTTGCATCGAACCTTTTTTGTTCAAGGTTTAAAACCGTATTCGTATTTTAAATAAGGACGTGTTCCAAAAATACTTCTAAATTCGTTCGCTCAGAATACTGGCCACATACAATCGAGAGCGGAATGATTGCTAGATCATTAGGCGATGCGTCGGGTGCCTCACAGCTGTGCACTGTATGCAGACAGGCACACGTCCCACAACGCTCCGGCTAGGCTATGTCAACGCTAACACGGATTTCACTACTGAGCGACTACTGGGATTAGATAGCACTATACTTAGGTACCGAAATATAATGTGCAGATGCATATTGAAAGATTTAAAATAAATCGTTGTTTAAATATCGCTCAAACATGAAACCGAAAACTACATTTTGTAAAGCTTTCAAACGAGCAATAGTCACGTTTGAAATTGATGAATCTACTGACAGAACACAATTGAATTTAAGAATAAGTAGTAAAGGTATCTTATTCTTCTAGTCCTGTCTTTATATCATGATTTTTATTCTATTTGATGTCAATTTTAAATAAAATACCAATCATTAATATTAATTGGATTACTGGATTGTTGGATAAAGTGTCACGTAAAGTGTGCCAACTTAACTGAGCACTATGTATCCCACAGAGCTTTCACACGGCTTTGTCTTTGCTAGCGTGGATTGCACCATTGTGCAAATATACTTGTAGATATTATTGTATGGGGATTTTTTTTTATTTTACCTGTGTTAATGCTGTATCATCCTGATGATAATATAATAAGACAAGAGTTGCCTTAGATTATTCATATACTTCATGAATAATGCAATAACGTCAGCCTAATTACCCTATACGTCTTAGTTAGCGTTTCTATGCTAATAGCTTTTTAATAACATGCTGTAGTTTGATGATAAGTTCCACATAGAGGCAATTATTGCGCGATGTCTTATCCACCATATCATGTACTCGCGAGCTTCATTGTCATTTCAATTCAAATTCACTTCAGTTTGTTGAGATTTTTATATAAAACAATTGATTTTGCAATGTGTGTCAAATAATTTTTATCTTATGTTTTTACATTGTCTACAACGAATGAGTATATTTTTGATTGATTTGTCAATCAAGGTAGAGATTTGCAACGTTACAATTTTACTTAAAATCAAATTCATAATAAAAACAGATATTCTTATGAATTAATTTGTTTGCTCATGAAAGAAGTTATACTTTTCTAAGTAAAACCACAAAGACTTTAAGAGTAATTACAATTTTGATCAATTTCATCTTGCCTAACATAATTTTTCTACTCTACAAGCAGTACACAAATATACCAGAGATTGGGAAATAAAATATTTTCAGTTATCTTGTGTTGATTTTTATTTACAATTTATTACGAGTCTATGTTCAAGAATTTCATAGAGTATCTTAGTTTAGAAACTAGAAAACACAAAAAGATCACTCACATTGAAATATGTGTTTCTAGTGATATGTAAAAGCCAATGCATTCATTTTTAAAGTCACGCAATTACTCATAATATAGGTGACTCATAACACGCTTTTACTGTCTCTGGCTTAGCCATTACATTATATTATTACAAAATGGACATGGGCTCTCTAGCAATTGATAGGTGGGTGTCAAATCGGGTCATTTACATATCTAACTTTCTAATTCAGTCTCATAATTGCGCATACATAAGTTAAAAGGTAAATATACAAAGGATACAAAGAAGCGCTGAGAAGCTCATCGATAAAGATCAAATTAAAAAGTAAAATCGCGTCGAAAATTTCAGCCATTATGTAAAAAATATAAAGGTTTGGTCGTGGATTCTTTTATCAAAATCGCCTGAACATAATTAAACAGTGCAGTTAAAAATAACATGGCAATAAACTTTGATATAAAATTCACATTTCGTCTATGTTCAATTCGCGCTGTATTTTTAACGTTAAATAACGCCATTAGCAGGAGTCCAGTAACGTTCAGAGCTTGCTTTTATTATTCGCTGTATAGTTTATGCGTCTGTATTCGTTCGTATATAAAACACGGGTTGTGGTTTTAGATTTTTTAGATAATCTTTACTATCCAGATGTATAATAAAATTGTCATTTAAAGTCTGTAGTAAAGACGTTGGAATTTAGTGTACCTATAAAATTCAGTATAAAGCAAAGTTTCAGAATCCTTCCTTGCCATTATTCATAAGAGAAGCCATTCTGATATTGGAGACGCAAATAAACGTTGCCTCGGGTCCTTTATTTTGTAGGGATTTAGGTACTACTAAGATTATAACCAACATTGATCAAATTAATATTTGTTTGCAAAGGGAATCGCGTCATTTAAAGTTATTTAAACAGATTTTAATAGCGATTAAGCGAATTCGGGCGACTATTGCTGGCAACTGAGTTGTTACCAAAGTTTATTGTTCGGAAAATTAGAATGAAATTGTTGGTCAAATTACCATTTTATCTGAAAAATTTGCTTGGTCTGTGAAATGTTAATACAAAAGTATTTTATTCAAATTGGTACGTCTGTTTGAAATAGCTGCTGCGTTGCTATTAAGGCTTAAATAAAGGAAGGAAGTGTTTTTAAAATAATGGGCCAAAACAATATTCTACTGAAATCCTTAGGATGTATTACACCAATTAAAAATAGATTAGTATCGACATGTTTCTTCATAATTTTATTATAACACCTGTCAAATTGTAACGCACGAAACAAGTTATTAGTCTCACGCAATCAAACGCTGTATTGTCAGTAGTAAATGAAAAATATTGATCGTAGAAACATTAATAAAAGTGGTCTCTATGCTTTGTATTATGAATGAAAAAGCTAAAATAACTCTTCAATTTCACCGATTTATACGTCATTTATTTCCCAGAAATATAGCTGAATACACATGAAATGATAATAATTTCAGCATTTTAGCACCACAGTCAATTCACTCCTCCCAACAAACTATTTATGTACCCAGTTACCGTACTATACATTACTAAGCTCATGAAATACGTACTCTATGTAACATTCGCTTGGGGCGACATTGCGAATATCAAATATCAGGAGTTGATGTGCAAGCGTTATAAAGGCTTCCACATATTATTGCTCGGCGGGTTTTAATGCAAGGTAATCTGCGGCGAATTGGAGCCATTTGGAACCACCGCGCGTTAGCCCAACCTGCCCCCGTAATAATATGGATCAGCTTTTATGAAACATTTACTACGCGGCATTACAAAGCCGATGTTACCTTACATTACATGAGAACAAATTTGACAGATGTTATGTTACAATATACACACGTCACATCCGAGTTTAGGAGTAAATATGGCACACAAATATGACTAAAACAATCAATACACGTTCTACATGACATCGAGCCGATAAATTTAGTTGGGAACTAACGATTTTGACGGGCAGCTGAGTTGGCGATGGTTCGATCCGAACCACGTTGACTGAAAAAGAAAAACGTTTTTAAAACAAAAATGATGACGGGAATTTTTTACCGCTGGAAACGAGGATAATTTAGCCTGGCTGGAATTTGTGCTTACATACGCCTCAAGACTAAATTTGAGGGCTGCTTCAACCGTTATAATTCCCGGGTTGAAGTTTTTTGCTAGAATTTTCCCTAAAGATTTTTTTATTATTACGCTCGCTTATGAATAACTCCTTGTGTAGTCAAGTTTCAGCCTACGTACAAATGTAAAGAGATACCTACCCTGTATTTTTTTTACAATCAGGGTTTCGCACGTGTGATATATTGACATGCCCCCAGTGACGTATCTAATTCGAATTTATCACACGTGATCGAATTTTGATTACGTCTCGAATTAAGAGTGATGTAAATCGATTAACGGACATCCTTGTTTTATTTCCCAAGCGGCAAAAAGTATGCGTTGAATACAAAATACAAAGTCACATTCTGGCATTTCATTTTCAGAGGGGTAAAATTCCAAGGATTGGGGTATTTGCAGGATTCATGTTAAATAATAAATGACAGACATGTTAAATAATAAATGACAAAATATACTTTCCTTTAAAAGTCGTCTGTAAAATAATAAAATATGCAAGTAAGGTAGGTTTAAAATTAAAATATATATTCTACTCTTTAAAAATGGAAGTTTGAAATTGGAATTTCTTTTTGAGCTTTTCAGCACTTTGTAGTGATGGTGCGGTTACGCTTCCAAAATGAGAATCCTTACTTGCCACTTGCTTCTCAATATTCACTCAAAAGGGATGTAGACTGGGGAAAAAAAAACTATTTAGTCCGTCAGTCATACAATAAAAAATATTGGACTCGTATTTTTTGCTTTGTCATATTAATAAAAAAACATTAAAGTTGCTGAGTGGGAGCTCGCTACGTCACAAGTCGGTATGAAATCGGCCAGTGACGTCATAACGTACTGCCTACTCAATGTATTGCCGTAATCTTTTGATTAAGTAGGTACGTAAAAAAAGAAAAACATCCCTTTAAAATTATTTTAGTAATACAAAGTAAAAATTGGAAGATTTAGAACAGTTGGTTGGTGGTCTAGAGCTATCACTATTAGAGGCAGATAAGTAGATTACTTATTTTAGGTAGCATTTTCTAAGATGTTGTTCATACTTTTAATTTTCCTCTTAAGGTGGAACTAGTCGCGGGCTAGAACTCAATGGTGGGCATGGCCAAAAACCACGCTGTCTCACCTGGCATCGTGTCCGACAGAGACAGTATCAGTGATGAGCAGTTAGAAGCTGATCTACATGGACAACGTATAGTTCGCACGCACAGAAACACCGTACCGACCAATTTTAGTAAAACGAGCGCGTCAAAAATTACGAAAAGGCCTTTGGAAAAAAGGTTTTTCTGAAAAAACCACTGCATAAATCAATTACAAATAAAAATTATTGAAATCTTCGTTAATTTTTCTGTGTCGGTACGGATTTTGTTTTCGAGATTTCACACTTCTTGTATTACTTATTTACGCCCAAAGTTGCGTTAAAATTAGCAAGAAAAACGAATCTTTGTTGGCTCATAACTTTTTAATGGCTTTTTATTTTACTATTCTGCTTCCGTACAGACAATTTTAATAATGAGACCTAACGATATCATGTTTAACTTTGAATGTACGATGTCAAACAGTGGAGTAAAACCCCTCCGAAGTTTGTATGGAAAAAATATCAAATTGTTTCACCTTAATATAGGTAAATATTTCGTCTCTGTCTTATTTTATATCCACATGGAGACAACAATAGCATAAGATAAGTTTAGTTGGCGTACAATCGAATCACGGCCAGACACTACCCCAAAATAATTAGGAATGTAATAACAAAAATCTGTTCAACATACCTGTAACACTACTATTTTGCACATCTGCGAACCCCTCACCCATGCTAGCGTAACTTGGTATGGTGCTAAGACAGGTGATTTCCACGGTCTGGTTGGGGTACAGCTGCAGGTTGGTCAGCGGAAAATGCAGTGATGTGTTGGTCATGGACAGCGGGATGCCGTGGTGGTGACGATGGACCTTCATTGTACCAAACGGGATAGTGTGACTTTCGTCTACCTGTTGAATAAGAGTTAGTTAGTGTTTAGGGTGAGGTTAAATACAGGTTGTAAAAAAGAACCATCACATAGCCGTCAACTACGCATTTTGTACATCAAACTATGTAGGAAGTGCCTCAGCTGCCGGCGCCGTGTCAAGAATTGGCTGCCAGCGCCTGTTGCTGAATTGGCTGCCGGCGCTGACTTTGGAGAAAAAAAAGCGGAAAATGGGGTTGGCAACTTGGCATATGGAATAGATAGGCGGGGTAGACATTAATTTTGTCCATTAATATATTTCCATATACAATCATTTCCATATTCCAGTAATTAACTACTACCCGGAAGCGAACTAGTTAGATTAGGTTGTTTATTTTTACTCGCAAAATAAGGTTTAGGTTAGGTTAGGTTAAAACAGTGACCCCCTCCGCCAAAAACGACTAGAATATATAGAAAAAAATACTTTAGCTAGGGTTAGTTAGTTGGGGTTCTTAACACTTTGAAGGGCTGTAAACGAGACAAAATAGAAGTTTTATTGTTATGAGGCATACGGGCGTTTACTGTCCTTCAAAGTGTTAATAGTGGAAGGGTTTCCAAAAACGCTGCGCCGCCGGTGTCCATCATGGAAGCCGGCGGCGGCGCCGGCAACCGATATTTTTGATCTCGGTTGCCGGCAGTAATGTATTACCGGTTCCCAACGGCGTTATTTTCGGGTGCCGGCGCCGGCAGCGGAGGCACTCCCAACTATGAAAAATTGCACAAAAAAAAATTGCTGGGCACCGACTTTTATTTTTGATGTGTAAAATCCGCTGTGTGTGCACGCAAAACATTGTGATTATGCGTGCAAGCGACCTCTGTGTCGTTCCATGCACCCATGCAACGGTACAAGGGCTACGTAACCAGACGGTTCCACCAACGAGGTGTGGTCTAGTAAAAAAATCATAAAACTTAAACCCAACTACGACAAAAAAGTCAACTAAAAATATATAAACAAGACATCATTACAACTACAATCTATTAACTACTGTCAATCTCCTAGCCTAATTCCCAACTATCTTGGGGTCGGCTTCCAGTCTAACCGGATGCAGCTGAATACCAGTATTTTACATGGAGCGACTGCCTATCTGACCTCCACAACCCAGTAACTGGGTAATACGATAGGGGTAAGACTGGTGTCAGACTTTCGGGCTTCTGACGACTCGTAACGACTGTCAAAGATCCACAAATGACAGCCGGGACCAACGGCTTAACGTGCTTTCCGAGGCACGGAGGAGTCTCGGTATGTAAAGATGGTAACCCATCCACTGACCAACCCCGGCAAGCGTAGCTTAACCTGATGGATCGACCCGTGCGGCTTGTTATTACTTAGCCACGAGCTCCTCAATCTATTAACTACTGTCATGATTAAATAAACACAAAATTACTTGCAAATAATACGAACGTAACTAATATAAACTACATTTCACCTGTCACACACAAAGTGAGTAACTTTACTACAAAGTTTACATTTACAAACGTTAGGACATCGCTTAGAAACATCAAATTGTAAGTCACACTCGCAATTCCCCGCAAAATGTTCTCCGAAACGCTACTATGTACGTCGTGTATATATAAAATACCGGACTATTCTAGTACCATTAAAAATCTTACTCTCGCTGTTTCAGCTTACAATCTTTCCACCAGGGGTGCTTTTTACGTTTTCATACTTTTAATTCTCGATACAGAAACGTGGTAGTAGAGGAGCTCGTGGCTAAGTAATAACAAGCCGCACGGGTCGATCCATCAGGTTAAGCTACGCTTGCCGGGGTTGGTCAGTGGGTGGGTGACCATCTTTACATAACGAGACCCCTCCGTGCCTCGGAAAGTACGTTAAGCTGTTGGTCCCGGCTGTCATTTGTGGATCTTTGACAGTCGTTACAAGTCGTCAGAAGCCCGAAAGTCTGACACCAGTCTTACCAAGGGGTATCGTATTACCCAGTTACTGGGTTGCGGAGATCAAATAGGCAGTCGCTCCATGTAAAATACTGGTATTCAGCTGCATCCGGTTAGACTGGAAGCCAACCCCAAGATAGTTGGGAAAGAGGCTAGGAAGATTGAAGATTGACAGAAACGTGGTAGTAGCGTTTTCTATATGATAGAACTCACACTCGAATTCACTCGAGACACTGCTCATACACGCACGCCGGTTGCGAGTACTACGCACCTGACCTTTCGAAAGAACATCCCCAATAAGGTCACTATAATGATGTCCTCCTAAGGCGTGTCCCTCTCCCGACCTGATGATATCCCACCCAAAAAAAAAAAAAAGACGTCCCGGCGTTTCCACTCACATCTGCTTTGTAAATACTTTTTGTTACTCGCCTTTAATTCATCCTCTCAACATGACCACATCATCTAAGAATACTCTTTAAAAATTTTGTCACTACACCTTCTCATACACCGCACCGTTGGCGGTTCACATCATTCCTCAGCCTATCATAATCAAAGGAAAATAATAGTATCGTTTATCTATAATATAAAAAATGAGTCGCTGAATGTGTTGCTAAGCGCAAAACTCGAGAACGGTTGGACCGATTTCGCTAATTCTTTTTTTTAAATATTCCTTAAAGTACGAGTATGGTTCTTACGGAGTGAAAAATTCTAAAAAAAAAAAAAAAAAAATATTGTTGACTTATTAACTTAAAAAAAATAAAAAATTAAAGAATCGACTGTTAGGCGATACGAAGTTCGCCGGGTCAGCTAGTTTAATATATAAATGTAACAAGATAAAACCAACAAGAGATCTATATCTAAGATCAGATCCAAGTAGGTACTAGAACAGAAACGTCAAAATAGGCTTAATTTACATATCAAATGAAACCATTCTGTAAATAACTTGAATAAATGAGCCACACCTACGCTTTTATTTTACGGCTTTCATAGCAATTGAAGTAAAACTAACTACGAATAGCTTTATTGTCGCCGGCGCGGCGTTGGATGCCGCCTGTATTTATGGAAAAACTAAAATATTCACAAAGTTAGCGTTTGTTTTATTATGATTAATGTCTGATAGTGTTTGGGAATATTTCAGCAAAGCAAGCGCTACTGCTGAGCATGAAGTCCTGGGTTCGCTTCCCGGGTCGGGAAAAGTGTTAATGGGTTTTTCCATCTGGAATTTCTCAGTAGCAGCCCGGAGTTTGGACTTGTGCCTGGTTGATGGCAATAGGCTCGCCCCCTATTACATGGGACTTAAAAATAACTGGCGAAATGTGGTTGTACTATTGATACACCTCTGCCTAACCCTTCGGGGAATAGAGGCGTGATGTTATAGCTATTTGCAAAAACATCGTTCCTCCCAGTAGGTACAAGAAGATGCCTCTGGCAAGCCGTCAACTTCTCTTCTTAGTAGGACGAAGGCACCATGTTTTAAATACTGAACCCTAAATAAAACAGAGTACCTATAAATACCACATAATGAACATATTACTATTTCTTTCGGAAACGGCCAGTCTCAAATTTAGCCGTTCTTAGTGTGGCTAAGCGTTTCCTTTGCCCACGGACCAAGGTTAATATTACTAAGCACGCGATACCCTTTACAAACTGGCTTATACAACAGTTAGTAGTTATTGATGGATAAGTCAATCGATAAACTATTACCTAAATTTTGTATTCAGATACTTTTACATTATATATAGTATGTTGCAAAAGTATTTGACGAATGTGTAAACAAAGCCTGTTCAAGTTAAATTCTTACCCAATCACTCACTAAAGGGAATTAGTAGTACATTCATCGGTATTTAGAAAGTACTTAATTGAAAATTATCTATGAAAATAGAGGTTTTAAAATTAACTTGACTGCCGAATGAAAATCATGTTAATGGTGATTTAAAATTAGAATTTTGAGTTTAAGTATTAAAATAATCACTTTGATTTGATTATTTGAATACTTAAACTCGAAATTCTTATTTGAAATCACCTCTCACTCAATTTGTAAGTGGCACAAATTGGCATTTATAGGTACATTTTCTGGTTATTTGTCTACATTTTCGTCACATAATTTTGGTACAGACTATAGAAATGTTGGTGTAGAAATTCGATACAATATCATGGGCATGGCGTACTAAGTGCTGTATTTTGACCTCTCCCATGGGTTGTAAAAATTAACGACCTTGATCGTTTATGCTATAGTATGATTGCTTCTTGGTAAGAGCATGTAATGATTATCTCTTTTTAAGATAATATGTACATAATATATGTGAGCTAACAGTAACTATCTTATAATAATAGTAATAATATGTACATGTATTAAGGAAAGGAGCGGAAACAACCATAGAGCGTCAAAACATTCGTCTGCATCGTCGCTGTCAACAGGCAAAGTGCCCAAAAGGCTGGCAGCATTGCCACGTTGAATGGTAATGCTAATTCTTTGATGTTCTATTATTAGATTTCAAAAATTACTAAATGAAAATTTTGTCTTTGTAACGAAGACCAGGTCAAAGAAAAAACAACGGGTTGCACTCCGGCAGTGCCGGCAGAAGTGAAACCTTGAAAAATAATCAATTTATTTAAACACTTTTCATGAAGTATTTTTTGACTGCTTTTTTTTAACCATCAATAGGTAGGTAGGTATGGGTAAAATTTTTTACCTCGCAATCTTTACGTAATGTCAAAGACTATTTATTTTGATGGTTACTTTGTCGGTTGCTAGGCAACGGATCTTACGGTCACGTCCAGACGCGAGTTTAAATTTTTTTACCCATCCCAAAAAAAGTGCCACAACGCCGCTAAAGAAGTTTTCACTTCAAAAAAATGCGGGCGTCAAGTCAAATTTGTTCGTAATCATATCGCAGGACGTAGGGCGTTCTAAGAATCTAAACTGGTAGAGTAGCATACGAATATAACATATACAGGAAAAGGTGAGGACCAACGTCTTGAAATTCAACATATTTTATAAAAATCCTACAAGAGGTATTGTATCTAAACAATGGTATCCATTTAACAACCAACTTTGTTGTTGATTCGTATAGGTTTCAATGTGCCCAAACATGGTGACGATACATGACACTCGTCAAGCAGCGGGAAATCTATTGTAATAAGGTTACTCAAATACGCACATTCAGGTCGACATAGGTACAAAACGGGATTTAGCTTTTTATAAATTGTATTGTTATATCTTATCTAAGATCCTGAATTAGTTGTCATTTGTATACAATTTAAAGCACAATAAATAACACAATAATAATTTACTGTTTTCCATTATTGCAAGTTTTATGGCTGGTTTACACAGTGCGAGCTGCTGACTAGACAGTAGACAGCCACTCGTACTGTGTACTCGCATGTCAGTAGCTCGGCTTGCGTTGCCTGTTTTCATTATGAGAGTAGCTGCCTAGTCTCTTACGAGTTGTGTGCTGGAGTAGTATTGTGATCGTGCAATGTCGAGTCAACGTGTTTTAGTAAAAAAGACCGTGATAAGGTCACAATACTAAGCTTTGAATAAGAAAATGCAATAATCTTTTTTTTTCAAAGAGAGGAAATAAAAGGATTTGCTTTAGAGATTGGATGGCAAGAAGATGTTCCAGGGCAACATTCATCATTTCTAACGAGCTGTGTCAAGAAGACTCCCGTGATAAATACCATGCGAGTGATAATGGAAGGCTAGCACGCGAGTGAAATCAAAAAAAGTTGAAGTTACTCAGCAGCGAGCTACTGTCCAATTTGCAAGTGCGAGTAACTCGTATGATATATGTGTAGCAGTTTCTCGGCAGGCCGACTCGTACGGTAGCTCGCACTGTGTAAACTAGCTATAAGCGGTATATTACAAAAATGTCATATAATTTTCTTTCTGACTTATTAGAATATAAACAACTTATTAAAACACCAGCAAAAGTCATAAGTAAAACCTACGGTCTATCTGTCTAAGAGTAAGAGCCAATTATTCAACTCCTATTCCCCACTTTAAATTATACGAAATCCTCCCCTGTTCCCTAAAGCACAGTCTACACTGGTACTCCATCTGACAGTTATTGCCAAATAACGCGTTCACACCAGTCACTACGTCCGGTTGACGGCTCAATTTACTGTCAGAGGTCACTTATTGACAGTCTAATGGAACATTTCAGGCGATGTCGATTGTCGACAGTCAGTTCGTTCTACGCTGGAATGTTAGTAGAATATTTAGGTGTTAAGTGCAGTTTGTGAAAGTAGACAAGTGAAACTGTAGTTTTTAGAAACTTTACTTTTATGTCACGTAGAAAGATACAGAAAGAATGCTAGCACGTGCTAAATAAGTTGTTAGAATTGCAGAAGGCTCTAACGTTGTAGCTATAAAATGTAGTCACTTTTAATATCTGACAAGGTTTTGTGTTGTATAACTCGCTTTAGATCTTTATTAGGAGCATTATAATTTTATGATAAAATAAAAAAATTACGTGTGTATAATATACACACGTACATTTTTTATTTTATATGTGTGTTGTGTAATGTATTGAATAATTACCTTTATTTTACAGACTCAGTGTTTACTAAAGTCACATGGCGTGCTTTTAATATGTTTTTGTTCTTTAAATGCCTGTATTTTGTATTCTTGTAATTATTCAAAACAATTATTGCATGTATTCCTGTCACATGTTGGCTGTGGTAATTGTTTGTTCTGATACCATAGTCTAGACAATTCGTTGATATCAATTAACGCATTCAAGGACACTGAACGAGACACAATAGAAGTTTTGTTGTTATGGGCATGTACTGTCCTTCAAAGTGTTAATAGCAAACTTATTCTGTATTTACTATAATACAGTTTAATTATAACTAGTACAGGGTACTAGATCAAGGTGAATCGGTTTCGTGACAACCAAAATTGATTACTGTGCAGTGATGAGTTACCAATAACATAGGTATATTTTTGAGTTCATAGAAAATAAGTCTCTACTAACTTGTGTAAGGTTGTTGAAACCAAAAATAAAGATAAACTGAAAAACCCACCATTTCGTGGTTTTCAAAATTATATTCAACTTCGCTCTCACAATAGCCAAAAACAGTAAAGCACACATTAATCAAATCATCCGAAAAGTTTCAATAAATCTATTCAATGATTTCAATATTCAAAATCATTCACTGAAGTAGCTCTATTGAATTCACAGTTTGATTTCATAAATATTCATTCCTTTCGATCATCTGTACAGGTATGATTCGAGTTTTTGAATACTAATCAACCATTTTCATTTAAATCGATTGGAGTTTCAGAGCGTATCATTTCGTAGTAGAAGCTTGAAATTATTGTAATAAGGACGGTGAAATTATGATTATCAACGGAATATTCATGAATAAGTTGAAAATGGATCGATTTTTGAAAATGTAGCTTTTAAGGTTCATTCCGGACCCACCAGGCACCCCTGGAGGACACCCCAGGTTTAGGTCGAATCAAAATAATTTTTGTCAATTTGATTTATCTTTTGTCAAACTTTTCAATGAAACCATTTACAGACACTTTTAAATTGGCAAAGAGTCGGTCAATGAGTCAGAAAGTTGAAGTTAGTTGTCCATTCCAAAACGTTTCATAGAGATCTAGTCCGTTCTGCTCCAGGAAAACGTTAGAACCTTCAAGGATTCTCTTTAAAACTTTTGTTACTAGTTAGGTACTACCATTTTCCGCAAACAAATAAAAGGGGATAGTATCAAAAATATCGATAGTATCAAAAATATCGAAATTCTAGTACCCCGTTTTACCCCGATGAGGATTAGTTTTCACTTTGGTAATCGTTTTGTTACTTTCAGTTAAAAAAACAGCTGGCTATTTTATTACGTCACTCACTTCAAAACATTATCTTAACCACGAACTAAATATCTTGTAATTATTTCACTACAATTAAGACGCCGATAGATGCCAGTGACCTTGAGTGGTTAGCTTGCGTGTTCTGTACCGAGCTCACGCCACGCGTCGTACGTCCAGCCAGTAATAGGATTCGCCCATCAAGGAGCGCTGTCCCAAATTAGACGTATTATTAATTTATTATACATAAATCAAAAGGTATTTTAATAAAACACTTATAAAGATAAATAATTAAATTATCTTTAAAATGGTGAAGGTTTCAGAAATATTCGCTTGAGAGTTTTTGCGTGATTCTCAGTTTTTTATCCGCGTTAGACATAACTTTACAAATTAATTACACTATTTAATATAAACATAATCAAAAATATTCACAGATCAAGTTGTTAAAAAAATGCTCTTTTAACATAATTGTATTGTTTCCAAATCATTAGCAATACTCACTGAACTTTTCTTAACAGTCGTTTTTCAAATCATCACATACCGAGTGCAGAAGTAAACTGAAAAAGCTTTTTCATATCTCATGCTCGGAAAGTAGTGTTTGTTTGATCCGAGTAGCGGGTGGGAGACCCTGCTTCCCGCTCTAGGGCGGGAAAGACTCATAGTAATTGCTTCCCGCCCTAGGGCGGGAATGAATTTTAAAAATAGAACTTATGGTTAGGTTGTCGGCTACGAACACAGATATAAATCTAACTAGATATCGCAAGTCCCTCCATCTTTATGAAAACCAAGCGTGCCACTTTTTCACACACAATTTAAAAACAAAACTTACCAATGAAAGAAAACATTTCCAATGCCTCGGCCAATTTTTCTATACAGTCTTTACAGCTCAATATGGCTTAAAAAGACATTTTTCTAGATTTCGGTGGATTTCCGGTGCCGATAATGCTAAATGAAAATCTCAGATTACGATCATTGATCGTAATCTTATAATTTAAAATTTATTAAATATATTTTAAATTCTAAAAAATTTACTCCGTTTTTTGACACGCGAAGTACATACTTACAATGGCGTCATCTAGTTAGATTAATATCGGTGGATACGAAACTTATTAAGAAAAATATCGAATAGAATAAAAATAAAAGCTGTGGCAGTGTTTCCACTTACGTTTTTGGTTTTCCCCAGTTTTAATGAATTATTATTATCCCTAAAATTCCCTAAAAAATATAAAAATTCCTTGTTATAAGGAATTTTTCATTTTTATGTCATTAAATACCTAGAAAACATTCATTATTAATCGAGACAGATGAAAAAAACCAACTGTAGGTATAATGCGACTTATTTCTGATGTCGTCTTTAGCCACGGAAATAGTACTATTAACAATAACATGGTAAACTAAAATTAGACGAATAACAATCATTACAAGTTTCAGGAAATCCCCTTTCATCAATCGGTGGTGCCATAGAGTAAAGTAGTACATTGGGATCTGCCTACTAATTAAACAATAGGGCTACCATCTCAAGTTCAATTTATCCCTAAATCCCTGCCAAAATAAAACCATGCTTATTATTAGCCTTTTTACCTAAAAAAAGGGAGAAATCCCTAAAAGTGGAAGCACTGGGCTCCGGTCTTGTGAGTATATTATAAACAGCCAGTGTGAATAAAAAAAAAAACTTATACGCGGGACGGCCCGCAGCGGTGATGCGGTGCGTTCCATATTTTAAACATTTTTACAAATTGTTCTAACTAATTGTTAGTTCATTTTAAATAGGTACTACTCATGTTATTCAATATCAATAAATATATTAAACACTATTTTTTACTTTCCTTATATTCGAAATGAAAAGTAGAGTGTTTAACACGGGTGAAAGACATCAATTCCTACTCGGACTATAGCCGCCCTCGCTGCGCTCGGGCGTCTAAATACCTCGTATGGGAATTGATTCCTTTCCACCCTTGTATAACAATCTACTATTGCAACTTTTTCTACTACCATAACACTTCGTGATTTTAACAAAAAACAGCTTAGATATATGAAAAAAATTGGGTGTCGCACAATCCCATTTTTCCGTGTTCTATTTCATTCACGCAATAAAGGCTAATACAAAACGTGCTTCATTTGAGCCGGGTACTCCGCCAGTGTCAAACATTCATATAACTTTCCTATAATATCTCTGTAGGCATATTTATATGACACGCTTGAACAGGGTTATTATTCTTTCAGAATAAGGGTAAGCCTGTATTAGGGTCAGCACAGACAGAACAGCAAAATGCTCGAACAGATTTTCAATGATAAATTGATAATTAACTAATCACAAAATAGCGTGTGAGAGATAAATGATGACGTGGGACGTGTATTCGAGCATGCTTGCACAGTCATGTTTTCACTCTAAACTTCACAGCAAAATCTTTGTTTTGGGCTCCGCCGCAGTCTGGTAATAACATGCTCGCGCAGCGTAGATATGCCGCAGCGTAGACAGAGCAGCAATTTGCTGCTCTGTCTACGCTGACCCTAAAACAGGGTTTATAAAAATGCATTAGCTAAATAAAACTCTGTAAAACTGTAAAACTCCACGATCAGTAAAAATTTAGTTAAAAGTTGTAACAACTGTTATGGTAGCAGACTGCACAAATGTGGTTTTGAATAAAATATTTAATAGGATTAAAACTCAACTGTTATTTGCTGTGTTACCTTCATAGATCTACGATCGCCTTCTCCATAGAGATATACGTTGTGAAATGTGCAACTAGCTTCAACTTTCTGACTAACTGACCGAGTGCTTGACAATACAAAAGTGCATGTAAATAGTTTAATTGAAATAAATGCATTGAGTTGTAATGGAATATGCAATGTTTACTAGTCAACATCCAACAGCGGGGGTAGCACCGTATCCTTGTTGCTCTGCTAAACCCCAACATTATACTGCAACGTATTGCGAGCAGACTGGACTGTCTGTGTGTGAATCGCTGCTGCACAGCTTCCCACATCGGTGTTGAGTTTGTAGCAGGCATTCTCATCAGTGTTAGGTTAAGTGTGTAGGTTAAGTTTACTAACATAGTTGTTAAGAAATATTGGTACTAACATTTTGAACCTTCCGCGGAGGGCAGTGGTGGTAAAGCGGATTTCCTAGCGGTGCCCCACGCGGTAAGGCGGTTTACGCGCCTCACTACGCGGATGACTTTAACGCGGTTTTGACCAGGATAACCAAAATGATCCGCGCGGGTCAGATTGGTTATGCGGGGCCCCATGTGTGAGTCGCTGCCCCTCCGCGCGGACGGCAACGCGGAGGGGCAGTGGCGGCGAGAGCACCGCTCGACCGCTCGGTCGGGCTGCAGCTGTGTACGTGTGTTTGGCATGAAGGGATTTCGAGACCAATGCGACATGAGATCCGCTTCACTGCCTACCGCGGCGGTGCGCGATGCCTTGTGTTAAGGCTTTTGCAGACCAGCGCGACTTGTCGCGCGACGCGACAGGAACAATACAATTTCTAAGAAAAGTTCACGGTATAACAATAACCGGTGTCGCGCTAGTCTGCACAAAGCTTTAATCGCCTAAATAATAAGATAACTAGTAAATCTTTCACAATTGGATGAAGTTACATGGACACGCAAGCAAAGAATTCTTAAATCCACCACATGACGCTTGCAGAATAGTCGACACCAACTCAGTTGCCAAAGGAGAAAAAAACTGTCAAATCAGTTAACTTCCAGTGGCAGAAGTTTTTCTTTTACTTATTTCTTCAACTCAAAACTGTAACTTACCTTGTTATTATTTATAAACCAGGTGAGGTGAGGCGCCGGGTGCGCAGGCGCGCTCTGACACGTCGCTTCCAGGTGATCGCTCGAAGACAACTTTTTGTGCTTTATTTTTATCTTTGGACGGAATTTCTGACGTACTGGAACAATATTTATAGCGTTAGATGTTGTTTAAGAAAAAGTCTTGACACGTGCTGTTATATTTGGGAACAAAAACGTGTTCATTCTTTGTTCAATTAACCCAGTCAATAACAATATCAAACATCGCAAACGCGCATGTAATTACTTTTCTTTTATATGTTGTTAGCTCCCCTTAGAGTAGTTTATACCTAGTTTACAACCCTGAAAACCTTGTGCTACTCCCAAATGGGTAGGTATGGCTCTTCCTCGGACGGACTCGGACACGAAGTGTTGCCACGACAAGAGCCGAACGCAAAGTGAGCTACAACCGAGCCATGTCGTGTCCGAGTTCGCAACAAGTCAATCGTCATCCTGAGGATGCCTCGTTGAGAGGCGAAATACGTGTCGATTTCTTACAGGGTTCTCTAACTCTTTAAGAAGAGTTAAGCGGGTTAAGTTTCTAAATATACATCGTCTATTGTATTTTATAATGGATTTCCGCAAAGTCACACCTGAGTCAATTACCTATCTGCTAGGTACTAACATAATACTCACCAATGACATTTAGTTCATGTATCTTGGACACTTTCGAGTAGAGAGGCGTTTCTAGAGCAATCTCGCAGGCGTAGGGGCCTGACGCAGAGAAGTCGAGCCGCTCTAACGTAATAGACGTTGGAGACAGCTTTATTAGCTGTGGACAATATTAATTAACAAGTGATTAATCATTATTTGAGGTCTTTTTATAGGATGAAGAGTGGTGATTAATACTCATGCCTTGTCTGTATGAGAAGAGGCTTTTGCCCTAAAGTGGGGCAGTAATAGACTGGTATTATTAATAGGCTGAATAGACAAAGATATAGACAGCGTCTCTGGAATAAATAAACATGCGGGGCAGTCTTTGGAGACTACCGATGGAAGTGAAAACTAAGTAACGCTATCTAACGAAAACGTCAGGAATTTATGTGGCTTGCGGTCAGTACAAGAACGAAAGCTGTACCTTCATTAAAACATTCCAAAAAAATTAATAAAACAGAGTGCGCTGTCAAAAAAATCTACTCTCCCTCCCGTGTCCTGACGCCTAACGCCTGACGCGAGTTTCATTTTTTTAATTTTTTAAAGATTTGCTTTCTGTTTTTTGACACATCTCCGAAGTTTATGGGTCGATTTGGATTCTGTTTATTATTTCCAAAAGCTTATGAGTTATTTTAACAGGTTAATTAAAATTTTAAACTAGTGAAAAATGTTATAGATAGATCGGGGGGATCTATCTATAACATTTTTCACTAGTTTTTTTTAAATAAATACACAATTTTTTACCAAAAAGATGACGTCGATTTCGTTTTTTTTTTCGTAGTCGATAATTTTTTGATTTTGAAGTTTATTTTGGATATTTTTTCATGAATATTCAGAAAATTACGGGCGGTCACATGCGCATGGGCGACATTGTATATAAAGATGGTATCATTCACAGTTGAACGGGGTACACAAATATTATGAGATATCGTTGATATCGTTTCGAAACACTTATACAATTACCTATTATTTTATGGTACCTAAATCAATATAAAGCTGGATGTTTGAGGGAGGGCATTGCTGTTGAGGTAGACCATGGCGAAGGTTGTGTGACAATGTTTTCACGGCCAACATGGCCAGAGATCAACAAGACAGGGAAGTTTGGGAGGAAAAAGGAGAGGCCTTTACCCAACTTTGAGGCAATAATACAGACAATAATACAGGCTAAAAAAAAGCTATATAAAATTTACATAATGGGCCTGTTACTGTGACACTTAGTACTTGTTAAATTACAAAGTCTAGACAAGTCTATTATGTAATTTAAATCTGTATAAATATTCGATACATTTCAGAGAAAAAATAATTGACTAGTTACTTCACTTGAAGTAAATAATTCATAATATTATTGTTATCTTAACGAATAGCTTTTAAAATAAAAAATACTTTAACTTTATAAATAAATGTAGTTTAGAATTCAATTTACTTTTAGTAGCCTAGTTAAATAAATTATTTTTTGAAAATAAGCAAGCTGTTTCAAGATTATTGGTTTTATCTGGTTCTGATTTCAAAACAATTTTATCTTAGAACGCATTTTAGAATTGTTTTAAAAATAAGGCCACCTGATTCTGAAATCTTGATTTATCTCTCGGAATTTTAAAGCTACTGTTACAGTTTATTAAAATTGAAGCATAGTAATAAGTTATGAAGAACCAAAAATACAGATTTTAGAATATTGATCATTTTAAATTATTTTCTTATGATGCTTTCATAATTGCAATTCAGGCTAAACAATTTCACCATCAATTCCGTGATATTTACGACAACCCCATTAATAAATAAACAAGTTTAAGGGATTATTCTCGTATATTGTTTGTCCCATTTGTGGCATTTCAGAGCACTTGTGGTCGACCCGAGAGGAAGGCGTAGAGGTCCCCAAACTCGGAGAAAATAATATTTACGCTAGCTCGCCTAATGAGAAATATATCGTAAATTGTTTGTTTATTTTGATTTATTTATATTTATTCTATTGTTGTGTTCTCGATATTGTTTTCTGGGAGTTCTGTTTAGATTTTAAGGGTATGGCCTATGGAGTTTGTTGGCATACACGATAAATATAATACATTATGGATGGTCATCCTTTAAATCGATCGTGAGATGATGACCAAACTAGAGCGATCGTTTATCAGAAAACTTGGCTTGGCTGACCATTTTCGACATAAAACTAATTTCTTACGTCATTTATCAACTTTCAGACCAGTGGATTTTTTTTTTAAACGGTGCCAAAGCAATCAAATTCCTGTTATTCATAATTTTAGTTTAGTTCATTTAACATTAAAGTAAAAGGCGAGAAATAAATAAGTCTGAAGGCGTAGAACTATCAGGAAAGAAAAATGCTATACACCTACGTAAAACATAAAAACAATATACGTTTTTATTACGGTTTCACTTCAGCATCGATAGCTCTAAAAGCCAACTCCCACGGTGCGCCATATCGCGGACGCGCACCAGCCCGCACGAGGACGCACCGCCACGCACGCGTTCAACGCGCGTCTGCGCTACCACGCACGCTAGGTTTCCCACGGTGCGTCGTGCGCGTGCGTCCGCGATATGGCGCACCGTGGGAGGGCGGCTTAAGATGTACTCGTATCAATACAAGAAAATATTTTTGCAAGTTTTTTTGATATTGTTTTATTATTTATGAAATAACAAGATGAAGGATATCAAGTGGCACTTTGGTAGAGGAAAAATACACGTATAAGTTAGTAGGTACCTAGTGAAGTTTTTTTTTGTTAGTTGTATAAAATTTACTTACTGTGATATCTATACTAATATAATAAATCTGGAGGTTTGTTTTTTTGTTTGAACGCGCTAATCTCTAAAACTACCAGTCGGATTAGATTTTTTTTTTGCGTTTTTAGCCCAATTCTTGAGAACGGTTATAAGCATATTTAACATCACGCTACATCCCTTAGGAGTCGGGCAAAAAGAAAAAAGTCTGAAAGAATGCTAAGGGAAAACGAAGTAGGTAACATAGCGCAGGCGGGCGATGCGATACTATATTTTACTAGCGACCCGCTCCTGCTTCGCAAGGTTTTTACTACTTGATAAAACATCGAGATTTCTTAATTATCTATAAGTTTAATATTAATGTATTATACACATAAACCTTCCGGAATATATTCTCTAAATTGTGTTGAAAACCTCATCAAAATCTGTTGCGTATTTTAGAAGAACAACGCGGACATACAAACAAACGCGAAAAGCGACTTAGTTTTATAATAATATGTATAGGTAGGTAGATGTTAAAACAAGAAAATAATATCACGCGGTCGAAGTCACAGAAGAAGCTAGTTGTATATACATGTGAGTGAATGTTATAACTAACATAAAAAGCTGAGTAAGTAAGTGAATGAAAAAGTTATATTTTCTAACTAAACAGAATTGAATCGAATTATTTTCGATTTATTGCTTAATTGACAAACAATAAGTGTACACTAAGTTGGTTTGATTTCATTTATAGTAGAAGCGATGTCAGTACCTAATAATACAGCAGAATTTTTAAATAAGTTTTAGAATTGTTGTTTTATTTTTTAGTATTGAAAAAGATATTTAAAAAAATGTTCAGCTATACGATATTATTTTAATCAGCGATTTGTATAATAATGGATAGGTAACTTTCCGTAAAATGTCCGTCCCAAACAAAAGAATTCCTTTCATTCTGTTTGTAAACGGAACTAAAAACTAAATTACCGTAGCTAGTTTAAAACAGTACCATTGTGTGTGGATTACGGTAGAATCCCGGGACTCCAACCCGTCTGTATGCACACTGCATACTATTCCAACAGAGAGGACGTGACTACATTCTCTGTTATATAATTACTGAACAGTTGTACCTATCAATGAGACAAGCAGCAATATCCTTGTTTAACAGAATAAAAGACTTTTTGGGTGTAGCTGTGATACCCAGAAGAATAATCCTTATATCTAAATAAATCCTTTCTTACCATGTCGTAAAAAGAGGCTAGCTAGAGAGGCAAACACGTCGTACTGTCTATTTTTTATGTCACCGTGTTTTGTACCCATATTTGCAAAATAAATATCTTATCTCATCTCTTGAACATCGTGTTTTTTCCCATATCCCAATCAATTTGAGGTGCAGTAACCTCAAATTGATTGGGATATGGGAAAACACGCCTGTCTTCTTCTTTCATAGTTTATACCTTCCATTTCAGTTTTCACCTACTTTGTAGCTATGTCATCCTTAACACAATCCATCTAACGTGTCTGTGGTCCCCAAGACTAAAACAGTCACCTTAATTAATATTCAAAACTTATTAATATTCACGTGATATTCTTTATTTTGTCTATGTAAGGAAACTGACAGTTTAAAAAACGCATCTAATCTATCCGCATTTATTGCATTGAGTTTAGAAGCAGCAAAGAATAACTATGTCAGTAAAGAGGTACCTGTTGAATCAAATCCTCACATTATAAATGGTTCACTAGTTAGCAGTCACAAATAAGAATTTGGGAAGAATACTCGAGATAAGATGGATGAACATTGTGTGAAAGATGACACGTCTGAAAAGGAAGTAAACGCTGAGATGACGTCTGATAAAGATGAATGGATTGAAGAAACAGAATTCTGAATAAGTATCGTAATGAAGTAAATTGTAATATGAACAAGAAGATGATGAGGCGACAACAGGATTTAATTGCAGACGATAGTCAAAGCAATGTTTCAAAAATAAATGACAAAATTATATTTTCTTTTTTATATGAAAATGTGTTACGCAATCCAGAACTCATATTTTCTACAATACTATGTGGATTAACAACTGTCAGCGTTGGATTTCCCGTGTGCCTGCATACTGTTGAAACAGCAATGGAGTTTACCTTACGTGATTCTCATTCCATGTTATAATAATACGTTGCTGTGTCCGTTGGGGATATATTTGCAACTGACTTCTGGAAACGGACAGTCTTATTGTGTTTGTAGATAAATGATGATGTACTGCATGCACTGGATATTCAATTTGTATTGTTCAAAGTACAATAGACTGCTGGATACAGATGTATTTAATTTGGGTCGTTCTGTTAACGTGATTTTGTGGATGCTGCAGTATTGTTTGTCTGTTCTGATTGTGTCTTGTTTAAGTTCGAATTAGATTACCCATGATTTTATAGTTTCTTAGCAAGAGTGAGAGTTAGATGAAATACCTACGAAGATTGATTGGATGCAGTGAAAACTGTTGTTAGTACAGCTTGGCAAAAAATAGTATGACGCGGTGATAGATGAAACTAAATATTTGCAGACCCGATATAGGTTTTGAATTACCCATAATTCCATAAACAGTGTTTTTTGTTACACATTTATTTTAACAATTTGTTTAAATTCCGTTACTCATTTCCCATTTGAAGTGACCTAAGTGCGATAGTGGCGCTCTCATTTTTTTCAAACTCTTTTTTGCCCAGCTGTACTTACATCAAAATCTGAAACAATGTCTGAAGATGGACTGAAAAAAAAGCTGATATTATAAGACAGTGTTCATTAATCATTATTTTTTATAATACTTGACAGGAAACCAATCTATACCGTTACTTTTTTCGTTGCTCTGCTATTAAAACCTAAATCGCTGCTAGCTCTAATTTTCCTGTACAAAAATTTTTCTTTTATATTTTCATTTTATCACCACAATCCAGTTAGTACATAACAGAAGCGCTTAATCAATATAATGAACACAATTAAGTTTCCTTTTAACCTTTTTAGATCAAAAGACTAAGTAAGTACTAGTTACTTATTTTCTTTGAGGCCATTGTAATTAGACGTTGAGCTATGGATCAATAGGTTAATGGACTAATTATAGACTTACTGTAGGAGTTAATTGGCCTGGTCTGCCTAACTTTACTACCTAAGTTATCTTGTACTAGGTAATTATTGTGGTAATTTATTTATACCGCTAGCAAATTACAACGATAATCTAGGCACGAATTTTAACATTAGCGCGAGCTTTTGTAACCTTTTTAGCCAGCAATTTAAATAAATTGTGTACCTTATTTTTTTAAAGAGCTCTTTGTAATTGTAGCTCTTGTCACAAAATTTATTACGCTTTGTATAATGATTGTGTCTAACAAGCTAAATGTATGTATATTATACACTATAGGTTCTGCATTGACTTTAGAAGGCTAGGAGTCCCATCTATGTCCCAAAACCTTCTCATACCTTCTTAGGTCTGGGCTGTGAGCCTGTGACCGTTAAACTTTGTGTGAAATAACCGATGACATCATATTTATATAGCCTGTATCAAAACTTGACAATATGACTAATATAAGAAGGTATATTATTTATTACTAGCGGTAGCGATTCGCCCCTGCTTTGCATTTGTGTAAGGGCGTCATTTAAGAACCATCGACATGTCTGTACTATATCTAAATTCCGGAACAGCATCAACATCCATTTTAAGCGGTTACACAGGCAGACACGAAACGCGACTTTGTTTTATACTGTGTTTAGATATAGGTATACAACATGTAAAAAAAACCCTGTTCGATTCGAAAGGGGCACAGAGGTACTGCAATATCATGAGGCTGCCTGTCCACTGGAGCGGAGAGGAGAGGAGAGGAGCGGAGATGTGCCAATATTAACCAATAGAAGCGCACCTCTGGAGCAGAGTTTAGATTCTATTGGTTAATAATGGCACATCTCCGCTCCGCTCCTCTCCTCTCCGCTCCAGTGGACAGGCAGCCTTAAAGTAAAGTAAAGTTTAAAGTAATAAAAAATCCTATTATTATTGAAAAAAAAACCTATTAAAAAAATCACATGTTTAGTAACAAAATTACCTACGCCAAATCCATAAAAAAATTGAAATTTTCAACAGGGGTCATAAGTTATGACTTGTAGATACCCGCTAAACGTCGGCCACCCGCGCCCCTTGCAATCACTTGGTAAAATTGCCCATTGAAAAAAAGGTGACGATTTTTCTTTTTTCCTGAAAATTACCACATAAATAGACTCTCAGTACGATACCTAACAACACCCTCACGGATGTCACAGGGTTTTTTTACATGTTGTAGACAATGAGGGACACTGAGTAGAAGTTGACTTACATTAATCTCAGCTCCAGTGACGTTATAAAGTTCGAAGGGAGGGTCCCTTCCTCGGACAAACTTCATGATGCGTTGACCGTTCTTGAAGAACACCACCTGCAAATAACATTTTGGAGTAAGTAGGTAGGTACGGAATTTACACAACGTTATTTTTCTTTTATACTAAACCTCTTAAGAGGTCATTGCACTCATCATTATGAACAACTTTCACTATGGGACCAAAGCTGAAATCGTGAAAAAAAAATCTGTTGTTCCCTACATTTATGTTCGCATATCTCGTCAAAATGTATGGAACAACAGATTTTTTTTCGTGAAAGATGTCCATAATGATGAGTACAATGACCCCTTAAGAGGTTTAGTATAAACAAAAATAAACGTTGTATATCTACTATTATTTGTCGCGCTTTTTCGGTCTACTCATAAATCCGGAATAAGTAAAAAGCCCGCATTTTCAGAAATAAAAAACAAAACTTTATTCAGTGAAATGCATTTACTGCTGACTTTAAACGTCTTAGTCTTATAGGATTCTTCTCTGAGGAACCTGTGCGGACATTAATACTGTTTACTATCTACTATCTTTGTTCTACCGAAAAGGGCTATTCGAGCCATTTACAACCTAGATCCAAGAGATTTCCTTCGAGAAAAGTTCAAAGAAATAAATATTCTGACTGTAGTCTCACAATACATTTTTGAAAACATATAAAATATATAAAATTTTAAGAAAATGTCCGATACTCATAGTTTAAATATTGTAAACGCTTTTACAATAAACTTCCCATTGATATTCGAAACGTACCCACTAAACGATTTAAAAGCTGTATTAAAACCGAAGTTTCAAAAAAAGGGTACTATAAAATTTCAGATTATTAAGAAGATAAAAAGCTTGGGATTGAGCTGCTCGCTCTGTGACAAAACCTTAAAACAAGACATTTTAAATTAATATGTAAAATCATTAAAATATACCAGTTTTATATATACATTGTCATTGTTTAAAATTATTATACAAAATGACATGACTTTGTAACATAATGGCTTGACCAAGATTGTCTGGACTTTAAGAGAGACTGCGACCTCTGAGTTGGTTTAGGCTGGTTTCGGCCTTTCTTCTCAGAGTAGTCAGATGGGAAACGCCGATCTCATCTAGCTTATTTTTAATATTTTTTAATATGACGTGTAAAAGTGATTCCGATGTCTAATTTACAGAATAAAAAAAAACATTTAATTTTGAAAGAAAGAAAGAAAGAACGAAAAATATTTTATTTGGGACACGCACAGGAAATACAAACAGTAATAGTAAAACATAATAATTAAAAAATAAAAACATAAGGGAGGATTAAAAAAAGAACAAAAAAATTAAAAACAAACGACCCGAGGCCAAAAAGGCTCCTATCTCAGCATATGCTGCGATATTTAAAAAAATAAATAAATAAATACCGCAGCGCTGGTATTCTGATAGGGCCCACTGTGATGTCACGGACACACATTTTATTTCCTCCATGCAATTTGGTTTAACTTAAAGGATGTATTCAGCCTTTTAATATTCCCTCTGCTGGGACACAGGCCTCCTCTCAGGGAGAGGGAGTAGGCCGTAATCCACCACGCGGGCCCATATGCTGGCTGGTAGATGTCACATGTCTTCGAATTTTTGGTTCTAGGACATGCCGGTTTCCTCACGATTTTTTCCTTCACCGTTTTGAGAGCAGTGGTGAGAAAATAATTTACACAAAGTAAAGCGCCTGTCTGGGTTCAAACCCATGACCTACAACTCGTAAGTCGGGGCCGTAAAGGATTTTGAAGACACACGCAGTGTAATCTAAAGTGTATCTCTAAACGATATCTTTAGAACTCACAGAAAAGTATACAGCACATGATGCACCTCAGAAAGGTGTGCTCAAAATTCACAATCGTCCCTAATAAAACTACAATACCTACTTGACTCTAATGTATGGACGACTTATTATTTTTTCGAGATTACGATGTTTGTCCGATGGAGAAAGTTGTTCACTTTTATGGTTTGTATCACTCTTAATTTTAGTCACACCTTTCTGAAACCTGTTTACTGCCGTATCCATTCTAAGTATTCTAAGTATTCGTACAATAAGTTAGAGGATCCAGAATTAACTAGAACAGATGTCTAAAGCATAAGTACTTTCGTAAAAGTAACTTAGTTTATCGCAAGTCACATCGTCTGCAACTTGAGCGAGTTTATTTTTGTAGGTTTTAGTCAGTTTCAATTATGTACGTCGTCGCTGATAGAAAGACTTATTTTAGCTTTGGTAAGTCTTAATACAGACATTTTCTTTAATATGTTTTGTGATATCGTATCTTGACAGTGTTCTTTTAGTTCTTCTCTCATAACGAGATTTCTATTTTATTCTTTTACTTAGGCCCTCTTTCTCGGTGATGTTGTGGTTTGAGCACCCGTCCTGCATTTCAGTCCAGCGTTGTTTTAAACAGTTTAATATAAAAGTAAGAAAAAGAAAAAAAGTCCTTACTTACCATAGGAACACACACACACAAAAAGTGTTTTGTATTTTTCAGCCAAAGAAAAAAGAACTTGTAACGAACTCGTAAACACCTACTGACAATACCACCTAAACATCAACGTCTCAGTTACCTACCAAAAAAAAATTACAACAACATTATTTATTCATACAAAGACCCATAACGTGGGACTAAACAAGGAAACCGCGACAATTTACGTCTCAGTTTGTATGTTTTTAATCAATTTCCCGAAGAGAATTGGTACTGGAGAAACTCTCGTAAAACCTGATCGTATTAATTCGGAAAACTTCGGGTCTTCGGCTAATAGCCATCGATTTCGGTCTCTATGTGCGTGGTACATGGGAATATCCTTATTAGTCACGGAGTTAGTTCAACGTCTGTTTCAGTTAAGTGCATGCTTCATAAGTGATTTGAACTGCTAGTACGTATGACTCGAAATTTATTTATTAATTTATTATAAATGTTTAGGTATGGTATGGTTCGAATTATTTAGTTGGAAAAGCTTGATGAGAGGAGTTTTAAGTAAAAAGTAAATAGAATACAAGAGGGAAGCTAGGGATTAGCGAATATTTATTTTATTATATCTTTATTTCAGACACACAGTCCATAAAATTGCTACATATAAAGCGTTAGTAGGGTTGTTAGTAGTACAGAAATGACTATCGACATAACGACGTTAGACGTAATAATTATGATTGTATTATTTATGTTAGACTAAAATCTAAAAACCATTAAAGTAGACCTGTTTGAAATCAGCATAATTCCTCAAGCAATAATTAAAATCTCATTAACTACCAAATCTAACATAAAAGCTGTCTACTCACCAGTATGAAAAACACGCATGGCATTTGTAATTTATTTACCATTAAGGCTTTATCTGCAAAGGATTTTCGAGCAGCGTTCGATAGTGTTGGGCCAAACTTCGAATTCCGAATTTCAAATACGTTTCAGAATGTCGTATTCGAATAGGTCGTATACGCAAATCCGCCTTGAACAATCCGTTCTAGGCCGATTTAACGTGTGTTGTGTTAGTGCATTTGGTGTTTTCGCTATTAGAGCCCTGAGTGCTGTCCTTGTTTCTTGTTTCTTCATTTACAATGTGCGGTAGGTATTTAACTTAACGCTCTTGGGTTTTGTTCCATTTCATTGGACTGACTATTAGCTGAAGCCGTTGCATTGAAATGAACAAAAAAGTCTGTGGCAAATTATTTGTAAAAAATATATTTTTCAAGGTAGATTTTACTTACTCTTTTTACAAAAAATAATTTGATAACCACAATCGTTTAGTAGATATTTTGAGTTTATCGTTCATATTCATGTTGTCAATAGGGCTATTTTAAACTGTGAGCATGTCTAAGGCCACAAAATGTGTGTAGATAGGTATGTTTTTTAAAGTTTCAAGGATACTAACCAACTTTTCTAATTAGATAAAACTAGACGAAACGCCATGCTGTAATTAAAGAATTTATAATTATGTTGAAGGTTAAGGAATTGCGTGCAGCATTAAGTTGTACAGTTAGCAACATAATTATGTCGCTTAACACAATATTTACAAATCTCCTAATTGCAAATTTTCGATTAAAGTTTGGTCATTGATAATAATTATGCAAGAAATGAGTGAGTGAGTTATGATTATGAATACGAATTCATATTTGTTATGAGCATTTAGACAAATCTGCTCCATATTATTTTATTCTGTTACAAGAGAATGCGCAGGAATAATCATTAATATTAAAATAGTTTCGTTAAAACGGAACTATTTACTTTTAAGGTACAGAACCATTATATTATATTAATCATCTTAGTTACCAAGTTAAAATCAGTATGTAAGTTTCATCAGTAATTTAATGAAAATATTTAGTGCTATGGTGTTTTAGAAACCGTTAAGTGACCTCGTTGCCAACCGTACCTTTCTACGTTATAGGTATAAATACCTATAGGTACACAATTCTACACTTGCGTAGACAAAGACGTAAGCAGCTTTCGTTCTAGTTTTAAGTCGTGACCATTTCAGAGGTTCTATTTTAAGCCTGTAGTTTCATTGTGGAAATAGAATTCCTTCGAATTTCTAGTTCCTAGAATGTTAAGTTTCTTATTTTTGACTGTATCTACTCGGTTTGTGGCTAAATAAAAACAGCTGCACGGATCGATCGCAGGTTAAGCTACGCTTACCGAGGTTGATCCGTAGATGGGTGATCATCCATTACATATCGAGACTTCTCCGCGCCTCGGAAAGCACGTTAAGCCGTTGGTACCATCTGTCATTTGTAAATTTCTGACAGGGAAAGTCTGACAACCAGTATTACCCAGTAACTGGGTGGTGGAGGTCAGATAGGCAGTCACTCCATGTAATATACTGGTATTCAGCTGCATCTGGTAAGACTGAAAGCCGACCCCAAAATAGTTGGGAAAGGCTAGGCAGGTCTACATCTACAACTATGCAAAAATGCTACGACAGTAGACAAAATAGTCAATTGAGATTGGCATTTGTTTGCGAAAGGTCGTGAGTTCAAACTTCACGATATGCAATATTGACGTGAAAATCAATAGACGACGTATATTTAGTAACCTAATCCACTGAACTGTTCTTAAAGAGTCTTAAAGAACCCTGTAAGAAATCGACACGAGTTTCTCAACGAGGCATCATCAGGATGACGATTGACTTGTTGCGAACCCGGACACGGCGTGTTGCCACGACAAGTGCCGAACGCAAAGAGGAATATTGACGTGACCTAATTTCTACCATGACGAGAATATATTATTGAAACAAAATATTGCTTGAAGTAGCCACTAGTATTTTTCTATTTAATTTATTGGCTTGGTTTTGAATGTATACTTGCATAGTGATGGGCAATTCTCGAGAATATTCTCCTTGCGAGAACTTTGCTGTTAAGTTCTCGAGAACATTCTTTTGGTAGGGAATTTACGAGAATTTAAAAATTGGCTGACTTTATTGAATCGGTTTTTTTTTAGAGTAATAGTTTTTAGTGCATTTGAACGTTTTACGAAGTTTGAGTTTAAAATAAACTACACCACAACTTAAATTCTCAGTAAATTCTCCTGAGCGAGAACATTCCCGAGAATATTTCCGAGAAAATTCTCATAAATTCTCTTAAATTTCGTATGGTAGTAATGTTAAAGTACGATTTCTGTATTAATACGAACTTTATGAGTTTAAAATAATCAGCATTAATAAAATGAATAAGAAAACAACATTATAAGAAAGGTTTATGGTGCAAATAATTAAAAACAAAATAACAATTAAAAATAATTTTGACGCAACTAAAATCGAATTTGACAATCGCGACTCCATGTGGTACTTGTTTGCCCTCCCTTGGGATTTTTTTTAGAGCCGGAGGCGCACAGGAGGGCAGCGTCGACGTGTTTTGATATGGAATTTTTCACTTTTTGTATGGAAAATAAAAAAAAATATTACCTACATGTTGAGTTTTGGGGGTTTATGGGTTTTATAAAGATAAAGATATAAAGTTAGGGTTTATAATTATAAAGATAGAATAAAAATTAGTTGGCATGCACTCACACCAACACTTTGACTTCAGTGCAAAAACAGTACTATATTTTTTTTTCTTTTGCTTATATCTCGAAAATGGTGCGTCCTATCGCAAAAATAATGAAATTTTCGACACCCTTTAGGAAACCCTTAAACCCCTATATCCCAACATGTTGGTAATAATTTTTCATATTTTTCATACAAAAAGTGAAAAATTCCATATAAAACTCGTCGAGGCTGCACCCCCTGCGAGCCTCCGGCTCTAAAAAAATTCACAGGGTAGAGTAAACAAGTACCATGTGGAGTCGTCACGTGATTGTCAAATTCGATTTTAGATGTGTCAAAATATTTTTTTAATTAAGATTTTTTTTTGTCAGAATTGCTTTAAGATTCTCATAGCCAAAAGTAAGGAATTTTAGTGATAGTTTAGTTAGTTTAGTCCAGTGTACAAGAGAATCGGCACCATTTCCAGTCCGAAACATAATACAGTAACGTTTTTTCAAATAAAGTATAAAATAACAACAAAAGATGTTTACTTGAGGCCTTGAAATCAAAATATATTGTAATAAAATTTAGCAATTTTACTTCCATTTTTAAATTCTCGTATATTCTCCGTCGAAAAGAATATTCCAGAATATTGCAGAACATTCTCGATCCGAGAATATTCTCCGGGTGAGAATATTCTCCCGACCCATCACTACTTGCAACACGTAAATGGGGCGTAGGCATGATGACTTTAAATCATTTTCATGTTTAAGTTTATTTATTTATTTGCTAACATATAAAACACTGGTATGCGTCAAAATTAAAAGAAAACAGTATTATGACATGCACTCTGTAAGAGCATTGCAAATGTTTTATATCAAATTATTAAATTAAGTACATAATATTGATTCTAATTATTACAGTTAATTACATAATACTAAACATTTATTTAATTATTACATTCTATTTAAAATAAATCATTATTATTAATTCGTTCATGATTTAGTCATAATATTATAAAGTAAAGTCATTTATTATTTCATATTTACGTCAAGCATATATTATTACAAGGGCAATAGATTCACAATTTGTCAGCTTTAAATTCCTCAACGATATAATAGCTTAGCTTATTAAATATATTAGCAAGTCTTGAATAATTATGGACTTTTCCCGATAACTTTCATGTTTTTGATAGTAGTATTAGTCTATTCTTGTTCCGTCGATTATAGTTTTCATTTAGCTCGATATTAGATTTCAAGAGGTGCCTATTTTTCTTCGAATAACACAACTTTGCAGAAGGTATTGTATATTTGTGGTAGTGTGAGAATTTGTTGTTCAATAAAGTTTGACCTCTCTAGATAGTCTGTGTTCATTAATATTCTGATATAATTCAAAAGGTCCAAAAAATCATTATATTCTCCCCAAAGAATAATACCATAATTTAAAAGAAAAGGCGGTTTTATATTCTGTGATGCATTTCAATATGCTTAGTGCATAAATAAATAGGGACAATTTTGCTCTTGTACTTTCAATATTAATTTGTTTTTTCCAATACTTATTGGAAGAAACAAATTAATATTGTAAATTCGTTTATTTCTTCTAATTTTATTTGTTGTGTTATGTATTTAGGTTTGGTAGGGTTCTTTGGTAAGTTCTGTTATGGCATATTTTAGTTTTAGTTAAGTTTATTATGTTATGTTCGTCTAACCATTGCTCAATTTCTGTGAAAGTTTTTTTAATAGCTAAATGCTCAACCATCGCGGGTGTTTTAAATAATAAAGAAACATCGTCAGCGAACAAAATATACGACGAACTTGTCTTTTTTGGCAAGTCATTTATGTATATTATATAGTATCATACCTTGTACAGTGATTCAGGATCAACATTGTGGTCGCAGCGAAGCACGGCGCTGTGGCGATGGACCACAAAGCGAGGCGCACGCAACTCCACCCACACCTCGGACATGCCTGCCACTGCGGACAAATAATTAACAATTATTAACTTAATAAAAATAAATTCCCCACCGTTACCAATAGCCCCACTGTTACCAATTGGTAACGGGTGACTCACGCGGCTTGAGTCACTATTGTTACTTTGTTACTGCTAAATGACTATAATCGTCTGAGCGTCTGTTTCTCTCTATGGCCTGACGGATATTTCCGTCTATTAGAAGTAAAATTACCAAAAAACTACAGGTAACACCGAAATATTCTGAAAAATGTCGAAAGTGACGTAAAGCGCGCGTCAATGTCAAACCGCGAGGCTTGACCCTTATTACGTCTCATTTTTTCAAGGACCTATTAATTACAAAAATAGTATAACGTAGCGTGATAGAACTAAATTTTGAGAGTACCAGCCTGGTGGGTAGGTAGGTACCTACTCTAATTACCTATCTACGTACATACCTACCTATCTACCTACCTACCTACCCTGTCTACCTACATATTGTAGACTCTTTGAGAGCTTACGGGGGTATTCTTCAACTTTTAAACGCACCTGAATGGTGCGTTTCGAGGAATACTTTTGGTGCGCTTCATTTGGTGTGTTTTTAAGTTGGTGCGCTTCGAGGAATACCCCGCTTACGCTGCGGGCATTATATTAAATAAAAGCCTTTTGGCGATTTATCTGGAATAATTACTGGTTCTAAGAATTCAATTATAGCATATTATATTTTTCTTCAACTTCCTTTATAGCTGGGGGCTGACTGTATTCCTATCAAACAAAAAAGACATTAAGTATTTTATTTAAATAGATTATCTGTTAGAATGTTTGAATATAGCCACGGTTGTTTTCTTAACAGCCTGTACAATATAAGATTGTTTATCGCATAATACCTTACAATATCTACCTAACCAAACCTACCCATCTACCCATCTACCTACCTACCTTACCTACCTCTTACCTACATACCTTCCTACCTACCTACCATTTTTAACCTAGCCTACTCCCAATATATTTTTGAGACACCATGTTAGTGCTCGATTTCGACTTAGCTGCCATAGTGTGAATTAAATAATAACCAAAAAGCTTTCACATGGCATAAGTTTCACAGTGTTGAGAGTTTGGTCCAGATTCTATACACAGGCCTTGATGATTTTATGTAAGAATAAAATTCTTGGCACGTAAAAAAATATAAGTTGCCTACCAGATGATAATAAATATGATATCCTCCATGACATCCTATTGGAAGCCATTTCAACCAAAAACAGACATTTTAAAATTTAAGCTTCAATGTCTTCGAGAGTTTTTTCGATCCACAGTGCGCCGCCGTGCTAGCTTTTAAGACAAAACGGTTTTATCGCCCATACTGTGATAAAATGTGTGACTCAAGTCATGTCACAGTAGGCCGTGCTCGCCCCTCAGAACAACAGTGTCACGAGAGCCGACAGATATAATCACATTATCCTCTACTTTGCTTGTAAAAGCTTTCTACTTACATCATTATAACTATTCTCATACACAAAGCTTTGTCTCTGGTCTTCAAATTATTTTCTGCGATATTTTCTTAACAATGGGACTAAGTAGGTTTAATGCAAAAGTAACTCTGCCTGTATGTTTGTTACCTTTTCACGCTAAAACCCTAAACTACTGATCTGTTTTTTATGAAATTTGACATATAGTTAACCTGGGAACTAGATAAAGAGATGGGCTACTTTTCAACATGAATATTTGTATTGAAAAAAAAAATACATGCAGTCGAAGTCGCGGGCAACATCTACTGGTTAAATACATATAAATGATTGTAAAAAAAAACATTAAAACAAGGATTGGTGGGTAGGCGGGTATAAAGGAATCGAAGGCTATTGGAAAATGGATTATTGGATAATAGTCGCATTTGTTATTGGCTTATCTTGTGGAGAATTAGCTTTTAAGGTGTGCGGCAAATTAGCAGTGTGCTAAGTGCCGTGATTTTGTGAATATTTAGTCAAGAATGTTTACTGCTATGTTACTAAGAGTAGACTTTTGAGACATCTAGTGAATGTAACAATTTTGTCGCTGTAGTACTTTGTCGTCGACAGCTATCAGTCGTAGTAGTCGTTCTATTAACTACTGAATTGTGACGTCATAAGGTCTTGCTGAAAATCATATCGTCATATCTATAGTAAATTCTAGATATAATATGACTGTTATGCCCGAAGTGCTCGCGGCGGTTAGTCGGGATCCTATTTCGCAGTATCATTGGATTTCATCTGACCGTCTGTTATTGATTCTAAACGGATTCCCAACAGATGGAACTGACCCTAGAGATCTGCCAGAGTTCGCTATCGTGACGATTCTTAGTTACTTTACTTTATTCAGTTTTGAAAAATAAAATGAAAATGCAACTGCAACTTACATAAACAGTACAGAAAGTACAGAATAAATACAACATACTGAAACTACAACAATAGAGCTTACCAAACAAATAAATTGTTGCTCCCAATTATAAGGCTAGACTAGACGGTTGCATATGAATATTTTCTAAGAAAACATGCACTAACAAACGAGGCAATGAGGTCCTTCGCCCCTCGAGGTAAGGAGTCACATGAACACTAAGCTTTAAACCTACGACACATAATTACTACCCGGTTTCCCACACCTTAGTGGACGGCGGGCAACTTAAGACCCTTAATTGCGCAGTAGTTTCAATTCTTTTCAAGTTTAATAAGAGTAGTAAATAGTAGTAAAACCTTTTTAAAAACAAAGCTTTTAGTGAACTGAAACGTACAAAATAAATCTTACGTAAACATAGAACTTTAATATTTTCTAAAAAGCTTGAGACTTTTCTTAAAGTGCGCCTCAAGCTTTTAAGTTACACTATCCTAGCCATGCTATACTTCAGAACGGGCTATCATAATTGGATGCGTATACCAAATTGCGTGCCTTTGCTGTTGGCCGCCTTCCTGGGCCAGCAGACAGGTCATGGTGTATGAATGGGTACCTATATAAAATTTACTGTCTGTTCTGTTGATTTTAGTTCTATCGTTCGGAGGGTTCCCTGAGTGCTGCACCGAGGTCATGATGTATTTAATATAATTTTGTGCCTGTACTGTTGACTGTTAGGAGTTCCCTCGTCTGGAGTCAATCTAGGTGCTGTTAAAAACGGACTATCATAATTAAACGCGTATACAAAATTTCTTGTCTGTGCTGTTGACCGTTGAAAAGTTCCCTCTTCTGAACCAACCAGGATTGCAGCAGCCAGCTCATGGTAAACTTTAGAACGGGCTATCATAATTGACTGTGTCTATAAAATTTACTGTCGCTGCTATTGACATCTGAGGAGTTTGCTCGTCTGGAGCCAATCCTGGATGCAGCAGCCAGGTCATGGTGGACTATAGAACGGACTATCATAATTAAATGCTTATATTAAATTTCGTGTCTGTACCATTACCGTTGAGGAGTTCCTTCGTCTGGAGCGAAGCCTGGGTGTACTATCAGGTCATGCATCATAAAAAACGCATTGTCTTTGAAATTGAAGAGAGAATAAGAGGAGGTGGTTTTAATTCAGTCTGCAAGACTTGACCAATACATGCTAACTAACAAGGCAGGTTAAATAAAAGCTTGTAAAAAGACTAAGGAAATTAGATTTATTTAAAAACGATTAACATCCCATTTCCAACCAATTATTTTAAATATGCGTGTGTAATGTTACAGCTAATTGCTTACCGATTGCTAGTTCAATTATTTCACGGAACATGAAAGTGTGAACAGATAGGAATAAGAAATTAAAAAACGGTTGTGGTCGGTTAGGAATAAAGTTCCTTCACAAATAAAATTGAAAAAAAAAATTGACACTATCTTGAATTCATATTTTGACCTCATTATCGAATTTAGCACCCTCGAAAACTATGAAAACGATACCTATGATGAAGCCGCCATCTTGTATTTACTTTTTATTTATTTGTTTATTCTTAGGAAAGCTTACAGACTAATATTTATTTAGTATAAATACAATAGCGCTTACGGTTGCCATTTACAAGCTTCCACAAATGAAATTTAATGACACTATCAGCGTTAGCACCCTCAAAACCGCCACCCGCCATCTTGGATTCATATTTTGACCTCACTATCGCCTTTAGTACCCTCGGAAACCATGGTAAAAAAAAATATTTTTGGCTGCCGCCATTTTGAATTTACTTTTTGACCAAATACACAATTGCGACTTTGCTCCTACTTGCGACTGTTGAGGAGTTGACAGTTTTTTCGCGTGACGATTTCTGCCAGTGCAAGGTCCTACCGCAAGCCGTGTTAAAAATCTTCGTTTAAAAAAAAAACAACTGCTATTTTTCTTACTCCTAAACCGTAAATATTATCACTGAACATACAATGGATTCAGGTAATAGGCCAACTTTATATATAATAATAATATATATAATTCATAACATTTTAATTTATATATTTATAATTTGTCACTTAAAAAGTGGAGAAGATTTAATCCAGGAAATTCAAATTCAAAAGTAGAAGTATTCAAACTAGGCTGAGAATCAGCACTTTTCGAACGTCAAAATTACATAAGACAGTCCCCCAAAAACGACCGCCCTTCACCATTTCCTACTGCTTTAGCTGGGAAGAAGAAGTGGCCCAACAAACTCCCCAGCAGCTGTCTGTTCAGTTAGAAAAAACTTGATTCTATACAATAGTATGCAAAATAATTTACATTACTAAACACAAAACATTAAACAAAATATATTTGCCATAATGACAGCTAACACACGCCAATATACCAACAAAAACATTGAAATCTATACTCAAGCGAAAATGAAAACTAAAAACGTAAAAACTAAAAACGTAAAAACAGAAAAGAAAAAAGTTTCAGTAAACTTCAAAAGGTGTGAACTTATATTTATGTCTCCAAATCGTGTCACGTCCCCTGCTAAAAGCGCCATGTATCGCAAGCTTTAGCAACTAGGAGCGACTTTATGATGATCACTTTCTCGCGCCAGCCTACCGTCTCTAAATGACGCTATATTTCACCTCTGCCCCAGAGATCGGGAGCCGTAAAACCGGTGTAAATTTAATCTCTATCTAAATTTCAACCCCTGCTTAATCTCGATTTTCGTAGGATTGAAGATTATTTCGAAGGTAATTTCGTTTAGCGAAGATATTGATTAACGTTAGTTGATGCATACGTCTCGTTTCCGATGTGGGAGTAGGTTGGCTAAGTATTAATGTATCGGTTAGTGGAAGTTGTTTTGAAGCGATGGTTTCCAGCACTTGATACGTTCGTTAAAACTTGATTACGAGCGATCAAATATTTAACGAACTTCAATTGTGTACAGTCTCCAAAAGAGTTAAGTATCCAGTTTTGTACTGGTGTGCCCTATAAAACTGGCCTACGCCTACATTAGGCGTAGCCAAAAAAAAAACAGCTTCTCTAATCAACTCATCCCGAGGTAAAATGAATTATTAGAAAGTCAGCAAGGTGTCAAGATAAGCAAAATAGAAACATGTAAGTCACTAAAATAAAAATGTCATAGACATTGGTCGTTACAGCATTTCCTTGGAAAAACAACATACAAAAACCCGAGCAACAGATGGCTAACAAAGAAAAATACTTATTGGATACATTTGTTATAATCTGAGAACTATTTGTGTTTCTTGCGTAGACTTGGCGCTAATATTGTTGCAATGTTTTTTTATTGTTTTTGTGATGTCTCTTTGAGAAACATCACAAAAACAATAACAATAGCGGTTTCGCTATAATAATTATATTTTTTGAAGTGAAAACTTCTTTAGCGGCGTTGTGCACTTTTTTTGGAATGAATAAAAAGAGTTAAACACGCGTCAGGACGTGACCGTAAGATCCGTTGCCTAGCAACTGACAAAGTAAATATCAAAATAAATAGTCTTTGACTATTAAAGACGATTATTACGATCATTACGTAAAGATTGCCGGGCAAGAAATTTTACCCATATTGATGGGTAAAAAAAAGAGTCAAGTTTTCACTTCTGCCGGCACTCCCGGAGTGCAACCCGTTGTTTTTTAGGGTTCCGTACCCGAAGGGTGACAAACGGAACCCTATTCATAAGCCTCCGCTGTCCGTCTGTCTGTCAGCGAGCTCTATCTCATGAACCGTAATAGGTAGGCAGTTGAAAATTTCACAGAATATGTATTTCTATTGCCGCAAGAACAAAAAATAATAAAATTAAAAATTAAAGGGGGTCACCATACAATAAAAATAAATTTTGAAAAAATAAAAATCTGATCCTAGCATGTGGGGTATCATTATTTAGAGCTCATCGAGTAGATAACAAATATAATTTTTATATGTTTTTATCTTCAAAAATGATGAATTAGGGGGCCGTAGAATTTGTCAGTTTTAGACCATTTTTGTACGAGCTCTATCTCAACAACTAAACAAGTTAGAAATTTAAAACTCCTGTATATTATGTACTATAAGGTATTTCATTTAAAAATGGGCGATTTTCTGCAATATAAAATAATAATTTTGTAATTCATACTATTATTATGCAATACAAATTCCACAGATAACTAATCTGTGGAATTTGTGTGTTTGTACTAGTCGGAGTAATGACATGGAATTAGTAAGTACTATCATGGCATATACATGGAAATTTATTATTTCAAATTCAAATTTGAATCATCCAAAAAGGTCTACAAAATAGCTTACTTCAAAAGATTTTAAAACCGGTCAGTATTTTTTGAGTTTAAGAACTTTTCGACTTTTTCCAAAGTATCCCTAGACGGTGTTGATGTGTGTAGCTCATGTTCCAACCAGAACGGGTTATACTCCAATAGACAATATATTCAGTAACATTGAAATGAATGCTGGCACACACAGTGCACTATTCAGTTACCTTAAACCGTTGTGGATACAATTTCATATTGAGGAAACTTATTTGTGTAAAAATATTCGGCTACGACGGCGGCCAATCTCAACGGAGACTAGCCTTCGGCGCGGGAGATATTATAGTGCACAAGACGTGTGTGCGCAGACACGATCCGAGGGCACTCTCTCTTCCCTCACTCTCATAATCCGATGGGCTGTGTAAAAATAATAAGTAAGAAATAATAGATTTCTGTGTGACTATCAAAAATAACGTAAATAAATAGCTGTATTGACGGAATGTTGTAATTAAAATTTGGCTTATTACTTACATTTTATTTTGTATAATATAGTCTTATGTAGCAAGAGAAATCCTTTTATTTATAAGTAACTAGCTTTACCCGGCCCGGTTTCGCACGGTTAGCACCACGTTAGCACTAAGTATTTATCTACGGCGCACCTACCTTTCCTAATTACCTACCCTACCTACCTACCCTACATATCTACCTGCTTACCTACCCTATATACCTATTTACACCTACTAATACTATGTTAGTAGCAAATAAATAACTTTGACTTTAGTTAATGCATATTACCGGATAAAGTTAACTTAATATATTTCTCTTAAAATAAATGAAATATACTTCTACACCTATATTTTAACACAACAACATTTTTTTATTAAAATTAGACAATTTCTTTACAAATATTTATGTTTTTTCATAGCGCCTCTGTGTTACCTTTACGAAAGTATTACAAAAATTCAGTGTTAAATCTTGTACGACATGGTATGGAACCCTTCGTGTGCGAGTCCGACTCGCACTTGACCGATTTATTTTTAAATCATATTTAGATTTGCGGTCGGTGGTGGTGATACTGTATTTTGCCAATGGAACATAAATGGTGTAAACAGTTAGCTGTATTAGTTGGTTGCCCCCTTTTGCACGACTCTTAATGCGAAGCATTAGAGTGTGCTCTACGATCGAAAAATTTTTTTTGCCCCATTTCTGTAACTGTTTTTATTGTTACACTCCTGCTAGTACACAGAACCTACTTAATTTATATACCATTGTATAGATGATTAAATGGAGATTAATACTGTACTTTTTAACAATTGATTTAATGCAGCAGAAATGGAAAAAGCATCAAAATAGTTGAAAAAAAAATCCTGTCCGTCAATTTATAAACCCTGAAAACATTGTAGCTTGCGATAAAATCAATTAATTGAGTCAATTTTTTTTTTATACATTTGTTTCAGCCGTAGAAGGAACCCTATTGAAAATGGCTCTTTTATTCAAAGTAGTTTAATTATAATTAATAAAATACTAACTAAAATAAAATATCTTTATCTAAATATTTCCAACCTTTGACTTAAGTTGCCTAGCAACCGCCAAGTAAATATCTTTGTCAGTCTTTGACATTACGACTTCATGAAAAGCTATAAATTGTTAATTTTTGTTAGAAACTATGTTTTGAAATTCTTTTTCATTTATTAATTATTGAGTGTTATGTATGAGGCGTGCACTTTTGGATTTTCCAAACTATTATTTTATGTAGGCTACAGACACGTAAGGATGGCACTGTGACTGAAAAGTTATGTGGAAATAGGTTATCATGGTATAGGCATGTGATGAGGAGGAATGAGGAAGATGTCGTAAGGAGAGTTTTGAGTATGAATGTGGATGGCTATAAAAGTAGAGGAGAGCAACGAAACAATGGGTGGACTGTGTAAAAGATGATATGATGAGATGACGTAGGTATACTAGGTATGGAAAAAGTTGACATGTTGCGCCGGCCCCAATTAATAAGAAATTGGGAAAAGGGCCAGAGAATGACGATGACATAGGCTCGTAGGACAGCCTTGTGAATATCGTCAGACGTCGCAGTAATTAAACTAAAAAAAAAACATACGGGGTAGTCTTTGGGGACTGCCGATAGAAGTGAAAACTAAGTAGCGAATTTATGTGGCTTGCTGTCAGTACAAGAACGAAAGGTGAGCTACCTTTCATTCTTGTAGGTACTGACAAGCCACATAAAGCTTTAAAAAAAATTCAAAGTAAAAAAACAGAGTGCGCTGTCAACAAAAAAGTACTCAACGCGCCTTCGGTGACGATGACGCGAGTTCCATGACTTTTGTTCACTCAAAAAGTGCTCAACGCGCCTAAAGAATTTTTCACTTCAATTAATAAAACCAACTGCTTTTTTCGGGTGGCAATAATAGTCCAAAAAATAAATAAAATAATAAACACGACAAAACTTAATGGATCGTGACACACAAAACATAATGTTTTAAGATTCGTGTTCAGAGCCGCGTGCCATGCCGACCGCCATTATTCATAATCAATCAACAACGAAAATTATTTGAAATACTCATTAAGCTTATTATAAATATCCGTTATTATGATTATTTATAAGTTGTTAGTTAAGTTCATGGCTTTCTTGGCCGAATTGTTATGGAAGAAAATCATGCAATAGGCATAATTGTATCAAAGTAATTTTAAATGTTTTAAGTCATCATAATAATTATATTGGTAGTTTAATTATCAAAGATTAAGATTTTCCACACAGTGTTACGCTTATTTAATTTTTCTGTAAATTTATTTTTCTATTAATATTTCTTTATGGTAGCCAGGTAACACACGTTATGATTTGGTTGCGCAAGACTATCGTTACGTGTTACTAGCGGGATCCCTTCTTTTCGCATAATGTTCTTTGTCCTAATATACTTCGGCATAACGATTTTGGCACAATTTGTTTTGGCATAATAATACTTCGGCATAATTTTTTTAGGCATACATTTTATGTTGGCATAATCATCTTAAAGACTAATTTGTTTTGGCATAAATTTGATTCGCATAACGTTAGTAGGCCTAATGACTATTAGCATAATAATATTTAGGCATATCTTATTTGTTTAGATTAGGATTAGGTTAGGTTAGGTTAGAACTGTGACCAACTGCGCGCGAGCCGAGCGAGCGAAGCGAGCGAGTAGGTTGAATCTGTTCCAAAACCGAGTCGGGGCACCCCGACTTTACGTAGTCTTTTGGCTCCTACCCCTAGAGTGTATATAAAAACCGGAGGCGCGGAGGGAGAGCAACCCCCGCCCGCTGTAACAAAGCATAGGCACCCGTGCGAGCCGTAGCGGCTGAGGCTGGTCGCCGGAGGCGACCAGCAAGCCGAAGCTGCGGAGGTGAGCATGGGTGCCTATCCTTTGTTACGTAAGGGCGAAGGGGTTGCACTTCCCGCAGCGCCGGAGACGATGCAGAAGCAACTTTAATTTTTTGAGGTTAGGTTACAATATAATTTGCTTTTCTCAAGAACGATGCGTTACTTTAGAAATTTCGTTGATATGAAAGTTAGGTCAAATGAACATTATATAAAAAGAGCAATATACAATATGAAAATTATATGAAATGAACGTTATACTAAATGAAATTAGAGAAAATGAAAATTATATCAAATATAACATTCGATCATATGAAATTAGGTTCAATATTTTTATAGCATATGAAAATTATATCATATGAAAGTTATGGCATATGAAATTAGACTATCTGTTGTTATACCAAACATTACACACCCCGGCGAGCGCTACCTCAAAATATTATGCTTAAAAAAGTTATGCTTTAGAACTTTATGCTTAATAAATTTATGCTTTAGAATATTATGCTTAATCATTATTATGGTTAGAGAAATTATGCTTAAAAAAATTATGCGTAAGCTGTTATGCGTAACTATATTATGCGAAAATATAATTATGCCAAACAAAATTATGCTAAGTTATATTAGGTCTTAAAATTTTATGCAAATGGATAGGGAACCGTTACTAGCATTACAAAATATTGGTCCAAATAGTCTTCAAATAAGGCGTAGTTTTTCGGGGCTGTAGGCCTTTGAAACGCTGTCTCTGAATCCCCCAAATACAATCCACTGGGTACGACTCGGAAATAAATATGCCTGGTTAAAGACGAGTCTCCTTTTTCTTGGGAAGACTATTATTAATTATACAACATATCCTCGGCCTGGTTTTCCCCAAGGGTTAGGCTACATAACAGAAAAAAACAGGATTAGGCAGAGATGAACATATTAGTACTCCCACGTTTCGCCAGTTATGTTTAAGTCCAATGTAAAAGGGGGCGACCCTATTGCCATCAACCGGGCACAAAACCAGACTCCGGGCTACTACTGAGAAATTTCTGATGGAAAAACCTAATAATACTTTGCCTTATCTGTGTATCGAACCCAGGACCTCATGTTCAACAGAAGCGCTTGCGACTACTAGACGAACGAGGCAGAATTATAATAGATACATTTTCCAAGATGTGGCAATACCATGCTTACAACCGCACACCTTTTATTACTTATCATACCTATACTAGTAACACCAATGGTCAATGCAAATTGCACCCTATATTCATAGAATATGGAAGTCGTTAAAATTAATCGTTTCCCCGATTGCAACCGAACTCGTCCGGACAGCTGGCAGACAGAACTTTAACTTCCAACCTAAGTAATGCGTACTTAGTGTCAGGTCGCTCACTGACCCAGTTTCTTGTGTGAACTATGACCTGACTCAATTGCGGTGTTTGGTCGTAACCACGTAAGGTTTTGATAAAGAAAACAGTGTTGGAATGTTAATTTAAAACTATTCTTGGATCAGCTATCTACATACATATGTCAGTTTTTGCATGAATAACATCACGGCTAGATGCCTTACAACGCTAAGAGGAGACACACCACTACGCTGCGAAACCAAACTTATTTCATAAAAAGTATGTATACCCATCAGCCGTTGCACTAGGATCGTCACGCAGTGAATGTCTACATATTATTAGATTGGAAACGGTGGTGAGATAGTAGAATAATAAAAGACATAACGTTTATCAAGACATAACAACAGTTTAACATTCTACTGTTAGGTTTCATTTTATGTTGTATTTGTACTGGCAACATCGAAAGATTCGAATTGTCAAAATGGCGGAATAACGGGCTTCTTGGTCGGGGTCGGATAACGGAACGACGTTATATTACGTACTATTTCTGGCGTAGTTAAAAATATGAAATCAACTTATTTACACCAATAATCCGCCAAAGTCCCAGCGTGCCTATTGGCACTCAATTACGTATTTACAAATTATTGTCTATGTACAAATAAAGAAATTACCTAAGCCAGCTAGAGGTATTGTTGGAAGTGTCCACCTTCATGTTCTAGACACAGTCTAGCTCGACGTCGCTGATTTTCTTTCAGCTTTCACAACACAAACACATTCGTTTTTACACTGTCGAAAGCACTAACCACTTTTTCACTTAATTCTGTAGTTAACACTTGTTATTTCGTCTCGATCGACAGGCAGACCTCTGCAAGCTGTCTCCACATATCGCGTATAAACGAACCATCTCCAGCAACTCAACATTAGAGTAGTTTTCCGTCATTGTGCTGTATTTAAAACGATCGACTGTCGACGAAACAGTCACGATGGGTGATAGACATGCGAAATTAAAGCGGTTTTTAAGTTCGCGAACTTACTGGGTTCGCCGTCGGTGATACACGTGAATGTTGCTCACACTATATTGCGATGCTGTCGAATTTTTTGAACCAAACTAAATAAAAATTACACAAATATCGAAACAAAGCTCGCGACTCGTGGCGATGACAGATGTACCAAACTACGAACCAAAGTCACGTGCGCTACGAGCAAAATTTCAAACCTGTTGGATCACCGACGAACTTACTCAGCGATTTTAAAGTGCGCATACTTACTATGACACACGGGCAAGTAAAGTCGCCGAACCATAAGTAAATGTACTTGCTCGCACGTCTATCACCCTTATGTCAATATTTGTTATAACCGTAAAAATAAATCCTCCAAAGTAAGCAAGTTTCTATGCTCTTGATTTTCAATTTCGCAACCCTAAGTTAATAAAAGCATGCTCCCTGTTGTGGATATTATGTGTCCACAATGGTTTACACTAAGGACTGTTGTCACACAGCCGCTTGGGAGACGAAATAATTACTTCAATTTTACGTCGACTAGAGCTAGAAATGATAATAAAACTCAGCTGTTTTACAAAAGAGTAACAATTCATTCCTTTTAAGCGTAAGTACGACATTTTGCAGTCCTTGTTTATTCTCTATAAAAAAACCCAAAGAACTTTCCTGTAATATTATTATGATACTTGTTCCCTAAAATACACAGCTGCTTTCTATTTTAGAATATTACAAGTGTGACACCGGAATTATTTAACCTTTCCGGTGTCACACTTGTAATATTCTAAAATAACAGAATGCTCGTCATCTTGAGGGTACCATGAAGGTACCATGTCCGAAATGGTCACCATGTTATGTGAGGAATACATGCAATGCACCTAGGCTTACAGTATCGGCTGTCACTTAAGTATTATGTCACATAGTCTCCTGGGAGATCAAATAATTACTAAACTCATCATTATTATAAATAGATACCTACATTAATAATCCTATTAAAATAATTACTTAAAATTTGACTCGAAAGAGCCCGAAATGGAAAATATCACTTAGGTTTGCACGAGCTTAAGAATATATTTCTCAGGCTTACGACATTTTACAGTCGTTGTTTATTCTGTCAACATAAAACAACCCAAGGACTATTCGGTAAAATTATTATGTTACTTCTTACCTAAACAACACAGCTGCTTTCTAAATTAACCCATTCCGGGTGCCACACTTGTAATATTCCAAAGTTACAGCTATGTTCGTAACCTTTACGGTTCCCATTACCCCGTGGCGATGTGGCCGCGTCAAATTTAAAAGCGATCGTCGCGCGAATACGCGATCGTCGCACTCATATTTCACTTTTTACTCGCTGATTCTGACCGCGTGGTCGCGCAGACAGATCGTTTTCCGGTTTGCCAAACAAAAATGCACGCGATGATCGCGTATTCGCGCGGCGATCGCTTTTAAATAGGACGCGGAGACAAGCTCAAGTGACACACATCTTACGAGAGCGACTGTGGATAAAACAAATGAAAAAAGTTGTTTAAAGCGTGTCGCGAGTACCCTGCGACGCGCGACGGGCGGAAACAGGCGACGTACGCGCGTATCGCTTAACGCAAATCGCGTCGTAATCGCAAGTCGCATCGTTCGAGGACGTGAACGGGACCTATAAGGGTTGTCACCTAATATCACCCACGCTTGGCGTAATGCTTTCGTTATTATGTAATACACTAGTAATTAAGGAGTACATAATTCTTGTTGATGTCTTGTAGTGAAGATAGGATGGTAAATTAAATGTGTTCGCAGTTTAATTGTTTAGTGACTGTTTTGTCGAATTGTGTCAATGTTTAGTTTGGAAAATGTTGGTTTGTTATGCTGGAGATTGATTGTTTCATTTCATTTATGATGAATGTTATATTTCTGTAAGTTAAGTTTATATCTTTCTTATGCAGTTTCTTGCCTTGCATTGTTTTTCTCATTTCTAGAAGGCTCTACTTTCTTAGTGACAGTCTCTCAAAGAGGAGCCAAAAAAATCTATTTATGAAAACTCAGAATCAGAAAGTTAAGAGTGTTTGTTCACTCCTGGCCACTTAAGTCTTACTTCCTAGCTAGGCCTTTTAATTTTTTTAAACAAAATCAGTAGAACCCCTTCAAATAACTCGAAGTAAAAGCAGGCATGCCAAAACTATTTTACAATAAACATCAAAACATAACCATATCCAAAACTATTCAACTAACCGAAAATATACCTACAGAATAATACACAATATTATTCTACATGCGGTCGCCTAAAATATTTAATTTATAATGTAGATGTATTCTGTAGATGCAGAGTCAGAGGCTAGACAGAATTAATGGAAGGCAACCACATTTCATGTTAGGAGTCACGAATTGCAGCAAGCATACCACATGTGGCTTCATAGTATATTAAATTATTATGGGAATAGTAAAAACTTTGTTCTGTCTTCTATTTTAACATGTGTTGTTATGTTATATAACAGGGTATGTAACACAGTACCTACTTGGAAGAGGGTTTCAAATACAGTAGAAATAATTATGACAACGCAGATGTCGTTATTATACAGTATGTTAACTAACAGAGGGCGTTCCCGTTAACCCGCAATAGTATAGCGTCCATACATGCAAGAAAAGATATTAAAATCGAAAAAATTAACAATTTTTTTATTTTTATCATAAAAAATATTCACAAAAAATCTTAATTTCACGTAATACAAACACTCTGTACACGCGCACTTGTCGCACTTGTTTTTACAGAGTGTTAAAATAAACGCTCAATTATTTAAAAATTGTTTTTTTTTTTTTAATGTTAATATTTTTTCTGCCATCTGTTAGTTAACATACTGTATAATGTTTAAAAGCTGTGACCTGAAACTTTGTTAAAAATAAAAAACTAAACAAAACGAAACAGGCAAAAAGTGTAGGTTACTGGATGAATTAATTTAACATAGGCAGAGGAAAAAAGAGGGAATCGAAATGAAATCATTTTAAATGGAGTTAGAAATAGACGTCAAAACACGTTTTTTCTTGTTACATTTTATTATTGTTTCAGTCATTTCGAGACAAAACCGTTGGTAAAAGGTCATCATGTTTTACAATTCCGCCCACGCGTAACTGTAGATCCAAGATTCTAACAAAATTCCACGGAAACTTCAAGTGAGATTATAGAATAAATACTCAAAGATTGGCAGTAAGAGCCGTTGTCCTTGCCGCGTCGAATAAAAAACACTGTCAAGTGCGATAGTTAGTAAAAATGTTGACTTAGTTTGGAGTTGTTTGTTCTAAGAAGTGGACGTCCGTAACCCGACAGAATGTAAATTCTTCGCTTCTTTCTTTATTCGTAAATGGAGATTCCGATTCGTCTTACGGAAACGAGGAATTGCAGCGAACGGAAAATTCTATTCCCGATACTTTTATTTGTATTCTTCGATACTGAAATTCAGGTTTCGTTTTGTCATCCTCATTCCGGTGTATAAGTTTTGATTTCATTACTGGTGGACAGTCGAGCTGCCTTTTGTGGCATAAGAATGTTCATGTTTTAATAACATTTTTTGAATTATACCATTCGTGAGATCCTCCTACCAGACCTATTCATGTTTGATATAGTTGATATTATTTTAGGATTTCGGACCCCGTTAGATTCTGAAAGTATTGGGAGAATCCCGTAGAGAAACACGTGAATTTAACTGTAATCAATAAACATCTATTTCTATTTCATAGCCTACAGGATGCGTTCGTATATCTATGTGGAATTCTAAGTGAATTCAATGTTTTCGGTTGTGTAAAACACTAGGCAGATAACTAAGGTTAACGTTGGCAGCAAGGCCGTCCTAATCAATCGTCAACAAAGGTGACTTGCCGTACTCTGATTGGTCAACGCAAGCATGTTTGATTGCTCGCAACGCAACCTGACTACCTGCTGCATTATGCAGCAGGCAGTCAGGCTGCGTAATGTATTCACGTATGTATATCAATGAATCTTGTATGTTGAGAACTCTGACCAATTCCACAAATATTATAGCTGGTGATTTATGTGATGGAATTACATGGATGAGCTCACAATTTTGGATATCGGAGCAAACTACAATTAGGAATAGGAAAGCAAAGCTAAATGTTAATTTTTGAAATAGTGAACATGACAGGACACCGAAAATATGTCACTAATTATTAGGTATGTGGTAGTCGAATTGGGTTTTCCAATAACAAAATAGTATTAGAATATTTTTATCGTGCGGTATAATATAGTTTCTACTAACAATGAACAGATCTACCAAGAAGGGCCTTAAAAAAGGGTACCTTAAAAAACAACGGGTTCCACTCCAGGAGTGTCGGCAGAAGTGAAAACTTGAACATTAACGTTGTGCATATTTGAATATTTTGGAATGGTTAGGGAATAATTTCGCATGAATTGCTTTATTTATCAGTATGAAAGTACTGTCATTTATGTGTTTAATATTCATTATAGTAGTATATCATTTCTTTATTTTTAAAATATACGTATAGTCTAACAAAAATAAACAATTTACTACCCATCAATATGGGTAAATTTTTTTACCTCGCAATCAAAGACTATTTATTTTGATATTTACTTTGTCGATTGCTAGGCAACCGATCTTACGGTCATGTCCTGACGCGAGTTTAACATTTTTTCCCATCCCAAAAAAAGTGCACAACGCCGCTAAAGAACTTTTCACTTAAAAAAAATTCTGTCGTCCATTTTCACCATTGAATAATGTAATTTAGGTGATGTCTATTCGATCTTTACCCCATTATAAAATACTCAGATCTTAATCACTATATTATTTTATCACATAACTTTCAAACAAAAACCAATGTCTCTAAGCTAAGTGCTTCATCCTAGCAGAATAGTCGACATCGGTTTTGCATGCCATTTAATAAAAATAGTGCTTCATCCAAACTGTTTCGTAGTTCCGTGGCTGACTGCAACTGACAGTTTGTTAACGGGCGGAAAACTCGTGTATCATTACACTACTCCGATTCAGTAGCCAGCCGCCACACAATCGATACAGTCATGTAGACATGTAGAGTGAGGCGTGATATTGTTTGGGTCTCTAGTAGGTTTAATTGGACATTTTGCCAACATTATTTTTTGTAATTTTTTTAGAGTATCGGTCGATGGCCTGACAATATTCCGGGCAGAAATTAATGCATGTGTGCCCTGTTTTTGGGATTATAAACTATACACATACAAAAACAAACTATATAAGGCTCTAACTAAATGTATGGGACAGCTTTTTTTTTTCGTGATTTCAATATTGGTCCCATGGTAAAAGTTATTCACTTTCATGGTCTGAAGCACCTCTTAAAGTTTCTAAAGTTAATTTTTTAACACCTTATATACATGGGACTAAAACATAACTGGTGAAATGTAGGTGTACTATAGCTACACAATTACACGTGTGCCTATCCAGTCTAGAAAAACAGGCGCGGTGTAATGTTATGTCAGGATCAACTTTTATAAAAATATCAGTGTCCGTGTATTCTTGTATGTGTACATAATGTTTGAGCAAATAATTATCTTATTTTATCTTATCTGTAAATTGGTTTAAAAAACACTTTTACACGTAGTATTTATTTATTTAATCATTTATGTACACACATTTAAAAACAGACTAGAAGAAAAGAACACAAAAATACGTACAAAGGTGATGCTTATTTCTGAAGAAATATCTTCCAGCATACCTTCGATAGGACAGAGGATACTAAGAGATGTAGACACTGTGTGAGACTAGAGAGAAAGTAAAATACATAAAATCAAAACAAATCACTTTAATTCAATTCATTTTATATTTTGTGTATCCGTGGAGTTTCTTGCCCGTTCTTCTCCATAGGAACCTACTACGCTTTGGAATGGGCAACTAGCTTCATCTTTCTGAGTGACTGACGCCTTGACAATTCAAAAGTACCTGTAATTGGTTTATTTGAAATAAATGCTTTAAGGTGCAACTAGTCGCGGGCTCGAACTCAATGGTGGGCCTGGCCAAAAACCACACTGTCTCACCTGGCATCGTGTCCGACAGAGATAGTATCAGTGATGAGCAGTTAGAAGCTGATCTACATGGACAACGTATAGTTCGCACGCACGGAAACACCGTACCGACCAATTTTAGTAAAACGAGCGCGTCAAAAATTACGAAAAGGCCTTTGGAAAAAAGATTTTTCTGAAATAACCACTGCATAAATCAATTACAAATAAAATTTATTGAAATCTTCGTTAATTTTTCTGTGTCGGTACGGATTTTGTTTTCGAGATTTCACACTTCTTGTATTACTTATTTACGCCCAAAGTTGCGTTAAAATTAGCAAGAAAAACGAATCTTTGTTGGCTCATAACTTTTTAATGGCTTTTTATTTTACTATTCTGCTTCCGTACAGACAATTTTAATAATGAGACCTAACGATATCATGTTTAACTTTGAATGTACGATGTCAAATAGTGGAGTAAAACCCCTCCGAAGTTTGTATGGAAAAAATATCAAATTGTTTCACCTTAAGTTTGAGTTTTGAGTTTGAGTTTTAAATGTTATTTTTTATTCTTTTTATTTTAAGAAACATTTATAAATGTAAATTAATATGAATCAAAATGAATAAAAGAAATAATAATTAAACACTAGATGAGAGTGGTGTTTCCTACCCGACTACACTGAGAAGAAGCACCGAATCTCTATGCTGTGCCCGACAGGGTCTATAACTGTTTCATTAATTTTAGCCTACTAACTATTTTATCAACATTATAGAATGCAATAAAGAATAAAATTGAGAATTGAAAAAAAAACAGAGTTCAGTCTCTTTTAAATTCTATGCTATTAGTATCCTGGCCAGACCATGAGGAACATGCATAGGTGGTCTTTTGAGAAAAGAACCACACAGCTTTGAGTGGACCTGTCAAGTCAGTGCACGCATTTGTCAGTCACGGTGAAGTTCCACTCAGAACTATTAGATTAGATATTGCATAATGATAACAAGGTTGTCACACCTTTATTTGTGTGTTGGAATGTTCACTCTCAGCTAACACGTCATCAAATTCTTAATCGTATGCAATTTATGTAAATTACAGTAACAATACCTTTAAGTACAGAAACCTTAAACAGAATATACTCAACATTATATATATTAAAGCCAACGAGACAGTTACAAAGGCGGGCGCAGGTAATCCAATTTGTGGATCATCAGCATATCCCCTTGACCGTCACGCGCTCAGCGTGGTAACTGGCTCCAATTGTCACGCCCATTTTGGGTTGTCCGAGACCACCCACGAAGCCTGACCATATGAGATTAAAACGGTAATATCTTATAAGATTCTTATTGGAGCTGTTTATAAAGCGTATGTGGTTGGAATCGTTATAAAACAAGCTAACACAATAAAAATGGATCGCTACATGTTTGTTTCGTAATGTATTGTTTATTTTAATGTAAAATCACGGGAAAGGGGGCTTTTCCCCATTACCGTGAAAGAGAAATTTATTGAAGACAATTGGAAAGTGGTGGATTTTTTAAAATATTTTTTAAATATTGTGTCACTAATATAGTTTAATTTAAAAAATAACCCCACACGCCCCCTTTTATTATATTTAAATTAAAAATAAAACTAATTACTTACTTGAATGACAAAGCTCAACTAGCTGGCGTGACGGGTAGGTTTTTTCACAACAGACGGCGGTATTTCTGCGTATTTAGCGAGCACACATAATAAACAAAAGGCACTGGCACTAGCTCATCTATTGTTTTATCGTGTAGACAAAAGCAAACAGAGACTCCACTAGTAAAATTGTTTATTTTTTATCAAATTTCACACCACGCACTGACAACGATTAGCACAAAACAATACACTAAAAACATTGGATCACAGTTTTTATTACGTTGCACTTTATTGAAATCTGAATCTACAATAGTCTTTATCATGTTATTTACTAGTGGGAAAACACAACACAAAGACTTGTTGACTACCGAAAATAAACTAAAACGAAATAAAATCGAAATAAAACAATTGCCGTCCGCCATATTTGCAGCGGTGGTCGAACTGAATAAAAGAATGAAACATTACGGCACAAAACTGTTCTACGATGTTTAGCATGTGAGATTGAACGTCTTTGTTCATTTATAGATTAAATATTTAGACCTGGAACGCAATAGTATACACAGATTATTAATACAAATATCAGTCAAATAGACGTGAGGTAGTGATAAAGCTTATTTAGCTGACTTGGCGAATAGAGAGCTGATTTTTACTCCGCTCATTCAGTGGAGTTGACGGTCGAGGGGGTAGGAGGAGTTAATTAAAAAACATGTTTACCCGCGTTCCTAATTATCAGCTCGAATTGTTTTGACTTCGGGTCGTTTCAATGTTATTCGTTTGGCATTTATTACGTGTTAAATAAATATACGTTTTTATTTTATAAAAGCTGTTTTATTTATTGTTCATAGAAATTTATGTTAGTTCAGCTCTTTTATTTTCATTTATTTTGCGTTTGAAGTCTGCGTTTAGTTTAATCTACCTTTAACATATTCTCACTGACGTTTTTGCTATAATATTTGACTTCGTGGTTAAAAATAAAGTTCAACATGTTTTGTCGTGATGTTTCGCATTTCACACACCATATTTTCACTGCTTAAAACATAAAAAAACTAGTTAGTTATAAACACTGTTTGTGTAAAAATATTATAACATAAAGCTATGAATTGCTCCGCTTAAGCAATTGTATTTATGTAACTAAATGCTTTAAAGCAATGAAATACTACGAACAATTCGAGATTTAGTAGTTGTGATAACATCGCGGCCGAGTAATTTACGTTAATTCTGGAAACGCATTTGGTTTCTGAATTCAAGTGGTTTTTAATAGGCTCTAAAATTACAACAAGCTGTATAATTATACACAACGCTTTAGATTTTATTTTGGGAATAAGTAATAACCGTAATTATTGAAATACAAAGCCATATAAAATAAAACAAAAGACGAGATATTACTTAGTTGAATGACTTTACTACAAGTCTAGACCGTGCCTAGAGCAACCTGTGAATACTAAAGTATGCATTCTTGCATGTGCATCAGTGCATGCACACACGCAGGGGCTAAAGTCGCTAAAAGTTCGACATTATCCTCTGTTTCAAAAATGTCTAGGCAAAAGACTAAGAAGAAGGAGTCCTATTACGCTGGTCAGATCAAATCTGCACCTCATTAAATATCAAAGCATCGAAAGTCCTGCAAGTTGCTGAAAGTAGGAGCAGGTGGGGCAACATCATCAAAGAGAAGGTCTGAAAACAATGACGTAGTCACGCCTCATAGCATTGGAGAAACAACGCAAAGAGGAGAAGGATTCTCCGTTCCCTCCAGACGAAAGAAGGAATGGGAAAGTAAAAATCATCCGACTCAAGCACAGATCATAAACTGCAAACATTTTGCCCTGCTAAAGTCAGAAGACTCGTAAAATTAAGACAAAGTCCATAAAGTAAAGTTTCGTTTCCAAAAGGACAATATTGCAATCCCCTATAGACTACAACAAAGCAGAATACAGCATGAATCTACTTGTACTTCGAATTTACTAGAATATTTTTGAAAAGATGTGTCGTTGAAAAATGCTGAGATGAAACTGTATTCTTCTATTTGGCACAAAAATTTTGTTTACCAATGTATTTCGAAAAGTTGAGTGTCTTAAAGTAGTTTGTTTATTTGTCACGTGCTGAAGAAATGAATGCATGGAGTGCAGAAAAAGATAGAGCTTTGGTTTAACTTTCTGAAATCAAATTTAGAAAGTAAAAAATTTTTGATGTTGATATTATTTTCCTATCCTAAAGTTATACATACATGTGAGCAATATTTCAATTGCATAAAAAAATAAAATATTTAAAGAAAAATCTGAAGCTTTAATTAAATATGAACTGACACTAGAATTAGTTCACAAAGAAGCTTATCGCCCACATTATTTATGTAAACATTAAAGAAATAAAACATTAAACGAGAAAAACATTGTAAGTAAGCGTCTCAAAGCTACGACAGGTGTCTACGGCACGCTACGGTAAGTTACGAGCGTAGCCTAGCTTGCTACGAGCGTAGCGGAGCCTGCTACGCGCGCTGATGCACAAATGCGTCTCAAGGAAACGTCGTACTTCTCACAAATGTTGCCGTCTGTAAGGGCTCTAAAAACCTCTCTTTACGGTATTTATACAGAGTGAATTTATAGTGACATTTTTAAATATACGGCGCGGCGGCGGGAGGTAGTTTACTTTCTGTTTCTGCGTTTGACTGATCTTACGAATATATTGTTTCGTTTTTATTTTAAACGTGATGTTTTCTGGCATGTGAAACTTGCCGATATTTCCAATTATCCAGGTTCTTTTGAACTAGGTAAGTTATTTTACTTTTAACTAGTTATAAAGTGAAATCCGTATAAACTTCATACCATCAAGAAGAAATCTATTACCGTAAAACCATTTTCTTCACCACTTTTAAGGTGAAGACTCGATCTAATAATCTTAATTGTTCCATCACACAGGCAATCTAAAACAATTTTAGTTAAAGGATCACTTAATTGAAGTATATATCCAACAAACATGATCAGCGCAAACAATGCGACGGGTAGTGATGGGCCAATTAGCACTAATTGTGTACCGTCTATGATGGGCATAAGTGAGCCTGTATATTGCACCAGTTTAATGAAGTTACTTGGTATTATCCGACTAGTTGTAGTTATCAAACTCGTTTTTACCGACATACACTCACTGACAAATAACATTACGCCAGTATAGCCCGAAGGTTTATGCAGGGGTGCACCTATAGTACACCCACATTTCGACACTGAATTTTTCTCGTTTTTAATATATTTTTATTCAGTAAAATGTTGTGTAAAATACGTACATAACATCATGCTTGAACCCCCCAAGGGTTATACAATGTCGCCCATGCGCATGTGACCGCCCGTAATTTTCTGAATATTCATGAAAAAATATCGAAAATAAACTTCAAAAGGGGGGGTCTATCTATAACATTTTTCACTAGTTTTTTTTAAATAAATACACAATTTTTTACCGAAAAAATTACTTCGATTCCGTTTTTTTTTTCGTAGTCGATAATTTTTTGTAAAAATTTTAATTAACCTGTTAAAATAACTCATAAGCTTTTGGAAATAATAAACAGAATCCAAATCGACCCATAAACTTCGGAGATGTGTCAAAAAACAGAAAGCAAATCTTTAAAAAATTAAAAATTTAATAACATGAAAAATGTTATAGATAGACCCCCCCTTTTGAAGTTTATTTTCGATATTTTTTCATGAATATTCAGAAAATTACGGGCGGTCACATGCGCATGGGCGACATTGTATATAGATATATCTTACAAAATCCTGGTTTGACTCGTTACTGCGGAATTAGAACCTTTTTTTTAAATATTAAAGTTTTCTTATGTGCCATGAATAAGTGTACGTTTATATAAGTGTCATGAATTTCCGCAAAGTAACCATAACTTATCAATTTGAGGTATTCCTCGAAGCACACCCAAACGAACGCCACCCAGACGAAGCACACCTAAAGTATTCCACAAAGCACACCCGTAGGTGGCCTTCCAATTGGGCACGCCACAATTACGGCGATAAGTCCCCTCTTTGAGGAGTGGCTTGAGAGGCGCCACGGCGTCCTCACCTTCCGCCTGACGCAGGTCCTCACCGGACACGGTTGTTTCGGGAGGTACCTGTTTCGCATAAGGCGGGAGGAAACGCCCGGGTGTCACCATTGTGTGGATCGTCCGGAGGACACGGTGGAGCATACGGTGGAGGTTTGCCCGGCTTGGGTGGACCACCGCCGTGTCCTCGTGGAGGCGATCGGCGGCAGTGACCTCTCGCGTCCGGCCCTGGTCCAGGCCATGGTGCGGAGCGAGAGGGCATGGCAAGCCGTCACCTCCTTCTGCGAAGCAGTAATGCTCGCGAAGGAGGAGGCGGAGCGCGCGAGGGAGTGGCAGAGGCCGCGCCCTACCAGCCCTAGCCGCCGCCGCCGTAGGAGACTTCCCGGGCGTCGGGAATTGATAGCCGATTTCCGGCCACCGTAGGCGCGGGCCTGCGGACGGAGAGCAGAGGGCAGCTCGCCGTCCGATAAGGACCAGGCCCGGGTCGACGGCGCGTCGTGTTCCACGCGCGCCTCAAAGAGATGTCAGCAAAACTGACGGGGTCCGTTAGGGCCGATGCCTGCCGGGGTTGCGGGTAGTCCCAAGGGGAAACCGTGGCCCCTGGCATGGCAAGGGAAGGAACACGGGTGGGTTTTTAGTCAGTAAAAGTCTGACACGCCCTTCCGCTCCGCCCAGAGCGGGAGAAGTCATTGGATGATTTCCCACCCAAAAAAAAAAAAAAAAAGGTGGCCTTCCAATAAAAATTTTAAATAATTAATTTTATATTCCACGAAGCACACCTACGAATATCACTCGCATAGTGCGGGGACTAAGAAATAAAAATGTCGATAGAAGAAAATATTTATTATTTATTAAGACTACCTTCAGTTTCTAACGTCATTTAGTTTCGATATAATAATGTGATACAATACTTGTCATTTTTATAATCTTACTATTTAAAATCACAGATTATTTCTTAATTACCTTTCCAAATAAAACATTATTTTTTCTTTTTATTATTATATATTTAAACAAGTATCGGAAACACTCGGCTAGATTCGGGTTGATTCGGGAATTCAGTGGCGGGCGCACGCGTTGACTACTCTTGGTCTGAACGCTCCATTGATCCGAATGTGCAGAAATTATAACAGTTTTTGTAAATCATCAGAAATCGACTTACACGGTTTATCACTCAACATGTTTAGAAGATCAGTGTCTGAGGTACGGGAGTGCATAAATTAAGCAATAAATAATAACTTTTTGAAAATCCATGTTTGATGTCACTCACGTTCATTTTTCACCTTCCACCTTTCGTGGTAACATTTTTATTTAATTTTTTATGATATACCTTCATTTATTTCGTTTTTTGTTTTCTAATTGTATTTTATGTTTAGTTCTCATAAGTTTTGTATAGTTTATAAGTTTTTTTTTCTAGTTTTCTAGTTTATAACGTTGTTGTTTCATGGTAAATGCTGTGTATACCTATAATAGGCATACATACCAGTATTTGTATTATAGTATTGTTCAGTTTAACCTCTTTGTATGTATTGCTGTTGGTGTACCAAATAAATAAATAAATAAAACTGCATTTGGAAAGGTAATTATGAAATAATCTGTGATTTTAAATAGTAAGATTATAAAAATGACAAGTATTGTATCACATTATTATATCGAAACTAAATGACGTTAGAAATTGAAGGTAGGTAAATAATAAATATTTTCTTCTATCGACATTTTTATTTCTTAGTCCCCGCACTATGCGAGTAATATTCGTAGGTGTGCTTCGTGGATTAAAACATTAATTATTTTAAGGCCACCTATGGGTGGGCTAAGTGGAATACTTTAGGTGTGCTTCGTCTGGGTGGCGTTCGTTTGGGGGCGCTTCGTGGAATACCTCATCAATTTGCATTCATTTTATCACGTGTCAAAATTATGATATCGATTTTTTTACGAATTTACAGTATCGGTAAGGTTGAAATTTTGCACAAATATGTGGTTAGAAGTATTATGGTGTTATTTTGCAGATCTAATGATGGAAACGTGCTTCATAATTTAATTCATTCAACTATACAGTGACTGTGTTTAAATTGACATGTCAGTATATCAGCTGCTGGTTTGATTTGATGTCACAGCCACATCAAGAAACAATCGACAGCAGTTTATATATTGATCAAAGTGCTTGACAGTCGATGAATGGAGTCGCACCTGATTATAATATTGTAAAGTAGATAAAATTAGCATTACAATAACGTCGAAGTTCTTGACGGTTCGTAGTTTCAGCCTCCTAGAGAAAATACGTGAGAATAAATTGTATAAAATCACTTTTGGTGTACGAGCTACGCTGTACCTATATGCAAACTTGACCTACTTACAGTGAAACGTTGCAGTTTGTTTAATCCTAACTTTAATTGTACATCATTACTTTATAACATGTTATTTTTAGTAGCAATAAAACCTTTATAACAATCGGTTGTTTACTCGTTCAACATAACATCGTAATACACAACATCAACATAACATTTACACTGTTGGGAGTTACACCCTAACATTTGGCATTTATGTTTATTCATATTTATGAATGACTTTGTTTATTCATGAAACGAAAACAAGATAAATGATAAAATTAATCATGAATCAACATCAACATCAGTGGTGACAGCGACAATGTAAAACTATTAAACGAAAAAAAGTAATTAAAATTTTATGGCGCTCAAAGTGATCTACCATGCCAATCACGTTGAAACAATAAAACCAAGCTGAAGTAGAATAAATGTCCGCTGAATATCAAATGTTTTTGCAAATGAAAATGAGACTTCTGCAAAAGATCTAGTTTTCATTAGGTTTAGCTCTCCTTCAGACTAGCCTAACGTCTATTAGATTCTAGTTTCAATAAATAATATGATTTTAAGTGATTTTTTTACGTGGAACGGTTTCTGTGGCACTATACCAGTTGTTCGTTCTTTCTGACAGTACAAAATCAATAGAAAAGATACACCGTGACGTGACTACTGACTATTTTGTAGTCGTCCTAATTAAGGGGAACTGCATCGACTATTTTTCGAAATTGGAACAAAAAATGTTACAATAATAACGAATAAATTATATACCTTTTTGGCCGAACATTGCGTAATATTTCACAAAACATGTGTATTGCAATATTAACTGCCTTACCTGAATGAAAATTTGAGGCTTCTAATGAATTATAATGATGAATATTAGCGATAAGGTCGCCCATTGTATATTTTGTAGTGTATTACTTTTTCTTTTTGTAATGTGTTATCTGGTGTACAATAAAGTATTTATAAATAAATAAATAAATATTAACTTCTCTCAAAGAATAGAAATTATAAAAATAAAATGTACGTAGTTTAAATGATTCAGTACTAGTATACTACAACACAATCTGACATTCGATACGGTCTAGGTATCGGATGTCGATGTCATTGGTTGTCATTGTTTTCGTCCAATTAAATCTGAAACGGCCCCATAATTCACTTTGAATAATTTCTGCAATTAAATTACGAACTTGTAGTGTGCGCTGGCGCGGCAGGGCGTTGTGTGTTGCACACAGATATAGCTAGTTCTAAATAATACTTCTATGGTGTTAAATAATGGTGTGTAAATAGAGCAATTTTGGGCAGTAAGGTTATATATTACATCATTATGTAGTAGAATGTGTGTGTTTATTTTTCAAACATTCAACTTATGGGTGATGAAAGTTGTATCTGCCTGCAAACGTCATCAAAGGAGTATTCGTGGGGTGGTCTAGTGCAAACGGTTCCGGCTTACGAGTTTTAGGTCCTGGGTCATGATGGGTCTTCCTAACTGGTAGTTAGGAAGACTATTATTACACTTTTTTTGTCGTGTCTTACGCGCAGGTAGAAATGAGGCTGCCTCAAAATAAATGGTATGTATTTATGTAAATTGCGATAAAAAAATACGCGATCGTCGCGCAAATATGCGACCGTCACATTCGTAAATGTTGCCTTTTTTGTAATACGTAAAAAACTAAATTATTTTGGTTTCAAGCTATGAAACCAATGACAACAATGAAACATGTATGACAACAATGTTACAACGTGGACGACCCTTGGTAGCAAGGTAGTCGCGGCGATTCAACTGTGAAATACCTACCCACTACCTATACCTATCTGAATTTGGACGAATCGCTTGACGTTACACACAGACATTTGTGATTAAAAATTCCACTGGTTTCCGACAGAGCATAAAATCTTTGTAAATTCCGGAATAGAAAAGTTCCGATTTGTGTATTCTCCAATAATCTTGCCAGAAAAAGAAGGTCGTAACCAAAAAATTACCTGTGGGCCTAGCACGAAAACGCGAACAAAACGGAATGTAAATTTAAACGAATTTAAAATTGAAAATATTCATTTTGCACATCATATATTAATATCTATACTTAAGGAAAAAATCTTGAAACTAAGGAGGTAATACTTAGTTTCAAGATTTTTTCCTTAAGTATAGATATTAAATTTGAGCCTAAAATGCTGGATCGTATTTTTACCCGACTGCGGCAAAGTCAAAGGAGGATTTAGGCTATGTATATATATGTATACATGCATGTTCCCTCATAACTCCTTAACTACTAGTCGTATTTTGACAAACGAGGTTTCGTTTGAAGCATCATGTTATTATGGCCGAATCGTACAGATTACCTCTATGTGATACCGGATACGATAACCGAAAACGATGTTATTTTATTACTTGTTTTGTTTATAAATTTTTAGTTGGCGTTTTTGTCGTAGTTGGGTTTTTTTAGTTTTTACCTTTTTTTTTAAAAAACAATCTATCGTTTTTACGTTGCGTTTACGTCACGCGTTGATGCCAGAACCTGTGTTTGTTGTAACCTTTTAACAGGTACATCTAAGTTAGTGCCCACACACCCGTGTCATATTTATACAATAGGTATGAAAACTCTACGGGATTATTTCTCGTTCCACAAGTCATTACATATTCGGGTCACCATGGGGCTAAAGCAAAAAATGTCATCTTCACTTCTTGTTCACGTTGTTTGTCCGACTTTGCCGACCAGCCCGTGTGATTTTAGTAATTCTTGTACCCGGATATTGTGCGTGGATACGACCCTTTTTGCGCATGTGTTATGCGTGAGAATTAGGGGTGTGAATGTTAAATTAGTGTTTTTGTTAGGTTTCTTGTTGATTGTAAACCACTAGGTTTTGTTGTTTGCAGACTTTTTATCAAAGATTATTCAAGCTATATTATAATGATTCAAAGGCTGTAAGTCAAAATAGGGAGACAGCTTGCTCTTTCCTTGCATAAGGGTCATTGATCAATATTTTGTACCAGGTTTCCACGTTTAAATAAGTGTCACCCTGTATGTGTACTTTTTAAATCAAATATAAATATACTTGCAATTTTACCTACAAACCGTTCCTCATCTGTAGTTAATATATAAATTCGTAATATTCTTTAGGATAAAACCTTATTTTTTTTGTGTTTAAGTACAGTATTTCTTTCTACAAAACTCAACCAAATCCACACGAACATTGTCGAAATCGGCAAGTACTAAATAGGTATACGCAAGTGTGGAAACACATTAGTTATTCTACCCGAACACGTCACACTACGTACAGCTCACAAATTAGATACAAATTGCCTCTAGTTTGTACCTCACTAAAATGTTTGTGAACAGCCTTGAAAACAGGGCTGTTTTGTTTGGAAAACAAATGGCTCTCCAATGCGTCTGCCCTATCTAGTTGCAAATGTGTTTAAGGCTCAAAGCACACGCCATACTTTTGTATGATCGAAGCGTTTTGTCCACGTGAATGTCTCATGTACTAGGTATATGTCCAATAAGACTGCGGCAGATAGCCCTCTAAGTCATGCCTTTTCTCACTAGGTATTTTGTTGAAGGAGTATAGAGTGACTGGGTATCTGATCTCCACAACCCAGTTACTGGATAACACTGGTTGCCAGACTTTCTGGTTTCTAACTACACGGAATTCCACCATTTATATAAACAACAGTATTCTTTATTTGATTTCGAATTTAATGACCACATTCAATAAACATTAAAGTACGTACACCTTTCTATCTTTCTAATTTTGCGTGACCTGTCACCGACGCTTCTAAGTGAAATACCAGAATCGCTGTTTGAAGTCTAAGTCTTCCTTTTTATCTAGAAATTATATAAGGCCGGAGCTGATATTATAACAGTTTCCCAAGACGCCAATCTCCTCGCAGTGCGTGCCACCAACGACGCGCGCCACTTTGACCACTATCGGATGGTAAGATCCAAGTTTCCAGCATTAATATTCCACAGCAGTGCCTGACGGCGGCAGCCCGCCACGCGAAGGCTGGTTCCGTGATTATCAACCCGCTTGGTATAGTCTTGTGACTATGGGTAGGTATTATTATGTAGGTATCTCTTTTGAAGAAGTTGGGTTTTACTTCTGTTGTGAAATGCTGTTCGTTTGATGGTAGATACAGTCGACTTATGGAAACCGTGACCATATTTAGAATGTTTCATTGATATAAATGACACGTCAAAGACGTGAAAATTTGAACACATGAAAATATTGCTGACTAGTAAAACAAGGTGATCAGTGTGACAAGTAAAATGTGACATAACCAAAAAGTGGTCAACGTTTTCGTAATTTTGTACATTTCGTAGTGTTCGTTCTTAGTATTACATTGACTTATTTTCGCGACCGTGCTTTTTGATTTTTTCATAGCTTTTAGCAGCCTTTTCAAACGAATAAAATAATGTTCTATCGACACAACCAGACAGAAATTTATACTAAAAGTATTTCGTGTGTTGTAGCCTTAACGGTGTGTTATCTAATCGCGAAGGTAGTAAAACTTGTAAACTTATTGATTTGCACTAAAACAGCCGTTTTCTTGTCGGCTAATAATTATGGCTTCTAAAACTTTGTAGATAGGGTAGGCCCTAAGTTTTCAAAACAGAAGCATATCAAAGCTGCAAGTAAACTAAATTAACTTCAAAGAAACTTCTGTCTGCGTTGAAGAAGAAACGTAATTAAAATGATGAGATTTTCTTTGAAGGTACCAGCAGCAATGTCTTTGTATTTTATCCAGTTTACATCTAGTTATATAATATGTGCATAGTGTGGTCTGCGGTAATTGAAGGAACACACGTAAAAGAACCTTTAGTATTATTGTGATTTCTAGTGTATCTGTGTGTATTATTTGTTAGAGATCCCAAATAAATAAATAATAATAATGTCGAAGAGAAATCAACTAGGTATATTATATAAAGCACATTACGTATGCTACGAAAAAATATTTAGTTTCAACACACACACAATCAAAAGCAGGAATAAAAGAAAACAACGCTTGACTTTTCATGGCAGTACTTAATTTACTGAACGCAAAACGGTAATTATGCTACAAAAAACTAGAACGAAACAAAAACGACGAATCAGCTTAGTTCAAATAAAATTAATTCCAGGAATTTAGAGTCTATTAAAGCTGATAATATTAAACGAGACATAAAATATTTAAACAGGAGCACCGACACTTTAATACGGTTCACAATAACTCTGAATTTCAGAAGTTCGCGTGTGTAACAATCATTAGGTTGTATCAGATTTATTTACATAAACACAGCCTTCCTATGTTTCGCTAAAATCTTAACAAGTTGTTGAGCTTGCTCATGGAACAGGGGAAGTTTTAAATTACCCTTATTTTGTAGGTCGAGCCTATATTTAAATTTGTTGTACCGTCTGTTTATCGTATATGTTAAACCCCTTAGAAGATTATTACGCCACAATCCAGGAAGGGTAGAGGATCAGTCTGTCTTCTAATGAATGAAGTTCTAGGTTTTTGTATGATAAGGGTAACTTATTTTTATTTATCAGAATGTATTTTTGTACTACCCACCTAAACTAGATGTTAAAATTTAATTATGTTTTTGTGCAGCTCTAACTAATATCTTGTACGGTGCAAATTGATGTGCCCTGCGCAAGAAAGACGGCGGCTTCCGTCTCAGCCGTTGGGTGTACCTAAATCAAGTTCCAGCCCCTACAGCTTGGCTTTGGATCCAAAGGGGGCTGCGAGGCTGCCGTACCATGCCCTTTCAAGTTTTATAAATTACGGTAAAGGTGAGGTCATCTTCAAGGTTGACGTCAAGAACGCCTTCAATTCCGTTAACATGGACACTCTGTTAGCCGTAGTAAAAAGGAGTAACCGGAAATTTATGGTTTTTTGTGACAGTGCTATAGGCACCCTTCAAAATTACTATACAGAGACAACGTTTTGGAATCTGCAGTCGGATGGCAACAAGGTGATCCCCTCGGGCCAGTCATTTTCTGTTTAGCAATTCACCCCATAATATATCATCTAAATTCAAAATAGATGTACCTATATTATGATGATAATTGAATGATAATTCATAAAAAAATATATGAATACTTTGCAATAAAAATTACGTTGTTCCTCTATTTGTCAATATTCTAAATCAAACTGAGTAAGTAAGCAGCTCAGCAATATCTGTACATAAATGTTGAACTAGTTATTGTACAACAAATTTTGTACTCCTGTTGAACATTTAACAGCAGAGTTTTGAAAAATCCTATTAGTTTTTAGTACACCTGTGGCAGCATTACAACGCCACATGCGAATTACACATCACACTTATGTCACGCAAAAATCGTGCATCGCGCCAGCAGGGTTTACCTCGCGACGAGTATAATATATACAACGTCCCGATATCAATCGTCGGGCAGTTACCCACCAGACATAACACCCCTCTGGTTTTCTATGGAGAATAACTGAACTTTACACCCTGTTACTCATACCCTCTATACCAGGGGTCTTCAACCTTTTTGAAGTCAAGGGCCGCGAACACTTTGATTTTAGTTCGGCAGGCCGCAACACAATGGAAATTGATTATATTCCATTATAAACTTATAGATACGTAGGTACCTTGCAGTTATTTATTATAAAATTTTACAAGGCTAGAAATAGCAAATGATAAAAAGAAAATTTAATCAATGACCTGTTTGACCTCTTAACTAATTTATCTACATAATATCTGCCCCAATGCAATAGTGGTTGTTGCGAATTCTCACTGTTTTCAAGGTGTGTTTCGGTGATTCTGGTCCTTGCCCTGGACTTTACGTTTCTCATTCGAGAAAATAACTGCTCACATAGATAATGTGGAGCCAAAAAGTGATGTCATTTTCAATGCATACATTCTGAATTTAAGAAAACATCTGTTATGGGGACGTATTTTGATGGTTTTTTGCTGGTTTATTTTGCTTTAATTTCTAGACATGAATAGTAAATAAAATTTATTTATTATATTTATTTAGCCAAGGTATTGCCGTGCCGCCAAGGAAGCCATCACGGGCCACGGGTTGAAGACCTTTGCTCTATCTATACACACATCTCCTTTAAAAAATTGTTATGAAATGTCATAATTCTATCTTCAGCTGTACGTTTTAAGTCTGTCAAAGAAATATTTATATACTAAAGATGCAGAAATTCTTTGTCTGTTCATCACGTCTTCACATTCTTAAACTCCTGAACAATTTTGTAGTACCTTGATAGTGTCCCCCAAACAATTGCACAGGCAGAACCGCGACTTCAAGTAAGTCAATATAACGTAGTGTTAACTAGTTCCTGAAGCTCAGCGACGTCTCTCTATGTTTGGGCTTACTAATGAGTGGATTTGGAATGGGTTTCAAGTCGTTGGGGGGACTCGGAACGTTTGTCAAGAACAATTTTGGTTTACCTAGTAATTTTAAGTCTTTGTGGTTCGACTTTGATAAGGTTTATTATTTACTAGCCCCTGCATCGCACGATTTTTAAGACGTGAAAAACAGAGATTTACTTATTAATTAAATACTTTAAGCAGAACAAGGAGATAAATACGCATGGCGATAACTACAAATCCCAACTGCTAAAAGCATCTGAATAAGCTTGCGGGGCAGCTTATTATCCCAGAAAGCATCCGCCGATAAAGAAAGTCGTGTGGCATTTTCGACCAGAGCAGTCAGTACGAAGGATGACTTCGAAAAGATAGGGCAGACTCCACTGGGAGTAGCGCGCCACATGCTAACAGAACCATCTCACCACCTCATAACCTAAAAGACTGATCGCATGACAACCCGGAAAAAAAAAAACTGCACAAAATTTCATAATTCTGCAGTGATAGCCGGTTTAACCGTCGCACTGCCTAGTCATAGGTCTCGAGTTCCAACCCAAGCCACGAACCTGTGACTCATATGCGGATTCGGATTCATATGCGTATTGTATAATTATCACTTGCTTCCAAAACGGTGAAGGAAAACATCGTGAGGAAACGTGCCTGAGAAATATTTCTCGACAGCATCTGAAGCCAACTCAGAGGCCCATGGGCAGCTTTAACACTCTGACACCAGGTTAGTCACTACCCACACGAAAAAAAGAAGAAGCACAAAAATGTACAGAGGCGGACTTAATGCCAAACTTAGGCTTTTCTACCAGTTAAGAGTTTGGGTGATGCGGAGACAGTGGTAGATGCAATAACGAAAATTGTGGAAACTAGTAAGTTGAATATAAATATATTATACACAAATCTTCCGGAATAAATTCCCTTTAATGATGGTGAAAACTTTTTAAGATAGTCTACAAAATAAAATAGTTTGGAAAATCCAAAAGTGCACGCCTCATACGTATCACTCATTCATAAACGAAAAAGAAATTCAAAACATAGTTTAAAAATGATCAATTTATCACTTTTCATGAAGTCGTAATGTCAACGACTGACAAAGATATTTACTTGGCGGTTGCTAGGCAACTTCAAGACAAAGGTTAGAAATATTTATTTAAAGATATTATATTTTAGTTAGTATTTTATTAATTATAATTAAACTACTTTGAATAAAAGAGCCATTTTCAATAGGGTTCCTTCTACGGCTGAAACGAATGTATAAAAAAAAAATTGACTCAATTAATTGATTTTATCGCAAACTACAATGTTTTCAGGGTTCATAAATTGACGGACAGGAATTTTTTTTCAACTATTTTTATACTTTTTCCATTTCTGCTGCATTAAATCAATTGTTAAAAAGTACAGTATTAATCTCCATTTAATCATCTATATAATGGTATATAAATTAAGTAGGTTCTGTGTACTAGCAGGAGTGTAACAATAAAAACAGTTACAGAAATGGGGCAAAAAAAATTTTTCGATCGTAGAGCACACTCTAATGCTTCGCATTACGAGTCGTGCAAAAGTCACTGGACTACACAGATTTAGGGAAAGCTAAATTAAAAACTAAGTAGGTACCTACAACGATTAAAAAAAAAAAATAAGTTTATGAATAGACGTTTCATCGCACACGACAGTCCATCTTTTCGATACAATCCCTAATCGCCTCTTAGAACTTCCGAAAAAGACATTCCACAGGGCCAGACAAATTGACAAGAACCGAAAATCCTTAACATCCAAGAATTCCACTAAAACTTTTACCATTACCATCAAGGAACAACTACAGCTTCCCGAACATCTTGAGCATATTATTAGATAGATCAGTCTCTCCATTAGAAACGGGGGATGCGAAAATAAACTTTTAAAGCGAACCCCACCTGCGGGCTTCGAAGAAACTTGTAGTCTTCTGAGTAGTAATTCCGAAAATCTAATTACCGTCCGAGAGTCTGGCACAAAGAGATCGGAACTCTCCGTAGTTATACGGACTATCAGATTCAGTGTTGCGCTTCTAAAGATGTTTTGCTGTTTCAGTCGAATCGAACGGGTTTTTATTTTGAGGATGAAATGTTAAGATTATTTTTTCAATAAAAAAAGAGTAGTTAAGGAGCCGGAAGGCGGAAATTAATGTTTTCCAAAAATATTGTTTGAGACACTCACTAAACCAAAAATACAGTGGCAAAACTTTGTAAACATTACATAACACCTCGCCTTGCTTCCCCGAAGGGCTAGGCAGAGGCGTACCATTAGCATTAAGACCTTGTAAACACATGTGTTATGCAATAAATATTTGAATTTGAATTTGAATTTTATAGTACACCCACATTTCACCAGTTTATTTATTTATTTAATACTTCAACCACAGAAATGTACAGAGGCGGACTTAATGCCATAAGCATTTTCTACCAGTCAACCTTAGGGTGATGCAGAGACAAATAGTGGTAGGTGCAATTTACGAAAAATTGAGGATTTTTTATTTTATTTAAGTTAATATAAAGAAACACATATACCTATTACAAACTATAAACATAATATATATGCCTAATTATATATAAATATAAGTACAAATAAATATACATAAATACACGAATATACTAAAACAAATAAGACAAACAATGGGAAAACATTAACCAGTTATGTGTAAGGTCCATGTAACAGGGGGCGAGCCTATAGCCATCAACCGGGAATTAATCCCGACTCCGGACTGCTACTAAGAAATTTCACTTGGAAAGGACCTCAAATTAAACAGGTATGTAGGTACCTATATCAACTAATGAAAAGTACCTAAAAAGAAAACTCAAATAAGCAAGCAAGCAAGCAAGTTCTCAGAAAAGAACGCGCACAATTTCGCGCTTCATAAAACAAAAATTCACATTACAAAAATACACAACGGTTCATTTATAATTAAAAAGAGAATTTAAGCAAATGTCACCCATTTGCTCACAATACCTTCTTATATATTAGGTACCCATTTTCCTTGACTCGGGCGGACAATTAAAACAGTCACAGTATCTTTTCACTCTAATTGAAATGAGGATACGGGGAGAATACGGTTTTAAAAGAGAATAAAAAAAGTCTGGATTAACTTTTGTTCGAAATATTAACACTTTATTCCGTACTTAGGGAGTTGATAAGTAAGAAGGAATAAAAAGATATTTCGTGAGCGTGGGGAATTTGCGAATAATCTGAGAAAGCTTTTCTTACGTAGTTTTTAGCGATGACGTAATAGTTACAGTTTTTATGCTGGCAATTCTGATTTCCAGAGGGCCTCTAGAGGGGTCTAGTCTGAGTTTCATTTAACCATCTTGATCTTACGCAGCGACCGCGTTTGGCGTTCCGATTGGTCCTTCAGCGGTGAAGGCCGGCCGGCTGCCAATCGGAGCGCCGAACGCGGTCGAGACGTAAGATCGAGATGGTTAAATGAAACTCAGACTAGACCCTCAGAACTTCTGTTTGCAGAAACACATATTATTATAATTTGATAAATGTTTGACACCTTATACTCTATACAATACAAATAAATAAAACAGAAGTGTCTGTTTGTAATGTCAAAATAACAGCTTTTTACTTAATGCTTATGAAAGTATATACCTACGGTACATGCAACAAAAACACTTTTTTTTTTCTGTTCGTCTGTCTGTCTGTTTGTTCCGGCTTATCACCGAAACGGCTAGATCGATTTTAACAGAACGTTCACTGTAAGATATCTGATGTTATAAGGAGTAAATTAGGCTACTTTTGCTTTCGAAAAAGAATTAGGTTTCCGCGCAAAAGAATTAAAACCCATGAAATCTGTATTTATACATATACATACAAATAAATAAAATTGAAGTGTCTGTTTGTAATTTCAAAATAACAGCTTTTTACTAAACTCAGTGTAAGTCTGTTTGTGCCGGCTAATCTCCGAAAACTTTCACTGCCAGCTATACAAATAAATAAATAGTTATTTGTGCAACAAGAGAGCGATGTTGGTTTTTGCTGGGATTTTTGATTTTGAATCCCGAGTAAGCGAAGGATTCTAGATTAGAATCCTGAGCGCAGCATGGGATTCAAAAACACGAGATGCAAACAACCTTGTTCTCGTGTAACACATACAACTTTTCACCTCAGCAGCGAGAACAAATCAACTAAAGGTAAAAAAATACAACGTGGTCAAAATGAAACCACTAAACAATACCAAAAAAAAAAGGTTATTGCAGTTTTGCATATTAAAAGTAACAGTTTTGTTTGGAACCAATATTGTATGTAAGCGACATGAGTTTGAGAATTCGCTAAGGTTTCTGCTTTCTTACTTGTGGATTATGACGGGAGGATAGTAAACGTAGGTGACTCAGCGGCGGTATTCGTGACTCTGGAAGTAGTCGGGCGAGACCAAGGATATCTATAGATCTGTTTCAAGCTTATGGTCTCTACTATACGCTTACAGATTTTAGATTTATTTTCTACCGCGAAATCAGCCAAAAGCGTGGCCGTTCGTCAGTAGACTTACTCATATTTATTTATTATTGTTTCGAGGGTTCGAAAGATGCTCCGTATCTTTAAGCAACTGGGTAAAATTGCAGATGAGTCAGTCCTAAAGATGATATACTTCTCTCTCTGTGAATCAGTTCTAAACTATTGTATAATAGCATGGGGCGCGGCTGGTAAAACCTCATTAATAAAGGTTGAAAGAGCTAAGCGAGCTCTGCTTAAAGTTGCCTATGGAAGACCATTCCGGTACCCCACTAACACACTCTACACCGAAGTTGGAGTTCTTAGAGTCAGACAGCTTTACATCCTATCAGTCACTCTAAGATTTCACAAAACCTCCATGTGCACTTGTATCCTGTCAAGTCGAAGGGTTCAATGGGAAAAGGTTCGATGCCGTAAAACAATCGGTAGAAGGTCGTACGGTTTCATGGGACCGCACATTTACTCGAAACTCAATAACCGACTCAAAATTCTACAACTTACTCAAACTAAATGCAAAATTACGGTTACAAAATGGCTTCTTACTCTGGACTATGATATGACTGAAAACTTCTTAATCTAAAAAATAAGTGCTTTGATAGGTTCAGAATTGCGGATACATATCACTTTTTATATATTTATTATTCTATATCACAAACATCCACATAATTATACACATCCTGAGGTACATTCAGACACACTCTCAACACCAACACAAATATCTTAATTCATACACCCACACAAACACACCATATCACACATACACACACAACATCACAATCACACACATCATACATAATTACATGTACCTAATAATAATCTTTATTTCTCTCTTCACAAAGGTTCACTTATTTATAAACATAGAGCAAATAATTATAGCTTATTGAAAAAAATGCATTGAATATGATCCTTTATGAGAGACTGGTGTCCATACTAGGATACCCTGTGTGACGGATCACCAGGCTCTCACCCCGAATTAACTCTAAATTATATTACAACAATGGTTAGTTTTAAACTCAAAGTCAAACTTTGTGAAGTATTATCTAAAATGGTGAATTACATAAATGTTTAAGTATAAGTTTTCTTTGTTTTTTTCTAGTTGATTAATTTGAAATTAAGTTTATTGTAAGTTACATAATATGGCTACCTATTACATGCATATCAGTAGGTAAACGGAACGAAGGAGCCTGGATCTCACGACACAGGGAATACTAGTGTGAGTTCCAGGAATCAAAGCATTGAATGTAATTACTTATACAATAAATTATTCTTATTCTTATTGTTTTTATAATATCTCACGTGTATCGAACTTTGTAGCTAGCTTAACTGTAGAAGAAAACAGTAACAATTTGAATGTCGCTATTTTTTAAAGATGCGTTCTGGCATTCTTTTAGAAACTGTAAAAAACTGAATCATCTGTAATATACCTACTACAATTCATGCAAATAAATGTATCCTAACTAGTGATCGGATATTCGGATGCATATTTACCTAAAGTTGAGGTGTTCGCTATTATGGAAAGCACTTTTGTATCGAAAACATCCCGGGATTCCGGGATCGACAAATTTAGAGTTCTGATTATAGAATCGAATGTATATTTACTTACGTTCAGGTGTTGGCTGATATGGAATGCACTTCTGTATCGATCACAAAAATTCCGCGATTCCAAAATTGATAATTTTATTACTTTTTTACTATAGAAATGCTAGGTAACGTTTTAAAGTAGGTTGCCAAAATGGCATAGCACATAGCGACAAATAACTCGGTGCCCTGAGTTTCGTAAAAAAATGTTTACAGTAGGAATATAAACTTTTATGTTTACACCGCAAACGTAACCCTCCTAAGAGGGCTGATGATTCCTTACTATATCATGTATCCGATTAGTTGTGCATTCCCGGATTTTATGGAATTCCAGGATTTATATTAAGTAAAAAATTATTAAGAAGCCACTTCCATAATTTCTTAGCCAAAAATTAAGTTTAGTTAAATATGCATCCGAATATCCGATCTCTAATCATAACATTTCATGAAAAATTCGTTGTGTGAACAACATCAATGTCAAAATTGAAGTTGAAAACAGGAGAGAGCCAAATACAAACGGCTGATTTTTGCAACGTCAGATATTTTATAACCGTGGAATAAAATTGACGTTTGACAGATTTTGTACAAAAAAACTCATAAATATTCAAAATTATTCTCGGATAAAGACAGCTGGCGTTGGAAAAATCAACACTTAGTTTTGTTGAAAGCTGCCAGATATTTTTATAGTTAGGAAAAAGAATCGCAGCAGATACGGACACTTTTACTTAGGTCATCGAGACCACAATAGACCGTGAAATTGAATCACAATTTTGTTTGAACAAACGTTGTTCAGACCATGGTCTACTACCATTCTATACCATTCAATAAAAAAAAAACGTCAATGGTATTTGAAAAAACACAAAAAAGACTGATTTATTTATTTGCATTTCGGCCCGCATTGGCCGGACATCCTTGTAGTCCACATGGACTCCTCATAATTCTTTTGAATGCCATATTGCTACCGCGATGAGTCCTTTGATGTTACGGTTAATGTAACACCGCACGTACAACAACACGCAACACGTTTGAGCAACATAAGACAAACTAAGTTTTAATAACATATGGTATAGAATAATAGTAGACCATGGTCTGAACAACGTTTGTTCTAGCAAAACTGTGATTCAAATTTTACGGTGTAGGTATATTGTGATGAATATTTCGCTACATATTTTTTGTCGTTTACTTGTGTAAGTTATACCGTGACCTACTTCGCCGCGGTTATATCAACACTTTGTTATTTGTTTACTGTGTTCGGTCAATATATATATAGGTTACGTACTATACACACTAGCTCGAGTAAAATAATGTATGTAAAATAATGTTTATTTAATTATGTGATATGATTCAATTTTCGATGTTTTCCGATATATCGGTAGCATCAATCATGATATATCATTTCAGATTGACATGAATTTTCCCTTAAAGAGGGCAGGCGAAAAGGGTCAATCACTAATTGAATATTGATATCAAATATTTGAAGTAATCTAAACAAAATTCAGACAAAAAATCTTATTAGATATTAGCGACGCACCCCTTGCATCGCACGGTTTTTAAACCTTGACAAAATATCGAAATTACTACATTTAATATTTCCTTACAACGCTACGTCTTCCGGTACCTACGCGGTCGCCACTCCAAAACCTTTCGGCCCATCGACGATCTGTTCTGCGAGCAATGTGCCCTGCCTATTGCCACTTAAGTTTGGAAATTCTTCGGGCTATGTCGGTTACCTTGGTTGTCCTACGGATCTCTTCATTTTCCCTAGGCCTCCTACAAGACGAACCGATGACCTTGTAAAGGCCGCAGGAATCGGTCGAAGTGGCGGTGTTTGGGGGAGGCCTATGTCCAGCAGTGGACGTCTTTCGGCTGATATTTATGATGATGATGATAATATTTCAGCCTAATAATATATTATCTAATGTATTACGCACTTAAACGTTCCGTTATTTATTCTAAATAATGGTGAAAACCGCATCAAAATCCGTTGCGTAGTTTAGGAGAACAATGCCGTCATACCGACAGCCACGAAAATCGAATTTAATAACACACACATAGGTGCACCTTTGCCTTACCCCACCTTTCGCCTGTTTTATTTAAGTCCCATGTAATGTAATAAGGGCTGATCCTATTGCCATCAACCGGGCACAAATCCAGACTCCAGCCTGCTACTGAGAAATTCCAGATAGAAAAACCCAATAACACTTTGACCACATATTATCTCACCTTACAATTTATAATTCGTATAGATTCACCAGAACACAGCACAAAAAAAGTGTTGCAGAATAGGTAAGTATTTACAGAACTAAACATTTAATTTCAATGTTTCTATGAAAATGCATGTTTTTCTCTTATTTCAAAGTTAAAAATTCCTTAGCTAAATATATTCCATGCATTGTTTATTCCGTGAGCAGAATGTGACGGAAATTGGATTGTTGTAGTGTAGGAGCTTGCATCCTGTTTTCAGTAAAATGTCGTTATATACTCGTAAAAGGTAATGTATGTTTTTCCAATATTATGTACACCGTGTTTTTTTTGCTGTCTAATCATGTGTTTCCTCTGAATTATGCAGTGTGTGGAAAGATTTTAGAAAAACAAATCTTTTTCCTGGTATGGAGAATTTATTTTTGATTTCTTAATAGTGAACGATTCAGTTTTAAATGTCCAGACATTTAAAACTGCATCACAAAGATTCAAATTTTACTTTTGAGAACCTGGAAGTCGTTCTGTTTTAATTATGCATCTGTTATCCTTTTGTTATAAGCTGTTGGTCCTCCTGAACTAAATCAATAAATATTGTTTTGTCATTGTTTAGAGACCTCGCGAGCACAAACTTTTTGCATCAATTAACACTAAAGTTATTAAAACAGGATATTTACCATGTTTTTGTTTTTAAATTGTTTGTGTGACCAATATAAGTATGGTGCGTTTCAAACAGATGAAGCTTTCCGAGAATAAGCCACCTTAAAATTAAGATTTAAATCAGGTGTGATCCTGCTGCAGCTTCAATGGTTTATTTTTTACCGATTTGATTACCACCACTAACGTATAATAAATGCATATTTACTTTGCATAAGACATTGACGACCATAACTGGAATTGAATCAATTGAGTGTATTATCAAAACATTTCATTTAAGTTTTTGTTTTCACTGTGATTGTAGTGACATACATATTTCCGTGCAGGCACAACGAATTTTATATACTATTTCTTAAACACAGCAGAAAACTTATGTTGGAAAAGGAGTGAACGTTAAATCGATGAGCTTCATTAAGCTCAATCCTTGGGGGCTAACTTTGAAGTATAATGTGCAAAATGTTAATCTGAAACGTCAAAAGGCGGAACGAGCTGTCTCAAACTTTGCCTCGGTTTTATGGCAACAGGTAGTTTTATATTTCATGGAAACTAATAGCAGTAAGTAATAGCTAAGATTTTGTACGTAATGGGTTTGAACAAGGTGTAAAATCATTACTTAGATAAAGCTAAACACATACGTCATACTCATAAGAACTAGCATGGTCGTCTCTGATATAAATTAGCATGCTAAGTACTATCATTGGTCTCACACGCACCTAAGATGCAATTGCGAAAAAATGGCATACCTTTACTAATTAAAGACCTTTGTAAGTTATACCTACGAGCCATACTTATGGCTTGAAGGTATAACTTACTTATGGCCAAAGTTACAAAAAATATGGGTAGGTGGGATAGGTAACCATATTGTTTTTACTACTAAATACTGCAGCTTCAAAGAAAGAATTATTAGAAAAAGAATATAATATTTATGACAATCATTAAGAACATAGGTTCCACACAATTTAGTATGCAAGCTTTTAAAATGCGATGCAAACTACTTAAAATTCCTGAAGCCCAAGTCTTATTCTTAAAGATTCTCCGAAAGCTCTTCTTGACGGCATTGCGCGGCTGTTGCAAATGGCCAGTCTCTGAGAATAAATTGTGGGTAATTTTATCACCCGCAGGCGAAGTTCTAGTGTGAACACACAAGAACTCAAAATTTGATAATGTTGGGAAACTTTCTTGTGACGTAGGTAATTAGCTCTGAAGAACCGCCTGCATGTGGGAAATTATGTTTCGGGAAGTCTTGGAATTTGCATGATTAGGATTGGGATAGAAAGGAAAATGTTGATGACAGAATTATTATCATCGTCGTTTTTGAAGTAAAAACTTCTTTTGGCGCACTTTGCGCTCTTTTTATACATATTTAGGGATATGAGGAACAGGGTGTAAAGTTCACTCATCCACCATAGAAAAGGGAGGATCCTCCAACCAGACGGGTGTTATATCTGGCGGGCAACTGACCATATGTTGATTTCGGATAGTCTTATCTATGTTTTTCGCTCGGTAAACTCTAACTGCGCGATGCAGGAATTGAGTGACGTCATGTCTTCGTTGCGTAATTCGTATGTGGTGGGGTAACCACTACATTACTCCCCTCCGGAGACCGGAGGTCGATAGTGGGCAGAATCTTGGATCTTGCGATGCTTCACAGTGCCAGCTGTGGTTCCAGTGAGTCGGAACCGGGTGCCGCTCAGTTCACAGTGGGTCAGAACTGTCTGCAGTGATTGTGGCGATGGTGATTGTGGTTCCAGTGAGTCGAAACCGGGTGCCGCACAGTTCACGGTGGGTCAGAACTGTTTGCGGTTGTGGTGATTGCGGTGATTGAGGTGATTGCGGTGATTGAGGTGATTGCGGTGATTGAGGTGATTGCGGTGATTGAGGTGATTGCGGTGATTCCCGAGTGAGTCGGGGTGGCGCTGCGTCGTCATCCAGTGAGTCGGATGTGGTACAGCGCCGGGTTGTGGCTGAGGGTGATGACCAGGAATGCACGTTCGCTGCATGCTGGTGGTCAGGATACCCGTTGAAGCCGGGGGTGCTGGCCGGCTGTGTGACTCGCCTCACGAAAGCTTGCGGGAGCGATGATGATGACGTCACGCTGAAGTAGTTGCACGAAGGCTGCGTTGACGTTCATACTCGGGGTCACCAATTTAGGGGTATGAGGAACAGGGTGTAAAGTTCACGCATCCACCATAGAAAAGGGAGGATCCTCCAACCAGACGGGTGTTATATCTGGCGGGCAACTGCCCATATGTTGATTTCGGATAGTCTTATCTATGTTTTTCGCTCGGTAAACTCTAACTGCGCGATGCAGGAATTGAGTGACGTCATGTCTTTGCTGCGTAGTTCGTATGTGGCGGTGTAACCACTACACATATTCATTTCGATGCCACCATCGACCACTGTGAACGTTCCTTTTCCTCAATGGTGGCACCGAAATAATTCAGTGAAAGCCATTGTGACAAAGATACCTAAAAACACGTCCATAAGGTATATTTTTCAATAAAAAAAAAACTGGTGCCAAAATTTCACAGTTTTTGAGCACCATGGGAGCACCATAAGCTTTACAGTGTTGCAAACTTGGGTATAAACTACTCTCAGGGGACCTAACAACATAATATAAAAAAATCGTAGTTACATGCGCGTCTTGCAGTGTTGGCCGTTTTTTGTGTCAATTTTGAAAAGTTGATAGTGTATCTTTCCCTAACTGATTAAAAATGTAAAACGTCAGACAATCAAGGATCAATATTATATTACCCGCTTATAAACTTGAGGCAGTTTTAATAGGTCCCAAGAGTAGCATTACCATGGTGTTTGTGCCTTAATAACATTACTCGTTGCTAGGGGCAACCCGTCACAGGTAACCCATTATTATTACACCAGAACCCATAACTTTGCTTCACATTGACTTCGCAAATAGTTTCGGGAAGTCCATTGATTTTCTCCAAGTTTCCCCATAAAAGAGAAAAATGCGTTTCATTTGAGGGGTTGAAAGGAAAGTTCGGTAATTAATTTGGTTTCTTCTTCTGTCCAAAGTTGGGCTAAAATTAGTTGCATTTCCAGAGGCTTCACTTTTTCTTTTTCTTTAAAAGTGAAGCCACTGGACGTAAAAGTAAAAATTCGACACATCTCACACTTAATACAATTCTTAAATTCCTTGACAGGCAACGCAAAGCCTACGCCGGTGGGTTCAGAGATATGAAATTTTGCACAAGAGTTCCTTATATAACGAAAGTAAGGTCTAACGAGGGATTTTTTTAAAGGTGTTAAATAATAGAAGTTTGTATGAAAAATCATCATTTTTGCCGATTGAAAATCCCATCGGGCGCACGGCATGTTTGTCGTCAGTAATTATAAATGCCTGAAAATCATTAAAATCTGCCTCTTCCTGACAAAGTTACTACTGCCTGTTAGATGCGGTTAATTTTGATACCTCCTACTCCACAAAAAGTGCGTTATTTAACTTTCATCCGACTTACTTACTGAAACTGATTTTTAAAAGACTGGCTAAAACTTCGCGGACGGATGAGTATGAGTTAAAGTTTATATGGAGAAGGAGTGCAGAGAGCTAATATTTTTTATATATTATGCATTCAAAATAAATTAAATTAATAAAAAAAACAACAAGCACTACCATGCGTTTGACACGTACACACTATTTTGTGTATGGTTAACTATCTTACTGAAAACGGAAAAGAAAATCAGCTGCTCCATACGTTCTATGTTCGTATAACTCTACAGAATATATGGAGCATCCGATATTATTTTCGGGATTTCACGGTCGGTTTCATACTAAAAGTTGTTCACAATGCAAATGGTGAGAACAATGATCCCTTTAGAGAGGTTTTCAGTTATTTCAAGTACAGCTAATATAAAAATAATTTGAGTTAGGACTCAAATTATTTAGTTAAAAAAATATCCATGTACAAATATGTTTATAACTTACTATACTAGATATTACGCGTAACCACGTTCGCATAAAATCTCCAACCCATCGTAAAATTTTCTTAGAAGAAACAAATTTTTCCAAATACTTACCGTATTTGCAAAAATCTGTTCTTATTGAACCTTTAGAAGTCAATTGAAACTTACGTTATAATATTCATGTTACAGGCAATTTTTACTGTTGTGATGAGTGAGCACAAAGCTTTTATAAAAGCTTGTAGTCCTCGACAATTAGCTTTATAATCTTCTCTTACATTTAAGACAAAGTCCCCCGCCACGTCTATCTGTCTGTAAGTGATAAACTCAAAAACTACAGAAAGGATTTTCAAACGATTTTCACCAACAGATGCAGTGATTCATGAGGTTAAAGGGTAAGGAGTATAATTAATTATGGTTTTCTATAAATTGGCTGAAATATGACGATTTTTGTTTGAAAAGAAAACTGTAAGAAATACTTAAAATTAATGTTCTATAAGATTGTGCATCTTAAAAAGTTCAACAAAAAACGTCCATAATAGCATAATATATTATGTCTATCTTCTAAGGATGACCCACATTAACCATTTTTATTGTTCAGAATTTGATAAAAATTTCATTTTTGTTTTCAAAGTTATTTTGACCGGTATTTTATTATGCAATAAAATATGTTACATAAGTTTAACATTTAATTTAAATTTAAATGTGCCATGTCATCATAATTATTATGATTTAAATAAATACTTTAAAAAATGTCACAGATTCAAAATTACGCGTAACAAAATAATTATGTTTGACGGCGGCGGGCGCTTCTAGGTATGGCATCCCGGTAGTATGTTCCCGACGAATATTCTCCGCCATCCACGCGGGCGAATTCGCGGGTAAAAGGTAGTTAATAACAAAAAAGTGGGTGCTTATGACCACACGATAGAAGTAAAAAACGTTTAAGGCTAAGTATACGAGTTTCAGCGCAACCGAACGACTGGAGCCGAGTATATCCGATTCAACATCACCGACCCGAGATGTTGACGGTTTAGTTTCCTTCACTGTGAAAAAAGAAAGAGAAAGAAAGAGTGCAAAGTGCGCCAAAAGAAGACTTCACTTCAAAAATGAAACGTAAATAAATAATTATTTCTAAATATTCACTAGAAATCATTAAAAACTTTCAAAACCACCTCAAAAATTAAGAAGATTAACTCCTATTAAGCAAAAAGTCGCATAACTTGCTAATGGCACAGAAGTACGAATAAATTTTATTAGAAGCTCAACAAAGTTTGCATGGACGAATGTACGTGAGTGTCAAGTTTGTCTATCGGCAAACGTGAACACGTTAGCAATGCGTTATTTTTTTTGTCTCTGCTATTTGTATGAAGATGTAGGCGAAATTAAAGTTTTATTGGGGATTATAACTATTTATCCCGAGATCCTTATGTTAATTTATTTTTCTTGGCGGCTTATAGCTGTGATGAAACGAAACGGTATCAAAATGTGAGTAAGATATTCGTTATTTAAAAATCTTTTTCATTTAATAGATGCTTGACATTATCTAGATCATTTATGTTGTAAGTACAATACAAACTCGGCCATAACACCGCTCTTTTTACGTGTAAATATAGATTCAGTAGGTATGTACTCTAATCACTTTTGTGCGCCATTGTACTTTACTACTACGTATTGCTGGAGTTGTCGATGTGTCTACAAATAAATTGAATTCGTGCGAATCGCCTCAAGAAAAGCTAATATTTATTAAAATGGTCGATACGCCCATATGAAATAAGATTTTGGGTCATTGTCTAGTGGTCGCAAGCACTTCTGGTGAGCATGAGGTCCTAGGTCAGGCAGTGTTTTTGGATTTTTCGACCAGAAATTTCTCAGTAGCAGGGGCGAGTAACCAATAAGCCATGTATTTTTTTACTTGGGTAACAGGCAGCTAAGAAAATCAACACGGTGTTTTCAAAACCAATGAATATTTTTTAGGGTTTAGCAAACAGCTTCCGAACCAACTATTATTGCATCAAACATAAAAAAAAATACATTTACAACTGCAAGAACCTCAAACTAAAGGACTAGTTAAAAACAAACTTGTGAAGATCTTTATTGTTTATCTTAATCTTAATTAATCCTCAGAAACAAATAAACTTAAACTTAAAAGCGTAGAAGTTACTGAAAGTATTAATTAAAAGCATGTATACTTTAAAGTGAATGTACTGAAACAAAGCTGTTCTTTGACCCCGTGCTTTAGTCTTCTTTTTTTTATAAATTCGTCTGGAAATGGAAGGAAAAGTGGGCCATGTATTTTACTTGAACTTTTTTTACGAAATAGTAGAAATTATTGATACCTACTTACTCAAATATTTTGTATGTGTATGATTTGATAATTGCGTAGGTAATACATCAAGATTCAATAGAAAAAAATTGCCAATTAAGTCCTTATTCGGTACCTTATTTAAACCCAATCAACATACATGTTGGCAGCAAAGATTATTAAAGGTATAAAATGTACTCATCAACATGCTTAATTATAATCATCATCTGCCAAGACTTTTCTCAACTATGTTGTGGTCAGCTTCCAGTCTAACCGGATGCAGCTGAATACCAGTATTTTACATGGAGCGACTGCCTATCTGACCTCCACAACCCAGTAACTAGGTAACACGATACCCCTTGTTAAGACTGGTTGTCAGACTTTCGGGCGTCTGACGACCCGTAACAACTGTCAAAGATCTACAGATGACAGCCGGGACCAACGGCGTATCGTGCTTTCCGAGGCACGGAGGGATCTTGATATGTAAAAATGGTCACCCATCCACGGACCGACCGTGGCAAGCGTAGCTTAACCTGATCGATCGACCTGAGCGGCTGTTCTTACTTAGCCACAAGCTACCTCATGTCACATGCTTAATAATATAAATAAAATTTTCTTAAAAAAGTACATGTTATTTTACAACTTGCGTAGTCAAAATAAACCTCGTAAGCACTACATAATAAAATTATAAAATCACTAAATACACAACAAAATCCCCACGGCTGTCTTTCTTAAGGCAATATACTCAAAAACTATTGTTTCACCAATAGACGGAGTGATTCATGAGAAAGGTTTAGGTGTATACCTATTTATAACCTGTATGTTTTTTCCCTATCAAATAGAAATCGCTCAACGCACCTAAATAAGTTTTCACTTCAAAAATCAATACAGTAGTATGTTATTAAAGTTTAACTCGGATGTTACCTACTCGACTGAAATAACCGATCAAATTACGCCAAAACGAGACAAAAGTGTTTCGCTAATTGGCTTCCGCGATTTATCGGTGTAGCCATCTCTTAATAATATGCAGATTAACTAGGTAAAGTGCAGATATCTGCTACTTTAAGTAAAGTTTCATATTTTAATGGATCGTTCCCGGTAATTTGCAATACGTTATACGGACAAAGACACTTTCGGAACACGTTAATTACAATTTCGGAATACGTTAATAAGCGCATTAACTTATGTTAATGCGCATATTAACGTATTCCGTATTCTAATGGTAACATTATTTATATTAAACTTATTTACAATTCAAAATTATTAGGAACTTTAATAAAAATTTAGCAAACTTGTTTATTGATCAAGTTAAACCATCAATAAAACTTACCCGAAAAAAATGAATATTATGTTGCATTTTTTTCGGGTAAAGTATGGTTAAAAAAATCGTTATTATTGTGTCAATTAAACTCATTTGGTGTTAAATCATGTCTACACTACGTACTAATGTCAGTTTTATAAATTGAAAGTTTGAAATAACATAATTTAATTTAAAAACCTGCAAGCTTTATTATTTTTAAACTTGATAGTGATAAATTAAAAACAGGCATCACTATTATGATACTTAACTAATTTTAATGTTTTTTGAGATGCAATTTTTCTATATATTTTCAGCAAATGGGAAAACCATATCACTCCGCTGCTTTTGGAAAATTTATTTTGCCAACTTTTAACCACTTCACCTGCTTAACAAATTCGTTATGGAAAGGGATACGAATTACAACAATAACAATGTTCAAAGTCAAAGTCAAATAATTTATTTCAATTAGGCAGTTATAAAACACTTTTGAAAGTCAAAGATTAACAAAAAAAAAATGATTCTGGTCGTGCTACTTAGTGAGCATTGTAATAAACAACATAAAATTGAACATAACTCCCTAGTTCTAAATTATTTTGGATTGTTAAACCAAGTTCCCCATTATAAATACTTTCAAAAATAAAACACTTACCCAAAATGACTCCAGACAGTTGGGTGATCAGCAGCAACAGATGAACGTCACGCCTCCAATGCATGTCGGAGAATTCACGACCACTTCACAACACAGAACTATCGAATATTATCACTATTAGGCTGAAGTAACACATGGCTCCAATCCTTTGTTTGCACTATCTGAAACCAAAAGAAAACTTACGTTAATATTGAGACCTAAATAACAAAACACTGTCGAGTAGGTAATTATTGTTGTTCGGTCACATCTTAATATCTCCGAGACTATAAATGCTGGCTCAATGAAGTTAAAAACTGTTTGAAGTCTAAGAATTAGAATACCTGCAACAAAACTGTCTTTGATTTGATAATTTAACACAGACCCAGGTAAATTTCTCTCGAATTTAGGAGAAAATAAAGTAGATTCACGAGCAGGATCTATGACTTTCGAAAATATATAGGAATAGGACCTCAACTGGCATTGGTAAAGTCCCAAGCTAACTGCGCAGGTATGCTCCTAATGTGTCTGATCACGCGATCGGCGAACATGACGTCACAGGCACGTATTAACCAATTTATGGCTGCGATCTGGCTGTTTGACTCTTTGTTAGTAAACGGTGCAAAAATATCGCGAATTGATTGATGAAATAGATCTGCCCAATAGAATGTACCAACGTAAGTAATTATTTCTTATTACGTACTTGTTAAAACTATATATTATATACAGATAAAGACCAACAAATTTTTAGAAAGAAGATCGTGTGCTGACTCCAGTAGCACACCTCCGCCGAGAAAGCGTAGCAGCGAATCCAATAGTAGCAGTAGTTCAATTCAACTGCGGTCTCGCAGCTTCGGTTTCGCGGCGAAGGTGTGCTACTATACATAAAGCGTGACTCACTTTACAACGTTTTTTTTTTTTTTTTTGTAATTAATGTCAGTAATGTAATGTCCTATTTAAATTTTTGCAATCAATGAACCAATTAACGTATTTATACCTAAATTCTTCATGAAATCATGATTATGAGAGGCATAAACACGTTAGATATCCGCCTGCCTAGCCTTTTCCCAACTATTTTGAGATCAGTTCTTTCTCTCTATTTCATGAAATACGTCAAATAAATCAAAAGTACATTGTCCTCTAACCTATTACCTTGAACCCTCTTTGACTTATGTTGTTTACAAATCCATCCACCACGATAAGAGCAGTTCAAAGGGATATGATTTGAACTCACGAAATCACATCTTCAGTCAACCTTATGCGTGTCACACAAGAGAGATATAAGTACAGCGTATAGTTCATTGATTTTCATACCGATGTATAGTGAAATATGTTCTAAGAAACGATGTATTTAAAAAAATATTTCGCATATGTAGCAAGCTATAAAACTTTTTTGTAGAACTTTTGGAGCTTTTATCGTCTTCATTAAAAAAGTTAGGTTTAAATGACAATCTAAAGTTAATATCGCTAAACCTTGTGAGAAAAAATGAATAGAGAGTAAATATGAACTCAATAAATGTACATAATTTTATTCGTATTTACCCTAGAAGAAGAGGAGCCTGTTGTTAAGTAATAACAGCCACACGAGTCGATCCATCAGGTTAAGCTACACTTGCCAGGGTTGGTCCGTGGATGGGTGATCAATAATTTTCCACAAAGTCGTCTGGTTGACCAGACGACTTTGTGAAAAATTATCGAAGAAAGTGAAAATTAAAGGTTGACCTTTACAGAAGTAAGTGCATCAATAAAAAGAAACGTATCCGACATTGTTGAATCGTCGAAATCGCGTTCAGTTCATTCATGAAAATAAATTCCTAACTTCTGCTGCATCTGATACGGATAAATCTTGAATCAGATAAGATACATTAAGAGATTACAGTGACAGATGTTGTGGGCGATACATCTTGGGAGCAAGGAACAGGTGCGGCTCGATGTTCTATAACGGTGTATTGTTTAATAATATAATCTTTAATAATCTAATACTATCTTCCCATCGCTTTGGCTGTCTTCCTCTGCTTCTTTTGCTTTCTCTAGGGTACCATTCAGTTATTATTTGGGTCCATTTCTCTTTCTTTTTAACCGACTTCAAAAAAAGGAGGAGGTTCTCCTCTCTCAACATATGTCCCGTCCAGCGCCACTTCAATTTTCTGCATACTGTTTGAACTTTTTTGAACTTAGTCTTTCCTTTTATCTTTTTTAGCGATGGGAAGATGATTTTAAGAAAGTAGCAGGCCCAGAATGGTTACGTACAGCAAAAGACAGAAGCAAGTGGAAAGCCTTAGAGGAGGCCTTTGTCGAAAGACAAGCTGTTAAGAGGGGAGACCAACCGAATGCCGAGGATAGAATTTATTAAGTAAATTAGCTCACACCTCTATTTTAAACTATTTAAATTTTTTTTGTCAATTATGTTAAAACTAGCAGCAATAAAGGCTTATTTTATTTTTATTTAATCTAATACTATTGACAAACTGTGCTGAAATAGTTGTAGGTAGTTACGTTGTTTAATTATGCAACTTTATTTGATAATTCACCGTCAAAATGCCATTTGGATAAGTAGTTACAGAATTATCATTTGTATTCTTCATAATTTATTTATGGGTAAAATCATTTTGTTTTCAAATACACTGTACAGGAAGAAGTGGGAGCTAGCAAAATTATCCAGCCATCCCTTTCCATTTTCTAAAAGTAACAAACAATTGAAATTTCACCCACGCGCGTCAAAGAATACGACCAATAATCAAAGTTTTGGGGTCTCTTCAACTCGTGTTCGGGATGATAAATTACACAGTTACTCACACACACACCTTATCAAAACACATGTTTCAGAGCAGGTAACAAAAGAAAATTATAGGGTTACATACTGTGTTCATTATGTATCTGTTTTCAAAGAAAATCATTTAGTTTGTGGTTGCAAGCGAGTTCCGACAAAGGGAAATTGGATATTTCTGTGAGGAATTTCCAGATAGAACTGGATAGTTGTTGTGCCCAGTCGGTAACTAAAGGCTCCTATTGCATGAAAAATATACCATCATTGTTAAACTGAGACTGTAGATACTGAAAAAACAAGCAGCAATTTGAAAAGACAAAAAAATACTATTCTTTCTTCTGAGGCGATGCGTTTACTATGCAAAAAAAACAACAATTAATTTAGGACAACGGTAGGGTACTCCTTCAGTGGTGTAAGGCAAAGAACTTTAATCTAATACCAATGCGTATTATACTGCGTAGGTTTGTACCACATTGCTACCCAGACGTACTAAGTAACCACTCGGCCTAGAACGCCCCAATCAGACGGAGATCAAACTGGTTAAGCCTACCAGCTATATAACCGTGCGAACCCAGTCGTTACGTGCGATCCAATCTTACCCGGCTAACCCCGGTTTATTAGCTAGATACCACGGTGATGTACTCCTTGCTAGGTTTCGCTGTTGTTACACTGACAGCGAATAGCGAAGTGAGCGACTAATTTAAAAATATTTTGTGGAAATGGAATATCGGGTTCCATTTTCAGAAGTTATTTTTTTTACTCGTTGACCAAAGAGTTTATCAATGTCAAGAAATTTCGTAATCAACATAGCCAAGTATTGGTTAATTGCATCCTATTACCTACCTACTATTGAAATTCATTTCAAATTGCAAAACAAGTATAACGTGCCTACCAGTGTTACCTACAAGTTGGACATCTAATGACACAAATCAGAAACACATACGACATCTTATGACTTTACAAGCATTTTCAAAGTTAGCAGATTAACAATATAGGCGGGTTCCTGTATAGTGCGCTTTGAAGGCTCTTTTCTATTTACCTACTTGTAGATCAAGAAGTGCAAAACCTCATCTTATACCTAGCAATAATTGTCAATAAACATACATAAATACATAAGTACATACATTAACTCACGTCCTCTTCCAATGGGGGTAGGCAAAAACTACAGAACACCACCTGCCACGGTCTTTACATAGCTACTCCTTTTTTAGTTCTTACATCATTTTGGTCATACACGCATGCCCCTGCCGGTTGCGAGTACTACGCACCTGATCTTTCTGAAGAACATCACCAATAAGGTTACTATATTGTTATATAGGGCGTCCCCACCCGGCGTTCGCCCGTTTCACTCATATCTGTCTTGTAAATGCCTTTTGTTAGTGTCCTTTCATTTATCCTCAATATGACCAAACAATCTAAGCATACTCTTTTCAATTTGTATCACCACACCTTCTTTTAAACCGCACCATTATTACATCTTTCCTCAGACTTTCATTCATAGTTACACCACACATGCTTCGCAAGGAACGCATTTCCACAGTATTTATTATATTTTCATCCCTTTTTTACCACACCCAACGTTCAGTTCCATACATAAGTTTAGGCAGCAGCACACCACTGTAAACAGCCAGCGAGCCTTTTTGGATTGTCAATATAATAAACTAAAATCTACCACAGGGCATAAAACATGTTTTCAACAACATAAAGCACGTTTTCAAAGGAACAATTACTTATAGAGCTTCCTCGCCTGAAGTGGAACAAGTTCCTAATACTAGATAAGAGATTGATGCTTGGCTCTAACAAAAATGGATCGAACTAATCTCGTTACGCGTAATATTTACGGAGACGATGAAACTTCTTTTGAAGATTTTTTTCAGTAGGATAAAACAACATATAAAAATATTGGATCAAAATAATGAAGCTGAAATTATTTGTAGTAATTGGAAAAAAAGTTATAGATACTTTTGAGTTCGGTTTTTTTACATTATGTTATTTTAGCGGCTAGATTTTGACGGTAAGTAATTACAAATTCTTCTTTTGATTTTAGATGCAATTTTTCTCTTTTTGTTTGCATTTTTTTTTTAAATAGCTATAGGTTACAGTGTCCACGAGAAACCAATGGTTTAAGTGGCTTTGTTCGTAAAAAAATCTCTTTAGAATACTAAGCTGAAATAGCCTGAAACCTGAAACAAACAGTAATGAAGAAACTCGGGAAAAAAACAAGGACAATTTATTTGTAAATGATTACAAGTACCTATATAGGTAAAGACAGGGAAATAAGCAAGTTGACTACCAATTTAAACTGTCCGTTTACTTAAACCACAACTGTCGTTCTTTGAAAATTTTATGAAATACCTACACACCTATAACATGGCAAATTGACGTAATTAGCCTTGCCTCGAGAAAAACCTTCGCAACGCTCAGTAAAATACATAATATTTTTATAGGGCTTTCCATTTTAAAAGACTTCGTCAACAAATCACAAGATATAGTTTCAATTTCACATGTAACAACGAACTGAACTTTTGAACTGAACTGAACTCGAAACTTGAACAAAAAAAACTTTTTACAATAAAAAAACAACGACTTCCAAAAGATACACTACAAAGTCAAAAATAACTTGAATTTCGGAAGTCAGTGTCTTTGTAGTGTGTTTTTTGGAAGTCGGTGGTTTTTTATTTATTAAAAAAAAAACACTTTTTAGTTGTGGTACCTACCCCACACAAATGCAAATACCACTACCAGCTATGAAAATAACAGAGGCAGGAACTTATAATCATAATATCCACATAGGCTAAGTGAGAAAAATACGTATTATTGAAGCTAAATCAAAAACTACCCCAGCAAAGTTAATAAAATTTACATGGGACTACCTCTACTTTTTGAAGTTGATTAAAAATAAGAAGCTGCATTTTCTCAGTGCTTATCTTAGCGAAATAGAAAGTAATAGAGCGCAGACTTTTTCAAGTATTTTTATGGCAGACTTGCCATTGCCCGCGGTTGCTGTCTTTTCCAAGAGGAACTTCATGTACCCGAATAAAAGTATTACCTTAGTCGTCTTTGGGGTTCCGTACCCGAAGGCCGATATAACAAAAAATGATAAAAATAAAGTAAAAAATTAAAGAGGCTCATACAAGAAATGTGTTTTTTTATTAAAGTAAAAAACGTAGTGTTAAATATTGGACAGTGGTACCCTTCGTGTGCGAGACCGACTCTGCACTTGGCCAATTTTTTTTGTTAGTAATGTTAAGTGTAAAGTACCAATAATTTCGAATACAAGCCCGCGATTTCATCTATAATTACAAGCAAGTAAATATCCAGGATTAAATGTAGCCTTTGGCATTTTCCAGGTCCCAGGCGGTAGCCTGATCCCCGATCCTTATGACTGTCAGATAAGTATATCTGACAGTCATAAGGATCGGTTCACTCACTGGTTTAGGCGTGAAAAGGCCACAGACAGACAGACAGTTACTTTCGCATTAATAATTTTATTACCTATGGATTGACTACGCGTTCCAAACTCAAGGGTACGCTAGTCGGTCAATCTTCCATACAAACGTAGTATTGTGATTACTCGTCTGTTCGACGGGTTACGTTTAAACTGAAAAAAAATATTGGTTTGGAAGTTATGAGCGTCGAAACTTCCATAATTCAACACTAAATTTTAACTCGTCTTTGGGTGTAAATAAATAACTTAATATTATGTACTTAGTAAGAAAATGGCCAAATAAAAACCGTACAGGGATAGATGGGTCATGTTCATGAACGGGCTCTGTCAGTTGAGACTGGTCATCTCTTTTCTACCAGGGCTTTTCTATCTGTTCTCACTTATAGAAGCAGCAAGAATAATGTACCCAAGATTTTGTAATATCTATATTTAAAAGAATTTGCTTAGAATTTCTTGCCCGTTCTTCTCCACAGAGATCTACGTTTTGGAATGGGCAACTAGCGACTAACTGTCCGAATTTTTGACCGTTTAAAAGTGCCTCATCATCAGCCTATTAATGTTCCCACTGCTGGGACACAGGCCTCCTCTCGGTGAGAGGGTGTGGGCCGTAATCCACCACGCGGGCCCAGTGCGGGTTGGTAGATGTCACATGTCTTCGAATTTTTGGTTCTAAGACATGCCGGTTTCCTCACGATGTTTTCCTTCACCGTTTTTGAGAGCAGTGGTGATGAAATTATTTACACAAAGTAAAGCGCCTGCTTGGGTTCGAACCCACGACCTACAACTCGTAAGTCGGGGCCGATAACACTGGGCCACCACTGCTCTCTGCCTGTAAATGGTTTAATTGAAATAAATGCTTTGAGTTTGTGATAATTTATTCAATAGTTCAAATAATTTTGCCCAAAGGTCTGTTCATGAAATTTTACGCGCTCGTTTCCATTGTAAATCATTGTAGATTTCACTAAATAAATTAATAAATATATAAATAAAAACTAAATAAATAAATAAAACTAAAATACCTGTGTCCTGTCCTGTGTGTATTAATACTTACTAAACTTAGCAGTGGGAATATTAATAGGCTTTTAATGTATGTGTTATGTAAATAAAACTAAATAATTAGACTAATTAGTATGCATATTAGTCACGCCCACCAATTAGTTCGAGTCGTCGACTAGTGTACCCTTAAAGAAACATAAGTTTGGGACGCGCAGTGTCTGTACCAAACAATTAACCCTTGAATCCTTAAATCCCTTATGGCTCCTACACACAGTGCCGCATGCCGGTGGCATGTCCGCCGGCTTATGCCGCGCGGCACGTGCCTCCGGCTTTTGCTCCTTCATTTTCTTTGCGTTTCTTTCTGCAGCTTTGTGCGGCATGGCCGGGGGCCATGCCGCCGGCACTGTGTGTAGCAACCATTAGATACGACACGCCCCGCTATCAATGTAACCTACGGTTAACACAAGCCACAAAGTCGTTGTAGTAGCTTCATGAATTATTTTAGTTTTATTGTTCCGCAACCAAAGTAGTAAAGCGCTTAAATTGCTATAAAGTTTTAATCGAGCCAAAATCAACACGTAGGTGAACTCGTTGAAAATGCCTATTAAGATAGTTAATTGACTCAGGCGTGACTTTGCGTTCGGCGCTTGTTGTGGCAACACGTCGTGACCGGGTTCGCAACAAGTCAATCGTCATGCCTCATTGAGAGGTGAAACACGTGTCGATTTCATACAGGGTTCTTGATGACTCTTTAAGAACAGTTAAGCGGATTAGGTTACTAAATAAACTATTGTATTGTTTATTACCAATTAATTATTATTTGGTTTCTCGGCTCCAAAAACAAAAGCCCCTTTACATGTAACGATTTTCCCGAATTAATCTAGCCTGAAATCACGGTAGCCTGAATCATTAGGTTTATGGATATCCAGTTAGTTTGATTTCGTGAGAGATTCCACATAGGTAGTCATAATTTTTTTTAATGTAAAATTTATTGTTAAGCAAATTGACTACATAATAATATGTAATTCAAATCACAACTCTTATTAATTGGCAGTTGTATGAAATGGCTATAACACGACAAATTGACGTAGAGTGTCAATTTGATAACCAATTAATTTCCCTGACCGTATTAAATGTCAATAAAAACAAATAAACATACATTAAAACATTGAAAGTACAGAAAATATTTGTCTGAACTCAGCAGAAACATAAATTCGGCGAATACCAGATCCAAGGGTGTTATTAAACAAACATTTTAATATGCCGTTTTATGATGAAAAATAAATAAGGTACCGTTTTCATTGTAACTACTTGTTACCTAAAGGTGTGGTGAGAGTGTAAGCGATGTAAGCGATCTTATTTTTTTTTCACTGACTGTTTGCGGCCCCTGCCCTCTTCCACTACAATGAGCTCAAAAAACCGTCTAAACGTATGAGCAACTTTTTCTTTTAGCGTTCCGTACCCGATGGGTGCCAAACGGAACCCTAATGGAATCGCACCTCTGGAGCGGAGTTTTGATTCTATTGGTTATTATTGACACCGCTCCGCTCCTCTCCTCTCCTCTCCGCTCCGGTGGACAGGCAGCCTTAGCCTCCAGTTTCCATCTGTCCGTCAGCGGGCTGTATCTCATGAACCGTAATAGGTAGACAGTTGCAATTTTCACAGTTTGTGTAGTTATATTCCCGCTATAACAACAAATAATAAAAATAAAACAAGTCTCCTAATACAGGTATTTTTTGCATAAAAGGAGGCTCCAATCATCAACTTGTCTTGATTTGGTTAAGAAATAAACAATTTTGTTTTTTTTAAATTTAAAATAAAATTAAAACTAAAGGACCACAAGAAACGCATTTTGTTTAGCGTTTTTTGCTAAATATTTAAAGTGCGTCACACACTTTGAAGATAATATAAAATAATATATATATTATCTTCGACATATCGCTCCCCCGTACAATTTAATGTACCACCACACACTGAAGACAATTTTTACCTAAAAGTATTTTTAAGCGCTATAATATTATATTTTTTTCGATGTGTACTATAATGAGCTTTACGGTGATACGGAACCCTTCATGTGTAAGTCCGCCTCGCACTAGGCGGGTTTATACAAGCTTTATATTAGCTTGCTTCGTTCGTATGTTTCCAGTAACTCCAATTGCCATCCATTTTTCAAGCACTTCCTTGGCATCCGATTGAGCTGATACTTGCCTTATTTGTGGGAATGGTAGGGCAACTAAAATTCAGCATTTCTCAATAGAACTATACTATCCACATACTGTGGACTGTACAACTGTCTTGGCAATTTTCCGTTCTGCCAAAAAAATAAAAACAAAATACTACTTCTCCAAAATCAAATTAATAAACTAAAGCGCAAATTAGTAGAGTATCCTACATAAAGGGTCTACTTCCGTTCTGCAATTTTCCGTTCTGCCAAAAAAATAAAAACAAAATACTACTTCTCCAAAATCAAATTAATAAACTAAAGAGTAAATTAGTAGAGTATCCTACATAAAGGGTCTACTCGTTTCCTACATATTTATATAACCACGGAGCTACGAATAATTAAAGTTCATAGCTACGGAGACATTTAAAAAATTTGATACCATGGAGTTGGTTTGATGATGGAGCTCGAAGATGGCCATAGGACTAAACGAGATAGCACCATCGTGATTGAACTTATTGGTTATATATTGACAAGTGCGCTACGTAGTGCGCGTGTGCTGCGTAGTGTACGCTAGGTAAATCTCCTTGTGGCCTATCTGTGGCAATGTTTGACGACTTCTTCCGACAGTGTAAACGGCAGATATTATGGCATGGCTATAAAAGGCAGAGAACAGAGAAAGGCCAATTTTCAGCAGTGGAATGCGATAGCTAGACTAAGGCGTTTAGACTGTCGCGCCAACATAGAGCGATAACAGCACTATATTCTCAAATGAAAAAACTTGTATTTTATAAAACAGCGTGACGTCAGTGCTCCAGCTGCTGCATAAAGCATAGCGAGAACATACAACGCGCGTTTAAGAATAAAAATCCTACAAAAACCGAACCAAATACTGGTATTTTTTCCCGTTCTATTTTTAAATTGTGTTATAATTGACCTCTTCGCAATACATATTTAATGTCCGGCACAACGGAATGGACAGTGATGTCCTCATTGGGACAAGGGCCGTTAAAATGCTCCACCTCAATCAAATGGAAGGTCACGCGTGTATGTTTCCTTCAATCAATGTTATGTGATTCCGTTTTATGATTCGTTTATTGAAATGTATTGTGAGAACGGAGTATAATAACTAAGCAATTGTGGATGTTATAATCCCTATCAATTTATGATGAGGAAGTGAAATTGCCTGTCTGAAAAATTGAATTTATATATACGACTGTCACAACAGATGAACTGGAGCGAAGCTCATGGCTCAAGTAATAACAGCCGCACGGGTCGATACATCAGGTTAAGCTACGCTTGCCAGGTGGGTGATATTATAAAAAATCTGGAATCACACGTGGGCATAAATCGAATAGATTAGGTACGTGTGACTCCGGATTTTTTATTAGTCTGTCTGTGATGTCTTAAGGAGCTCGTGGCTAAGTAATAACAAGCTGCTCGGGTCGATCTATCAGGTTAAGCTACGCTTGCCGGGGTTGGTCAGTGGATGAATGACCATCTTTAGGTACATGCAGTTACTGGGTTGTGGAGGTCAGATAGGCCGTCGCTCCATGTAAAATACTGGTATTCAGCTGCATCAGGTTAGACTGGAAGCCGAACCCAACTTATTTGGGAAAAGGCTAGGAAGAAGACAACAGATAATGAACGTATTATGATGTTTGTTAAAGAGGTAAAAACTAGAGTGTTACCCTTTTGGCGCCTGAATGACAAGACGTTGTTGGTAAACGTTTGTGAAAATGCCACAAAAATTGCATTGAAAAAACAAGATGGTGCCGTTAATTACGAATTTGGCCACGCGCCAATAGATCCTTGTACCGTGATTGAACTAGTAGGAGACATTGGGGATGAGAATCACAAGCGAAAACATAAAACATCAACAAAAAGGTTTCCGAAATCTCAAAAGAACCTTTTTCACCATGATCGGCTGTTCTGTCTCGTTTTTCAATCAATAATCGAAGGATTTCTGGGAGTTAGTCAGCATTACTCAGCAACACGATCATCAACAGGTGCGATGAAACAAGCAAAGCAAATGACACAATTATTAGACAGAAAGGGCTTGAGATATTTAGACTTTACTAAGACATAGAAAGAAAGAATAAAGTTTATTTGGACACAGTTCGTGTAACACAAAACAAAAAATATAAGATTTTTTACAACAATAGTGCCTCACGGCTGCGCCAAAAATGTTCATTTCAGCATTAATGCCAGACAGATGCTGTCTGACGCTGGTTTTCTAATGAACCCTTAGCGTCAACGAGTTTTCCACATATTTTGGCAATGGCGTTCATAACGGTGAAGTAAAACATCGTGAGGAAATCGGCCTGTCCTTGAACAAAAAATTCAAAGACATTCGTGACATCTACCAACCCGCACTGGGCCCGCGTGATAGATTACAGCCCATTGCCTCTCGAAGAGTGGAGGTCTGTGTCCCAGCAGAGGGATCATTATAGGCTAATTATATTATGTTATTGGTACCTATTCCAACTACGTAATTTGGACAATCTGCCCGTATTTAAAACAGTAATGCACAGGCCACAGATTATGGATTACACTCAATATATCAATATACCACAAATTATTTCCTATCATTGATATTTTAATTGCTCTCCAATGTGATATTTGAAATCATAAAACCAAACTGGTATTTCAGTTTATTCATTAAGAGCATTTCCATAGCCCGAACAATGATTAAAAATAATTAATAGGAGGTATGTACTTATGATTTGCTCTAAACATGCATTTTCATACAGTACAGAATCAATTTAAAAACAAATAAACAATAATAGGTATTTGTAACTGAATAGGGTCAGCTATTTTCAATTAAACGTTCATTATTTTAGTCATGATGATTAATGAATATTTCGTAATGAATATTTAAATAGTCTTGGATCCCAAATGATTTTTAAAAGTTCATTATCATCATAAATTAATTAAAGCAAATTCAGTTTTGTTAAGTAAGCCGGTGAGCCGACCTTGACCGTCATTCAAGTTGTAAGAAGATCATTTATTAATAAAGTGCAAGTGGGCGATAAAATGCCCATTATCATATTTAAACGCAATAGTTTACTATCATACATGACCAGGGATGGCAAACGACGTCAACATTATTAATTAATCAAAATTTATTTTAATTATTATGTTGTAATTAAGTATTTGTCACTATTTGTAATTGCTACTTTATATTAAGTGTCATTATTATGTACCTACCCGTACTATTTGGTTTTATGACGTTCTGAAATAAATAAAGGTACCTACACCTTTACTGCTTACATTTTTCACACACACGTCAGTGTTTGCCATCCCTGAACTAGACTATGTGCAACACAAAATACAGCTAACGTAAACATAGCCGGTGCCAATGGCACGGGCAGTGCGATGCAAATAAGATTAATAAAACGTTCCAGACTATTTTTTTTTCGTTATCGAGTCGACCATTTTGATAGAATTTTCAAAGAAATTTTTAGGCGCGTCAGGTAAACTGTTTCAGCTTCGCTCCAGGGTATTCAATCATGTAGATACGTGGAATTTCTCCACAGTTATTTTATTACATACGAGACATTAAAATATTCTACAGTCAGTCTCAAGAACATGAATACATCGACAAGAATTCATTTAATTGTCTACCCTCCCTACCTCTTTAATTGTATACAATCTATGTTTAATAATATTGAATCAATTTGTGGCCACTCATTAAAACAATATTATGGAACAAAGAAAATGAATTCTTGTCGATGTCATCTGAGGCTGACTGTAACTACACGCAGGCAGACTAAACGTATGGATTTTTTTAAGGAAATATGTATTTTTTAGCCCGAAAATTGCTTTATTATCCAAACCACCTGTAAATGAAATTGTGTAACCATAATATTATAAACATTGACATTAATTCGACGTCAAAATACAAACAAAACGTATAAAACCCTTTTTAAAAGTTGGAAGCAAACGGAAATAAATAAATAATTTGTGGAGAAAAGTTTTGCGCAGCAGGATCAGGGTTACCTTTTGCTATGACATGTGTGCCCAGAAGTTGTAAGGTTACTTTGGTACGAGTAAGCTAAAGTACAACAAACGTAAAATCGATGGCTCACATTAATTAAATTTAATCTTATTTATTTTGTATTCTGACATGCATTAGGAAGGACTTGGTATGTTAGTAAAGGTTGAGAAACCTTTAGGTATGTAGGTATGCAGGTAGGTATATATTTTGCAGGTATGAAAAACCTTACATCAGCCCTTTTGACATTACAATGCTGAGTGTATTTGTGGGGATGATCCAATTTTGCCATAATCGCAACGCTTGGTACACGAATAGTACTTTTAGTCCACACCACATGTTGTTATTATCGATTTTCATAAAATAAAATAAAATTACACCAGGCAACTGGAACTAGCACTTGGAAAAATAACACTGGGAAGAAGTGTCAAAACACTACAAAACAGGCTATATTTTTAGAGTCACAAAAAGCATGACAATACTTTCTAAAACACCGTCACCAGCCTATTACATCTACTTCTGAACATACTCGTAGATATCCCAAAGAAACATTAAACAGTCCCTGCACAAATTCAAAAACATTTTCCAACCCACTAATATCGAAATAAACACCAGAAATTCTCTTTTCAATGCATAATTTACGCACATTTCATGTATATTCAAAACATGAATGTAAAGTTTGTTTGTAACTTGATGCGGTACCTATACAGTGAAGCTCCACAGCCTCCACCTGCGAACAACCATGTGCCTGATATATGTAACTTTGCTAATTAACTTCATACAACCTTGTTAAGAGTTTACCGCTCCATCAATTCATGTAGGCGTAGTAGAATAAAAATGTGTAAATAACTAATTAGTGAATTTAATTTGTTGATGTTAATTTCTTTTATGAAGCAGATATTATGCTTATTACCAATATTATCATTATCCATTGAATTAAAGGGTAGCATGTCTCGTTCTTGCAAAGATCTGCCATAAACTCGGAACTCAGTCCTTTTCTAGCCTTATAATCATATTTAGGTACCTCTTGGGTACCAGTGTTTGTTCACTGTAATATTATTATTATGACCCTAAGTTAAGACCCCAATGATAGTTAGTGGTAACTGTTTCTTCAATGAGCTATCAAAAGGCTCGTATGTCAAGTTAAACAATCAGAACTGGAATATTTTTTGAGACATCTAAACACAAACTTCTTCTACTCCCTATTCATCATTTTCTAACCCTAATTCATCAAAATAATCTTAGACATTTCACACAAATTACTTTAACAATAATTCCATTATTCGCCAAAAAGTTCATTCTGTCTGTACAAACAAATTACGGCCATTTAATTAGGCAAGATGTTTACTTGGGCCGTCGCCGTTTGCTCAGGTTATAAAGCACTGGCTTCGAATGTAACTCGGGGTGACATTTTATATCGAAAGGGCGTGCTCAAATGTAGGTCGTTACGACCTTACTTGTTGCTCGCCCACAGAACTATTTACGACTAAATAGGGCTTTAATAATTGAAATATTTTGTGAGACTTTTTAACTAAGTCCATATTTCGATGTTCAATAAATTATGTTTCTGATTCACACAGGTATTTTTTTTTTTTGACGAGATATGGAATCCTTTGAATGAATATGAAGATTGTGTAGTTTTGTACAAAATTATGATTTAATCGTCAGAAAACCAAAAGCAAAAATCAAGTAGGTACAAAGCAAAACCCACGCGAGAGTTATTGCCTTTCATGCATTCATTGACACAACCCGCCACAAACATTTTGCACCCATAAGGCGCGCATTCCAAAAATCTGGTTTATTTTTACTGTTTTGCGTTGCGATGCGGCCCGCCTGCAGTGACTCATTGCACTGGAGTGGAAGCAGTTCAAATACAAATTCGAAATTTGAATGTCTGAAGTAATTACTGCGTTGTGGTGCGGCCCGCCCTAGCTCCTGATGTCCTTTGACGCATTTTTGCAATGTGCGCGCTACGGTCCGCCGCGGCTATAATGTGTGCTTAGCTATAACCTCTACACACAATACCCTTCACATACATAAGGGTCATGATATCCATCTATCAAGAATCCCATATTATGGCGACATGGCGTGCGTGTCCCGCGTTTAATCTAAAAAATATCTCTTTGTTACATTTATTGTACCGCATGTTCCTTTGGGAACTCGTGAGAATATATTTATTTGTTTTTGTTGAATAATTCATGTGAAACAAAGTCTTTGAGGGATGTCAAACGGGTCAGGTATAGGGCAATTTCGCGTAGGTATACACAATACATAGATTTCAATGTCAATGCAATCATGTAAGCCGATATTTGTATCTATTATCTATGTTTGGCAAACAAAATATTGCTATTCGATTTTGATTGGACTCGATTTCGTCTTTCGATAGTCGTAGAGGCTGGCTAAGTAATAACAGCCGCACGACTCCGTATCAAAGTTGCGACAAACAAATGCGCGACAAATGCTAGGGCGACAGTACGATAGGTCGACCATCAGTGGTGCGGCTTATCTGCTATTAGCAACAAAATATTATAGAAATGTTTGTCGTGCTTTAGTTTGTCGAGCGAAAATTGTGTCGCGCTATCGTTCGTCGATCAAAAGTTTCGTCGTGCCATCGTTTGTCGTGAAAACAATCTGTCGCACTAACGTTCGTCGAGCTGATGTGCTGTCACACCACTGATGGTCGACCTATCGTACTGTCGCCCTAGCATTTGTCGCGCATTTGTTTGTCGCAACTTTGATACGGAGTCCAGCCGCACTGGTCAATCCATAAGGTTAAGCAACGCTTGCTCTGTGCCTCGGAAAGTACGTTATGCCGTTGGTCCCGGCTGTCATTCGTGGATTTTGACAGTCGTTACGGGTCGTCAGAAGCCCGAACGTTTGACAACCAGTCTTACCAAGGGGTATCGTATTATCCAGTTACTGGGTTGTAGTGGTCAGATAGGCAATCGCTCTATGTAAAATATTGGAATTGAGCTGCATCCGGTTAGACTGGAAGCCGACCCCAACATAGTTGGGAAAAGGCTAGGATTTTTTTTTTTTGTTCATGTTTCGATAGTCACGAGAACTCACAATCAATACAGTCGTGACTCACGACTGTGTTGATTGTGAGTTCTCTATACTTTTATTCGACAGGTATTATTTGATCAACCATAATGTGTGTCATGTAAACCAATAGGGACGTTCATACGTCACGTATGGAGCTATCTATCAGTAGTTAGTGAACTTTCATTCGTTAGGGAATACTCCGGAGTCTCCGGACGTGGTTACAAGTTGCGTCGAATGATTTCGACGAAAGGAAAATGAGGCCGCTCAGCGCGAGAATTTTAATAACAAAAACAACACATACTGCTAGAAATTATGCGCATTTTCGAAATGTATATAATCACACAGGACTGCATTTTCCCGAATTCCTGGGCTGTGCAAATATTCCACATTTTGTTTTGTTGGGAATAATACCTACTCGCTGGTAAAAAATAACTAATAATATTTTATTTTATCACAGATAAGCCACATGCCCATTGAGGATTCCTATCCGCAAAAATCCATCCTTAGTGCTCACTTTCATTACACATGTGATCTGTGAAAGGACGACCAAAGAATAATTTTAAAAGCCCCTCTCCAAAGGCTTCCCGAAACACCCCCATGTATGTTCAGCGCTTATATTATAGTTTAGAAACCAGAAGGTTTTTAATATTTTTGGGAAATGTCTCACTTGACCTCACACTTTTTTAATTTTTCTTTTTCTGTGTGTCAATTTTTAATTGTTTCATATTATAATTCCTTAAATTATGGTCTACAATAGATAAATAATGCTATCAGTCTACACATCATCCAAAGTGTGACTTAAACTTAGCTCAAAGAGGAAATTTTTCTCGACCAGATTCGTTCTGAATATTTACAGTCTCTAAAAAAGAAAAAAATTGGCAATGACCAAGCTTGTAATGACCCCCTTATTATGGCGTGTTTATTTTTAAATTGTATCGGTCAGCAGTCGTCAGGGCGTCAGGACGTTATTCGACTTTATTTTGAAATATTTCTCATTGCTGACTGATTTTGACAGGTCACCCCCAAAAATAAAGAAAAAGATGAATTTTATATACTATATTATTTGCTTAGCTTGAGGTAAACCATGATAGCGTCAGCTATGATGATTAAAGTCAAAGTCAAATCATTTATTTCGATTAGGCAAATAAAAGGCAATTATGCAAAAAAAATAACATTAATTCTAGTCGCCCCTGCCAAGAGGTAATTTCGAATGAAGAACAATGGAGAAATTCCACCGTTTCTCTTGTTGAAATGTTTTATAATATTTTGTTGACATTATAATTTTGTATATAAAAGCATATTGGCTGTACCAATTCAAAACCTAGGTTTAGATTTGGCACGGCCAATATGTGAAGATGATGCACCTAGAATAATATTAGGTACTACACATACAAATACATAAAAATAAATTAGCAACCCGTTTCATTTTGTCTAGAGTCTACAATACTCTAGAATGTCCTATGGAGCAGTACCAGGATGTTTCCAAGCATTCTTATCTTGGTTAAAATCCACTAATTATGCTTGTTTACAAAGTGCTATATAAGTTTTAAATCTTTCATTTAATTGCAATATATCTAGTATTTTGATATAACATAGTAACCCCATAAAAAAATGTATGTAATTAAGATAATCTGAAAAATGGTTGATCTATTTTATATTTATTTCTATAATTAAAATTATGTCTATCACTTAATTTATAAAAAAATGACGATTTTTTCTTACATACATTATATTTTCATAAATGAATTGGCAAGGTACCGTCATAAGATTAATCTTTTTTAATAGTTCCATATGAAATTCGCGGCAACGTAGATTATAAATTTATATTTATTTTAGATTATAAATTTATATTTATTTTAGATTATAAATTTATATTTTACATAGAGCGATCAGCGAAGTCCAATTACATGGGCAAAACTGATATCCTAAGGCTATTTCGTCAGGCTTTCAGACTTTATCTACCCTTGGCAAATAATACAGACAAATTCTCAAATGAAACTGAATTTTATATCGCCTTTACAAGCTGTCATTGCCTCTTCAAGTTGAATGACAGAAAGATCTTTAAGGACATCTTAAAGACAAGTGTCGTTTGAGAGTTAGGGGGCTGTTAATAAGGTATAGACAAGCGGGACTGACAGTTTAACGTGGCTTCTGAACCACGAAAGGGTTTCGAAGTGAATCACACCCTTTCACGGATTGACAGGGCTGGGCAAATTGATCGGTTAAGCTTCCGATCTATCCGCCATGTTGTTAGCCACAAGGCCCTCAATTTGTGTCTTTATAGTAACAGTAACTAATTAATTGATTTATTAATCTCAAATTGATAAATACTCTAAAATACATTATTGGTGATGACTTTTAAAAGGTCAGATGTAGCAACCGGCACGCGTGTATTACCAAATCTGTGAATATAGAGTAGACAAATCAAAGGATAATAAAATAACGTGTGTATGTAAGTTTCGTAGCAGGAATAGGAAAAAGTTAATACAGTCTTCAATACAAAAAGCCAAACCCAAAACGCAATGAAAACAATCTAGCGTCCAAACCACTTTCATATAAAGCTCAGTTAAGAAAACCGGTATTCCAGAACTTCAAAACAACAGAATATCTAAGTCCAGTACTGCTTTATAAGCTCTGTATACCAGAACAACAGCTCTAGTAATTGGAAAGAGCACCGTAATGAGTTGCTTGTTCGAAATAGTATCTTAGCTCAATTAAATACGAGTTGAATCTTGAGCACCGCTTGCAAACTAATAACGTATTCGGTTTGAAGTCTGTTTTAATAATGATTAATTAATGAATCCTAGAAGGAAATTTTGTTTATTTTTTGTGCGTTGGTTTATGAACAGTAATGCTTATTCGTGTCGTTACGACAATCTGACAACCAGTGTTCAAAGGGTATCGTGTTACCCAGTAAGAGTAACTGGGTTGTCGAGATCAGATAGGCAGTCGCTCCATGTAAAATACAGGTATTCAGCTGCAGCCGGTTAGACTGGAAGCCGAAACTTTTCCGAACATAGTTGGGAAAAGGCTAAGTAGGCAGATTGATTATTAACAGTGATACTTGTTATCATCGCAGAAGTTGGCAGAACCGTCTTATAATACCTTGACGATTATCTCATGATTATGATACGGTGACCTTAAGGTGATCAGGCATAGTGCCAAATCTGGGACTGTAAGTCTTCTACTGATTATCTTATCAACGGAAAGCCAAATTATACTACATAATATTGGCTCATCTAGGGAAAGAACCCCTTAACAATCAGTAACTTTTAGATATAAAGCTTTAAATAAAAATAATGCTACGTATATTATTATACAGCGTTAGGTATTTTTATTTAAACCGATGAACCCAATTTTAAAGAAAATAAAATTTCAGTTTTTCTCTAGGACCGTTTAAAATTTTAATAAACTAGTTTGAAAAAACATCATTCTGTATAATCGGTATTGAATAATTCCGGGTTGAAATATTGATAGTGGTGAACTTTTAGTTGCAAGCACTAGACTGAGACAACAACAAAACTTCAATCATTCAACTTAAACACTTAACACTTTGATAATTAGTTTGTCAACAAAATTATTCATAACAGTTCTTTAATTCTATCTATAGCCACTTCGCTCTATGAATCGATGGCTGTCTTTATAATGAAAAGAATGTGGAATATGATAATGACAGGTAAGATTTATGAGTTTTTCTAAGGGTATTTTTATGAATAAAGGGTATGCCGGCTGAAAATATTATATTTTTTTATGGGCGTTGAGAGGGCTTGCTTCTGTATTGAATCCGCCTGTTTGCGTTGGCATAGGATATTGCAGTAATGGACACGCTACGGTCTTCGACAAAATTGTTATTTATTCGAAGATTGTCTGGTGGTTGGAAGTTATCTTTGTGTATGCACGTATTTCTGTGACAAATAAACATTATTCTACAATTGTTCGTATGTATGCGACAAATCTTGCAAGTTGTTTTAAAACCACTTTCTCAGAACCTACGAAGTTCTAACTTTACATTTTGTTACAGTTTTGAAGACAATGCTTTTTTATCATGTATGACCTGATTCTACACCCAGGATTAATTCCAGACGAAGGAACTCCTCAACGGTCAACGGTACATGCATGATATTTACCTTATTTATATACCTACGTATTTAATTATGATAGTCCGTTCTAAAGTCTATCACGACCTGGCTGCAGCACCTAGGCTTGGCTCCAGACAAAGTAACTCCTTAACGGTCAACAGCTGAGATACAACATTTTCATTCATTTTCAGACTTGTATTCGAATTCAATTATGATAGCCAGTTCTAAAGCACGGCATGACTTGGATAGTATAATTCGGTTGGCTTCAGACCATGACTTGTGTAAAGGCGTGTTTGGGTTCGTTGGATTTGTCTTTATAAGTACCTTTCAAGTGAAGGTGATAGAATAGATATGCCAAAAGTACAAAATAAAATGTAAGTAAAAAAACCTTTTAAGAAAACTAATATGTACTAAATTATACTGACGTATAGATAAAACTTTAATATTTTCTTAAAAGCTTGAGGAGTGAACATCGTTCTGACACTTTCTAGGTAAGCCTCGACCTTTTAAGAAAATATTAAAGTTCTATGTTTACGTAAGATTTGTTTAGTACGTTTTAGTTAGTTAAAGCTAGTTCTTAAAAAGGTTTTTACTTAAATTGTATTACTTTCTTTCTTTTCAAACAACATAAACGACCTTTTATGGAAATGTTATAAATTAATGCCAGTTAAATGTCAAGCAATTTCATTTCAACGAATCCGTAAATAGATTAACGAAGACGAAAGCTAGTTGAATGTTATGTAAAATCAAAGTTAGGAAAATGTGAATTTCTCATAAACTATATGACATACCAGTGCTGTCCTATTGGTCCTGTATACTTAAGAGCGTTTACGACGTACGGCATTTCATACAAACTTTCAAGCCCTAGTTTTCCTAATTGAATGAAAAGTTAGTTAAGAACATTTTCAAAAAATAGTGTTACAGCCAAATTAGACCAATTTAAAATTTTCCATAGAAACAAAGATTTCCAGTTATCTGTTTTTAAATAAGACTTTTCGAAAATGTTCTTAACTAACTTTTTAGACCTTTGTATCTTGCTACATATGCGTATGAAGTTTCATTAAAATTGGTTCAGGCATTTCGACAAACAAGGGCTTGAATGTTTGTATGAAATGCCGTACGACGTAAAGGCTCTTAACTGTTAATGGATGTTTGTAAGCGCGTCACATATTATTAACCATCGCCCTGACGCATTCAACTTTAATAAATACAATTATTCATTTGATGTCTCGAAGTATTTCACGACCATGAAATTTTCTCATTTTATAGATACATAGCTTTTGCCCGCCGCTTCGCCCGCGTTGTTATCGGAAATTATACCACGGTATAAAAGTATCCTATGTCCCACCCTAGATCATGGTCTACCTGTGTTTCCATCGAAATCAGCCGTTAAGGCGTGAAAAGTTATCAGACAAACAGACTAACAGACAGAGTTACTATTGGATTTATAATATTAGTATGGAAGTTGTTTTTTTTTACTCTCGACGGAGGAGCTCTTGGCCTGCATCTCACCTGATGGTAAGTGATGATCAGGCCGAAGGTGGAAGCGAGCTTCACCCGGAATCCTCAGCCATAGAGGAACTGGCTATCATATCTCTAACTGCCGGATCACAACAATGCTGTTAACATTGTTGTTATGACAACAGACTTAGATAAGATGGTGGTAGCTAGCCAGGCGGACTTAGAACAAGCCCTACCACCAACGCCACCAAGCAGAAAATTTTGCTCCCACTGGGAATCGAACCCGGGACCTCTGGGTCTGAGACAGGTGGCTTAGACCACAGAGGCGGTTATAAATGCTCTCTGACTGCATTCTAAAGTTAATTAAATTAGGATGGTTTAGTTGTATATACGATTCATCTACAACATCGACACTTTACGCTGAATCTTTCCTGTATCTTAACTATTGTAGCCCTAGTTTTCTACGAGGGTAGTTCTTGGTCACTATGACGTCATCATTAGGTACACAGATTAATGGTGTTACTTTTTCACGGCATTGTTCTTTTGTTTCCTATAGTGCTCATACAATGGACTTAATTAGATATACGTTAGCCGTAAGTGGGACATCAGAATGATGGGCGTTATCAAAATGTATCCGGGTCATTATGGCACCAGTAGATATATTGGAGTGGTAGTATTATTAGTCTTGCCTTTAGGATTGGTAGAAGGTGAAAGTTCACAGACAATAAATAAAGGAAAAAAAAGAATTCATTCAAGGGCTAAGGCTTAGCCCAAGTTTCTTTTGCCACGCCCAACATACACTTCCATATTTTTGAGGCCGTATGATTCTTTCACCTATTTTTTTGTATACATGTTGGTACATATTACTATTATTATTTTAAGACTGTTAGCTTAAATATTAACTTATTTGAAAATAAATAAGTAGTCATTATGCAAAGCCAGACATATTCAAAGGACGCCTATACTACACATAGATAAAGCTTTAGTCGTTTTCTTTGCGGGCTACACAGGCTACAAAGTTAAAGATAAATTCTAATCTAATTTTCCAAGAACAAATACGCTGGAAGAACTCAAAGTACCAGAATAACATATACAGGAGGAGCTTTTTAATCTCTGCACCGTGCAACTTCCCTGTTCCAAAGACGTCGGTGAGAGTATGAATATATTTAGCATACGTTATCAATGTTTGCCGACGTATTCAACAAGTACGAGTAAGTGTGTTAATGCTATTTTTTCTGACGTGCTCCGCAGAATAAATGTTTGCAGATGCGGGAATTGGTGAAGCGTCGAGGATTATGTTTACTTATTATAATAATCTTTTATGTACAATTTTATTATACATCAGAAATGGATATTTACCTATTGTATTATTTATAAATTTTAATAAGTACATATATCAAAGAGGGGCGAACTAAGAGTGCTCATTCCCAAAAAAAAATTTGATTAATAACCAGGTAAAAATACATGGTTAGTCATGAATAATTCAAGATAAGTAGTGACTGATGGCGCGTCATCGCATTCATACAAAAATAAACCGCGGAATCTAAATGTCAGCCGTACCTAAAATCAAAGAATTTTAAAGCGCAAAACCAGTTCAAAAACAAGGATCGCTAAACCCACATTCGATACGCGTTACCATACGAATCCCATTTAAATTTGTAATCTGTTGCCAACTGCAATGGAAACCATTTGGGCCAGCTCGCAAGTTTTGTCGTAAAAAATGTAAAAGCATGTAATGCATGGCTATAAATAAATATACAGAGACTTTGATGGAAATCACAGTTTTGAACTTCAAGTTCTTGCACTCGGCATTTATATTGAGTAAGGATCGTGCTTACTGCGAGCATCAGCACATTCGTTGCGCGAGTTTTTGTTACACAACGAACATTCATTCGTGAACCGAACGTTTTGGAAAGTAGGTAATGTGAATGCTAAATCAAAAGAATTTACAATTTAATGCATAATTTTTCGATAGTTTATCATCTATCCATGGCAATAATACAAAATTTGCGATAATACAAAATAGCCTGGCTAGCAGCCAGTAACTTGGAAGTAGCGATCGCAACCGGCTGCTGCAGCGGCACCGCTCGCTTCGCTCGCTCGGCTCGCGCGCTGTTGTTCATAGTTCTAATAGGTTAGATTATACATTTTCGAAAAATTTTGAATTGGATGAGAGAGACCTAACCTAATCTAACCCAAGTTAGGACTTGGGTTAGATTAGTTAGGATTAGTTAATAATCTAGCGGAAATAATACCAATAGATTATAAACTAACGACTCTCACAATCTTACGGAGGTTCGTTGGTAAGCGCATCACTCGAGAACGGCTGGACCGAATTAGATATTTTTGAAAAATAAAAAATTGAGATTTTCCATTCTGGGAAAACTGAACGTCGTGATTATTGCTTTTTAAAACATACAACGCAATGAATATTGTTGAAATGTCAAATTGAAAGCTTTTTATTACTATAAGTTACAGTTAGAGATTTATTAAACTTTCTGTAATAAAATATTATTTATTCAGGATGGGACTAGGCCCAAAAATGGCAAAAGGTTGCCCCCAAAGTATGGTCCCTCAAACCATTAATACATAATTATTATTTACGAATACCTACATTATATGAAGCCTTTTCTGAAAGGGTTGCTTGACTTATTGGCTTAACACAAAAATAATCTGGCATCTTCAAGCTCATTTTGCAATAAGAGGTGAGCCTATATTTCCAATAATGTTTTTTTTTATTTTATGCATTGACTACAAGGCTATCCCAGTTTTCCGAATGCCTATATAGTAGCTACTTACTTACTATTATTATTAGTAAGCTACAACTTAATGATTGTAAGTTATAATTTTGTTCAACTGATCACATTAGCGAGCATGAAATTAGCGAAAAAGCCCTTTCTAAGTAAAGATTTTCTGAACCAATTTAGTATTCAGGCTTACAGAATTGGGTACCATTACTTGAATTTGAAAAATTACCACAGTCGATCGATCCATCAGGTTAAGCTACGCTACGCTTACCGGGGTTGGTCAGTGGATGGGTGACCATCTTTACATACCGAGACTCCTCCGTGCCTCGGACAGCATGTTAAGCCGTTGGTCCCGGCTGTCATTCGTGGATCTTTGACAGTCGTTACGAGTCGTCAGAAGCCCGAAAGTCTGACACCAGTCTTACCAAGGGGTATCGTATTACCCAGTTACTGGGTTGTGGAGGTCAGATAGGCAGTCGCTCCATGTGAAATATTCAGCTGCATCCGGTTAGACTGGAAGCCGACCCCAAGATAGTTGGGAAAAGGTTAGGAAGTTTGAAGATTGACCCCAGTATTTTAATAGTAGATCATGCAATACTCTGTGTCTGGTACAAGTTATTTTAAAATCCCGAATGATGTCTCGTAAACACAAATAAGACTTTCCAACATCAATACGGTATTATTTATTACTACACACGTGAATGTCCAACCAAGCTGCACCTTCATTTACCAAACGTCACTACGCTACTAGAAGTGTCACTGCTTTTTGTAACAACACCACAATATGTCCATGATACTAAGAATTATTGCAGCGCAACCAACAATGTCTTTAGAAACTATTCGATACTACGCTCACAAAAAATAGATCTAGTGTAACCATCCACTGGGAGATATAAATCATTGAGGAACGATGAAGATGGATATATAAGTTAGACACACGGTGCAACGTGGGGGTTGAACGCAATGATATTATAAGTAAAAAGACGTAGATATGTCATCTACTCAACATTCGATGGCACAATGTCACAATATTAGATGACAGGTGGAAGTAGGACGGCATGTCGTAATTATCGGGAGCGAAAAAGAGACAAGACGAATAAAATGTGGTTAATTTTGACGAGCCACTTGCGGAGCGGGTATAACCTATCCACCTATTTTTACTTACAATATCATTGGTTGAACGTCAGCTCCCGAGAGTCAGTGCAACTATTCAACTGTTGAAATATTGATGGTACTGTTGGTACAGTGGCTGAGCGATTGACTTCTGTGCTAAGGGCCTATTTCACGGGTACGAAAAATTTTATTCCGAAAGTCACAAATACGAATTTCAAAATACCGATTATCTGAATTCTGAATGGTTTAAAATCCCTAATATAACAACTCCGATTTATCATTCATCGTTCATTCGTTTATAATTTCTATTCTCAAAATATCGAGTTTCAATAGATCGAATAACAAAAAGTCCGACTTAATGATAATTCGAAACATCAAAAATACGAATTCCGATTATTAAAGTACCGATTAATTAGAATTCCGAAATAAAAAGGCCTTGTAAAACTGAAAAGCAAGACAACAAAACACAGTTCCAACCTAACCCATATGATTCACCAACAATAGGGGATCTAGCGCTCGGCGACCGCCTCCAGCAGCACGCTCCCTACGGTCGCTCGCCTTCGCGCGTTAATGGTCACTGATCTAACCTAACCAAAATGATTCACCAACAATAGAAGGGGATCTGGCGCTCGGCGGCCGCTGCCGCGGCACGCTCCCTACGGTCGCTCGCCTTCGCGCGTTAATGGTCACTGATCTAACCTAACCTAACCCAAATGATCCACCAACAATAGAGGGGATCTGGCACTCGGCGGCCGCTGCCGCGGCACGCTCCCTGCAGTCGCTCGCCTTCGCGCGTTAGGGTCACTAATCTAACCTAACCCAAATGATTCACCAACAATAGAGGGTATCTGGCACTCGGCGGCCGCTGCCGCGGCACGCTCCCTACGGTCGCTTGCCTTCGCCCGTTATGGTCACTGATCTAACCTAACCTAACCCAAATGATCCACCAACAATAGAGGGGATCTGGCACTCGGCGGCCGCTGCCGCGGCACGCTCCCTGCAGTCGCTTGCCTTCGCGCGTTAGGGTCACTAATCTAACCTAACCCAAATGATTCACCAACAATAGAGGGTATCTGGCACTCGGCGGCCGCTGCCGCGGTACGCTCCCTACGGTCGCTCGCCTTCGCCCGTTATGGTCACTGATCTAACCTAACCAAAATGATTCACCAACAATAGAGGGGATCTGGCACTCGGCGGCCACTGCCGCGGCACGCTCCCTACGGTCGCTCGCCTTCGCACGTTAGGGTCACTAATCTAACCTAACCTAACCCAAAGGATTCACCAACAATAGAGGGGATTAAAAACTCATTTTTTATTTTATTTATATGCGTAACTAAATATTATACTAATTGAATCCGAATTCTAATTTTAGTAGTTTATTCGAAGTATTGAAAATCGGAATGACGTTTTTCGGACCGAGAACCCATCGAGCATTTGATTCTTCGAACGTATGAAAATCGTAAAACAAATAAATCGCATTTACGACTTTCGGTAAAATCAATTTCGTGATGTTTAACAATAGACATTATAATTCTTAGGGATTATGAAATTGGGACTTTTGAAAATCGGAACATCGAAATTCGGAATAAAATATTTCGGAGTATTTGGGTGTTCCCCTATTTCACGATGTCCGAATAGCCACCACTTACATAATAAATTAAAAAATGGAACATAATTTGTATGAAGTTATCTGCCAAGTGAGTTAATAGGAACTTAATCGTAGGTGGTGAAACAGGCCCTAAGAGTTATAAGTTCAATTCTCGCGGCCTATAAAATACTTTTTGTCGAACTACATAGTTGAATTCTGTCAGGACTATTACAAATCACTATGCAATATTTTAAGTTCTATTTCTAAATTCAGCTTCAGTATTTCTAGATTTGGGGTAATTGCAACAATAAGTATTGTGGTTTTCCATGGAACTGATTCTACTATTTCATCCCGCACACTGTGATTTTCCCGGAATCTCAGTTCGAACCTAACCATTATTTGAGACTATGAAATCTCATGCCTGGAATTATCTACTGATGGGTTTAAAAATCCTTTTTATGGATTTAGAAGGTATTGCCTGGTATTCCCCAAGGTCTCATGTTCCCCACCTTCACAAAGCCGAAACAAATATCCATAATTTTCAAAGTTTGTAATATTATTTTAACATAAAACAAATTCGTGGTTTGGTTTTGTTAATCGATTGTCGCGTGACCGCCAAGTAATGTCGAATCGATTTGAAATAATGAGTTTTGAATAATAATTCAAATATTATAACGTAGGTATTAATTACGATAATTACTGGTTTAGAATACAATAGCCAAGGTTGTAATTTTAATGATAACCTTGCTCTTCACCCTCCTACTGAATAAGTCATGATGTCCATTTATAGAAGATATCTATGCATAAACTATTGTCAACCATTTATTAAAATTTTGACATAATACCTACACATACAGGATTGTGAAGTTCCGTAATTATTAGTGAAAAAATGCAATGCTTCATAGGCACTTTGTTTGTTCATCGAATTATGAATTCGATGATATTATTTCAATGATTTCATTTTAATTATTATTTAAATTCGATTAAATTCATCATGCATTTCGAAATCGAGTCAGATGGACATCTTTACTTTAGCTGTCAAAAGTTAATTAAATGGTTGGAAAGTTTTTATGTCATTATGACATTGACGATGACAACGTATTCGATAATAAGAAACATACCATTTTTCCAAGCCCATATAAAAATTGAAAAGCCATCAAGAGTTCATTACTTAACTTCTACTCCACATGCAACGAAGACTCCTCACAAATCTATTAGACACGAAACTCTATTCGCCACTTATTGCATCACTAATTTCAGTAAAAAGGTTTTACGATACCTCCCGACGTGCTTCAACTACAGTTAATAGTTCCATTGCATCCAATGAATAGTCCGCGTAGCAGTGCTACAGAAATGTGTAGCACGTTCGTAGAGACTCGTAGCATGTATCAATTGATTAATTAAGTGCAATGCTTGGTGCACTGAATACGGGGAATATATTGAGAGAATTAAGTTCATTGGAGCAATTTATTAGCTATTTTCTCTTTTGATAAAGTAATTAGTAGATTTATTGGAAAAATATACGCTTTTCCTTGTGAGGGAAACCACAACAATAAAAAAAAAACAATTTATAAAATAAAACTAAAAGTTTAAAAGCAGTCAAATAAATCTTGCTCATTTTTATGAGCGTAAAGAAAGAGCGCTCGTAAAATAAAATTTTCTTTGTGTTTAATTCCGGTGTAATTAGAAGATGCACTGCATTCCTCAATTTAAAGTTATGGCACTTGGTTTTACCCACATTTTACTTTTATAATTTTATTTTTACTGTTCTTTATAATGGTACAATAATCACTTAAATAAAAATGATTCGATGAATAACTGAAATTCGAATGAAGTTTACTGTTAAATAAACAAGCTTTCATGATTAATTTATTAATCGTGAATTTTACAATTGTAAAGGTATGTTTTCACAAACCATAATATCAATAAATACACAATATTAATCGTGCATTCAATATTTCTGTATTAATCATTTAAATTATACCAATTATAATATTCTCTTTAATATTCAGGTAAATACACTTTTATCATGATAACAACTTTCAGTAACGCTGTCCTATTCAACGTTTTTTTAAGAAACCATTACACAAAAACCTTTGTAAACGAAGGATAATGATGCATCGATTTCCGTACAACAATGTTTTCAAGAGCCATTACCAGAAATAGGTCAAACAATATGTGAAAGAAAATTGTCAGTCTCAGATTGTAGTACAAAAATTATAGGGTGGACACCTACAGAATCCACAATCACAATACTAACCGTCATTTATCAAGAATTTTCAGAAATAAAACCTCCTTAGATTTTATTCGGCGGTAATGTTAAAGTGTGTGGCGATAACAAACGGATAAATGTCAGAATACGCGCCTCATTGATATAAATGGGCCACTGTGGCCACATATCATCAGGTGGGTGGCAGAGGTACTTACTCATACGGGCTAGCGTACTGCTTACAACATCACTACTATGAATAGGGTCCAAAGATTTAATTTGTTTTTTTTTAATGTATCCTTTGGACATTATAATTGTTTTTTTTTTTATTTGGTTTTCTGCTCATAATATATTTTGTTACGTTCATAACTACGTAACTTTTGTTTATAAAATGATGTGACTAAAACTTTATAGTGTCACCATTTAATATCACAGCAAGCCCAAACTTCTCGAACAATAATAAACACAGAGCCCCACTAAAATCAAATAATCGTAAAATTCGTTAGCGAAAGTAACTTCCGAAGCATAACTGCAAACTCATAAAAGTTTAAGCGAACGATTTAATAAAAGTACAACAGAAGTAAGAATTATTGCACGGAATCACCATTTAGTGGAAGTTACAATAACGACCTGTTGAAAAGGGAGCTCCTGTTGTCTCTTTCTAGCGTTGATGATTACGTATGTGTGTCTCGTTTCGTCGGTGTAAGGGTCTGAGTGCGAGGCGTCCGCGCGGGCCGGCACTTCGGTACTCACTGGTCGGGTTCCCCTCGATCCATAAGCGTGGAACTACGCCCCCACAGTGAGCACTCGAGTAAGTAGGGCGGTAAATAGCGGTGAACACCTGGCCTATAATGACGTACGCACAGACATTATTAGGGCTATCTTTGGGGGTGATTTCAACGTTAAAGTTCAAATTCTTGAATGCACTTCGATAAGTTTGAGGGTTCGGTTTTAAAGGGGGCTGTTATGAAATTTTGACAAAATGAAAAATCGGTTATCGTTAATTGTTTTTATTTTGTCTTCTAAAAACACTATAGAACCTGGGCAAGGATATAAAAGAATTGCAATTGATCCGAACTTTTATTATGTGTTGAAGAATTATTTTAAAATGGAGCGCCTTGTTTAGGAGACAGAATCCGACAAAAAAAATTAAAATGACTGCCGAGTACAAAAGTTGCAATAGATTTAAAAAAAAAAACGAACGAAAAGCTTCGAATTTTTTATCTGTTATTTGAACCTAAGTTTAAAATATGACATTCATACCTTCAAAAACTTTTAGTACGAAATTAATATTTAAAGCGATCAAATTAAGCCGGTCCATCTGGTACTGATAACTTTCGAATCATTCATAATGAAACTTTTGCAACAACTAAAATTATTAATAGCTCTTTAGAAATTTTAGACAATGGATTGAACGATAAACTTCAGTCAACTCATTGTCATTTCTTTTTGATGTGATTCATTGATTCAATTGTTCAAAAATTTAAGAAACAAAAGATATTTTTTTGCAAAAAAAATTGGATTAGAACCAAGATGGATTCGATATTTGATTATTTGAATAATTTGGTTATTTTTCTTGACTGATGCTGATGAAGATTACGATGCCTTAAGGTGAGTATAGACTAGAGTATTTACTTGTAATAGAACATCGAGCATTCACCGTTTTTTAAATTTTATGGAACCGCATGCTTCGAACACGATTCTTGATGTTTTGTTACAACCTGATTTTAAAAACCAACGAGCGTATTGATGTAACATTATATCGAGCTAAGACACGAGCGCGGGCGACGCGGAGTTGGGTGCGCGGGCAGGTCGTTACAATGAATGCAAGAAAGAAAGAAATGCTGCTCACTCGCCGTGAGCATTACGTCGAACACAGTGCCGATCATTCGCAGGAACGTTACATTACATGGAAATGCTTTTTTTAAATTGAGCTTTAGCTTGTATTGTACCGTTCGTAAGAACGTTGCATCACATGGAAGTGCTCGACAAAATACTCTAGTGTATAATACTCACCTTTATGTGACTGTGTTATTATTATTAGATTATTCAGGACTTATAAGAGATATTACCTTTTCATGAAAAGCAGCATTAATAAAATTTAAGAACAGATGAAGAAAAAACGGTTTTAATGATATTTTTTGATCACGAGTTTCGGAATTGCTTATAATAAAATACATATTCGCATAAGTAGCTAATCCGCTGGATGCGGGAAGCACAGAACCGGTCGAAGTGGCGGTGCTTGGGGGAGGCTTATGTCCAGCAGTGGACGTCTTTCGGCTGTTAAGATGATGATGATGATGATAAGTAGCTAATAAAATGTTTTTTTTTTATAATTTTTTTTTACCCACAACGTGGAAGCTGCATTTCACCTTATGGTAAGTGATGATCAGGCCGAAGGTGGAAGCGAGCTTCACCAGGAATCCCCAACCACAGAGGAACTGGCTATCTTATCTCTAACCTGCCGGAACCCAACAATGCTGTTAACGTTGTTGTTATGGCGACAGACTAGAGATAAAATGGTGGTAGCTAGCCAGGCGGACTTAGAATAAGCACTACGACCAACCAAACCGAGCAGAAAATTTTGTTCCCACTGGGAATCGAACCCGGGACCTCTGGGTCTGAGACAGGGGGCTTAACCACAGAAGCGGCGGCGGTTGTTTGTTTTTTTCAATGCTTTATTTACTCTATGCAACATGATATTTTTGCAATGCTATTTTGCAATTTTTGCTTTGTTGAATCTTTAAAAGTTATATTTATAAAAATCGCAATTGCAATCGCAACATTTCATACAATAAACATTTCCATTTCAGAAAATGAAAATACAAATGTTGATAAACATTGTTTTATTATACTTGTTTATTCTGTTTAAAATATCAACGATTTGATAAAACTTTGCAACTATGTATTCATATCGAATATTTTAGATGCTGACTTGTTCTTTATTGTTTTAGTACTTTTTATTATATACCTATAGATAACTATAGGGCAAAGGTCTACCACATAGTTTAATTCTCTCATCAGTCTGTTTCCTTTTCCGGTCAATACCTAAGTCATGGATGAGGTCAAGTCGTTACGCCTTATTATAATGTCTTAGAAAGAAAGAGAAATAAAGTAGGTTTATTTGTCACAGACACACCTGCATACAAAAAGATAATAGTAATTTAGACCAAATTCTTTGACAAAAATAACCAAAAAATATATAATACATACAAAATCACTAATAACAATCTGGCTATCTAACAATTAAGTCTTGTAGCAATCTAACGACACTTTTATAAAAAAACTAACTTCTCTATATAATTTTAGTATTCCTGGCATTCAAAGGCGTTCCTTGGAAGACCACAATAAAAAAATAAAACACAATGTAATGACGCTAAGTCTCTTGCGGGAATAGCTACCCGGTGCTGTCTTCACTGAGCCACCCACAGATGGATAAAGAAGGGCCACTTTGGAAAACGTGTTTTGAAATAGTTCTTTGCAAAAAGAAGGGTCAAAGAAAGAAAGTAGAAAACACGAAATGGGAAATGAATTTGTCCATAGTTTAGCAAATAGATATCATTACCTTCATTTTACCTGGAAAACTTCCACTTATGGATAGATAATTATAGACAAACATGAACTAGAGCAGTGGTGGCCCAGTTGTCCAAAGCAGGCGCTTTACTTTGCCTAATAAAAATATTTTCATCACTGCATGCTAGGACATGCCGATTTCTTTCATCGTTTTGAGACCAATGTCTCAAAACTATGAAGGAAATCGGCATGTCCTAGAACAAAAAATGCCAAGAAATGTGACATCCAACAACCCGCAGTGGGCCTGCGTGGTAGATTACCGCCCACTCCCTCTCACAGAGAGGAGGCCTACTGTGTCCTAGTAGTAGTAATGCAAGCTTAATAATGATTTTACATATTTATCGAATACAAACTTCACCATTACAATGTTGCAGCAAAGAATACTGCAGAAAGCGGAAAAAGGGGGAAGGAGTTTAACAATTAAATAGTTAAACTTTTTCTTCCATACATTTTCAATAAGTCGTCATCTCGGTCACCCCATTTCCAGCCATATTATTTTTCAAACAGGCCATCTGTTGTTCCTTTGGTCTTCACCTACCTACTCTTATAGAAATCCACATTCATAGTCAAAACTTCCCTCACAACATCGTCTTCATATTATTTTCTTGAGTTCCACATTGCAAGTTGTTCTGAATAGGATTTCTTTTCTTCCTCATACCGTGGTTATTTTCACGTTTAGAATAATTTATTATTAAAACGCGGGTTTTGCGCGATACGTTTACCGCTTGGAGCTAATGTTTAAGTTAAACTGTGTGCATGCGTTTTAAAACTCCATTTGTGTACGTTCAGATTTGTGTTTACGACTTTGTTCGCTACCTATTAGGTACTTATGTTTTTGATAGAGCTCGAGAATTTGATTCTTACTTTCAGACTTTAAATAGTTCGAAATCTTCATCATCATCATTTCAGTCAAAAGACGTCCACTGCTGAACATAGGCCTCCCCCAAGCACCGCTTGGTTCTTCTTCGGATCTTTTCTTTTCTGATTAATTCACGTAGGGAAATCAGATTTGTGTTTATGACTTTGTTACCTATCAGGACTTTTTTTTTTATAGAGCTCTAAAAATTGTTTCCTACTTTCAGACTTTAAATAGTTCGAGATCTTAACCTCCATCAAGTGGTGGCTGGCCACTGACTAGCACTGAAAGAAAAAATCGTGAGTAAACTCTATGTCTAACGTCTATTGTGTAAAAATCTTACCGTGAAAACTAAGGTGTGGTGAGCTTGAAGCGAGCTGTTCATAGTGTCAATCCTTAGCATTTGGTGGAATTTAGTTAAATTTTTACAAAATTGTTCGGCACTTGCAAGCTTGCTGATGAATGCTCATTTCATTGCGAGCGTCTTTTCGTGGTCTACTTGGAAGCCCCTGACTCGTCTCCGAGCATTAGTTAGTTAGCCCACTTTACAGGTTGGAGTTACCAACCTGTAAAGTGGGCCTACCTCGACGGAACGGCAGCAGGTGGATGTGGAGCTATGTTGCAAACTATACTCTACCTGCCCTCTGTGGCCCAAAACTTGCAGATAAAGTGACCTCTGCGCTGGCTCCGACGACGCCGTGGAAGTGGCAAAATTTGGGACAACACGACGAAAAAGAATTGCGTGGTAAGGGGGTTTTTCTGCAGTTGGACAATAAAGTATTATTGCGTGGATGTTGGATTTAATTTAGTCCAAATAATTCCAAAGCTAAACTAATTTGTATTAACTTGGAAAAAAAATCATTAGCATGCAGTCCATGGTATCTCTCTCCAGAACAGTATCAACCCATGGTATCTCTCTCCAGAACAGTATCAAAACAAAAGCTTTATCTGAAACATCATATTTCAACGATACATAACGAACTAAGTATACTCTGATCGATGATTCAGAACATACCCGACCGAGATACTGTCATAAATGCAGTGCCACTATAAATACGACATGGGTAGGTAGGTACCTACCTGCACAAAATAAATGATCGGCACGACCAAGCTGTCGCTTCGCCTGCGAATAGCGAATACTGTAGCCGACAAAGCCATTCCATTTAGTACATCGTTGGTTCGAGCTCATGACATCCATATCCGTACATGTAAATGCAAAAGGGTGTTTTTCTATCCATGTTTGTATGTAACGGTTTAACGTCTAAACAATTGAACTAATTTTGATAAAATTTTGTGTCAAGATAGCTTGAACCTTTAAAAATTACATGGGATACTTTTTATTCGGGTACAGGAAGATTTTCCCCTGGAATGCGAGAAAAACCGCGGTTTACGTTAGTAATAATTTACTTTTCATAAGTCTACTACTTACACAGATTTGAATACGGTACCACGACATAATCGTATGAAGGTTTGCTTCGTAATACAAATACTAATGCTCAGTTTTATCAGGCCTTTCAGCTAAGCTTATCGAATATTTAGAAAGTAAGCGGATTTTTCGGGAGCCTACAATTTTTAAGTTTTTTTATCGGGAGCAGTATTATTAGTAGCAAATGTACTGTTATAACGGTTTTTAGAAATAAGATTACCTTTATGGAAGTATTTTTTAGGGTTCCGTACCTCAAAAGGAAAAAACGGAACCCCCTAAAGGATCACTCGTGTGTCTGTCTGACCGTCTGTCACAGCCAATTTGCTCCGAATGTAATGGACCGATTAAGTTGAAATTTGGTACATATATATATTTCTGTGACCCAAACACGAACGTGTAACGTAAATAAATTAATTTTGAACAGTGGGGTAACTTTTGGAGGCCAAATAAGAAAATTAAAAAAAAAAACTTTTGCGATCTGTACCGTGTGACATATCAAATAAAAGGGCTTATTACTACGATCTCAAATATATTTTATTTATAATTTTAAAATAAATAATTTTTAAGATTTTTAAGAAAATAGATGAAAATTGACCATTCCCCCCACCTTATCTCTGAAACTACTGAAAAAAAAAAAAAAAAACAGAATAGTTCTATGCTATCAGGAAAACCTATAAAAAGTCTATGGTCTTGAAATAACATGGTAAATCACTCAATATTGTGCGTACAAACTTACATTTGCAGTTAGAATGTATGGGAAAACATGGTTTTCAACTACAATGTTAAGTTTGTTCTCGGGATAAACTCATCCCAACTACGGAACCCTTCATTGCGCGTGGTCCGACACGCACTTGTCCGGTTTTTTAAATTAACCCTTTAATACCCATAATAGATGACCATCTTTACATACCGGGACTCCTCCGTGCCTCGAAAAGTACGATAAGCCGTATTGGTTCCGGCTGTCATTCCTGGATCTTTGACAGTCGTTACGGGTCGTCAGAAGCCCGAAAGTCTGACAACCAGTCTTACCAAGGGGTAACGTATTACCCAATTACTGGGTTGTGGTGGTCAGTGATAGGCAGTCGCTCCATGTAAAATACTGGTATTCAGCTGAATCCGGTTAGACTGGAACCCGACCCCAACATAGTTGGAAAAAGGGATAGGCAGATTTATTTAATAACGTTAATATACCTCAACACAATATGGCAACCAAGGAGGTAACTTATCAAAAATTTTATTAAAATTTCGAATTGGCTTAGCAAATGGAGCTGTTTAAAGAAGAAACAAATGAAAATACGGGCGCGTGAAAAATTTGCTTTGTTCGATATATTTTGATTCTGGAATTTATAATATTAATTTACTCAGGTTGAATTTCCGCGCATTGTTTGAGATAAGTAATATTCAAGCCTTGGCCGCAACCAGGTATTGATGGACCGTCCATCAATGCTGTAATTGCTGGCCTCGACAGTAATGTACTATATTCGACGTTTGAAAATCAGCTCAGTACTGAAAATTATTTTGTGAAAATTTAGTATTTCCCGTTGATAATACCAGAAACACAATTTCACACTAGATCAAATTCAGGTCCGCTTAACTACTACGTTTATAACATTAACTAAGATAATAATATTCAGTTTGCTTTATTCACTTATCTGTGCAAACATTGGTTCCACTTATTCGCTAAGTTGGAGCAACAAGTGGGATTAAAAGATTGGTCACGATGACACGTTGGGACTTTAGTTGCCACATCGGGATGAAAAATTCATAGTCATATCGTACTTTTGATGTGTAGGGGCTCATGGCTTAATAATAACAGCTACACGGGTTCATTTTCAAGGTTAAGCAACGTTTGCCAAGGTCAGTCCGTGGATGGGTGACCATCCATTACATAAGTCCCGAATCCGTGCCTCGGAAAGCACGTTAAACCGGTTTCCCGCCTGTCATTCGAAGATCTTTGCCAGCCGTTACGGGCAGTCAGAACCCCTAAAGTCTGACAACCAGTCTTACCACGGTATTGTGTTACCCAGTAACTGGAGGTCAGATAGGTCTCTATGTGAAATACTGGTATTCAGCTGCATCTGGTTAGACTGGAAGCTGACCCCAACGTAGTTAGAAAAAGGCATAGCAGATTGATTTGGTCGTAATTTTGATTGTGAGTTTAGACATTATGCCAAAAGGTGTCTCCAAAATTTTGACACTTTTAGATAATAGCCATTTAAGTTCAAAATATAGCAATCAATGTACCTAATGTTACCTATTGTAAGAGGGAATTTCACCAATAAAACTGAACGCTATCAGCACATCTAAGCCGCGTTTAGACCTGTCAGTGTCAGTATTCCACAACAATGATGACACTGCCAGCGCTTGAAGGCAGTTTAGATGTCAGTACATCTAAACTGCGTCCAAGAGCTGGTGTTTTGCGTTCAGTTTCTTTGGTGAAATTCATAAGTCGTTTAAATTATGAAGAATGTTGTAGTTACTGTCTGAATTTGCGGAGTACTCGTACCTGGTTACGTAAGTACTTACTACTACTGTAGACACTATGTGGTCTATAGTACCGGGACGATATGAAATAAAAGACTTAAGTATATTGCGCATAGCATAATTAAAACTAAACTTTCCTTCAATTCCAATTACAAATCAAATGTTTGTTTCATAATCAAGTCATTCATCTGAACTCGCAGAGGTTGCACTCTAAACCTTATTGAGCAAAGCCTCTACAGTACCTATACTAACCCAGGGTTAGGTTAACTTTTTAACTTTTACTGAAACTTAGAAACGTAGTAGGTAACCTAACTACTTGATAGGTTGCCAACTTGTTGATTAACCCCAATGACTATACCGATATTTTTCATTCGACTGAAGCTTTCAAAAGTAAAATTACTGATAATATTAAAATTATACAGGGTGGCAGGGACATCGACGCGAAGCCGGTTACCATGGATTCAGTGCATGATTCTGAAACCCCCTGCGTTGAAATTTTTCGTCGGTTATTAAAAAAAACTGCTGTTTCATAGAAAAGTGCAATACCTACGCGGTCAAAATGTATGGAACAGCTGTTTTCTTTTTAAATAACCGACGATAAATTTCAACGCTGGGGGGTTCAGAATCATGATTGTAATGAATCCATGGTAACCGGCTTAGCGTCGATGTCCCTGCCACCCTGTATAAAGAACCATCAAGTTTTTAAGAGCTAGTCCAGACATTCGTCAATTACAAGAAATATTTAAAATGTCACTCGGAGTCAGCTTCAATCAACTCACCCCATCGCAGTCCACTGCTGGATATCATTTTTATTATTTCATTTATTGCGGATCACAATACAATCCATATAGTATTATTAACAAAGACTTAAAAACTATGTTTGTAAAACTTACAAACTAACCTAACTACAATATTAAATACGTACCTGGCTCAACACATGTTGGCACGTGCCTCCGCATCCTAATAAAGGGGCTATCCTCCTTGTCGGCCAATGTTCTTAAAATGCTGTTGGGTGTATTGCCTCTCCCAGGCTGCACCACGGCCTCCACCTTCCGCATCCAGTCTTCCCGGCGACCTTATTAAGGCCATCGGTCCATCTAGCTTGGGGGCGTCCTACACTACGCCAGCTAAGTCAGGTTATTTGCACTAAATGTGACGCATAAAAAAAGCACACAACACGACCCAAGTTTACAACTTTAGAAAAACATTTCCATCTACAAAAAAAAATAGTTTGGAAAATCCAAAAGTGCACGCCTCATACATAACACTTATTCATAAACGAAAAAGAAATTCAAAACATAGTTTTTAACAAAAATGAACAATTTATCACATTTCATGAAGTCGTAATGTCAAAGACTGACAAAGATATTTACTTGGCGGTTGCTAAGCAACATCAAGACAAAGGTGAAAATATTTAGATAAAGATATTATATTTTAGTTAGTATTTTATTAATTATAATTAAACTACTTTGAATAAAAGAGCAATTTTCAATAGGGTTCCTTCTAGGGCTGAAAAGAATGTATAAAAAAAAATTTGACTCAATTAATTGATTTTATCGCAAGCTACAATGTTTTCAGGGTTCATAAATTGACGGACAGGAATTTTTTTTCAACTATTTTGATGCTTTTTCCATTTCTGCTGCATTAAATCAATTGTTAAAAAGTACAGTATTAATCTCCATTTAATCATCTATACAATGGTATATAAATTAAGTAGGTTCTGTGTACTAGCAGGAGTGTAACAATAAAAACAATTACAGAAATGGGGCATAAAAAAAATTTCGATCGTAGAGCACACTCTAATGCTTCGCATTAAGAGTCGTGCAAAATCAAGTAGCCGGCTCCGTCATGAACATCCTTCCAAAAAGAAACAAAACACTCATAAAATGCACATTTTACACATTTCAATCAAGCTTCTCGTTCGAAAGAAAACCAGCCACCCGAAAAATACGCAGTTTTTCACCTACACAGCAAAACGTGCCATTAAACCGACTGCAACTTTACGAGATATTGCAGTACCCTCATAATTTTATTTATATCCGAATTTATTGCCTTCCGGAAGGCCTTGACGGCCGACGTTGACATCAGAGCCTACCTGCTCCAATTTAAAAGCATTACCAATGAGATTTATGGAGAACTTCCCCATGGTTTTGTGTAAAGTTATTTTTAATGCATTCACACTTATTCCATTAAGAGCGGGTTCCAAAAACTCGTTAATGAGTGCCTCGGGGCCCGCTAAAGTACGCAGTCTCGGGTTTCGTTTTGCGTTCCATTACGGCCTCTACAATATTTCGATTGTATGCTTAATATAGACAGCGGTGACAAAATTAAATGTTTATGTTGCTTTTGTTGCTGTATTGTTTTGGGTTAATGAGAATCGGGAGCGCTTTGTGTAGGTAAGTGCTAAGCTAAATTTTGTCTTCAGTGAATATTGTCTATGCAATGAGGATTTAGAAATTAAGTAAACATGGGTTAATAAAAGAAGATTATCACTATTTTTTTTTTAATCTTTATTTATTTACAGGGTTTTTTCTATAAAGAATATGTCACCCCGATTATTGAATACAAAAAGTACTTATAACAAACTAGTCTACCCGCAACCTTATACACATAATAATTAAATGATAAAGTGTTCTGGCTTCATCTGACAATGGTGAGGCCAGAACACTATTATAGAAGCCTACATTAAGCTTATTGTCAAATGCTTGACGTCTTTGGACCCCAATACGACTACATTCCATCAATATGTGATGTACATCTTCTATGACTCCACATACAGCACAGTTGGGAGAATCAACTTTGCGCATCATAAAACCAAAACTATTGAGAGGAACGTGGCCGGATCGGAGTCTCAAAGCCATCACAACTTCTTGTCTATTCATCCTGCTGTCACTGAACCAAAGCATACGTGGAAGAGATGGTTGAATCGTCCTGTACCAAATGCCCTTCGTTAAAGATCTTTTATCAAAATACTCTGACCAAGATTGAATGCATCTGTCTCTAACTATTGGTAAAAGCTCGGTATGCCATGGAGGACAAGGATACTCTATCTATTAACTTCTCTCAAATTACCATGTTTATATTTTTGTTTTATTTACATTCTTCCTTGACATAATCATAATTTTATTTGACATTATATACCTACTATTTAATTTTCAACTCTATTAGTGACTTTTGTGGACATGTTAATTATTCAGATTTGTTACAGTTGTAATAGCAATCATGTCATTTCGTTTAAAATAGTTTTTATTTTTATTAATTTATTTATCTTTTATATAGATTCTTTTCTATTTTGTGAATGTGAGAACGCTGTAGGCTTAGTGGACTGTACACTTGTTGACCATCTTCTATTTTGTTAAGTACATACTTGGTACTTGTTGAAAGACCTACACTGTCCTCGCATACCTAATAATACTGTATTTTTTATATTTTTTTTGTTGTAAATATTGTAAAACCCAATTATTTTTAAAAGAGTAACCGTGGAGTTTCTTGCCGGCTCTTCTCCATAGGAAACGACCAATTGGAACCGTGCGTAGCTTCTGACGTTTCATAAGTGCCCATGTAGGTTTATGTGAAATAAAATAATTTGAATTTGAATTTGAATTTGAGGATAAAGTTCCCCATCAGACGCGGCTTCATTTGCCAAACGATCAACCATCTCATTACCACCCAGTCCAACGTGAGAAGGAATCCATTGCAATACAACTGTTTTATGTTCGGCAACAAATTCAGTAATGGTTCTTAAGATACTATACGCCAGTGGAAGCCCCCTGAACGGTGAAGTACTCGTACACCTTAACAAATGAAGAAGAGCACTTTTCGAGTCAGTGAAAATGACAAACTGATCACCGTCCAAAGATTTGATATAAGCCAAAGCTTCATCGATAGCGATCAGCTCCAAGTGCATTATTGAAATTTTTGATGAAATACGAAATTTGAAATAGGTACCGATTTGCGAATCAAAAAAGGCTGCGCCAGAGTAGTTCTCATGCCTAGAACCATCCGTATACACACAGTAAAAACCCGAATATTGCTCATTTAGAAACTTACAACATATTGATCTTAAATTATGAATATTATAACAACGCTTTGGTTTATCAACCGAATCTACACTAGGCTTTACAATACGTGATAAGTCCATATTGCTGACCCAGGTATCCATGGAGAACATGCCAATTTTACTACTGCAGTACATATCTTCTTGCTTTAGGACATCGTAAGACATAACTAACAGTGGTTTTTTCTTATTTCTCCAATAAGGATTATTACCACAAAGACCATGAAGCTTATCCAATATGCCTATTAAAGGAAAATCGTAGCACTTAGATTTTAAGTAAAACTTACCAGCTAAATATCGGCGGCGAACAAAAAGAGGAGGCAATATCGGGGTGCTTTTGATAAACCCACCTATTAACCGCAGACAAATGTTTTGTAATCTATCCAGTTTGGATAAATGTGTATCGGCGCTATTGTCTAGTAAAAAACTACCAAAGTCGATACGACTACGAATAAGAGAGATATATAACCGTCTTAAGTGGTTGGGATGAACACCCCACCCGGGTCCCACTAAAACCTTGAAAATATTAATCAGTTTAAGAACTCGCTCACGAATCTCATTGATATGTTTCTTCCATCGAAGACCCCTATCTAGCCACAATCCCAAATACTTCACATGTTCTACAATTTCTAACAAGGTACCGTTTAAACGGACATCTATAACTGGCCTACGAAAACCTCTACTAAACAAACAAATTTTACTTTTAGCGGGAGAAATTTCTAAACCTACGTGCGTTAACATGCCGTTGATTAGATCAAGAGCACGCTGGATCTTGTATTCACCCTCACTAACAGAAGAACACTGCACATATATAGCAAAATCATCTGCATACTGAGATATGCAAATATTGTTCTGCAAACGTTTACAAATATCTGCTGTTATTATATTAAATAATAGTGGAGATAACGGATCGCCCTGAGCCAAACCACTACCCGAATATCTACTAATAAAGTCATTACCAGATCTTATTTTGAGTACTCTGAAGAAAATTCCATAAATATTTACAAATACGTGTACCTACTTTAAAGCTATCCAAAACATTGATTAAAACAGTATTATTAACATTATTATACGCGTTATTTATATCTAAAAAACAACCCATAGTAGAACAACCCTCGGAAAAAGCAGTTTGAATTGCGGAGATCAAGCAACTCAAACCATCTAAACACGACCTACCTCTTCGGAAGCCTACTGTGTTGGCAGAAAATGTGTTACTTTTTTCCAGAAACCATTCCAATCTTCGAAATAAAACGTAATGGAAAATTTTGCATAGGCACGACAACAAGGATATAGGTCGGAGTGAAGAAACTTTACTAAGGTCACGTCCAGGCTTTGGAATAGGTACGATACAGATGTCGCGCCATTGAGAGGGAACAAAACTGAGATAAAAAAAAAATTATATAACATTAGTAAAACATATTTACCCACATCAGGTAAATTCTTAATCATAGAATAGGATATATCATCGCATCCAGGAGATGTATCCTTAGATTTGATACATTTATCTAGCTCCTGAATAGAGATCTCACACTCTAATGTATATACCATAGTAACACCTATGGTGAAGCGTAGGGGACGATGGGGACACATAATCTGGTGTTAAAGAATTTAAAAGATTTTTGGCACTTTCGGCGTCCACGAAATTTCTAGGAGAACGGTAGCCTTTCAGCCATCTCATTTTCCGCCACATTTCACTAGACGATGTAGTGTGATGTGATCGACTGAAGAACAAACATTTTGCCAGTTCACTCCCCTAACCTGCCGGATTAGCTTCTGCGATGTAGTTATCGCACTGTTGAGAGTATCAAGATTTTGAGGAGTGGGGTTACGCCTAAATTTGGATAATGCTAGCCTACGATGAGCCACAGCGCGTGACAATTCTGAAGTCCAGTACGGCTTTGGAGTAAAATCTGAAGAAGGGTTTTGGTTAAATTTAAATATCGGGATGTATTTATTAGCAGCGTCGTTCAAAATATCTAAAATTAAATCATAAGCTTTTTGAAGGTCATTCGGCAAACACAAATGGCAAAATTTTTGTTCCAAATATTTTTTATATGAAGTCCAGTCTGCTTTGGCAAAATTCCTTTTAATAACTGAAGGGAGGTATGACGTACACAATGTTGAGATTTTAATCATTAAATGATCACTGCCAAGATTTTCATTTAAAACGACCCAATTAATGTTAAGAGCAATATCTGTAGAAACTAGCGATATATCTGGGGAAGTCTGTTGCAAGTTGTTATCAACTAAACGAACTCGCGTATGCGAACCATCGTTCAAAGAAAAAAAGTTGCTGTCAATAAGCGAATCGTGAATAAGACTGCCTCTGTGGTCAGTTTTATAAGACCAACTAACGTGATGGGCGTTAAAATCACCTAGAATTAAAGTTTTAGATGGCCATAGTGATAACAGACTATCCCAATCCTGCTGAGTGGTAACGATTCTAGATGGACAATAAACAGCAACAATATTTTCGAACGGATGACAATTAAACAAGTGAACGCACACTACCTCGATGCCGTTATTATTCACGTGGACGCGCCTATGCTGCGCTTTAACAGATTTGTGTACTCTGATAGCTACACCGCCGTATGAGTCATCCCGGTCCGCGCGATAAACATCATATCCACTAACTTTAAAGTTACTTTCCGGTTCGAGCCACGTCTCACTAAGGGCAGCAATATGTACAGTATGGGTCATTAGTGCATTACCAGTTTTACAAAGTTATCGCATCGTAACTCGTCGCACTTGAGACCTTCTTCTAATAAGGCATTCCACACATACACATACACACCCGTATTGCACTCTCTCATCATGAACCAAATAGAAAGAGCGCGGTATATAGGTAACAGTTTTCCTTAGTTCGTAGGCTTATCACGCCCCGTTGTCTTTTTCTGATTATAGCAATTAGAAGAAGACAGCGAATGTCGAGGAATGAGTAAGTATCATTAATACAAAATTTTAAACTAGTCAACATAAATAACATAAAAATTTAGGGTAGATTTGAAACAAAATTTATTTACTGGCTGTAATTAATTCGTATGACGTTGTTATAATGGTGAACTTAGTTACGGGCGTTTGTGTTATTGCTATTAGTGTTTTTAGTTTAAAGATTTTATTCAAAATGCAATTAAATATAAATGATGAAGCCAGGGCGAATATTGTAGCCTTGCATATCAATGGGTTTAATTTTTATCTGAAATATCCAATGAAAGTCGGTATCGGTTTACTTATGTGTAAGTTATTTTGTTGTCATTGATTCTATTTGTTAATCTCTTAAGTGGTGGTTCAAAATGAGTATAATAATGATTTATTTATTTTTAGAGAAACACTGTGAGACGTTGGGTGAAAAGATTTGAGGAAGAGGGAAGTCTGAAGAGCCGTGTAAGTGACTCAGCGACGCTTTATGGGTGGTGAATCTTAAACGAATGGTGTTATACCAACAAGAAGATTTGCTGAAGAATTCGCAACTTTTTAACGCAAAGGCATAAGGATGAACGGTTACGTTTTGCCCGGGAATATTTAGACTTTGATTGGGAGACTACTATATTTACTGACGAGAAGACTTTCAAATCGTGTCTAAAAGGAAGACTTCCTTTGTGGCGCAGAGACAATACACGGAGGTCTGACAATAACATTATAAATAATACGGAGTCAGGAAGAATAAGTGTGAATATGTGGGGGTGGATTAGTCCTCAAGGGCCGAGTGAGTTGGAATATATACCGACGCGGCCCAACAGCTCCAACTACGTCGAGGTTTTGATCGACATAATGCTACCTACAGTGTGCGCAATGTTTATCCAGTGTATGAAATTGGTGAACTTTATTTTGTTCAAGATAATTGTCCGATTCATGGTGCCAGTAAGTATTGTTCGAGACTTCGTGAGTGGGTTTAGTCCGTATTTAGATGTTAAAGTTATTCCGTGACCAGCGCGATCCCCTGATCTAAACCTTATAGAAAATGTATGGGTTTAATAGTGCAAAGATTGGAAGCACGAAATGAAAGATGTCTCGATCAGAAAAAAAAAGTAAGTAATATTAAATGTTATCAGGGGAATTCAGGGGATCCACTAGCCATAATAGAAATAAGTTAGTTAATAATTGTAAGATTACAGGATTGAGGTTAAGTTTCAATCTTCTTTTCCTTGAGAAAATGAATAAATTAAGCTATAACCTCAATAAACAATAGGTAACATCCAATATTATTAGCAACCAAAAATTATTTACAAACAAATTATAAATTTATTTATTGTCAACGTTTGTTATATCGTTCTTAATACGTGTATGTTTTAAAAGCTAATAATAACATAAATAGATGTTTCTATGAAAAACTGTGTTTTTTATTTGATTAAATTACCTATTTTATCTATTTACTTTATTTCTACCTTCCGTAACCTATAGTCAATGTAAATTAATGAAATTCAAATAATTCAACTCTGACACGAAAACAAAATAAAACAAAAAGAGTCGAGAGCTCGCACTGAGGTTCGAACCTTCGCCATTCTCATGCACACACAATTATTATTCCGACCTACTCGTGCGATCCTGCCATCGCTTCATTCAACTATTATGTTGAATTTAAGCATTGCTTTTAAATAGGAAAACAAGTATAAGTAGGTATACTTCATTTAGTGTTAACCACACATTCATCTGACCAACCAACATCGCCCGTTCGTAGTTATACTGTGTGCGTGTTATTGTCTGCATTGAAACATCACACACACAGAGATAGGCACAGACCTGGCGTGCAGGCAAATATAAACATTCCGGTGCTTCACAATTTATGACCCTTGACTGTACTTTATCCTGGCATAAAATTTCATTAAACGATGCTAACTTTGGCCTGATACTTTGGGCATTCCACTGTAAGATATTTAATTTAATTGATTTGTTAGCCATCACAAGGAATGAAAAAGTTAAATACTGCTTTTATCCAAGGCCACTCTGAAACAAAACTCACTGACACTAAGGTTAACCATTCTAGGCACAATTGATAGACACACCTTAACTTAAAAATTAAGCTAGTCTTTTTAAGGTAAATAACTTCCTTTATTCTGGACCACAACTCGTTAAAAGATGGACATTCATCGTTACCCTCTCCATCATCAGGTGATTGATGAAACTCTTTGTTGTCTGGATCTGCATTCCAAAACATCCAGTCTTCTTTAGGTGGATTGTTTTTATTTTTCGGTGACTGTACTTTGGGTTTTGGAGGGTCATTATTAACCGTAGCAGGAGTCTGCACTTTATGTACAGTCGCTTCAGTGTGGATAATTTCGGCAAAAGTGTGATGAAAAGAGGTTCCCGAATTCGTTTTTCTAATTTGTGAAGGCTCGCTTGCAAAGGGTGTTGAAAAGACCAGATTTTCTGGGGCTACCGAAGCTTGAGAGACAACGACACTTTCGGGAGGACCGGAATTTTCGGGAGGAACGTAACATTCTAGGGCTTTCCTGTATGTGCAACCAAACTCAGCCATAATCTCTCTTAGCCTTCTCTCCTTCTTATACACTGGACAAGTCCTACTTAGATATATGTGGTTACCTTTGCAGTTGACACAGGTAAATAATAAAGTGTCGCAATTTTCGTGATTCCCTCCACACTTCGGGCAAACCACGTTTTTCGAGGGGCACATTTTCCGCATATGGCCTAACTTCCAACATTGGGAACATTGGGATACCTGGTGTATGTAAGGCAAAACCTTTATGTTTATATCACATACACGAACTGAAACTGGTAGATGATCACCATCAAAACAAAGTCGAAGGGTTTCGCTGGGGCACCAACCACCTTCATCCCTATTGCGACGGTCTAACCTCTTGAATGATAAAAGCTTGGCGGGGGACGGACATGAAATATTTCCGAAGATCTCCTCATCAGTAAAATCCAGATCTACATCCTTGATAAGGCCATAGCAGACAGACACCTGCATAGGCTGCATAGCCTTCTGGAACCTCCATCCTTTCTCTAAAAGTTTTTCGCACATTATAAGGTTCTGTGCCGCCGATTCACATTCAAATTGAAAACGTATTTTAAAAGGACTTAAATATTTAACCTGGCTAATTTTGGTTATGTTATTTTCTTTTAAAATACGTGCCATTGCAAACTGTTTCGGAAGACGTTCCTTGGAAGAAACATAGACCTCATACTTTTCTTCTTTTACAGAGTTTTTACTACCGTGACATATCTTTTTTTTACTTCCCTTAACTTCTGTCCAACCCTCTTCGTCTTCAGTACTGTCCTCTCTTTCTCGCTTTTCCGCTCTTAACAACAGCTCCTCTTTATTTTTACCATCATCATCTATAGCATCCATGTCCGACGAATCATTCAACAAAGTCTGTATATCATTCTTGAATACGGGCGAAGCACAGCGCGGTGAAGCGCTAACGTTATCAGTCATTACGCGATCACGTAAGGTACACGGTAGGTCCGCGCAGCCGGGAGGTCCGGCGCACACCTTTAGCGCGTGACAGTGCGTAAACAACAATTCGCGCAGTAGGGATAGCGATCCGTTCCGCGACAATAAACACAACCAGACCGCACGAGTGCCGGTACGGTTATGAAGATTATCACTATATAAAACACTCTGTACTCAGTATTTTCTATAAATATTTATTATCAATGTTCAGAATGTCTCCAGTCCGTATCGTAGTCCTCATAATACCTTTCTATTCTAAATACTTCTAAATAATTAAGTACTTTTTTATTAGTTAGCTATCTATACTTGACAAATCTTAAAAGTAATATAGGTGCAGTCTAACACTAAAATATAAACAAGTACATAATTTATAGCAAATAAAATAAAAATTTACTCATTGGGCATCAAAATATTCGTCCGCATCATCGCTTTCGATGGGAAAAGTGCCCAAGAGTCTGGCAGCATTGCCATTACCACGTTGGATGGCAATGCTGATAGTTGTACTTACATCTGAATACAGTGACAGATTTCATGCCCGTCAGCATGAATACACTGACCCATTTTCTTCAGTTGACGCTCACAAACTTCACACACAGATGAGCAGCCGGAAAAATCCCTATGTTTTTCTTTCATTCCTTTCACCCTTTAAATGTATTTCTTTCAATTTGTAAGTGGGCAGGCCACTTGTTTTCAATTTTCGTAACCAGACAACTTATAACTTAGGTCGTTAAGGAGTTAGACCAGAAAAAAACTTCTTTGAATTTATTGACTTGTGCTTACCGAGGAAAAATCTGGCTAGGTACTTTGATGTCAGATTTTTTTTAAATTCTGGAATCCAGCCAGAGCCTGACTAAACGCTAAAAAGACAGTGGCATTCATTTATTCAATACTAGCTTCTGCCCGCGACTTCGTCGATAAAATACAGCCCATGTTACTTGCTGTTAATGTAGCTTTCTACAGGTGCAATAATTTTTTAAATCAGTTAAATCATTAAAGTATTTTTTGTGTTTTATCCATTACAAACAAACAAACATACATACAAAAAATCTTTATAATATTAGTTTAGTTTAGATTCATGCCTTCTAATCTCCTTCTTTTATCAAGAAAAAACTATCCAAGTTAATGGAAAGAGTGAAGTCACTATGCAGATAATATTCTCAAAAGAAGTAACTTAAGCATATTTTTCCTCCGTAGGCACAAGTCAATAAATTCAAAGAACATTCGCGTCTGTTCGATTACTCTTATATCTGAAGTATCTGCTTATAATGTAAGAATAGTTATGGCAAGTAGAGGCACGTACGGTACGGGCAGACGCACGAGGGTACTACGTGCACTGAATATTCACCTTTCCCTTTGAATTTGAAGATTATCATCGCCCACGGAGCTAGCAGTTTGCCGATATAAATTATCGTTCGTCTTTTATATTGTGAGCTGGGTTGCTCGTTAATTTTGATACAATTTGCTGCGTTATAATTTTATTTCATTAACGTTTACGTGATTTGGATACTGTTTACTTTGGTTTTTTAAATGCAGATACGCAAATAGGTAATGATAACTGTGGTAAGTTTTTGGTTTGTGGGTGGTGGGTAACTCCTACTAAGCAGTACCCAATTTATCTACTATAGGTATTATACCCAAATGGCTGGAAACGACTATATATTATGCGGCAGGCCCAGAAAGAGATTGTGGGATGAGCTGGACTCCTTCCTAAAGGATTGGCCCGCAATCGCAGTAGATCGGGAAAACTGGAAAGAGAGTTATAGGAATGCCTTTGTCCTGCAGTGAGACAACACAGACTCATAATAATATAGGTAATAAGCAATGCAAGTAGGTATTAGGACGTAGGTATTACGACAGTGGCAAATCAATTTAGGTTATCCCCTAAAAAGCCAATACATCAGAGAGCAAATTCAAGCCTGGTTTACTTCAAATTAAAACCAAAATTACATTAGAATTTAGGTTAAAGCCTTCTTTACAAAATGACCTAAGTGCTTTCACTCAACGACTTAGAAAGGAAGGGTTAGGTAGGTATTTGTTTTTGCCCTTAAGAATAATGCGAACGCTTAAAGTGATCTAATGTTTTCCTCCATTGAACGCAAAAAACTGACTAGTTTGATAAATTGAGCAATTTTATCTCACTTTTGCCTCATGCTCCTTGAATAATTCGCAGAATCAGCTATAGATCATAACATTAGGTGATTTGAAACTGATTTTGATATATTAGGGCACTTTTAGGTAGGTAACTTGAAGTCAAAGAAGGTAGATTATTACAGCTAGGCGAAGGACAGAAGGCTTCTGATGGATTACTAATTACTTTAATGGACCGCTTGTTCGCAAAGGGAGCAATAGACGATGAAGTGTAATCTAATCAGCTTCTGTGTATAAAGGCTAGATTCTAGATAAGTATCTAAATTCTAAGATAAAAATCAATACAGTGTTATGATTTTCAAACAAAGAATCAGTTGAATTTGAGCTGCTCATCATAATTATGTGTTCGCATTAGGGACGTTGCAGTGCTTATCTTGGCACTTAAATATCTAATTAGGATTCTTATGAATATCATTTAAATGAATACTTTAAAAGATATCATAAACTCAAAATTACGCGTAACAAAATAATTATGGTTAACGGGCTAGGAAAAGGGTCAATAAGAGCAATAACTAAGTAGTAGTAGAGAATAACTAAGTAGTCAATCTATCATATCTTTCTATAACCTCTAGCATTATAGGAAGCAATTAATACATTGCACGACTCTTAATGCGAAGCATTAGAGAGTGCTCGTTTTACCCCATTTCTGCAACGGTTTTTAATGTTACACTCCTGCTAGTACACAGAACCTACTTAATTTATATACCATTGTATATATAATTAAATAGAGATTAATACTGTACAGTGTACTGTTCAAAAAATGATTTAACTCAGCAGAAACGAGAAAAACATCAAAATAGTTTTTAAAAAATCCTATCAATCAATCATGTATGAAACTTGAAAACATTGTAGGTAGCTTGCGATGAAACCAATTAATCAAAACATTTTTTTTTATATATAGATTCATTTTTGCCATAGGAGGAACCCTACCTATTGAAAATAGCTCTTTTATTCAAAGTAGTTTAATTATAATTAATAAAACACGTTCAAAAATAATATCTATATCTATTATTTCCAACTTCGACCCTCGTCCGTTACCTAGCAACCGACAAAGTAAATATCTAAGTAAGTAGGTAAATAGTCTTTGACATTACGTAGGAATTGCGAGGTTAGAAATTTTACCCTTAATGATGGGTAAAAAAGCAGTCAAAACATACTTCATGAAAACTGTTTAAATAAAATGTTCATTTTTGTTAGAAACTATGTTTTGAATTTCTTTTTCGTTTATGAATGAGTGTTAGTAAAAAGCTTGGGATTGAGCTGCTCGCTCTGCTATACCTTGTGATAAAACCATTAAACTTGATATTTTAATTGTTACTTATAATCATCAATTAAACCAGATTTAAAAATATTTACATAGAAGAATAAAACATAATATGTACTAAAAAAAAAACACATAATATAATAATAACCTAATAAAATTATATACAAAATGACATGATTACTTTGTAAAGTATAATATTATTTTAATTATTGTGAATGTGAGGACTATGTGGGTATTTTTTTTTTCTCTTTAATGTTTTTTTTTTTTTTTTCACAGTTAGTTTTAAATGATGGTCTGGCAGTTTGAGTAGTTGATGCGGCCTACCCAAATGTCCTTTTTTTGGTATTGTTCGTCGAGTTGAGCTCCTAAAGCTCTGAGTGAGCTCCACGATTACTGACAAATGCTTGCACTGACTGGACAGGTCCACTCAAATCTGTGTGGTTCTTTCCTCTAAAGACCATTTCAGACACTAATCTACATGGTTCTCATATGGCTTGACCAAGATTATGTCTGGACTTTAAAAGAGACCATGACCTCTGAGTTTGTTTCGGCCTTTCTTCTCAGAGTAGTCAGTTAGGAAACGCCGACCTCATCTAGCTTATTTTAAACATTTTTTTTAATATGACGTGTAAAAGTGATTCTGATATCCTATTTACAGAATAAACAATTTCATTTCATTTCATTTCATTTGTTATGAGGCGTGCAGTTTTGGATTTTCCAAACTATTAAGCATTGTGAGCAGCTGTAGTACCTCAAATGTGCTGCAGTAACAAACAGCGCTAGAGAAAAGCTAAGCACTGTGAGCAGCTGTAGCACCTCAAATGTGCTGCAGTAACAAACAGCGCTAGAGAAAAGCAATGTGAATGACACGAGCTTCGCAAGCTGTTTGGTAAATAGGTACCTACCTACTTAACCAATAATTATGATGTCAATGCATATTTTAATCTAGTCTATAATATACAGGGTGTTAAAGTAATTGCGTGCCATAGCTTAGGGGTAGGTTCAGTATCGATAAAGGAAACTAGGAAAAATAAAAAATAAATCTAGAAAAATAATTTTATAAACAACATTTAAAAAAATTGCAATGTCAACCTAATTTTGTTTGGAATCAGGTATTTACAAAGATTAAAAATCAACTTATTTACTCATGTTTTAAGTTGATTTGATTGCTATTTTAAGTTAGTAGGTACTAAATTAGGTTGACCTTGCAATTTTTGTTAAATGTTTTTTTTTTATAATTTTTCTGGATTTATTTTTTATTTTTCCTAGTTTCCTTTATCGATACTGGACCTACCCCTAAGCTATGGCACGCAATTACTTTAACACCCAGTATATTGGGCAAACTCAAACTCATACTCAAAGCATTTATATTCAGAATTAAACCACAGTAGTGGTTCCCAAACCATGGGTCGCGATCGCGACCCACTGGGTAGGTCCCCCGTAGGTAGTGAGCGAATATTGGGTGGGCCTTGAAAAATGTTGAAATTATACATGTGAAAACAATGTAAAAAAGACGTGCACGTTAAAAGCGTCCGTAATAAAAAGATAAAAACAATTCAAAAATTTAAAATAAGCCATGGCAGCTAAGAGATGACCAGTCCCAACTGACGGCGCCCGTTCACCAACATTACGCATGGATTAACACCATTTTCAAGGGAGCTAATGATCCAACACACGCGCCACCATCAGCGAGATCTGAGTGAGCATGACATACTCACAGCCGCCAGGGCACATTCAACTCAATGAAAGAAAAATATACCCAGTAAATTGTAGTTCTTTAGTACATAGTACTCACACCTGTGCTATGCAACTCTATGATACAAAGGAGATTGAGTTTATACAATGCAAAGATGGTGTTATCTTCAGCAGCTCCAACAGTATTTTCAAATGTTAATCAATTAGTTGTGGTTGTGCAGCAGGACCAGCATTCAGCCAAGCATTTTTATCAGCGATGTAATCCCTCAACTTATAATATGCCTGCCTGCGTAGTATGCGTTTTATATAAGATTTCAATTTCGTCTCATTCAGTTGAAGTTGGCGGGGACGAATTTGATTGTAACATTTTAAACAATACCCCATGAAGGATGAGTCTACTTTAGGCAGTCTGAAACCTGGTTGAACTAATAGTTCCCTATTTGTTGCACTATAATTATGTCTCAATCAATTTTCAATCTTCCTAGCCTTTTTCCCCAACTATCTTGAGGTCGGCTTCCAGTCTAACCGGATGCAGCTGCAGCGACTGCCTATCTGACCTCCACAACCCAGTAACTGGGTAATACGATACCCCTTGGTAAGACTGGTGTCAGACTTTCGAGCTTCTGACGACTCGTAACGACTGTCAAAGATCCACAAATGACAACCGGGACTACCGGCTTAACGTGCTTTCCGAGGCACGGAGGAGTCTCGGTAGGTAAAGATGGTCACCAATCCACTGACTAACCCTGGCAAGCGTAGCTTAACCTGATGGATCGACCCGTGCGGCTTGTTATTACTTAGCCACGAGCTCCTCCATTATAATTATGTCTATCACTTCTTTTTCTATTTTATTTTATTATATAAAAGGAGAAACTGACTCACTGACTGACATATCAACGCAAGGATTTTTGAAAATTCGACCTTTAAGGCCCCCCTTAAACGTTGAATTTTCAAAAATCCTTTCTTAGTGCTCCCCTACGTTATTAAAGGAAGCTGTGTGCAAAATTTCAAGTTCCTAGTCCCAGTAGTTTCGATTGTATGCAAAATCTTATTCCATGAGACTTGATGAGACTTGACACTAGACTTGAAACTTGGCACGAATACTTTTCTAAGTAAATCATAAAGTCTGTCATTTTTTGTTTTTCTAAGCTACCCCCTAAACGGGGATTGGGGGGTGGGTGTCAAAGTTTATTATGAAAAAAATTTTACGCAAGGTCCGAATAACTCGAAACTCAGTATTTATACTTAAAATCGAAAATAAAGAATAACGCATATCAAGGTTTTTCGGAAACCACCGCTAATGGGGTGAAAAGGGTTAAAATATTTTAATGACGGCTGCGATTTACTCATTTTTCGTCATTGGTGTCGTTTTCGTAGTTTTCGATAGTGCTAAAGCCGATACTGAGAAATGTAAATTCAAGATGGCGGCTGCGAAAGTTTTCTTATTTTTCGTCATGGGTGTCGTTTTCGTAGTTTTCGATGGTGCTAAAGCCGATAGTGAGGTCAAAATGTAAATCCAAGATGGCGGCTGTGAACATGTTGTAATTTTTCGTCATGGGTGTCGTTTTTGTGGATGTTAAAGCCGATAATTTCGTTGCAGTTTCTCGCTACAACTTTTGCAAGTCATACATATATTCGTTAGCTCTGACTCATAATTAAATAAAAGTGGTAAAAAGTGACTATAGTTGCTATAAAGTTACACAAATACAATCAGTGAATTCTGTACTGTCGATTGTGCAAAAAAAATCACTAAGTGCTAATGTTTTGAAGTGGTAAATTAAATAAAAGTGCAATGCAAAACTGTTACAATTCAAATTCCTAAACCAGACCGTTTTGAGTAAACAAAAGACTGACCTTTGGACTTCTAATGAGTTTGGTGCTCGCGCTACCTACAAAACTTCATTACAGTAGCTAATTTCGTCACTACAATCAACGTCTGCGTAGCGTGTCGGATATATGCCCGCGGCATCGACTTAGACTTGTGAAAGGGAGTTCGAATCTAAGCCGCACTGTGTACTTTTTGGATATTTTTTTTATTTTTTATTATTATTTATAACTATTTTCAAATTCGTTTATTTAAGTTAACGAATCATGCATCGTGTTCAACGCACTCCACCAAAAGAAAAAGACACTACAAACCTATGTCATGTTCAATCGGTACCCGATATGCTACATTCCTCGGCCAACTCGCCTGAAGTCGCTAATGTTAGTGTCCGGCCCAAGCGTCCACGTCTGAATAGCTCTCCAGAGATTGACCTTATCCAACCAGAATCATCCGAACTTGTAGACACCATCCGTCAAGAGATACGCGCGGTTATTTCAACAGAGATTTCAACAGCTATAAAGAAATCTATTGCGGTAGAACTAAACGAGATGAAAGATTTATTCCGGGAACTCAAGGATTCTGTCAAGTTTATGAGTGATGATTACGACCGCATACAATCTGAACTAAAAATATGTACAGAAAATAATAAAAGTCTTAGTAAGGAAAACGAGTCCCTTCAGCGGTTGGTTTCGGACTTATCTGTGCGAGTTAATTTAATCGAGCAATATTCGCGCCAGCAAAATATTGAAATTAACGGCGTACCAGAAAACAAAGCGGAAAATTTGGTGAAGACGGTCGTGCAGATAGGAAACGCGGTAGCAAACGTAATCAGAGAGGAAGACATACTGTCGGCTGTGCGAGTGCGGAAATTAGACCCCGGAAATAACAACCCTAGAGCTATTGTTGTAAAGCTGCGCGCCACTCTAACGCGGGACGTTATCTTAACCTCGGTCATGAACTTTAACAAGGCGCACCCTACTGAGAAACTAAATTCGCAACACCTAGGGTATGGCGGTCCCGTCAAGTCTATATATGTGTCTGAACATTTGTCACCCCTAAACAAACAAATCCATGCGGCTACTAGAAAGGCGGCTACTGCCAAGGGATACAAATACGTGTGGGTTCGTGACGGTAAAGTTCTTATAAGAAAGGCTGATGGAGAGCAAGCTAAACACATAAGAAGCCTGGACGCTGTTGCACTACTGTAAACCTTCTACAAAAAACCCTGCTACAATACCGTATAAAAACAACACCAATTCAATGTCTACTACCAAAACTTTAGGGGTATGAAATCAAAACTAAATATGATTGAATTATCCACACGATCGCACAATTATGATGTTATTATCGGCACAGAGACTTGGCTAGATGACAGTATAAGTGATGGCGAAATATTTGACTCTAGGTACAACGTTTATCGTAGAGACAGAGTATCAACCGTAAATAGTGGCAAGAAAGGAGGAGGTGTATTGATTGCTGTTTTGAAGTCAATAGACTCTGCCCGGATGTCGCAGTGGGAAACAGATATTGAGAACCTATGGGTCAGGATCAAGACGGTCAAAGGGAAAAAAAGCCAATCCTTAAATATCTGCGCGGTTTATCTTCCGCCTCCAGTCCATCATCGCACACTAGACTCGTTCCTCGATAGTGTCTCCGCGGTCATCGACACCACTGGCGACGAAGCATTGATAGCTGGAGACTTCAATCTGAGTTTCATTGACTGGGAAATAGACAAAACTCATTCCCACACTTCCAGTAATACCGCTTATAACTATGCCAACGCATTGGGCTATTCACTGGTAGACTTTATGTCTTTATGTAACCTGGAGCAAATAAACTCAGTCAAAAATTGTTATCACAAAACCCTAGATTTAATATTCTGTAACTTCTATGGAGGAATTGTAAGTGTATGCAATAACCCCTTATCAACAGTAGATGTATATCACCCACCTCTCGAAATACTAATAAAAAACACGTCCCCTGCATTATTAAAGACTAAAATTCCTGTTAGATACAACTTCAGAAAAGGCAATTATACGTTAATCAATGCCAAGATTAGCGATATTGACTGGAACGATATTTTCTCAGACTTGCACGATGTCGATGCTATGGTGACAGAGCTATATACGTACCTTAATGAATTTGTTGACAAGCACGTTCCAAAATCAAAAAAACCGAGTGATAACTATCCCCCTTGGTTCTCTAAACCTCTCATTAGACTCCTAAATGAAAAAGAAAAACTTAGAATACGTTATAAAAAGTATAAAAACCCAAGGGACCACTTTGAATATAGACTATTGGAGGGGAGATCTAAAAGCATGATGAACAGCTGTCACAAAAACTACATCAGCTTCACTGAAATGAGTATTAGAAATAATCCGAAACTCTTTTGGTCCTTCGTTAAAGCGAAAAAGTCCAAGTCTAACGATATTCCCTCGGAAATGTGTCTAGGTAATGAAACAGTATCTACTGGTGATGAGGTCTGCAACCTTTTTGCTAAGCATTTCTCCTCCAACTTTACTCCCTCAATTGGTTCACCTGCTGTAGCTCAAAAAGGACCCAAGTATCATCAACATGCATTGGGAAGAGTAGTATTTACAGAACGAGATATCCTGAAAGCACTAAAAAAACTTAACATCTGCAAAGGGCCAGGGCCAGATGGTTTGCCGCCGGTATTTGTAAAAAAGTGTGCTGGTAGTCTGTCTTTACCACTTAAAATAATATTTAACCATTCGATTGCGACATCACAGTTTCCGACGGAATGGAAAATGGCAAATGTTATACTGATTTTTAAGAAGGGAGACTCTAATGACGTGCAGAACTACCGTCCTATCTCGCTCCTCTCAGTTTTTGCTAAAGTCTTTGAATCCCTGTTATGTCCTTTACTTTCATCACACATTAATCCTCAGTTGGCACCCCAACAACATGGTTTCTGTGTTCGTAAATCTACGACTACTAATTTGGTTCACTACGTCAATAAAGTAACTAAATTGATGGACTCTCGTGCCCAGATTGACTCAATTTACACTGATTTCAGCAGTGCATTCGACAAGGTGGACCATAAGATCCTGTTAAAGAAGCTTGAAGAATTTGGCATATTTGGTCAGTTGCTTCTCTGGTTTAAATCGTATCTCACTGAGAGAAAATATTGAGTGGTTGTAAAAGGCTATGAGTCACCAGTTTATTTCTCTACATCTGGAGTCCCCCAAGGTTCACACCTGGGCCCAATTCTCTTTCTCATGTTCGTCAATGACATAGTTCTCTCAGTAAAACACAGCAATTGCTCCATTTTCGCTGATGATTTAAAGATCTATAAGGAAATAAACTCATCTGTCGACGTCCGTTTACTTCAGGCTGACCTCGACGCAGTCCACGATTGGTGCTTAAAAAACCACATGTCCCTCAATGTGAAAAAGTGCTACCACATCACATTTACCAAAAAACGGAAACCCTTACCTACGTCTTACTCACTGAATGGGGTAACATTACAAACAGTGGACACGATTCGTGACCTGGGAGTCCAGCTCGACTCTAAGCTCACATTCGTCAAACACATTGACAATATCACTGCCAAAGCTGCAAAAATGTCTGGCTTTATAAAAAGAATATGTCGAGATTTCCAGTCCATCTCTACCCTGAAGGTGCTCTTCAATACCCTTGTGAGAAGTCTACTGGACTATGCATCTCCAGTTTGGAACCCTTTTTACCGTATTCACGTAAATAGAATTGAACGTATCCAAAGAAGCTTCACCAGATATCTTCGTTTTAGAAGCCCTAGCTGCCCACGTGATTCATCTTACGGTGATAGACTAAGTCATTTTAAAATGTGTTCACTTGAACACCGAAGAGACGTAACAGACCAAATCCTACTTTATAAGATCATTAACGGTTTGCTAAATGTTCCCGATCTTCTGGCGGAATTAAATATAGCTGTACCTCGACAGAAAACTATTAGATCTGGTCGTGAAACCATTACCTTTGCCACAACTGCAAGTCGTACTAACCTTGGTAGCAACGCACCCATGAACCGTCTAATGCGAAAATATAATAAATTCGCTACACGAACAAATAGCATCGACATCTACTCTGACCCTTTCCGTCAATTCCGTACGAGACTTCTTACCAGCTCAGAGTCTCAAGACCTCTGTGCGACACAAGCCGCCTATTAATATTAAAATTGTATCTACTTCCATTTACTTCTTTTTCAGTCTTTTTGGAATTTGTAAAAAAAAAAAAAAAAATGTTAAATGCTTCCCATTGTTTGTATTTGAGAACATAGCCCATTTTTGCTTTATCTTGCTTTATTTTATTTTATTTTGTAACTTGTTTTATTTTGTAACATGTAACTTGTAAATTCAACTAACGGTATCATAATTATACGTCCTTTAATTATTACGTTCTATGCTAGTGCTGTGCACTTCTGTAAGTGACGAATTCACAATACCTAAAACTTTAAGTGATTTATGTTTATGTATGTATTAGTGAGTAAGTCGTTGAAGTGTCTTATCAATAAATAAATAAATAAATAATGAGGTCAAAATGTAAATCTAAGATGGTGGCTGCGAATTCTTTTTTATTTTTCGTCATTGATGTCATTTTCGTAGTTTTTAAGGGTACTAAAGCCGATAGTGACGTCAAAAAGTAAATCCAAGACGGCAGTGAACATTTTCAAATATTTCGTCATGGGTGTCGTTTTCATAGTTTTTTAAGGAGCTAAAGCTGGTCTTAATTTAAATCCAAGATGGCTGCTGCGAAAATTGTCTCCATTTTCGTCATGGGTGAATTTTTTATAGTTTTCGATTGTGCTAAAGCCGATAAAGAGGGCAAAATGTAAATCCAAGATGGTGGCTGCGATTTTTTTTCATTTTACGTCATTGGTGTCGTTTTCAAAGTTTTCTAGGGTGCTAAAGCCGATAGTGATGTCAAAAAATAAATCCAAAATGGCGGCTGTGAATATTTTCAAATTTTTCATCATGGGTGTCGTTTACATAGTTTTCTAATGTGCTTAAGTCGAAAGCGAGGTCTAAATGTAAATCCAAGATGGCGGCTGCGACAAATTTTTCATTTTTCGTCATGGGTGTCGTTTTCGTAGTTTTTGAGGGTACTAAAGCCGATAGAGAATACTTCGCACGAATACTTATTTCAGTAACCGAAAGCAAAGAAACGTGTATCAATATTTTTCGGAAACAACCCATTACGGGGTAAAAAGGGTTGACATATTTTATTTGCATCGCAATGACCTTATAATTATCAAGATACACGCAACGACATCTTTAATATTTTGGAATTTGCTATTCACAATAGGGCCCGATAGGTGACGCTGCAATCGAAGTTCAAGACGGTATTCTGTTCATGACACATGCACAATTTCTGAGCAGTACCTAACCTAACCTAACAAAAAGTACTAGGCTTAAATGAATTCACGATATATGATATTTCAATTATTAAACAACCCATCTGCCTAGCCTTTTCCCAATTATGTTAGGGTAGGCTTCCTGTGTAACCGGATGCAGCTGAATACCATTATTTTACATGGAGCGACTGCCTATCTGACCTCCACAACCGAGTTACTGGGTAATTCGATACCCCTTGGTAAGACTGGTTGTCAGACTTTCGGGCTTCTGACGAGCCGTAACAACTGTCAAAGATCCATGAATGGCAGCCGGGACCAACGGCTTAACCTGCTTTCCGAGGCACGGAGGAGTCTCGGTATGTCAAGTTGCTCACCCATCCCCAGACCAACCCCGGCAACCGTAGCTTAATGGAAGAGGAGTTAAGATGCGACTCAAAATAAAACAGCACAACTGTCATAGACAGACAGTTGACAGTGCTCACGGTGATAATAATAATTAATTCGACGTTATCGCAAGATGGCGCATGTCATGACGTCATCTATGACGATTCAAGGGACATCGGTTTGGCGCTCATGCTACTTCGGTACGGGTGTAAGCACGCTCAAATCGATTACAGCGTAACTCGGAACGCAGCTACAACGGATCTGAACTGAAACGCTATGCTTGACAGCAAATCTCAAAATTTGAGCCAATCACAAACCATTATGTAAATCTCTAGTTGATTGCGATTGGTCGATACTTGAGTTAGGGCTGTCAATGTAACGTCATTCGGCTTGGTTTATTGTCTCTTGTTGTTGTCAATGTCATATGTCAGAAGGTTTATTGAATCAAAATAAATTTAAATTCGTATTTTGGGATTGAAAAGATGTCTATAATTAGTAAAAGGGATAACACAGTTAAAATACGTACGTGTCGAATATGTCTTGACGCAAATACAGTTGATATGGTGTTAATAGAAGAGCAGAATGGATGGTTGAAACTCTTCGAGTCTTGTTTTGGATTAACTGTAAGATTTCTATGTTTTATAGTTCATTTTGTAGTTATCTAACGCAATATTATATCTGAAGAGTTCATTTTATGTTCTTTTGACTCCTCTCAATGTATAGGCCTAATACGTTATTTTATATTTTTTAACTCCTGTCAGTAGGTAAACTAGTTTCAATGATGTCGATAGCCAAAAAATCTGAAGTGAGTAGTTTTTTTAACCGACTTCAAAAAGGAGGAGGTTCTCAATTCGTCTGTACTTACTTATGTTTTTTTTTTGTATGTATGTTACGCGATTTCTCCGTCAATTGTGTACTTACCTACCGATTTTGAAAATTGTTTTTTTGTTATTTATAGCTAACTAACTTCCGCCAGCGGCTTCGCCCGCGTGATAAATTTATAAATTATACCTTACTATATTATGCATGTATTAATTATATATTATAAACCTTCCTCTTGAAATCCGTTGCATAGTTTTAAAGATCTAAGCTTAAATAGGGACAGACAGCGGGAAGCGACTTTGTTTTATAATATGTAGTGACTAAGTAATTAATTTTAGTTAACTACTCAAGACGAACCACGTTTGCTGTGCAAAATATGTGCCACAAAGGTCCAAAGTTATGTTAAGTTCAAGGAAAAATGCCATAAATCCCATAGTCTTTGGAAATCTGTGATTTCTGATGTGGTAAGTCAACTCATTCATAAGTTTCATCTAATTTTAATAACTCTTGTCCCCATTGACTGTACAAATAGCCAAAATACATTGATAGATAATAATTATTCTTTATAATGTTCCCTGTAATATTAAGTGTGCATGAGAAACTGTTCTCATGTACCTATACCACATAATATACAAACAGCGAATAAGATGTGTAGACAAGTATGTACCAGAAATGAATCTTATTTACCACGGAGTGTACCTACAACTATGAGTTAAATTGTTAACATTAATGTGCATTACATATTTTTGTTTTTATATTACTTATGACTATATGTACTAAGTTATTTAATCTAGTTCGCATGGCTACACATCAAGCTATACATTTCCAATATAAGCTGAGCTTGCATTGTACGAAAATCTTATACGATGCGAGATCAGCATAAACTGGAAATGTATAGCTTGATGTGTAGCCGTGTGTACTTACCTATAGTTGTTGTGTTTTAGCATAGCAATAGCAGTCAACCCTAGTTTCTAGCATTTTTTATTTAAAAAACTGAAGTAAAGTCCGTTAACATCCTATATCAATAATCTATTGTGATGTTCAACATGCTCTAATAACGAAAAACCATAAATAGTTCATTGTTTGGGTTTGTACAGAGAGATATTAGGGAAAGGTTAATAACTGCTGTTGCTATGCTATAATGCGACAATGAATGTTAACCTTAATGTTGGTTTTTTAGAAATGTTACGTAGTTAAACATCAAAATGGTGAAAATACGAATGAAAATGCCAATGATCCTATTACAAGTAAAACAGAAATTAAAGATGAAAAATTTAATCAGTTTTTTGACAGTTATTTTACAAACGATGATGACAATGAAATCGTTTATTTGTCAACTAATGAAATTAAAATTGAGATTCAAGATGAATATGATAACAAATCAGGGGATGATGAGAGTAGCAACAAGAAAAAGAAGGTTTCTTTTAGAAATAAAGTTAATTCAACACAGAATTGCAAAAATAGTAACAGTAACAGCAGTGTAAAAAAAAAGGAAAAAGAAATTTACACTTGTGCAAAGTGTAAAGTTAATTACGGTGAGATTTTTTAAAATTTTGTAAATTTTTTGTACTTACTTATAAATTTTTTATCATAGTGTCGTATGCAGCAGAGCTGTATCATTCCGTCTAGCCTTTTCTCAACTATGTTGGGGTCAGCTTCTAGTCTAACCGGATGCAGCTAAATACCAGTATTTTAAATGGAGCAACTGTCTGTCTGACCTCTACGACCCAATTACTGGGTAACACTAACTCCTTGGTAAAACTAGGCATCATCACTCCCTTCGGGATTAAAAGCGTATTGAGTGTATTTTTTTGCTGTGGCTTTTATTTTCATTCCTACAGAAATGGTAAAATAATAACACTAGTTCATGTTTCAGCAAGGAAAGTATGCTATCTCAAACACATAAAGGTATGTCAAACCAAAATAACAAGAAGGCGGATATTCCGTCAAGATTATGCTTATGACTTGGGTAAGGATTTCAACTCATTTTTAGGGTTCCGTCAGAACATATTAGGATCGGTTTGATTGATTGTACATGTACAGGCAACATCAGTGGTAAATAATAAATGATTTTATTTCTGTAAGTAAGTTTGGACAAACACTTTAACACGTTTAAAATAATTTATGCTGTAAAACTAGACGAGTTTGGTGTTTGCTATCTGACTATTCTGATAAGAAAGACCAAAACAAACTCAGAGGTCAGTCTCTTTTAAAGTCCCGACATAATCTTGGTCAGATCATGTGACTTGTGTGTGTGACATTTTGATCTGCATTCACAGATTTTGAAATAAAATGTACAGTCAGCAAGAAAATGGGCAGTTATCACAAAAACTTTTTTTGATGCTAAACGATCCTGTTTCATAATTAGGATCAAATAGAGGTTTCTATTGGAGCAACTGAGGTTTGAGTACTAGAAAAGTCAGAAATCACAAAAAAACTTTTCCCATACATTTTGTAGGCAATGTGACTCCAAGTTAGTTTTTTTTATGATGGATATAGATTGAGCACTACAGTGACGGCTGGCCGAAAAAAGCAAAAAAAGAAAAACTTTATAAAAAGAAATTCACCTTGTATACAGGATGAATTTTTGAGATGGGGCAGTAAGGGCAGCTACCTTAACCATTGTAGCTACAAGAAAATGGTCTTAAGAGACTGTCCTTAAGTTTTTGAGACATTTTGATCTGCATCCACAGATTTTTTATTAAATGCGAGAAAATGGGCAGTTTTCACAAAAACTTTTTTTAATGCCTGTTTCTTATACTTAAGGATAAAAAACTCTACTAGCCCAACAGAGGTTTGAGTAAATAAAAGTCAGAAATAGCAAAAAACCTTTCCCTTACATTTCGTAAGATATGAGACTCCAACCCAACTTACTTTCTACGGTGAATAAACTGGCCGAAAAAAAAACCGTACAGTTTTACTGTAGCTAATTGTAGCTACAGTAAGAAGGCTGTTCATTGAATGATTGATGAACCATTGGGATCAAGTAGCTGCCCTTACTGCCCCATCTCAAAAATCCACCCTGTATTATATTCCTCCATTTTTTTTCAGGTAGGCAATATAATGATCAAAATATTGATAAGGTAAAACACGAATCACAAATGGAAATTATTGGAAACCAAAATGGAAATGTCTCTTCATTTTCATGTGGTAATAACTTATTATATTTAGTGACTTCTGACTGATTCAATTCAATAATTTAATTCGGAAAACATCCATATTGTATTACTTAATATTAGAACTTAGAAAACTATGTTAGTAGCATTAAAATTAAAAACAATATTATAATCACAATTTACAACCAACAATTAAGAGTGTTTATTCTGAAAGTTGGCAACGTCGCAAATAGATGTCAAAAATTTCGCTGTTTTGATTAATTTGATAATATTTCTGTATGGAAATAAAAAATGTCTAGAATATTGATTATGAAATGCAATGATTAATATCCTAACACCGAATAGTTAGTTTTAGATGTAAAAAAAGTATTTGGAAACTTTCCAAATGCCTTTTTTTCACCTAAAAGGGGTACAACATCAAATTCAATGTTATAATTGCAATTCATTATTAATATTCTAGTCAATTGGTTAGCCACATTTCTTATTTCCATACAGTATTATTTCCAAATTAATCGAAACAGGTAAATATTTGACAGCTATTTACGACGTTGCCAACTTTTAGGATGCACCCTCTTAAATTAAAATCAACATTACAATCAAATCTTATGCTTGTCCCATGTTACTTGGCGTCGGGTCGGCACATAAAATTAATATTATTGCTGTATGATAACTATTGTTTTTAGGGTTCTGTACCCAAAAGGTGCCAACAGGACTCTTTTATTAAGGTCTCTTTTATTAGGATCTAATAGGTAGCCATTCATAGATCGTGTACTACTATGGACGCAATAACAAATAATAAAAATAAAATTAAGTTACAAATTAAAAGGGGTACATAAAAAAACGTGTTTGTGTCGGAGTTTTTTGCTCGATCTTAATAATGGAAAAAATGTGTAATGCTAAATATTATACGGGGGTACGGAACCCTTCTTTTTATTGTTTAGCTATTTTGCTACTAAAATCTCGGTATGATTAGAATTTCTTACGAACTCTCATTTAATCTCTTTTTGATATTGTAGGTCTCTGTGATATCAGTTTCACTACTTCTAAAGATGTTTGGAGACACCTGAATGATCATTGGTCAAATAATGATTTAGCGTGCAAATTGTGTGATTTCGTAGGCGTCGACCTGGCTGCTACTGCTGCACATAGGTAAGCCTAAGTTTTTGGTCTGTATGGTCGACCTCATAATCGCTTTTGACAACAATTCCCAGTAGATTTAAACTTCACGAAGGTTGAAACTATCTAACTGTCATTTAGACAAATAGACGTTAACGATAATGACGTGCAACTGGCATTAACGCGTGGGTAAGGAATAACAGCCGCACGGGTCGGTCGCTCAGGTTAAGTTACGCTTGCCGCGGTTGGTCTGCGAATGGGTGACCATCTTTACATACCGCGACCTTCGTGCCTCGGACAGTACGTTAAGCAGTTGGTCCTGGCTGTCATTTGTGTATCTTTGGCAGCCGTCATTTTACCAAGGGGTACCTATCGTGTTGCCCAGTAACTGGGTTGTGTAGATCAGATAGGCAGTCGCTCCATGAAATATACTGGTATTCAGCTGCATCCGGTTAGACTGAAAGTTGTCCGCAACATAGTTGGGAAAAGGCTAGACAGATTGTAGTGTCATTAAACTTTAGGCGCGGGACATACACAATTGGCGTGGGGGGCGGGTGTGGCGCGGGCGTTGCGCCGCTCGTTTCATATTTCGTACAAAATTTATAGCAGTGATGAGGCGCGGGACATACACAGGCGGGCGGCAAAATATGAAGGAGCGGTAACGCCCGCGCCACATCGCTGCATCGTCGCCACGCCCGCGCCCCTCGCCACTTGTGTATGTCCCGTGCCTAACTGTGCGTTTGCACTGGCGAAACATTCCTAACAAAACATGTTGGGATCTCTATTTTCTGTCAATTTTCCATACAATCTTTGACATTAACTAGAGATTTCAACATGTTTTGTCGTGATGTTTCGCCAGTGCAAACGCACAGTTAGAGTGCTAAAGCAATTCCGTGGTCGACTATACATTTTATAGATATACTTAAATAGCCTGTTTTATCCAAAATATTTTCAGGTATTCGCACTATCCGCGCAAAGATATAATGCGTTTTTTATGCCACATCTGCGAAAAGAATAAACTATCATTGTTGGCATTGCATTTTCACTATCGAAGGGAACATTTGAAGAAGCCTGGAGGGTATTGCTCGAGGTGCAATAAGGAATACAACAAGTTGCGTCTCTGGAAGAAACATGAGATGACCCACTGTACTCCTAAGCATATATGTGATGTTTGTGGAAAAGGGTGAGTGTAGTCTGTAAGCCCAGCTTCGCACGGACGTATTTTTATCGCGGCGTTTTTTTTTTCGTACACTAGATTTTCAACTCTCGGTATTGAGCCGAGCATTGCGAATCCAACAGAGCGCATTCAGCGCGTATCCCAGTGCGTCAAGCATACACACTGTTGAATATTCAACTCTCGGCGCTAAGCAGAGCGTCAAAAATCCAATACACGGAAAAAAATCGCCGCGATATAAATACGCCGCGTCACGGCAGCGGCAGAAGTGTACCGATTAGTATAACTATAGATAGGGCCATCCACGAAGACGCGCCCCACTCTTCTTCCAAAACGGGATAACTGTACTGCAAGAGTGGGGCGAGTCTTGGTGGATGTCACTTTCCATATACCTACTAATACTTCTATAGATACTAATATGATAAAGAGGTAAAGTTGTTTGTTTCGTACGTTTGTAAAAGTTAATTTCTGGAAATACTGATACGATTACAAAGATTTGAATATTGAGAACCTGTCAATTAAGCGCTGCATTATTATGACCCGCGAAATTCAAAATTTCTTTGCAATAAGCCGTAAGAAATTTTGAATTTCGCGGGCTACCATGAAAGAGTCACCTCTAGTAGAGCAAAGTAGTGACAAGTTCTCAAATACATTTCATGTCTGGTATGGCCCTAAGAAAGACCTATGTACCTAATTTTTTTTTTTTTACCAGCAGTGGGACACACTATAGGCTAACAACAAAAAAAAAAGAAAATCATCTTTTTACATATTCAATTTATGTCTTTTTCAGGTTTTATTTTAAATATGCTATTAGGGAACACGTTATAAATCATATGCAGCTTAATAAGACCATATGTGACATTTGCGGAAAAACTTTCACCAGGCAAAGGTATATGAAGGTAGGTACTTATATTGATATTTTTATGTCCTTCCTAGATATATTATTTATTTAAAAACTAGCTGACCTGACAGACGTCCTGTCATAGAAAAAGGACTTGCAGTATGTCCCATTTTTCAAATATTCTGAGATAAGTTTCCAGTTATTCTTTCCCTAAAAACCTTATTCGGACTATTACGAAAATTTTAAAAGAAAAAAAATAAATAGTTTGGAAGTTCCAAAAGTGCACGCCTCATAACACACAAAAATGAACAATTTATCACTTTTTATGAAGTCGTAATGTCAAAGACTGACAAAGATATTTACTTGGCGGTTGCTAGGCAACTTACGGACAAAGGTTGGAAATATTTAGATAAAGATATTATATTTTAGTTAGTATTTTATTAATTATAATTAAACTACTTTGAATAAAAGAGCCATTTTCAATAGGGTTCCTTTCATGGCCGAAACCAATGTATTAAAAAAAAATCGACTCAATTAATTGATTTTATCGCAAGCTACAATGTTTTCAAGCTTCATAAATTGACGGACAGGAATTTTTTTTCAACTATTTTGATGTTTTTTTCATTTCTCTTGCATTAAATCAATTGGTAAAAAGTACAGTATTAATCTCCATTTAATCATCTATACAATGGTATATAAATTAAGTAGGTTCTGTGTACTAGCAGGAGTGTAACAATAATAACAGTTGCAGAAATGGGGCAAAAAATATTTTTCGATCGAGATGAATGAATATTAGAGCACACTCTAATGCTTCGCATTACGAGTCGTGCAATATTCATTTCAGTCCAGCTGATTACAAACTTAGGCATATTTACAGTTGGAGAATTGACCGTGTCGTATATCGATGTACAGAACGCTAGCACATCAAGTTACTTCAATCTGTCAAATTTCTTTAATAGATTTTCAACTTTATCTCTAAAGAATAAGGTTCAATGTTGATTGGGAAAATTTGACAGATTGGAGTAGATTGATGTGCAGGCATCTGTACTTATGGGGGATTTGTTTTTCAACTAAAGTTAAGCTTGTTCTTGGGATATAATGCATCTTAACTATGGAACCCTTCATTGTGCGTTCTCCCACACGCACTTGGCTGGTTTTTAAATTTATTAATATAATAGATCAGCAGTGGTGAAAACATGCGATCAATATTTTCTGTTCAAGTAATATAGTAATAAGGGCGGCCTATTGCAAACAACCGGGTTCAAATCCAGACTCCGGGCTGCTACTGCGAAATTCCTAATGGAAAACTCATTCACAATTTGCAAGACCTGGGAATCGAACAGGACCTACATTTTGCAATTAATATTTATATTAAAATAATAAGTTGTTTTTATCCGACTACGTCGAAGTCATAGGGCCTATTCCACGATCTGGTAATAGCCACTACTTACCGAATAAATTCAAAAATGGAAAATTATTTGTACAAAATTATCTGCCAAGTAAATTAATAGGAACTTAATCGTAGGTGGTGAAAAAGGCCCATAGGAGGATTATATTTTAACAGGCTATTTATGTATGTTTATCTTGTTCCCACATAACTCCTAAACTATTCGTCGTATTTTTGACAAACGACAAGTAATCTGTACGATTTATTTATTTATTTATAATTAGGGCTTATTAAATGATATAATAAGTATTGACGTATGACTCCGGTTATACGAAAACCGATGTCATTTTGTTACGATGTCTTGTTATAACTTTGTATAGTTGATGTTTATTTTTAACTTTTTTTTTCCATTTAATTTCTAGTTACACAAAGAAACTGTTCACAGTAAATCGGGGCCATTAGAATGCACTCATTGCAACCGAACATTCAAGAGTGAATTCACTCTAAACATGCATCAGAAAAATATGGTTACCAGGGAGAAAACCCTTAAATGTGAGGTATGCCATAAAGCCTTTATCACGCCAAATACGTTGAAGTTGCATATGGTGATGCATAGCGAAGAACGACCATATGCCTGTAATATTTGTGGCTGCAGGTAAGTTAATTATAAGCTCATTGTAATAAGAATACAGTCATCATTATCATCATTCAGCCGAAAGACGTTCACTGCTGGACATAGGCCTCCCCCAAGCATCGCCACTTCGACCGTTTGTGCTTCCCGCATCCAGCGGATTCCTGCGGCCTTTACAAGGTAGTCGGTCCATCTTGTGGGAGGCCTTCCAACGCTACGTCGTCCGGTTCTAAGAATACGTATCTGGTCATAAATGTAGCACAACGATTTTCTGAAAAAGTTTGTCTTTTTCTTGTTTTCGAGTCGATGAAAAAGGCATATTTTTATATTAGGTATATCATATTAGATGAGTTGGGCACGGTAGGTGGCCACGCCAATCGTGGCATCAGTGGCGTTTGAAGGTCCTTACAAGTGACGACGACGTCACTTTGGACACTAACATAGCGCTCAGTTCTCACTTCGGCGGTCCTGGGTATGCGGTTATTTTATTTACATAAAACCAGACAGGTCATTGGTCCACACTAGCTCAAAACAGAGAGAAGTGGAAAGGAGAAAGGGAGGCCTTTGCCCTGCAGTGGAATACAGGCCAAAACTTAAATAAATAAAAGCAGGTAAGTAGTGTTGCATTTTACGAGCACGTGTGCGTGTACTAAACGTGCGTAAACTAGAATATTGACTATGTAATGCAATCATTAATATCGTAACACTGCAAATTTAGATTTAGATATAAAAAATGTATTTGGAAACATTCCAAATGCCCTTTTTTACGCCTAAAACGGTTACAACATCAACTTCAATGTTATAATTGCAATTGTATTCTAGTTTGCCAGTTAGCCACATTTTTTATTTCCATAAAGTAATATCGCCAAATTAATCAAAACAGGTAAATATTTGACAGCTATTTGCGACGTTGCCAACTTATAGGATAAAGGTAATCGCACACATATCAGCTTGGCGCCGGATCGGCATCACCTCCTCATCGGCTGGTTGTAAAGTAACGGTACAGCACCCCCGAGGTGTCGGAGCAACTTAATGCCTTGATCACACGTACCGAGCAAACGGGCGAGACAGTGAGCCGGCCGACTAACTGTTCACACATGTTTTGAAAATAAGACAGTCAGTTCAGTTCTATTATTCGGACACGATGGATTGTAAAAATATTATTAGAAAATATACAAAGTTACTAATTCCAGTATTAATGGAAGAATTAAAGAACTTGTTGGAAAAAGAGCAACACCGGATTTAGACAAGACCATGGATGTTGAGAAGATCTGATAAAGAAGAATCTGAATCTAATGAAGGTCTGATCTGGTTGATATTAGAAGACATGGTGTATTTTATTTGAATTGAAGTTGTTTTAAACAAAAAATATCTCAAAAAGTGGCGCGCGCGGCGACGTGACGGCCGAGTGGCGAGACAGTGCACGTTCAGACCTGCTGAGTGAGCGAGCAAGACAGTGTGGGGAAGCGGGAGGGTGGACACTACTACTGTCTCGCTGATTCGTTTGGCCGAGCGCTCGGGCGAGCACTCGGCGCTATGTTTATACGCACCGAGTACTCGGCCGAGAGGTCTGTCTCGCCCGTTTGCTCGGTACGTGTGATCAAGGCATTACGGTAGGGTGCCGACGTGGCGAGATGATATGTGTGTGTGACTTTAGCCGTCAGCTTGTTCGCCGACCTCACTCAATAATTAAAAGGAGAAAAATGAAAATGATCTTTTTGTTTCTTTGACAGATACAAACATAAATCTCATCTGACGTATCACCAGCTGAATCACTACGGGCTTTTGCCGCAATGTTCGATCTGTATGAAAACGTTTGCGAACTCGAGGTCATTAAAAAGGCATTCTTCAGTCCATACGGGCGTTCGGCAGTACAGTTGTAGCGTCACAAACTGCGTCAGGACTTTTCATTCGAAAAAATTAATGTTGGCGCACTTCGAACTACGTCACAAAAATGAAAATGGCGGAGATAAGTGAGAAAAAATAGTGTGATAAACTATCAGTTGGTTTTGTGGAATCAGTAATGGACATGGATTAAGATGACTTTGTGATTTCATGAAAAAGATGTAAGTAACTAATAAAAAATTAAAAAAACGATGAAATTAAGGTGTATTATTTTGGTGTAGGTACCTACTAAACTTGGCATTATACACGGTGTAAGGAAAATCGACACGCATACTGTCCCACCTACATCGAAAGGGGTAAGAAGATTTTTGTATGGAGGGTGGCCCTAACATGATGCCGCCATTTTGTTTTTTTTTCAGAATCGCGATGAAAATCGAAAGTTATGTATTTAGATAGAGGACACTTATACAAACAAAAAATGTCATATGACATAATATCCTAAAGCGTCAGGTTTCGAAGTTATTCACTGAAATATAAGTCGAAAACTGAATCCTGAAACAAGTTTTTTTTTGTTTTTTTTTCCCTTCAGGAAAGTATATTGAACTATGAAAACATAATTGCATCATGTATAGGTAATATTTTAGTTAAGAGCGATACAGACAAAAATATATGTATACCCTCCGCTAAATGAGGACGTGTGTTATATGGTATTTGTCTTATATGGTGCATGGCATGGGCGTGACACCCGTGAAAATCCTATTCAGCCTCCCGCTGCCTTCTTGGATGGTATTATTTATATATGATTAAAAAAATATGATTAAAAAATCTTATGTCTTATCCCACTAGGTGTAGTCAATTAATTAATGTGTAAATAACTTAATCAACATGAAGTAACTACAACATAAATAAATAAATTCGTTATAATAATTGTTTTTTTTATCTTTGAATATCTCACAAACGTGACGCTTTATGATATTATGTTATATGAAGTTTTATGTTTGTATAAGTGTCCCCTATTCAAATATATGACATTTATAGTGCACCTCGATTTTGAAAAAAAAACAAAATGGTGGCTGATTTTAGGGCCAAAATCTTCAAACCCCTTTCTCTACGGTTATTAAAAAAAAAAAATATTTGAAACAACTTTTTTTTTTATAATAAGGTCAACTGCCCTAACTTCGCCTGGCGCCCTATGTTTGCCTATAATGAAAAAGCTGTAATATCTTTTTCAATTTACTTGTATGGCAATCGAAACTTTGAGTAATCATAGAGAGCTTTAAGTTTCAATTTCCATACAAGTTAAATGAAAAAGATATTACATGGTTTTCATTATAGGCAAACATTGCCAAATTACTTAAGCAAAATTATTTGCCAAATTACATACAGCAGTTCTTTTTCAGGAGGTTGTAAGCGATGTTCGTAGGAAACTGGTTGCAGATTGTTGAGAGAAAGCAAATAAGTAAGGAAAAAAAAATATAAGTATAGATATTTCCTTTGTAAGTGCAATAAGTGGGAATTAAGTGTTCGCACTAATAAACCTTTTTTATTACTGTTTGTTCTGTTCCCGCAGACAAACCGTGAAAACGGTTTTGCGGAACATATTATGTAGTTTCTAAGCTAATATTTTTTGGAAACCTTGTTTATGATAAATTAATAATAATAATAGGACGCCAGGCGAAGTTAGGGCAGTTGACCGGTATCTTACCTACGAATTTTGCACGCTAGGGGTCTAGAATCATGTACCTACTGAATTCATGGTAGTTACAACAGTTTGAAGTAAAGAATGTATGAATAAAATACAGCGGGAGTACACGCTGTATTTTTTATTCATATAATTCTTTACTGAAATCTTTACATTAGCACACGTATGAATTCGTAAAATCTCAACCTACAAACTCCCATTTTAATGCAAAACAGCGAAATCGCTTTAACCAAGAAGCAAGAACAGTTCATTTTTAATTCAGCACTTCTATTTTCATAGAATAGCGTCGCAAAGTTACAGCAAAACGCTATTTTCACTACGTAAGAAGGAGCCGTGTTAGCAGTCTTGTCTACTTCGCTCTACGGGTCTGGAAAATTTCAATAACCTAATATTTTACGTCGAGGGAGCGCCCAACTTTCGCATACACTGTTATTGGTCCATTTTTTACGCATTTCCTCTCGTCGCGTTTATGCGAAGGGGAGAAAGGCTAATCCATCACCGTCGCGTCGGAGGCAACGCGTCTCGTTAGCATAATGAATTAGTGGCTCATAGTCATGACATTTCGACCACGACGTGACAGTTTATGGCAGTCATTTGGTATCTGAGCTTTGCAATTTGTGTTATTATGCTATAGCTATAAGTACTTAGTTATCTTGCAGGAAGACTTGTCGAGTTGTACAGTCTCAAGTGGTGTTTTTACCCGACTATGTTGACTATGATTATGGTATGTATGTTCCTCTGTTGCCTCATAACTTCTGAACTACTGATCATAATTTGACAAATTAGGTATCGTTGGATGTGTCTTGATTGTCCGCTGGTTATAGGCTATTTAATGTGACGTCACATTAAATAAATCACTTAGGCGCCCTATAGCGGACATGAAGTCAAGAAAATAATAATAAAAAAATTGGCATGTTGTGTATCAAATGGGCTTGACGAGCACTTTATTTTAAAATACGAGTATAACCCAGAAATCATTAAATAATAATAAAACTTATAAAAACTTAAACCCAACTAGGTACGACAAAAAATCTACTAAAAAGGTACCTACCTATAAACAAGACATCACTGACAGGAGACAGGACAGACTAATTAAAAAATCCGGAATCACACGTGTTAGTCATAAATCGAATAGATTACGTGTGACTCCGGATTTTGATTAGTCTGTCTGTGATGTCATGTTAATACCTTTTTAGTTGACTTTTTTGTATAAACTGATCAATTCATCACTCACACACACCACACCACATACACACACCACACTCACATCACTCGTACACAAGCACACCCGATATACCAAACAACACCAAATCACCCTTCAAGTCTCCACTCTGGAATTCGTACCCTGAGCCCCAAGATACAGACTAACTGTCTAGTTTGGGGTTCACTGGCAAATAATATTTTGTACCATGTACTATAGGTAATATTTTAAGCTACTCATGTCATCTTAACTTGGTGTTAACATGTAAACCTGCTAACTGTATTACCTGGACAATAAACTATTTCTATTTCTATTTCATCAAATTGTTTTTCACTCAAGCAGAATGCACAGCTCCACCGGCCGTTGTTTCATAAACAGTCCCAATTACTGTTTGCTGTCTAATTACGAGATACGCAAACACCAACAATTTAATTAACTCTGATAGCCCTCTAATAGTTTGATTTAATGAACCGTTTTCAATTGACAGTAGACGTAAGAGCTCGTTCACACAAGCGGCTCACGTCGCCGCGTCGGAGCGTCGCGGTTGACACTCTGTTTTGTTCGCGCTAAGTACCGAAAGCTCCCATGGTCGCGTACTCCTGTGGCACGCCGCCAGTAGATACTACAGGCAACTTGTACTGTGTGTAAACATTTTATAAAGCTCACAATGTTTTCACGCTATTTTTCGAGGTGTCGTTTTCCTACATCGTCGTCTAAAAGTGCTAATCTGCTAACTCCATTTTTACCGTAAATAAGTTTTTGGTATCAATGGAAAGAGCAAGCAAAATTCTACAAAATCGTAAAACTTGCTAACAGCGTCTGACACACGACAAACCTCTTTTCGCGCCTCAATCATATCTGCCAACTCCACGGTTGTCAAATTTGCCGCGTCAAACTTGCTAACTCGCACATTTCGCGCAATTTTTTTGAAAAGTGAACTCGCAAGTATGAAACAGATTATCAAGCAAACGCTCCCGTCGGATTTCAGAAAGTTTTATGATAATATTTTGTAATAATTGCTTAATTTTTTTTATTTATTAAGTACCATTCTTCCTTTTAAGACTGTTATTTAAAATGATTTTCTGCTAACTCCCGCATATTACATAAAATAAATTTGAGTTTTTCAAAATAAAATTTGCTAACTCCTTTTTTCTCATATTATTTTTAAAACAGATAATTGTAAAATATTTTTTTGTATAAATAAAAATAGCTTAATGTAATATCTACCAACGGGATCTTCATTTTTTTCATCCTATTATTAATAAGACAATAATTCCGTTTTTTTTGTCCCCTTACAAATTCACTACTATGGACTTAGCAGTTTAGCTCTCTTAGACGACGACATGTTCTGTTTGTGTTAAACAGTCTTTGTTTGAAAATGTAGGTAGGTACTTGCTTTTATGTGAGTGAAACAATAGATAAACGATTTACAGTTCCAATGAAAACACCGTTAAGCCACACAAACTGCCTGCCTTGTAACTTAACTAACTTGAACAGTTTGTTGCAGTGGTCTGCATAAGAGTCAAGTTTCATCAGTTCATGCTTAGCGCCGAAAGTTGAAGTGTATTTTCTTGACGCGCTGGGATACGCGCTGAATGCGCTGTTAGATATTTATTTATTTATTTATATTTATATATACTTAGACTCCGTGTTACTGCGTGTTTTAGATATTCATCTCTCAGTGCTAATCAGAGCGTTATTAGTTTACGGCCGGCCGTGCGAACGTCGGATAACTGGATAATGCAAATTATGGGTACCTACTAAAGTTACGGGTAATCATTCAATATAGTTTTTTTAGAAAGTCGTTATTTTGGAAAATATTGAAAAAATGATTTTTTTGAAGACTTAATTGATCTACTTCCGAGTCACACCGGGTTTTGTACCTCGTAAAAGTACTTACCTGAAATGATATTTACAAGATAGGTACGTGGGAAGGTATATTATGTTGTATATTGGTTCCTATCAATTTGTTAACAAATGACGTCACGCACGGCGGCGCGCGGCTTCGTCGCTGGCGTGAATCTATAATGTGGAGGGGTCCTAATATGTACCTAAGAGTATTTTATATACCTACTAAGGTATTTTTCAAAGTAACTGCCAGAGAAGTAGGTTAGGTGTCTTTGTCATGTAAGGTAACATTTGGCTATAGGTAGGTATCGTAATGTATAACTTTTATAGGTATGTATAAAAACCGGCTAAGTGCGAGTCGGCAGATAGATGGTCTGACAGAAAAACAGAGTAGGCTGAGAGTGAATTTTACCAATTAAAACTGAACGCGATCAGCTCAAGAGCTGTCAGTGTCAAGTCAATATTCCATAATAATTATGACACTGACAGCTCTTGAACGCGGTCTAGATAATATGTGCTGGCCGGATTCAGTTTCATTGGTGAAATTCGCCCCAAGTAGGTACCTACTCCATATTGGGGTCCCGTTTGCACTCTTATGATACGGAACCCTAAAAGTGATAACCTGGCATTGGCAGGTATTCTTTATGGGTCATCCGTCTCTTCGTCGCCGTCCTCGCCTTGACAACAGAATGAATAAGTGCCTAGGTAGGTACATACATACTAATAATATTGATCCTACGATATTTTTATCTTGTTTCCAGAATTCAGATAGGTAATAATATACATATCCACACATCCACTTCTCAAACAATACGTGTAGATGAAGTTACAACAATAGTAGGTACCTAAGTAGGTACCTACTAGGTACATAGGTACCTACCTTCACAGAAAATGTAATCCTAGAATTATTAGGTACATATTTAGGCATTCGGGATTCAATTTAGTTTCCTATGTAGATACGTTTTAGGCGAAGATTAGATAGATATTCAATTAAACAGTTATGTGGGTAGGTACGCGGGTGCCCGGGGCGTACCAATTAACTAAGAACTGTGAGGATATTAAATTAACTGTGTCTTGGAACTCGGAATCTCTTGAAATTATCCGTGCTGCTGTATTTATCAGAATTTTATAATTAAAGTAGCTGTGTTGCCTTATAATTCAGTTTTCAGAAGGCAAATATTAAGTTCGGTACCCGAAACAAGAAACTGTTGTAACAACTTTTTCCGTAGACTTCTCGTCGAAGTATTCTTTCCAAACATAACATTTCTTAAAAATATCTGTCCAGTAAATGTATAGGTACCTAAATATGTCACTGGAACACCCTCTCTAAGTGTAGCGGCACACCTGCGGAACGTTCGGCGCGGGACGTTCCGTCGCGTCATGTGACGCTTGCTCATGAACCGACGTAACGTTCGGCTGATGTGTCATAGGTAGGTAACTTGAAAAACATTAGGAGCGTATTCAACCGAACCTTCCGCGCCAAACGTGCGGCAGGTGTGGGGCGACCCTAAGCAAACTTCTTATCTTCAGCACGCGTAGCATGACGACATGGTGTTCACATTACGCGTGCTGATTAACTTGTTGCTGAACTATCACAACATACACAAATCTAATAAAAACCTTCGTCTTATCCATGTCTACATAGATAAGTATATAGGTAGGTACCCAGATACCCCCATATTATTATACAACCCGCCAAGTCAAAATATTAAAAGTTCTTGGTAAAATATCAAGTCAGCGGAAAGTTTGAAAGCCAAGCGTTATGGTCCATACAATATCGGGCGCGGATACCAAACAGGGCCGTCTCGCAGGACATAACAATTCAATAGAATAAGGTAGCTAACCCCTAGTGGGGAATAAAGCTTTCAGCTTTTGCGATACAAAGGTCAGCTCCGAAACGACGTTGTGGCATCCCTAATATTGTATGCATAGATATCATTTTTGTGTGTTTGAATGTGGGTAGTTCTTTATTGAGCGTAGATTATGGTTATGGACGTTGTAATGACGGTTCTAGTTATGTTGTTCTTTATCTGTTTTTGATTTGAAAATGAGTTCTTGGCATTTGATTCAGTAGTTCTCAACTACTAATCTAATTGAGATGAATGTGTGGGTAGATGGGGATACATGTTATTTGAAAATTAATAGGTGGGTATAAGTAGGCATCTACATTAGGTAGAGGCGAAAATCAGTTTAATTACTTTCAAATCTCAAGGGCGTTGCCAGCCGATGGCCCAGGGGGGGGGCAAGTTGGTAAGGAGGATGGGAAAAGTAAGTATGATTTGTACCTAGGTAATGTAAAGAGTCAAGAGCACATGAAGCTTTAAACTTGTAGTGCATAATGGGGCGAAAATCGATGCTGCTGGACATTTGATTTTTGACAAATCAGTTTTAACTCGATGTGGGCGCCGACCAAAAAATTGTTGGCGGCGGCGCGCCGAGAGGAATCGGTCGGCGCGGCGGCGCCAGGCTGCGGCGCGGATAAAAAAAAAAGCAATTTTTGGATTTACTTTTAAATTTTAAAACTATCAAAGGTAGAAATTGGAATTAAAATCAGGTAAATTCATAACTAAATGTTTTTACAATATTTATGGTTGAAAATTATGACACGTGTAGGGCTCAACCACGCCCTTTTAGCTTTCAAAACGAAATAAGAATTAATTTCTTTAAAAAAAGGGTCCTGTAATTCTGGGATCTAAAAGTGATGCCACTAATATATTTTGGTCAAATTCTATTTTTAAAGCGTCATCATTAAATTAGAACTCTCTCTTCGTCTGAGATCGCCTCAGTCGGCGCTAAATTTCAAATACTTGGCGGCGGATGCGGCGCGGCGCCCACCAGTCGGTAGTCCCGATAGGAACTGAGAAAAATAATAATTTCCATTTTCCATGTGTGGATTGGAAACGGACCTTTCGGGACGTTTTTCCCAAAACTATTTAGGACTGTAGAGCTGAAACCTAATAGGTTGTATAACTCGGCCTACCACCAACACAGATACGAATTACGTCCCCAGACTCCGGATAAGACCCCTTTTAGAAGATACGGGAGTTTAATAAACCAAATAAAAGTAGGTAGTTCAATTAAACAAAATTGGATTTATAGATAAAGTGTTGATTGTTGGAATTGGATTGTTGTGTTTTGGCAGTTAGAGATAAGATAGCCCAGTTCCTCTGTGGTTGAGGATTCCGGGTGAAGCACGCTTCCACCTTCGGCCTGATCATCACTTACCATCAGGTGAGATGCAGGCCAAGAGCTTCCCCGTTTAGAGTAAAAAAAAAGTAGTTTCTGTATATTAAAATGCCTTGTACCTACCTATTTGATAAATTTTTTTGGATCTCTAGGGGGCGGCTGCTTCCCCCACTTGCCTCTCCCTTGGCGACGCCCTTGTCAAATCTCTAATTTAGACAGGTTTATCAAAATCCTTTTGCTTGTAGTGTTAATAGGTAGGTAAGTATCTTCTCAGATATCATAGTTTTTTTTTGCCTTCGTGTGGGTAGGCAGGTACGCAAAAGACCAGAAAAATGTTAAGTATACCCGAAGATAATTTATTCTACGTAGGTACTTTAAAGATTTTCAGACAAGCTTAAATTATTCAAAACATCATCGTTAGGCACAGTTTCTCTTTGGATATAACAAACATTGACCTTGAGAATCTAGAACACCTTCCATAAGTCCCTAGGTACTTCTATATTTACATTAAATTAAGCCTCTATATTTACATAACCACCTAAGCAAACCTGTAATGATTTAAATCAGTTTCTATCCAACCGAGCACGTTGGCATTAAGATTTCATTACTAAACTTCTACCAGTGTCTAGTAGGTTACTACCGTTACCATAACCGTTATCACCAACCGTTATTACATATAACGGTGTTTTTAGTTAGATTAGACGAGCAATAAGAGAATCCTTTGTTTACTTTGTCGAGCTTTTTAATAAGAATTGCTTTGGTTGAATATAGGGTGACGAAAATATAAATTTTTGATTTTAGAGAGCGAGAGATACCTACTGGAAAATTGATGAAGTACAGTCGTGCCATTAAAGTTGAGACTTGACGCACCACGTGGTTTGACTTGCTCACGCCAGTAGCACACCTCCGAGGCGAAACCGTTGCAGCGAAACTGCAGTAGTTGAATACAACTGGCTCGCGTCATGTTCCGCTACTCGAATTTGGCGTAGCGGAACATGACGTTTCGCGGCAGAGGTGTGCTACTGGGGTAAGTAGTCAATTTATGGGTCTCTTCACCGGTATGAGATCCCGCTGAGGCGTCATCGGGAGACGGAAAGAGCGGCAGCAGGCACGGTCAAGTCTCAACTATAATGGCACGACTTGTAGATACTTACCTATTGAATTTTTAATAAAATAAGTATTGGTTGTTTTAGCGTCCGCTACTGATGTCCTAATCAGGATGTAATTTCAGGGATAATATGGTCTTTCTTTGTCGTGTTATGTAGGTACTGGCAAAATAAAACTTACTACCTACCATATTTATCTATCGTATTGAGTAAAAACGTACCTATCACTCGTATCATTCTTATGACAGCCTGTATAATAAAAACCTTCAGTTTTTTATGACGCAGTAAGTTGTGGTTTTGCTCTGAGATATAATATAATTATCATAACACTTTAACCGCCCACGTCAACAACACATCCCACGTTATCCAGAGCTATTTAATTTTCTGCAACAGTTTTAAATGTTAAACCGAAAATACCTAAGTAGGTACGTCATTCCATTAGCGCACTAATTAAATAAACAACTGCGGTATCACGCAGATAGAATGCTCAATGGAATTAAGTCTGGCTTGAGCTTAAAAGTTAAATGAATAGTCTTTATAGCATTGGAAAACAGATAGAGCTACACGTGAGGCACTAAAGTTGTTTGAGGTATCATTGATACTTTATCGGTTAAGTTTACACATGGTTGATACCGTATCAACCATGTGTAAACTTAACCGACAAAAGTCTCGCCCCTTTTGTGACGTTTTAACCGTCAAGCCCCACGATTTGACATAGAAGCCCACGCACGTTATTACTGACATAAAAAAAATATATCGTCCTTGAACGTCACATGATACCCCATAGGTGCATAAGAGACGAGAGAGGTGTCAAATGTCATGTCCAAATGTCAATGTCAAATAATCTAACCTAACCTAACCCAAATGTTTCATCAACAATAGAGGGGGTCTAGCGCTCGGCGGCCGCTACCGCGGCACGCTCCCTTCGGTCACTCGCCTTCGCGCTTTAATGGTCACAGTTCTAACCTAACCTAATCCAAGTGACTCACCAACAATAGAGGGGATCTGGCGTTAATGCCACTGTTCTAACCTAACCTAACCCAAAGGATTCAATAACAGTAGATGGTACCCGACGCAAGTAAGGCAGGCAGCATAAAGCAGCGCGACTTGTCGCGCGACGCAACACTGGTTATTGTTATACCGTGAAATTTTCTTAGAAATAGTATTGTTCGTGTCGCGTATGTCGCCGCGCTGGTCTGCAAACGCCTTAAGGAGAAGAAAACACAAAAAAAAATACACAAATATTAATAGATAAGCAGACGTTTTCAAAAGTACTTATAACTTTGAATTTTTATGCCTAACTGAATTTTATAATTATTGAATCAGAATCTTAATTTTAGCAGTTTTTTCGAAGTATTGAAAATCGGAATATTGTTTTTCGGACCATATATGAACCGATCGAGCATTATTTTTATTCTTCGGACGTATAAAAATCGGAAAACCAACAAAAAATCGCATTGACGACTTTCGATAAAATAAAATTCGTTTTTTTTTTAATAACAGACAAATTATAACTCTTAGATATTATGAAATTCGGACTTTTGAACATCGGAACATCGAAATTCGGAATAAAATATTTCGGAGTATTTGGGTGTTCCCCTACCTAGTTGTAGGTACTGTACCTAAATATTTACCAACAGCGCCGCCTTCTGAACGTCACTCGAGCGCCAGAAGATCCTGTTAGTTGTGCACCAAAAGCCAAAATGAACAACATTTTATGCTTTTGTTCAATTAAAATCTTCTTCATGATAAAATTACCACTCAGTTTAAGTACCTATTCAACTGCTATAATAATGAATTTTCCAAAGTGCACACGCCGCTTATTATCCCCATTATATTCTTAGTAACGGGAAATGAACACCCATTATCGATGCATACGCATGGTGAGAACCGAATAAATTGCCAGCGAATACGAGCTTTAGGCTGCCTTTCCACCAATGCTAAGCTGCGTAGCGATGGATGTGTATGATATTTATGATGTGTATTAACCAATGAGATCATTTGGTTTTCAGCTTGGCTAAGCTGTGGGGGAAAAGGGTTCAAAGTTGCTAAGCTTTTTACGTACTCGCAAAGCGCATCTTCATAGCATATTATCGTTTAAGATGCTCAACGCTCTCGTGGCTGCCTTGACAAGCCTTGTTTTGGACTTGTTTAGTGATGAATGGACGACCATAAAGTTAGAATGTTTGCGGTTCAGTGAAAAAACAGAGTAATAGCATTAACTTAATTTAGTATTAATGGCTAATTTATGTAGGTACTAAATATACATTAAATGATTAAATATCTTACCCTATCTACCACACCACTTCCTTCTGGTATAAATAGAGACAGATACGTATCTTAGATTTAACGCTTAGCTACGCATACGTGTGCAGTGTGGTGTAAAGACAGCCTTATACGCCTACACGTCAGTTTTAAAAACGAAAGGTTTTCCATTCCTGCGGGTAGGTACGAGTAGGTAAGTACCTACATCCTAAATATAGGAATAAAATACGGTATCTTTGAACAGAGAAGGTTTTTGCATTGGTTGTACCTACCTACCTACCTATTTTTGGAATGTTCATGAATACGTAATCTTTGTTTGAGACGGATTTGTATGTGATAGGACGCTTATTGGACAGTTTTACGTAAGTATAGTTATTCTGTTTGTGATTTTGTTTGAATGTTTTAGACTAGGCGCAGACCTGAGATAATACTGGCTAGACAAAATATCGCTCCATGAAGAAAGTGAAGTGTGCCCGCCAGGCACAAAACAAGTGTTTCTTTTTACAGACCAAATTATTCTGTCTACAGTATACAATACTGTTTGGATTCGGGTGTGAGCACTGTCTTAAGATACGGTGCCCTAAATGAGTGATTTTGACATTATAACGGCCATCATGAAAATCTGTAATTATTATTGTTGGTTGATCAAAGGTTAAGCTGCTACGCTTGCCGTTCGTGGATGGGTGACCATCCCCTACATACCAAGACCCCTCCGTGCCTCGGAAAGCACGTTAAGCCGTTGGACCCGGCAGTCTTTCGCGGATTTTTTCTCAGTCGTTACAGGTAGTCAGAAGCTCGAAAAACTGACAACCAGTCTTACCAAGGGGTACCGTGTTACCCAGTAACTGGGTTGTGGAGGTCAGATAGCTGATTAACTACACACGACATGGAGCGACTCATCATCATCATCATCAGCCTATTAATGTTCCCACTGCTGGGACACAGGCCTCCTCTCTGTGAGAGGGAGTGGGCCGTAATCTACCACGCGTGCCCAGTGCGGGTTGGTAGATGTCACATGACTTCGAATTTTTGGTTCTAAGACCGATGCCGGTTTCCTCACGATGTTTTCCATCACTGTTTTGAGAGCAGTGGTGATGAAATTATTTACACAAAGTAAAGCGCCTGCTTGGGTTTGAAACTATTACGACCTACAACTCGTAAGTCGGGGCCGATACCACTGGGCCACCACTGCTCTGCTATGGAGCGACTGCTCCATGTAAAATACTGGTATTCGGCTGCATCCGGTTAGACTGGAAGCTGACCCCAACATGGTTGAGAAAAAGCTAGGAAGATTGATGACCCAACCACTTTACCAGACTTGGATATTGAAGCTAATCACGTTCGATCGAGAACACTGGACCAATGAGGTTGATGATGAAAGTAAATAGCTATTCTTCTAATGTATAAGAAATATAGTTTGGAAAATCCAAAAGTGCACGCCTCATACTTATCACTCATTCATAAACGAAAAAGAAATTCAAAACATAGTTTAATTAAAAATGAACAATTTATCACTTTTCATGAAGTCGTAATGTCAACGACTGACAAAGATATTTACGTTGGCAGTTGCTAGGCAACGGCACCGGATCAAGGTTGAAAATATTTAGATATTGATATTATATTTTAGTTAGTATTTTATTAATTATAATTAAACTACTATGAATAAAAGAGCCATTTTCAATAGGGTTCCTTCTACGGCTGAAACGAATGTATAAAAAAATAATTGACTCAATTAATTGATTTTATCGCAAGCTACAATGTTTTCAGGGATCATAAATTGACGGACAGGAAATTTTTTTCAACTATTTTGATGCTTTTTCCATTTCTGCTGCATTAAATCAATTGTTAAAAAATACAATATTAATCTCCATTTAATCATCTATACAATGGTATATAAATTAAGTATGTTCTGTGTACTAGCAGGAGTGAAACAATAAAAACAGTTGCAGAAATGGGGCAAAAAATATTTTTCGATCGTAGAGCACACTCTAATGCGAAGCATTACGAGTCGTGCAATATATTGATCGGAATTTATTTTTTCGTTTGTTTAGTTTTTGCTATATGTGTTCTATAAAGAATAGGTAGGTAGAGACACTTTGTAACCTATCTATCTGTTAATTTTAAAATACAATTTTCGTAAATCAATTTAAAATTCTCGTAAAATTTCCCGTGAATGCTCGCAAGTACCTACTTGCAACTACGAACTTTGGTCGTATAAAGTGTGTTAGGTACCTATATCCAGCATTGAAACGAAATGGCGTCCGGTTCGAAGGCAAGCACCGTGTTGGCTATTACGGCATTGATTGTTAACCGCTTTGGACGGGTCTAAAGAGGTTTGAAAAGTGGTGGCGAGGAACTCTAGATTGATAATTGAATTTTATTTTAAGACGTCCATTAAGGTTATGGATAAATCAAATGTTATTAGCATAGAGGATACGCTAGAAATAGGTAGATACCGCGTCACCACTGAACTCCGGCAGAAAATTGAAGGGTTGAAAATCTAAAGGGTCTATGTGCCAAAAATCACATTTCAATATTTTTTACGAAAATACAGTCTAAGTGCCAAGCCTAACAATATCCAAATGGAAATGTGATTTTGGCACATAGACCCTTTAGATTTTGGCACATAGACCCTTTAGATTTTCAACCCTTCAATTGTGGAACTACATTTTTTTGATGCACACAGGCGTGTATATGACAAATAAAAAATAGTTTGGAAAATCCAAAAGTGCACGCCTCATACTTATCACTCATTCATAAACGAAAAATAAATTCAAAACATAGTTTAATAAATCGGTCAAGTGCGAGTCAGACTCGCACACGAAGGGTTCCATACCATGTCGTACAAGATTTAACACTATGCATTTTTGTAATACTTTCGTAAAGGTAACAACAGAGGCGCTATAAAAAAACATAAAGATTTGTAAAGAAATTGTCTAATTTTAATGAAAAAATGTTGTTGTGTTAAAATATAGGTGTAGAAGTTTATTTCATTTATTTTAGTAACATGCATTAACTAAAGTCAAAGTTATTTATTTGCTACTAACATAGTATTAGTAGGTATAAATAGGTATATGTGGTAGGTAAGCAGGTACATATGTAGGGTAGGTAGGTTAGGTTAGGTAGCAGTTAGGGTAGGTAGGTAGGGTAGGTAATTAGGTAGAAATAGGTAATTAGGAAAGGTAGGTGCGCCGTAGATAAGTACTTAGTGCTAACCGTGCAAAGCCGGGCCTGGTAAAGCTAGTTACTTATAAATAAAAGGATTTCTCTTGCTACATCAGACTATATTGTACAAAATAGAATGTAAGTAGTACGTCAAATTTTAATTACAACATTCCGTCAATACAGGTATTTATTAACGTTATTTTTGATAGTCATAATTCAAATTCAAATTCAAAAGTCATTTATTCAAACTAGGCTGAGTATCAGCACTTTTCGAACGTCAAAATTACATAAGACAGCCCCCCAAAAACGCCCGCCCTTCACCACTTCCTAGTGCTTTTGCTGGAAAGAAGAAGTGGCGCAACAAACTCCCCGGCAGCGCAGCTGTATGTTCAGTTACGAAAAAAAACTTGATTCTATACAATAGTATGCAAATATTTTACATTACTCAACACAAAACATTAAATAAAATATATTTGCCATAATGACAGCTAGCACACGCCAATGTACCAAAAAAAAAAAAAATTGAAATCTAAACTCAAGCGAAAATAAAAACTAAAAACGTAAACAGAACTTAATACCCGAATTATAAAGCCTCCAAGGGCGTGCCCGCTTACATTATATACATACAGCATACAGAAATCTATTATTTCTTACTTATTATTTTTACACATCCCATCGGACTATGAGAGTGAGGGAAGAGAGAGTGCACTCGTGTCTGCGCACACACTTGTGCACTATAATATCTCCCACGCCGAAGGCTAGTCTCCATTGAGATTGGCCGCCGTGGCTGAATATTTTTACACAAATAAGTTTTCTCAATATGAAATTGTATCCACAACGGTTTAAGGTAACTGAATAGTACCCTGTATGTACCACCATTCGTTTCAATGTTACTGAATATTATTGTCTATTGGAGTGTAGTTTTAACATGAGGTACCACACATCAACACCGTCTAGGGATACTTTGAAAAAAGTCGATAAAGTTCTTAAACTCAAAAAATACTGGCCGGTTTTAAAATCTTTTGAAGAGAGCTTATTTTGTAGACCTTTTTGGATGATCGAAATTTTAATGATCGAAATAGTATATGCTGCCATGATAGTAGGTACTTACTAATTCCATGTCATTACTCCGACTAGTAAATAGTTATCTGTGGAATTTGTATCGCATAATATTAGCATGAAATACAAAATATTATTTTTAAGTTGCAGTAAATCGCCCATATTATATAAAATACGTTATTAATCGGCGTTTTTTGTATTTGTTGATTATAAACAGTATATGGTACATGATACACACAAGTTTCAAATTCCTAATTTGTTTAGTTGTTGAGATAGAGCTCGTACAAAAATGCTCTAAAACAGACAACTTCTACGGCCCACTAATTCATCATTTTTGAAGATAAAAACAAAAAAAAATTATATTTATTTTCTACTTGATGAGCTCTAGACAATGATACCCCACATGCCAGGGTCAGATTAATTTTTTTTCAAAATTTAATTTTATTGTATGGCGACCCCCCTTTAATTTTTAATTTTATTATTTGTTGCTCTTGCGGCAATAGAAATGCTCAATCTGTGAAATTTTCAACGGCCTACCTATTACGGTTCATGAGATAGAGCTCGCTGACAGACAGACGGACAGCAGAGGCTTATGAATAGGGTTCCGTTTGTCACCCTTCGGGTACGGAACCCTAAAAATGAACAATTTATCACTTTTCATGAAGTCGTAATGTCAACGACTGACAAAGATATTTACTTGGCGGTTGCTAGGCAACTTGCGGACATCGAATCAAAGGTTGGAAATATTTAGTTAAAGATATTATATTTTAGTTAGTATTTTATTAATTATAATTAAACTACTTTGAATAAAAGAGCCATTTTCAATAGGGTTCCTTCTACGGCTGAAACGAATGTATAAAAAAAAATTTACTCAATTAATTGATTTAATCGCAAGCTACAATGTTTTCAGGGTTCACAAATTGACGGACAGGAATTTTTTTTCAACTATTTTTATGGTTTTTCCATTTCTGCTGCATTAAATCAATCGTTAAAAAGTACAGTATTAATCTCCATTTAATCATCTATACAATGGTATATAAATTAAATAGGTTCTGTGTACTAGCAGGAGTGTAACAATAAAAACAGTTACAGAAATGGGGCAAAAATAATTTTTCGATCGTAGAGCACACTCTAATGCTTCGCATTACGAGTCGTGCAAAATACGCCGCGTCTCTCGGGCTTGAGTGCGCGGACTATATACAAAATCTATTGTAATTTACTAATAAAATAAAATAATCTTTAATTAGGATAAGCAATATCCATATGGGTTAGTAAACAGAAGATAACTTATATCTATGTTAGTAAACTTATATCTATTTAGAAACAAATTTGTTGTTCGAAATACATCTTCGAACAACATCACCTAACAAAAGAGAGTCGTACCTCTTCGCTATGGTACTAATAACCATAGATTTTAGTGTATTGACACTAATAACTTATTTAGTGTCATCATGCTTAGTGTATTGTCGTCGTACCTAATATAAGTAAGAATTAGTTAGGTATATCACTATCTACTCCAAGAAATACCTTAACTTAGGGTAAGATTCACAGACAGAGAAAAAAAATTATGCGACGCTGGCTGTGAATCTTAACCCTAGGTCCTGTTTCACCACCTACGATTAAGTTCATATTAACTTACTTGGCAGATAATTTCATACAAATTCTGTTCCAATTTTGAATTAATTCGGTAAGTTATGGCTAAGTATTCGGACTTCGGGAAATAGGCCCTTAGACACACCGAATGCTTTGTTTTACCATTCTATCTTTTCGTTGACATAATACTTTTCGTCACGAGAAGCTATAAATTTGGTAAACAAAGAACTTCTACTAAGTTACGTAGCGAAACAAATACCTAATACCAAATTCAATCAACTCAAAGTAACATACGTGTCATACGAAACTAACGAGAAATTTCACTTGGTCACCCTATAGTAGTACATAGTATAAGTTCTTTGTTTACCAAAATTATAGCTTCTCGTGACGGGGACATATAGGTAGGTACTTACCTACCCGTGGAAACCTGAGCTAGACTTAATGGCAAAATGTATATTCCCTCCCGGCTCCTCGAACAATACAAATAAAAAGCTTTGTAACACAAAATACACGAATATATAAGCAAAAATTCATACATTTGCAAGCGTTTTATCACTGTACCAACGACAAACATAATACTCCGCATTCATACGTACATAATAATATTTATAACTTTACTTGAGGCACAAATAAGCACATTTGGAAGCATTAGGTACGGCTAAAGCGTTTTTATGTCAAGCAGATCGTGTTCCGAATCTTAACGTAATATTGGCTAAAAGTTTTCGAGCTTACACATAACCTCTTTGGTAACGTAAACGATATAGCTTGCGGGGAAGACATCTAAAATAATATCTATTCGATAGAAAGTAACCGTTTTGTTGGTGCGATTCTTTTCTTGAACAAACTTGCTGTGTTGGTATGTTGCTGTTTTGTTGCAGGTGAATGAACGCAATCTTACATTAAGTAGCGCTTACTTTAATCTATGAAGTTGGAAGATGTCCGCCAGCTGGACTGCAGAAGGCTTCACTGATTTCTAGTGTGTGGCCATGAACGTGGTTATTCGTCTCGTAGGTATTCAACATACTGATAATATGATGCTTTGGCAGTTCACAAATGAGTGTTTACCTAACCGAGGCCAGTGCAGGCGAATTGGTTGCACATAATAATAAAGGCTTTTAAATATGTAAAATAGGGGTGGATAAGTTATAAATAATGAATGCTCCTTTCCTTTGTATAAAGGAAAACAGTCATATCCAAAGAGAAATACTTGCCGCCATTTCCTTTGGATCAATTTCAACATGTCGTGATGTTTTATTTGTTTTTAACATTTAATTTTCCTTCAGTCTATTTTAATGAATGTATATTAAATGGGATCTAAATATCGCAAGAAACAATACAATAGACGATGTATATTTAGTAACTTAATCCGCTTAACTGTTCTTAAAGAGTCCTAGTCTTTAAGAACAGTTAAGCGGATTAAGTTACTAAATATACATCGTCTATTGTATTTTATAATGGATTTCCGCAAAGTCACGCCTGAGTCAATTAACTATCGTAAGAAACATACGAGATATTTGTGATTCATTTTAAATGCCACCGAAATTATATTTATGTTACCGAAATTAAAATGTTGATACTTACCTCAGTTCATTTACGTACCCCCCATAAATCAAAAAGGACCATGTTGCGAAAGGGATATTGTTCGAATAGGACCATTTTCGAATGGGACCGACTGCGAATAATACTAATACTATAATTTGCGAAAAAGGGACTGCTTGAGAATGGCACCGTCTGCTACTCATCATCATCATTATCTGGGCCGTTAGACGTCCACTGCTGAACATAGGTCTCCACCATGGATTTCCGGAGTATTTGGTTGTTGGTGGCCTGCATCCAGCTACTTCCTGCAACCTTTCTTAGATCGTCTAGCCACCTTGTGAGTGGATCTACGCGCTATGTGCCCTGAAAGAAAAAGAAAAGAAAGAAAAATTGTTTATTCTGCACAAACTAAACGCACATCCGCCCATTCGCCCTGCCCACTGTAACTTAAAATTGCTAATACGTTGGGCTATGTCTGTAACCTTCGTTTGTCTGCGTATGTCCTCATTTCTGAGTCGATCTTGCAGCGGAACTCCAAGCATAGCCCTTTTGAGAAGGGTACGATATCGACTAATAGTCGATGAATAAGAGATTTTACAAAGAGACCACAATAAATACATCTCATGCTTTTTTAAATTTTTTATTGGCACCGTAAGTACAAAGACATCCAGATTTTATGTCATTTCGGTAAATTTTCTCATATCGGTGGCGGCTGCATCGGACCGAATCCACCGTTATGAGAATACCGTAAGAGATAATATAGTAAGGAGAAAAGACAAAAGACTAAAATAACAAACAAAAAATGAAATTCTTTAGGACACAATGAGCACTACCCAAGTAAATATATGCGTAAGTAAGGCCCATGTACGACACACCAAATTAAAAGTTATAAACACTCTGTAAACAAGTTAAAAGCGCCGCCAAATCGATATTTTTTTGTCCTCATTCACCGAAACGAACTCCACGCCACAAAATTTTCTGTTTGGAAAATTCACCTATTTGTGTTACCTATGCCAAAGCAATCATCACGATTGAGAAAGCTTTCGACATGTTCCATCGACTATTTACATGTATAATAATGTCTTCCTACATTATAATTTCGTTGGAAATTCCGACCTGTCTGCGTAGGTGGAGTTATACTATATCATCCATAGAAATAATAAATAAGTAAAACCTTTAAACAAGCTTATAATAAGTGATCAAACGAACTTACCTGTTGTGAAGTTCGATCATTATTATACGAAGGGCTTCGTTCGAAGATATAATATTTACAATGCAGCTTCCTTAACGCAAGTCGATCACCAGTCGCATATTTAAGAGCTGAAAGCAAAACTAAACGCACAAGTGTACCTATGACAGCTCTATACGTCATCTGTCATTATTTTAGAGTAAGAGAATCTCAATTTTTCTGGGGTAGGGTAGGGAGGGTCCCTATATCTTCGAACGAAGCCCTTCGTATAATAATGATCGAACTTCACAACAGGTAAGTTCGTTTGATCACTTATTATACTTCTGGCTTCGTTCTCGATATAATATTTACAATGCAGATGTTAAGAGTTTATGAGGAAAATTGAGATTCCAAAGATGAAATTATAAATAAATAGTATTTAAATAACAAATTATTTTTTTTTAGTTTTAAGACACAAATGACATAATAAACTGGCTATACTCGTAATAGATGACCAGTCTCGTTCATCTTAATATTGGACTTATTGTTCAACTTATAAACAAGTTTCAAATTATATTAAAGATAAAAAATCAAGTTATTCATCTTAATATTGAAGTTCTTGTCTAATTTAGTTAGGCACGTAATAATTATACGTAATATTCATAATACTTAATCAAGTATTTTGTTCAGCATTAACCACAGCATGAGCAAATTCATTTGAATTATTCACAATTGGCCTATTATAAAATGAAGCAAAAGGTTGAAGAGCAATTTGTCCAGTTTGCCGTATTACATCTAATGACACTAACACTCTACACCTTAGTAGTGGATATCAAGGCATGTCTAGTACTATTTTCTGAAAAAAAATTATTATACTAATATCTATGATGCAAACAGAGAGTAGGTATATTTACCTATATTATAGAGATGGAAGAGGCATAAACTGGTTTATGGGGCTTATACAATGAAAGTATTAAGTGAATATTATTTCGCTTAAAAACTGAGTATAGTTAATTTTAATCACGAAAAGTACTAGCTGGACAAATTTCGGACTTTTCAAAGATAGGTAAAAAACAGGTTCAGTTGGTTGTAACCGGGACCAGATGTTTTAATAGCAAATAGAAATGTGTACATTGCATAATTTACTGTGTTATTAGGTATTTTAATAAGAGACAAAGTCCATGCTCTTTGAGCTTGTACTTACTGTACCATTTTTTTTTTTTTTTTTTACGTATGTAAATTTAAAGACCCCATACAAGGCCCTTATCTTGAAATGCTTAGTTAGAAAAAAAATACATAATAATTATTGGTATAGATGAGATGGTGTAAATGAATCTATAAGTAAGTAGGTACTTACTTTGTTTTTGACAAATAGCCCACCATAATTTAAAGGTGAAATTGTATTGTTTCAAGGTATTATTTGAAACTGAACACATAACATTTATTGCTGATGGCTAGGCTTACCCATGCCTTCCTGATAATATTCCAGTGGAGATGTAGGGGGTGATTCTATCAGGCTTATGACAACCTAGTATGGCATAACCATAATGCCTGTCGCTTTATAATTCTTAATTTTTTGTAAACATCTTAATAATAGACTAAATGGGCATAAAAAGGGAAAAAAGTAGTTAGTCTCAGAAACGAAAAAAGAATCATCTATTTTTGATGCATCCGGGCCGGCTTCCAGGAAATGTAATATTCACATTTTGGCATTAATTCTTGAAGCAAAAGGTATTGATACCTATCAGGTTGACCAAACTGAGTCACAATGTACTGGAATGTGGAGGTATTTATTTCCCACTTTATGTCAGGATTGGCTGTACATTATGTGATTCTTCATCTGCTTCATTGTTTTCCCTTGATTTTATGTAAGAGTTTGTTTATCTTCACACCATTACCAATATACTTCTGGCAAAGATATTTAAATGTGGGTACTGAATACCTCCCATTTAGTTAATAATTATATTATGAGGCATTCTTATTATCAGCATGTAACAATATACCAATTTTTAACAAACATTTTTTAAGGCTCGAAATATGAGTAGTTCTAGATAATTTAAGTATGTGATATTTATAAGTTTTCAGTCTCTTTCCAGAACCCATGAACCCTATTATCATTACAAATGGTCCCCCACCCACTTCTTGACACATCTATAAATATTTTCAAATCATATTTTGAGTATGCTATACTTTTGTGTAAACTATTGATATTATCAACTCACCGCTGTAGGTCTAGTATATATCTGGGGTAAATGATATCATAATTGCTTTTACTTTAAAGTAAACCATATTTATGGTTATATGGTATATTTAATGTTCTAATAGTTTTGTGTAAAGTCAAACATATGTACTTGCCAGGCATTTGGCAGTCAATGTTCCTATTAAATGAGCATGGTCTCTAATACTACAACTCTGTTTTTTCAAATATATGGATTTTTGTTTTACAAAACCTAAGAATTGACAGCACTGTGATGGTCTAAGTACTCAATTATACTATTTTGATAATTTATTACTAATCTGGAATTTTTGTAAATACTTAGGAATTGTTTCATTATAATTTTTCAACCATATCTTATAATCAGAACCTGTTGTCATACTACGTATGTAGGTGCTGACAGATATCTCTTGTCATTGGAATAATAGTATAGGTAATTATTAGAAATAGTATTATCTGTACTTAAAAAAAATAGTCTTGGTTAACTTGTCTTTTATTTACAACAAGAACCAATGCACAAAAGGTCATTAAAGTATTGTACTAATTGGTGACCTATAGATTTTTAAATTATGCAATCACCGCTCTCATAATTAGAGAACAACATGGTGCAGAACACAAGACATAATACAAGAATGCATTAAATTAATATAATTTTTCATACAGAAACCATCAATACTTCCTGTGAGCTGGATTAATATTTACCAATAAATAGAACTCATAATAAATTCTCCTGGAGAAATTAGAGCTACTGTAGTTCAGTGATCTTCCATTTTAAAATGGTATGTGTTAACAAATTTGTTACGAGGCTTAAGGTTTAGAATAAATCTTTTGTGACCATTCAGTGTTGGAAACAAAACACTTAAGGTATGAATTGGCCTTTACATGGTGTGCAAGGAGTAATTGCACCTAATGCCAGCAAATTACTAATGGCTATTAGCATAACAGGATCATTTAAAATATCATTTTATAATGACTGTTCAGATTATGACTGAAAAGGTGTCAGTAAAACGGTTTGAGTATCCATTGACATGTTCAATATTGAAACATCATCACAGATGCTTTCTCAACAAGGTAAAATATGATTTAATCTTCCAGCATGACTAACCTCTAGTAGCGAGCAGGAGTCTTGTCCTGTGGTGGTGGGGCTTGGGCTGGTACTGGTTGAATTTTTGTTTGATATTTCAACTTTATCTTTATTTCCTTGCTTGATATGAGAACTGTGGTTCCTTGTGTCCCGGCCTCGAATTTGCCCTCTGTTGGTTGTAACAAAGTGAACCACTCAAGTTTCCCTGACGGGTTGTGGTAAAAGTAGTTGTCTTTTTTATAGATTGGCCTGTTCTTTGGCAAGCTTGTAAGACTCTCTATCTTTTTAGATATTAGGTTGTTACCATAAAGGTATCATAGAGTGTTGTTACCATAGAGATGATCATCTCTTTCTAATTCTTTGACAATATTTAAGCATTTTTTGTGCCGGACAGGGAAAATATAAATTGATTGTTTGTGTTAACATTCTTCCAGCATCACTGAGCGGGGAGATCTCTATCATTATTGTTGATATTGATTAACATTGATAATGTCCCTTCTTCAAAATTGTATTTCAAATACGGGCTAAGTAGTTGTTTAGTGCTCTTTTATATGCATAATTATTAATGCAACAAATCCCATAATGCTTGCAGCACTTCCAGGGATAGAATATAAGTAAGCCCAGTGTCTAGCACATGTGATGGGTCATGCTCAGGTAGAGCGTCAGTTACAGTTATGACTGTATTAGTGTTATCCGGGTTTGTGTCAAATGGAACCGATGGTTCGACACTGACATCAAGTACCTACCTAGTTCCATAATTAGTTCATTGGTTCATAATTTTTGCGGTCTGCAAAAAATATAGAATTGACCCTGATAATGTACCATAATAATTATACTTACCTAAGCGTAGCCTCTCGGCCTTCACCTTGAAATAAGTAAATTGTAAAACTCGTGCGTTTATCTCGTAAACGCCCCGAATTATTTGTTCGCGTCAATGCATCTCGTCCATCACCCGCGTGGTACAATAATAATTGTATATGTCTTCTGAAACACGTTTTACTGTATAAAACGTTTAAAACAATGATAAAATTCGTCCGTTTATCTCGTAAACGACCCGAATTATTTGTTCGCGTCAATGCATCTCGTGCACCACCCGCGTGGTACAATAATAATTGTATATAAGTCTTCTGAAACACGTTTTACTGTATAAAACGTTTAAAACAATGATAAAATTCGTCCGTTTATCTCGTAAACGACCCGAATTATTTGTTCGCGTCAATGCATCTCGTGCACCACCCGCGTAGTACAATAATAATTGTATATAAGTCTTCTGAAACACGTTTTACCGTATAAAACGTTTAAAACAATTGTTTTATCTGGTGAAGAAAAAATGGATGAGTCTGATGACTCTGATGAATCGGTGTTGTACCGGTGTCGTTTGTATTTAATCTTCGGATTTTTTGAAGATAATATTCCTTTTCATGTTTTCATTTCGGCATGATAACATAAATGCCAACTTTAATCACACTTTCAACTAGTTTTAAACACTTTAATTAATATTCTTTGGGAATAACAGCGTACTGGTTGCCGCGCAAACGTAAAGAATGACAGATGACGTATAGAGCTGTCATAGGTACACTTGTGCGTTTAGTTTTGCTTTCAGCTCTTAAATATGCGACTGGTGATCGACTTGCGTTAAGGAAGCTGCATTGTAAATATTATATCGAGAACGAAGCCAGAAGTATAATGAACTAAAAAGTACCAAATAAAACTTACGTAATCATAGAACTTTAATATTTTCTTAAAAGCTTGAGGCTTATAGTGTACTAGCTTTTGCCCGCGGCTTCGCCCGCGTGGATGTCGGAAAATATCCCACGGGAACGTACTACCGGGATTAGGTCCTACATACCTAATAGCCGAGGAAAAGATCATTGACTAGGTAACATCAACTATGATTCTTTTGTTACGCGTAATTTTGGATCTGTGATATCTTTTAAACTATTCATTTAAATGATATGATGTCAAGCATATTTAAAACAAAAACTAAATGCCCAATTTAAATAACATATTTTATACCATTCCCCCTCTAAAAAGCTTATTTTATTCACTGAAAACAGTGAATAAAAAGCTCTTTTAATCACTATTTTGGTGTTTGAATTTAGAACACACCAATGTATTCGACCTCTATCTCAATGCTATACAAGTTATACAACATCCTTAACACTTTCGACTTCACCCATTTTCATAGAACTCATAACTCATCATTCCGCCATAAAAGTCTATGACTTTTATTATTCGTAGTTGGAAGTGAAACCTCCGGGAGGTTTCACTTCCAACGTCCATGAGGGCTCCCGGCATCCCATACCCAAGTAGGTGAACCCTCCAGGAGGGCTCCCGACACTGAACGTCTACATTTAAAATGAGCCCTCCGCGAGGGTTCCCGGCATGCCATATCCAAGTAGGCGAACCCTCCAGGAGGGCTCCCGACACTGAACGTCTACATTTAAAATGAGCCCTCCGCGAGGGTTCCCGGCATGCCATATCCAAGTAGGTGAACCCTCCAGGAGGGCTCCCGACACTGAACGTCTACATTTAAAATGAGCCCTCCGCGAGGGCTCCCGACATCCCATATCCAAGTAGGTGAACCCTCCAGGAGGGCTCCCGACACTGAATGTCTACATTTAAAAAGAGCCCTCCGCGAGGGCTCCCGACATCCCATATCCAAGTAGGTAAACCCTCCAGGAGGGCTCCCGACACTGAACGTGTTAACCTTTTATTAAATGTCTATTTTCGCTAAAATCTTTCTTTTTCTGGTAGTCATGGTATAAAGTATAGTATGCAACTCTTGAATAAAACGGATTTATATCGAGGGCCATGAATCACTCGCGTCGCTCAGGATTCTAACACTTGAATCACTCCCTACGGTCGTGATTCAGTCGTTAGAATCCTTCACTTGAACGTGATTCATCTATGGCCCTCGCTTTAAATCCGTCCTTTATTCATTAGTTGCATAATATACTATTATTGCATAAGGATTAATACGATACCGGTCAAAATAGCGTCGGAAATAACAATTAAATTTTTATAAAATTCTGAACGATAAATAGGTACGTTTACTGTGGCTCATCCTTAGAAGATAGACATATTATTATGTTATCGCGGACTTTTTTGTTGAACTTTTTAAGAACTCTTACGGCTTACGCGGCGCACGCCAGGTAAGCTCCCAGTCGTCATAAATTTTTCCGACGTCTTCAACAATAATCGTCATATTTCAGCCAATTTACACAAAACCTTAATGAATTCTTTTGCATGAATCAATCCGTCCATTGGTGAAAACCGTTTGAAAATCCGTTTGGCAGTTTTTGAGTATATCGCGTTCAGACAGACAGACAGACGCGGCAGGGGACTTTGTTTTATAATATGTAAGGAAGAAGGAAGTTCACGTCTCAAGCTTTTAAGAAAATATAACAGTTCTATGTTTACGTAAGTCTTAATTGCTGCAAGCTTGTAAGCATTGACCAATACATATAGGTACTAACTAATACGGCAAGTAAAATAAAAGCTTGTAATAATAGGTGTGGGTGTGACTTTATTCGATACAAATAGGAGTTCGAATAGCGATTACTTCTTTATGCACTTAAAAATGTGGTTTGTTTTCAGATAAACCAAAAAGAAAACCTCATTTAGAGCTGTTCGAACCAAATTAAAGGTAGGTAAGAAATTTCGTTCTGAACAGCTCAAAAGAAAGTAAAGATTCTTGGGTTATTGTGTATGAGAGTTTTAGATTTAAGTAAAAAAATGGATTTTTGAAAAACCAGGTTGCTGTATCATATCATTTCGTAGTAGCACTAGAAAATTAAAATACTCTGGACTTTCCTGTAAGCAAATCCCACATCTAAAATCGCGATTGGTGACCTCAAATCACCATTACCTACAACAAGCTAGAGAGACCATTTTATCATTGAACCACATTAATCTCAAAAAACAAAGCACCCAGCGCAACAAAGGCCAATAATTGCGTAACATCATAGCGCTTATTATAGCCTCTCCGTCCAGCCGAGCGAAACTTTAGCCGTTACGCTCCCGATTGTCTCCCGAGGAAATTGAACCGCACCGGAATACGCCGTCCGCGCCGCCGCCGGCCAGATTTAAATCTATGTAATTACTTACACCGGAAGAAACAGACGTCCACGGTCAAACTGACCTTTAGTTGAGTGTAACTTTTGATTATAGATTTTTATTTTGTTGCTGGAGAGGATAAGGACGGTAAGTAAGGTGATAAGGTAAGTTAATTTGTTATTTGTGTTTAGGGATTTAGGTACCTTTACATAACTTGTTTTTTTTTCGTGATTTTTGGCGTCCCGGTCCCCTATAAAAGCTGCAAGTAGATACTTAGTACCATAGCTACCTGTAAGGTATTTATGTAAGTACCTAGGTACAGCAGCGGTATTTTATTTTTTTCCTTTTCAGTGGCATCAGTATATTATAGTGTCTATTATATTATAGTTTATGTTGGGTTTCATTATAAAACATCTGCGGTTGGTATGGTAACCAACCCGCTTTTGAAATTACTAAGACTGAAAAGTATCTTTATACACTTATAATATCCTTTAACTACCTTCATCCTTTTACTTTAAAAATCGATTAAAGTTTGCGAAAATGCTTAGCTAACAAAAGCTTTAAATAAAACTCGTCAACTTTTTCACTTTAATAAAAAACTTTAATGGTTTCGTCATGGAGTTTCAAAGATTATTATACGTTCGTTGCGTCGTCAAAAGATTCTCTATGAATATTTTGCAGTTACCTTATCTAGGGAACTTCTTAACGTCGCACAATCATAATGGCCTTCAACTCAGTCCCCATGCATATTGATGAACAGGTTTCAACAAAACAGGTGTGTCAGATTATGGAGAATGACCTTTATTGTTTCGAACTGATGTTTGTGCTGACTTTTTTTGTAATTAGTAAGTAGGTTCTTGCTTACAAAAATAATCTGAAAGAAAACTGCTGAAGAGTTATTTTCTCATGATTTGTATGCTCTTCTCTCAAGTCAATCGTGAAGAAGATTACTTGTTGTTGTGATCTAGATGTAATAATCTGTAGTCGTTATTTATTTTCGTTGCTTACATAAATATTCTAGTATGTATGTACTTATGTATTCTATAATATAGCATATATGTATGTATTATAGTATATTGTATCTATATATACTTATTATTTTGCACCAATAACAACCCTATTTTTATGTCCACGCAATCACTGTCCATTCCAAGGTTGCCTGGAGATCGCAGAAATTGATAAGGCCGCTCATTGAATGTTTTGTAGTGTTAAATTTATTTATTGCTATGTATTTTCTGGTGTATATTAAAAGTATATAAAAATTAACAAATAGCCGGAGTCCATGAAAGCGGAATAATCAAAAGAATAAATGATTATAATAAAACCAATTATCTATACTAATTTATTATAAAGAGGTAAAGTTTTTGAGGTTGTAGGGGGTAATCTCTGGATCTACTGAACCGATTTTGAAAATTATTTTACCTATCTTAATCGTTATTTGTGAGTGTTATGACACTCACAAATAACGATTAAGATAGGTAAAAGAATTACTATATATATAAATACTATACTATGGCTATAATTATGTTTAGCGCCCAACGAAGTGAGCAGTGGAGCAGTGGTGGCTTAGTAGTGGTATCGGCCCCGACTTACGAGTTCTATGTCGTGGGTTCGAACCCAAGCAGGCGCTTTACTTTGTGTAAATAATTTCATCACCACTGTTTTTTATTATTCAATAATTACTGTATTCAAACACTTGTACGCCCTCTGGCATAACATAGCAAGCTCTTTATTATTTTATTATACCATTATTGTACACCTATGTTAAACAAATGAATAAATGACTTATGACTGCTCTCAAAACGGTGAAGACAAACATCGTTAAATTCAAATTCAAATTCATTTATTCGCAAGAATGTAGGTTTACACTGTATGATCTTACAACTATAATGGCCCCTTTACATTCTACCATTACTTATGAAACCTTTAGGAAACCGGCATGTCTTAGAACCAAAAATTCGAAGACCATCTACCAACCGGCACTGGGCCCGCGTGGTGGATTACGGCCCACTCCCTCTTACAGAGAGGAGGCCTGTGTCCCAGCAGTGGGAACATTAATAGGCTGATTATGTATGTATGTATGAAGTGGGCAGGGGTCATTTAGTTCTATATAAATGGGTTTAGTTAGGTGGTCAGGAAGGGCAAAATAGGAAGACATAAAGAGTTATTGAAAATGGGAGACTCCATGGTCTCCCATTTTCTATTGCACATCAGTGAAAAAAGAACCAAGAAGTGCTTAGGTACCTACTACAGCAAAATTTGATTATTTGTTTGTTGATTACGGGACCTACAGCGAAAGGATATCGGAAAAAGGAACCTACATAAAGATATCAACCTACAAAGGTATCTCTTGTATAAAATATACAAAGATTGTACTGAGAAGCCGTTTCCACTGCCTATCTAACAAGGACCTCTATAAAATTTTACCTTCGTAATAAAAATACTGTCCATCAACTTAGCCTATCGTTCATTATAAAATAGGACCTGGATCATAAAAATACCTTTCAATATGTAAATTTGTTTTTGCGTCTATTTTGTTTGGAAATCCTCCTTTGCTTTCAAAGCAATATTTGTACTGTTATCGGAACATTCTACAATATATATTGATTTGAAGGCAGTCTTGGAATTGGAAGATTTCTAGTAGTATCTGTGCAATATTGTAATAAACTCAGTACATTATTGTTGCATGCTGGTATAACGGGTTAGTGTATTTTGGATTTGGAGGTTTGTGACAATATAAAATTAAAAAATCAATCTGCTTAGCCTTTCGGCTTCCAGTCTAACCTGATAAAATGAAATTGTTTATTCTGTAAATAGGATATCGGAATCACTTTTACACGTCATATTAAAAAATATTAAAAATAAGCTAGGTCACAACAGTAGGTCACAATAAGCTAGGACACAACGTAACAGGTCGGCGTTTCTTAACTGACTACTCTGAGAAGAAAGGCCGAAACAAACTCAGAGGTCGCAGTCTCTTCTAAAGTCCAGACATAATCTTGGTCAAGCCATATGAGAACCATGTAGATTAGTGTCTGAAATGGTCTTTTGAGAAAAGAACCACACAGATTTGAGAGGACCTGTCCAGTCAGTGCAAGCATTTGTCAGTAATCGTGGAGCTCAACTCAGAACTTAAGGAGCTCAACTCGACGAACAATACCAAAGAAAGGACATTTGAGTAGGCCGCGTCAACTACTCAAACTACCAGACCATCATTAAAACTAACTGAGAAATAAAATAAAAATAAAAAATAAAGAGGAAACAAAACCTACATAGTCCTCACATTCACAATAATTAAAATAATATAATACTTTACAAAGTAATCATGTCATTTTGTGTATAATTTAAACAATGTCAATGTGTATATAAATCTGGATGCAGTTGAATACCAGTATTTAACATAGAGCGACTGCCTATCTGACCTCCACAACCCAGTTACTGGGTAACACGATAACCCTTGGTAAGACTGGTTGTCAGACTTGGGCTTCTGGCTACCTGTAAGGACTATCATAGATCTACGAATGACAGGCACGGACCACGCACGCTCCATATGTAATGGATGGTGACCCATCCATGAACCGACCGACCGCTTGACCCTTGCGGCTGTTATCATTTAGCCATGAGTCAATGTAGAAATAGTAGTTTTTATATTTAGATACATATCTACTATCTATTAGATAGTAGGTATGTATCTAATAATGGTGATTATTTTTCTCATATTTCGATTCCCGGTTCAACCATGTAATTATTTAAATATCTATAAATGCAGTTTAAATTGTTTTTTAAATTCAAATAATGTCTTCTTTTAGTAAAATGTTCCATCTAAAATATTCAAGGTACTTTCCCTCCATGTGGCATATCCGTGAGACGCCTTGATATAATCTGAACCTCGGAAACGGCTTCAACGATTTCGATGAAAGTTGCAATTTAGGGGTTTACGAAAGGAAAAAAATCGATCTAGCTAGGTCTTATATCTGGGAAAAGTCGTTTTCTCTATTTTCACAGCCTCGGGAATGTGATAAAACGTTGGTGTAGCTGGACGATAATTATGTTCATATTTTAACCCGAGCAGAGCTCTGCTTGACCAGATATTAATTTATACTATATCGCAAAGAGGGATGTGTTCAACTTTGTATTGTCATAGGTAAAATTTACTAACTTTATTAACACTCTTGGCAAGAACTCTTCGCAGTAAGCACTTATATACATTGTCCTTAGAGCACATAGTCTTAAAAACCAGAACGAAGTCGATTTTGTGTAATGCTGGAAGCAAATTAATCGGAACGGATGAAATAGGATTGACAGAGGGATGTAGACAATTTTTTTTTGTCCGTCTTTTCGATTATTAAAAAATAATTGGCTACAACTTACGTTTTTTTTTTACGTAATCTAAAACGGCAATACATTGAGTCGGTAGTACGTTAAAATGTGGTATGACGTCAGTGGTTTGGGTTTTATTAATATGATAAAGCAAAATATAAGTGTCTAATATTTTTGTATTATCTGACTGACGGACTAAATCGTTTTTTTTTCCCCAGTCAACACCACTATTAAATATTCCGATAAAATAACTTGTAATTACTCGTGAAAATTTAACAGGCACAAAATAACATAACTTTCAGGTCAGAACATAAATATGTCCCACCACTAATGAATTTCTTTGGCGTTCTACTTATTCACGTTAATCTACAAATCTCGCTTCCAAAGTAGGTAAATTTCTTTCAGATACTTCTTATCTCAGTATTTAAACAGGCCTTGATACTTAAATGTGGCTTCGCCAAGAACTATAAGTCTTGTACCCGTTATCACTCACACTAAGTGACACCTAAATGAATACCTAAATAAAATCGCGCTGTTAGATTTTCAACTTTAGACGCTGAGCCGTGCGTTGAAAATCCAACAACGCGTGAGTGTCGCCTAGTGTTAGTGAAAATGGGCATAAGTCTTCGTGTTTCTTTATCTAGATTGTAGAACCTAAAAGATATTCAAAGCAACTTTCGATTAGTTCAAGACGTTGGCAGTCCCTTCTTGTGTAAAGAGTGATAAGAAAAGATTGGCCTTCGGCCTGACTTTCAAAATGGTGGCGGAAAATTGATAAGCTTTTGCGTAATCATAAGGTTACCGTTTATTATTCAGGAAGAGTCCGAGATAGGTTCCTGAATTTCTAGGTTGAGTCAGATTCCTACTTACTGTTTTAGAGGAGTTTTTTGTCAATGCTACAGGGACCGGTAAAATGAAAGAAAAAGTACCTTACATTAATAGAATGTTCCTATTTGTAGTATAATTGTATTTGTGTATAATTGGACGGGCGACAATAATACCTAGTAATGGTTCTCCTCGCTTTAGATTTCGCTGCATTCAATTCTTAGTAGGTATTTAAAAAGAGTCTAGGTACTTGTAAGTTCCTCTCGTTCATTCATTAGTAAAGGTTTGTTTTATTATTGCCTTAGCAACTTTTAAGTGTTTCAGTCCATAAATATCCTACATCAGAATTTATAATTTACACTGATGGCTAACCATAAAAGTGTTATTTCATAGAAACGGTCCTCGCCAAACTGAATGCATCAATTTGTTATTCAGATTGTTCAGGACCAGGAGAGGTAGGTGCAGTCAGACCCAAAAAGATTATAAGTACATCTTTTTGGGCTTGAGTGTGAATACAATGTTGTGGGACAAAGGTCGTTGACAATAAAATAATTCCTTGCTAGCCAGCCCCAAAAAGATGTATAATACATCTTTTTGGGGCTGGCTAGAGTCTGGCTAACGAAAGTTGGCCCTGGAATTATTTGCGAACTTTTTATATAGCAACTCTGTATGAACGTGAACGTCAATTTGACAAGGTTGTCGTTCGGTATCTCTGGTGTATTTAGTGTTGTCATGCATGTATTTTTTAAATTTGCCGCCAATATTCTGGGGCCAACTTTCGTTAGCCAGACTCTAGACCTATTTATTATATACTTTTTGAAGTGAAAACTTCTTTAGCGGCGTTGTGCACTTTTTTTGGGATGGGTAAAAAATGTTAAACTCGCGTCAGGACGTAACCGTAAGATCCGTTGCCTAGCAACCGACAAACAAAATATCAAAATAAATAGTCGTTGACATTACGTAAAGTTTGCGAGGTAAGAAATTTTACCCATATTGATGGGTAAAAAAAAAACAGTCAAAACATACTTCATGAAACGTGTTTAAATACATGGTTTATTTTTGTTAGACTATAGTTTGAAAATAAATAAATATACTACTACTAAATTAAAGTACTTTTATACTGATAAATAAAGCGATTCGTGCGAAATTATTCCCTAACCATTCCAAAATATTCAAGATTGCACAACGTTAATGTTCAAGTTTTCACTTCTGCCGGCACTCCCGGAGTGCAACCCGTTGATTTTTTTAAACCTGTCTAGCTCGATCCGCCATCTCCACGTAGGAGATAGCGGGAAGCGCGGCCTCGCGAATGATAGAAGCAGTGGAGTCCTTTGCCTAAAAAAGGGATGGAGAAGTCTAGTTAAAAAAAAAACTTCGCCCTAGGTGCCCCCTACACGCGGTGAAATTTATTTTTTGGTTTCCGTTTTCTTGCCTCAGTATATTTTATGAACTTCTTTGTAGAGCTCCCAAGAGTTCCATCATTATCTTAATAAAGTCTCAGCATGAAATTTCCCCTGAAGATATAAATTACACAGTCAATAGATTGCTCACGCAATGCCGGTACTTATGTTCCGCGTATAAGAACACAAAATAGATAAGTAGGTACAGAAAGTCAACTCCATACAATGAGCGAAAACGTACGCACCCGTATGTGGATACCCTTTTTTTTTTTTTTTTTTTGTTGTGGGTGGGAAGTCATCTATAACTTCTCCCGCTCTGGGCGGAGTGGAAGGGCAGGCATATCCGCCCAGTATTGACGTACGCCGCCCCGGCATGGTTCGCCCTCACTAGCGAGACGAACCGGAAGCTGCTCCGCACGCAACAAAATTATGCGTTGCGGACCATAGTAGGAGCTCCTCGCTATGTGAGGAATGACATCATCGCCCGGGACCTCGGTATAGAGAGCCTGGACGAGTTTGTGAGGCGACTCGCTAAGGCGATGTTCGCGCGTGCCGACGCTTCTGCCTGGCCCCATGTCAGGCAGATAGCACCGTTGCATGCGCGCCCGCCTGACGCGAGACCCACGCCCCGCGACCTGGTAGCGGACCCTTGACCCCATTGCACCGTTTTGACGCCTCGAGTTAGCAGCACCCAGGTTACACGCAGCTAACTCGATATAATGAGACTCTACAGATGTACACATACATCTAGTTGCGCGGAGTGTGCTAGGTTAATATAGACATTCCGTACAACTAAACACAGACATTCATTACTATACAGACGCTTATACACAACACACGCTGACGCAGCGCGGGCCGCGACGCGTGTCTACACTGGGTGGCGTTACACTACATAACTAGCCACCCACACATACAGTACTACAACCCCTCCAATCCGCTAACGGCTAGCTCTGTGAACGGGGCGGAGGAGGCTTCATTTCTTCCTGTAGGTGCGTCAAGCCGGTACCCTAGTCGCAGGTCGGCCTCGTTGGGCTTCCCCCAGGTAACTGGGGGTCTAACCCGATGTGGTAGGACCGCCTAGGGCCCGTGAATATCGACGCTAGTACCTTATTAGCGTCGCGACGCCCCTACAGATTTCATTCAATGCAACCATCTACACAGACGCAGCTTGCTGCGTCATTTCCGCCAGGCGCTTAGCCGCATATGAGGAAGGGCCCATTGTAATGGGCCACTGTATAGCTTCCGCGGGCGAGGGGCGAGGCCCCGACCCCGCCTGCCACGCCCCCTTGCGGGGGCGTAGCGACGTCCCACACGGAGTGGAAGGGCGTGTCAGACTCTTACTGACTAAAACCCACCCGTGTTCCTTCACTTGCCTGTACGTTCTCCCCTTAGGACTTCCCAAAACCCCGGCAGGCATCGGCCCTAGCGGACCCCGTCAATTGTGCTGACATCTCTTTGAGGTGCGCGTGGAATACAACGCGCCGTCGACCCGGGCCTGGTCTTTATCGGACGGCGAGCTACCCATTGCTCTCCGTCCGCAAGCCCGCGCCTACTGTGGCCGGAAATCGGCTCGCGATTTCCGACGCCCAGGGCGTCTCCTGCGGCGGCTAGGGGCGTGAAGTTGGACACACTTCACCCCGTGACCACGAAGGAGCTTCTTTTTCTTTTTCTGTCCACATTTAGAGCACATCTCATCAATAGGTGTACAATTCTCATGTGGGGTACAGATTACAGACCAAGCATTGAAGCCAATCCTCATGACATGGGTTTTATCAAATTTTTCGTTACATCCAGCACAATTATCAGCCAATCATTTATCAATTATCTTCTGGGTCTAGACTTCACCATATGTATCACATAATATTGGTTTCTCGTTACTAGTGTTACTTTCAGACCCTCTATCTATCTGTTTGACAGCCGTTAATTATGACTTAACGATGGTTATATGGCCATCTCTCCTTTTTGTCCGGGTAAGATGGCCACCTCAATTTTTAAACTTACGAGTTACAATATTACTTTACCATTTCTAGGTTAGAACGAAGAAACTTATACACCAAACACAATACACTCATAAAAAACACAAAAAATTATAAAAATATTAGTATTTCCGGATAGTACACCAACCTACTATAAAATTATACAACGACTAAATTCAATTGAGGCCAATTTACTTAGTATTTAACTTTTTTGCGGCAAGTTTTGTTCGGATATTGTTCGTGGTGGCGCATGAAGTGTGAAATCTAAATAAAGCGCCACCTTGTGAATAAATGAGCAAATTATATTGATTGGCAAACTCTCCCGTACGGCCATCTCTAACGAATTTACCCTACATACATACCTACATACCTACCTACCTACTTGCGTACCTACCTACCTACCTACCTACCCTACCTTCACCTACCTATCCCAAGAACCTTCTCCTTACAATAATAAACACAACAAAAAATAATTATCGTAATTGGTCCAGCCGTTCAAGCGTGATGCCGTAATATAATAATAATAATAATTAGCCCATATTGTCCCACTGCAGGGCAAAGGCCTCTCTTTCCTTTCTCCACTCAACTCGATCCTGAGCCAATATGGACCTATCCCTCCTATAAGCGTCAAGTTCATCCCGCCATCTACGCCTGGGTCTTCCACGATGCCGCTGGACGTTTACAGGAACCCACGTAGTAGTGGACTTAGCCCACAATGCATCCGACTTGCGGCAAACGTGTCCGGCCCAGTCCCACTTGAGTTTGGCTGCTTTTTGGTGACGTCAGCGATTTGTGTTTTAGAGCGTAGTATCGAACTCCAAGGATACTGCGCTCCATCGCTCGTTGGTAAATCTCGAGCCCGGTCCTCTGTTGAACTGTCAAAGACCAGGTTATGAGCGCCGTATGTAAGGATAGGGAGAATGCACATGTCCATAAATTTGCGTTTATAGAAAATTGGAAGATCACCTTTCATTTTCATAGACCAGTAGCTCTTCCATGCGTTTTCGGTGAGGCGAGCAACTTCGTTTCTTGTCTCGCTTGGAAGGAGACTATTTGGCCGAGGTAGATATATTCTGGGACATATGCAATCTCCACACCCTCCACATACTGTTTTTGTTTGACGCTATTAGTCATATTAATGCCGTGACCAAGGGAAATAGGGATTCATTTTTATATAGATGTATAGATTAACATATAATTGCCTGTTTTAAGTTTTCATTTCTGTCGTTTTGATTTTTTGATATTTTTGGCCTAAATGAAGAAGTATCATGGTTGGAGTACGTAATACTGCCAATGAATTTAATTTCAGCTTGTATAGTGCTGACCTTCTGTATCTATCTATTTTGTGATGCGTGTGGGGCGCACTGCTGTGTTACTATGGTTGAAAAAATATTGGTAGATGGGATGTGTTAACAAATTGAGTGCTTTTTTGTATGAAAATTGTAGAGGCGTTTGTAACACATTTTGATGGATGCGGTTTTGTTACCTGTTGCAGGTCTATGTATGATTTGCCCACCTTTATTTAGTTAAAAAAAAAATTAAAAAAAAAAAATGAGGAGCTCGTATTTAAGTATAAAAGCCGCATGGATCGATCTATCAGATTAAGCAACGCTTGCCGGGTTGGTCCATGGATGGGTGATGATCTTTACATACCAAGACTCCTCCGTGCCTCGGAAAGCACGTTAAGCCGTTGGTCCTGGCTGTCATCCATGGATCTTTGACAGTCGTTACGAGTCGTCAGAAGCCCGAAAGTCTGACAACAGTCTTACCAAGGGCTATCGTATTACCCAGTTACTGGGTTGTGGAGGTCAGATAGGCAGTCGCTCCATGTAAAATACTGGTATTCGGCTGCATCCGGTTAGACTGAAAACCAACCCCAATACAGTTGAGAAAAGACTAGGCAGATTTATTGATTTTATTTGAAAGAAAGACCAACAGGTTATGGCACACGCAAACACAAAAAAAATAACAGATTTACTTTCAACCACTTTTTCAACAAACCAAATTCCAACCAAATTCATTTTGAATGACACATTCATAATATTATAATTTTTTTTTAAACCTGACTTTATTTTCATCTCTATTTTATATTCAAATGTTATACCTAACTGAATTTTGGACCGAACATGTTATATTATTATGCAGCTTTTTGCTATCGATATGATAAGAGAAGATTCAATGGTGCCGATTCTCTTGTCAAAAAACCCCTATACCTCAACACATACGTAATAATTTTTCATATTATCCATACAAAAAGTAAAAAAAAAAAAACGTATGAAACACGTCGAGGGTGCGCGCCTCTGGCTCTAAAAAAAATCACGGGGTAGAGCAAATAAGTACCACGTGGAGTCGCGACGCGATTGTCAAATTCGATTTTAGACGTGTCAAAATTATTTTTTACTATAGCGATATTTTTTGCAGAATAGCGTTTAGATTCTCAAAGCCAAAAAAAAGTAAGGAATTTTTGTGATAGTTTAGTTCGGTGTACAAGAGAATCGGCACCATTGTAAACTTTCATAAGACTAAACAGATGAAACAAACTATATAAAATAAACTTTATATAAGCATCCTATTTATTATTTTTTATTTAAAGTCGCTTATTTGGTTAATAGTTATTCTAATTAAGTATAAGTAGTAGCAAAACAACGTACCTTAGTATCAACGAAGCTTCACGAACCCTTCTTATGAATCTATACGCCTACGGGTACGTACCTACGTACCGAAATACGTTACCTACACCCAAACGCCTTTTTTCTATAACCAGCCATGTTTTATGAAAATATTATTAGACATTCCTTTTACTTTTTCAATCTTAACTTTGGAACACTGTTTGCCTTTTAAAATCTTGTAGATGTGAATTTTAGTTTAAATTAGAAACGAATTTCGTGTCAGAATTTTTGTTATGTTATTTTTAGAGAACATTTTGGTAGTAAAAATTTTATATAAGGTGAGAGTTGGGTTGTGTTTTATGATTTTGATAAAAGTTAAACATAAGTTTTAATTTTAAAAAACTCTTCAGAAAAACTACTGCGTACCTACCTGTGGCAAGTACAGGATACTGTTCAAAGGATTAATCTCTTTGATACTGGCTACCTGCGGTAAAATGAGGCTACCTAACTTATTTTCAGTGCCCACTCACCAAGAATTTGATGAAACGCCTTTTCAGTACAGAGTGTAATCAAATAGAAATTTTATAAAAAATACACGTGCTTTCATAAAGTGAGGCCGTCTTTCAACATTACAATCCATTATTTTTATCGGACCGTATCAGATGAAACCAAAGAACATCAAATACACCCCACATGTGGAGAGCCTTTTTTAGATTATTTGCTTTTTGATGCTGGTTTTACTTGAGTTATTTCTGTTATACAAGCCTCACAAGTGTTTTTAATAATTATGATTGTTGATGGCTGTAAGCTCTAGCCACACTGAGTTGTTTTAAGGCTTGTGCAGACCAGCGCGACATGTCGTGCGACGCGACACGAACAATACAATTTCTAAGAAAACTTCACGTTTTAACAATAACCGGTGTCGCGTCGTGCGACAAGTCGCGCTGGTCTGCACAAGCCTTTAATGATTAGGAAGTCACGTGACATACAAGATAGTTGTCACAATTGCCGCGAGATTACGCAAGCTACTCCCGCACGGGTTCGCTTCAGTTTGGCCAAAGCTGTACTCACGTGAATGTTTCTGGACGGTCCGACCCCTTTTTATAAAACTAAATCCATTTTCAATTTGTATTGAAACTGAATAACCACCGTCCGATGACAATGATGGGAACTAGAATTACTCCATACAAATTGACGTAAGTCTCTCTCGCTCGCTCGCTTTAAGTTTTGTGCAGACCAGCGCGACTTGTCGCGCGACGCGACACCGGTTATTGTTATATCGTGAAGTTTTCTTAGAAATTGTATTGTTCGTGTCACGTCGCGCGGCGAGTCCCGCTTGTCTATAAAAGCCTTTAAGCTCTCAGTATCATAAATAAAAAATTATGAGCGTAAGTAATTTTTTTTACCTGTACCTAATAGGTACCTAAATAATAATATTTCTCGCAACAGTTATTACCGTAAATATTTATGTCGTTGCGATTGAGATATCTTATACTTACTTATATTTGAACGAGAAAGTGTGTATGTAGTCACAAGACAGTTCTGTTCAATAGAAAATCATTTCCTCGTCTTGCCACTGCCTCAGGCCCGGAATGCAACTGCTGAGTGTTTCTGAGAATTTCGCTATGTGGGTAGTAGGTAGGTTGTAGTTAGGAAACGCCGACCTCATCTAGCTTATTTTAAACATTTTTTTAATATGACGTGTCAAAGTGATTCCGATATCCTATTTACAGAATAAACAATTTCATTTCATTTCCTTTCGTTGTACCTATGTTTATAGTATGCCTTTTCTTTTCTCCTTGGAGTATTCCTCATGGATACCCTTCAGATAGGTCAGACTTCTACCGACCCACTGTTCTTTCCAGTACCATGAGTCGGGGGCCCGGGAGATACTTGTACAATCGCCGCACCCCGACATAGGTATTACACCAAGATATTTTTCAAAGACAAATATCTGTCAAAAGGAAGAGTAAATGCAGAGACTATGTCCGTGGTTTTTGACGTAATAATTATGAGGACTGGGTCTGTAAAAAAAATCATGATAGCTGAACCTACCTGTTTCTGCTGGAGTGGTGTAACCTACCATCAGTTTGATGAACTATTATCATGTTTAAGTCCCATCACCCAGGTCTTTGGGAAATGCTATAAGTCTAACCTACCTTATACCTACCCTATATTTACTCTACATTTTGAAGTGACCTAAATAAGATTGTGCTAGAAGTGTGAATACCGCACATCAAATCGATTGCGAGCTTGAAGACGTTAGGATAGACTTGTTCTGAGACAGTCAATTTTAATCGCAATTCGATATATTTTATAGGAAAACGACAGGAATATTTCCGATCAAATGCAGGATTAAAGGAAATTCAAAGCTTTTTCATAAATAATGTTTGTATTAAAAGTGTCGGATACTGATAAAGTTTTAACTTTTTTTATACATTCTTAATTAACAACTGTCAACATTTATGTACACACAGTAAAATACATAAATATACCACATAATTATAATTTAAGTACAACGAATATTTGCATTGTTTATATAATAGGTATTTTAGAAGACTTTATTTTCTAACGGCACTCTTATATATAATGTATAACTAGCCTTTTTCCCGCGGCTTTGCTCACGTGGAAGTCGGAAATTATCCCATGGAAACGTATTACTACCGGGATAAAAAGTATCCTCTGTGTTAATCCAGGTTATAGACTATCTATAAGCTCAGAAATTGTGCACAACGTCCAATAAAATACTATCTTGAATTCATGCAAGCCTAGTACTTTTTGTGCCAAGTTTTAAGTTTATTAACTCAAGGAATAAATTTTTGGCAGTGTATAGAGTGCCACCAGTGGCACTCTATCCTTATCGGATAAAGTGCCACTACAGGCACCCTAATAACACCGCCTCGGCCTAGCCAAAGTGCCGCAAGCATTGGATTGTCATTGTCACTGTCACTAAGTCACGTCACTTGGTATTTTGTTTGATTGTCGAGGTTAGATCGCTGTAAAACACCACATTCCCAAAACATTACATTCTCTTGTGCCTAAACGGACCCTGGCACTTCGCCGGCCGCTACCGCGGCACCGCTCGCTACGCTCGCTCGGCTCGTGCATTGTGTGGTCACAGTTCTAACCTAACCTAACCTAAATAACAATTGACAGTGACAATGCAACGCTCACGGCACCCTAGCCGGGCCGAGGCAGCGACACTAGAGTGCCACAGAATACTCGCGGCACTATACGGGGTGGCAGGGACATCGACGCGAAGCCGATTACCATGGATTCAGTACATGATTCTGAACCCCACTGCGTTGAAATTTTTCGTCGGTTATTTAAAAAAAAAACAGCTGTTTCATAGAAAAGTGCAATACCTACGCGGTCAAAATGTATGGAACAGCTGATTCTTTTTTTAATAACCGACGAAAAATTTCAACGCAGTGGGGTTCAGAATCATGTACTGAATCCATGGTAATCGGCTTCGCGTCGATGTCCCTGCCACCCTGTATACACTTCGTAAATTTTTTCATACAAACGAAATCCCCCCTTTTTGCCCTCATAATGGAGGAATTTTCAAAAACCCCTTGTTAGTGCTCCCCTTCTTTATAAAAGGAAGAGCTGTGTGCAAAATGTTACGTTCCTAGTCCCAGTAGTTTCGGCTCTGCGTTGATACGTCAGTCCAGTCAGTCAGTCAGTCAGTTTCTCTTTATACCTATATATACATATAGATGCACCCATGTTTGCTCTTCACCTTCGTCCATGATATTGAAGTATAAGTATTTTTAAACAACTGATGCCCGCCATCTTTTGGTCCTTTGAGCCGGATGCTCTAAACGTTTTGATTAGAGTCTATAACACTCAACAGGGCCCTTTAATGTCGGGGACTGTCTCGGTCTTTTCATAAGAAGCAAGTATTAGTCCATAAAGATACTCGTAACAATGTTATGTTATGACAGATGGTGCACTAAACTGGTTTTCTGTTAATAATATCTGGTTTTATGGGTAAAGTAGTTAAACCCCCGAATTCGTAGTGTAAGGTTATTTTGAGGTTAGTCGGGAAATTATGAAAATAGAGTAAGGCTTGAATTCAGAAATTGATCCATTTAAGAATTAAAATCAATGTACTGATTACCATTTATATCGTAACCTTTAGACAGCCCATCCGACCCAAAACTATCTTTGTTCGGAATTTCACCCCCATTTCAAATAAACAAAGTTACTTGCTAAATTATATCTAGGTATCAAAAACCGCTTATCAAGACGTCCTCTGAGACTACAAAGCAAAATTATTTTATGACAACAGTCAGTCGTAGGTTGTTACAAAAACAACTTTTCAATTATTTCATTTACAATGCGTGGGACGAACCCGCCCTCTGGTAACTGCTAACCTTAATTACAGTTCATATTGTGTATCATAACATTTAGTTAAGACAACATTTAACTCAACTTCTGAATGTTTTCTATTCCACCCACACTCAAGTTTAAATGCCAAGGGTTTAAACTAGCAAACGTCATTGACTAACTCGTGTATCTAAGTTTCAACAGCTCTTTGTGGATCAGAAGACCACTTCTGTTCGTTGTTAATTATTTTTTATTAAGAGGGTGCATCCTAAAAGTTTGCAACATCGTAAATAGCTGTCAAATATTTACCTGTTTTGATTAATTTGAAAATAATACTGTATGGAAATAAGAAGTGTGGCTAACTAACTATCTAGAATATTAATAATGAATTGCAATAATTAATATCGTAACACCGAATATTTAGTTTTAGATGTAAATAACGTATTTGGAAACTTTCCAAATGAATTTTTTACACCTTAAAACGGGTACAACATCAAAATCAATGTTATAATTGCATTTCATAATCAATATTCTAGTTCGCTAGTTAGCCACATTTTTTATTTCCATACAGAAATATTCTATTCTATTTTTTCTTTATGGCAATGGTGCCGAGCGAAACGTGCGAAGGAGGAAAAAAAAAAAAAAAAAAAAAGGAAAAAAAATATTTATAATAAAAAAAATTAAAAAAAAAAAGAGAATTTAAAAGGTCAAAATTCAATAATGTTGAATTTAATGTGAGACTTGTTGACGGGTATTAGTAGTACACTGAAACAAACAGATAATAAATATTGTTAGTTATATTATTATATACATATGAACAGAAACCAAACACCAAACAACATCATAATTTGATGTCATTCACACGGATAAAAAACATCAAAGCCAAAAGGAGCTTTGGGGAAGAGTGTGTTAGTAGGGATGGAAAGTTAGTTGGGACAGGAGCTTTAATTTAGGGAGATGACTATACAAGTCATAGGCTGGGTTATTATTGGAGCAGTTAAAAAAAATGTGCTCCAGAGTACCTTCATCCAGCCCACATTCGCAGAGCGATGTGTCTCTGACCCGGATTTTGTGAAGGAAAACCGGAGAACAGCAATGGCCTATACGGAGACGACAAAGAATTGATATCACTTTCTTCGATATTTTCTTGTAGGGATAGAACCAAGGCTTTGGTGTAACATTGGGCTGTATTGCGTGATAAAAAGCACCTTTCTGTTTAGCTGTTTTTTGCCACTGTGCCTGCCATGAGGTTAGCAAGCTCTTTTTGGGAAGGCTCAGCAGATCGTAGCCCTGACATTGGAAGTGCTTAAGGTCAACGTCTTGGGACGTAACAGCATCCTTAGCAAGAGCATCAACATGTTCGTTTCCTCTTATGCCACAATGACTTGGAATCCAAACCAAGTGTACGGTTTTGAGATTCTTGGCACAAGAGAAAAGAGACTTTTTGATTTGAAGCAGAATTGGACTATGAAGTTTACTTTTAAAAGGATTCTGCTCCAAAGCTTGTAAACAGCTAAGTGAGTCTGTAAAGATGACACCAAATTGAATACAATGAGCCTCTATAAATAAACATGCTTCTAGTATGGCCACGCACTCACCCGTAAACACCGAAGATTGTACAGGGCATTTGAACTTTAAAACAATTTTGGAGTTTTGGTAGTATACCGCAGCACCTGTGCAACTTGCATCTGATAATTTAGAGGCGTCCGTGAAAAATCGATCAAAATTGTACCAACGCTCGCCAACCGCCGCATTGAAAATAGAGTCCGCTGAAGGGGACTTTTTCGAAATGCCAATATTGTAGAAAATATCTGGTTTATAACAAATAATCTCATAGTCAAAACTGAAGATAGGGAGTTTCGGAAACTGAATAATGGGGGAATCTAAATTTTGATAACAACGAAAGGATTTTAAAAACAAAGGGACTTCTTTATGGTTCCAATAATTGGAACTCTGGCATACAACATCCAGGTCGTCCACTTTTTGAACAAGAGGGTGGGAGGATTTGGTAATGACTCTAGCCCAAAACCTCGATGCTATATACTGCCTTCTCAAGGCCAACGGTGGTTCTGCGCACTCTACTTGCAACACGTTAATTGGCGAGGACTTCATACAACCCGATATGATCCGTAGACACTTAGCCTGAATTCTGTCCAACCTAGCCAAAGCACCTTTGTTGCAGGGAATTAAAAGGAAAGATCCGTAGTCCAGAACACTCCGGATTAAGGCATTGTATACCAGTTTCATGGTGTAGGGATGTGCTCCCCACCAGACACCGGCGAGTACTTTTAATATAGGAATGGTTCTCTCGCATCTATTCACTAAATAATTCAGGTGATGTGAACCACTCAACTTGGAGTCTAAAAAGACACCTAAAAATTTTACTTTTGAAGAAACCGGTATACAATGCCCTTGGATGTCCACTGAAATTTGTGGGATCAGCCTCCTGCGTGAAAACACAACTACAGCACTTTTGGGGGCAGATAAACTAAGACCATGAGAATTTAGCCATTGGTTTAGAGAGTCCAGGGATACGCGGAGAGATGATGCAGCGTCGCTAACGGAGTTATTGGTGACATATAAAGCCAAGTCGTCAGCGTACTGAAGAATCTGACAATCATTATTGAGGCATGAACCAATGTCAGCTGTATATAAATTGTACAGTAAGGGACTAAGAACAGAGCCTTGTGGTAGGCCCTTCCATGACATCCTGACGTCAAATTCCTCACCTGGGACTCTCAAAACCAATGTTCGAGACATAAGTAAATTGCAGATGCACTGTACCATTCTCTCCGGTATTCTCAGCTGTTGCAATTTTTGCCTGAGAATGGGAAGAAAGACATTATCATAGGCAGAGGAAATGTCTAAAAAGGCTGCAACTACGGATTCATTTTTAGAAAACGATGCGCGTATATCCGATACCAAAACCCCAACACTATCCATGGTACCGAGTCCCTTTCTAAATCCAAATTGGGACCTAGGAAGTAGGTCTCTGGATTCCACTATAAATTCTAATCGGTTCTTTATTAAATGTTCCAATAGTTTTGCAAGGACTGATGACAAAGCGATTGGTCTGAAACTATTTGGGTCATCAGCGTGCTTGCCAGGTTTTAAAATAGGTATGATTATTTGAGTTTTCCACTGATCGGGTACCCAGCCATTGGTGTAACAAAAGTTGCAAATCTCTAAAAAATAATTTTTTGCTCTATGGCCTGCGTGTGACATAAAGGAATAGACAACACCGTCTATACCGGGGGCAGAGTCATGAACATGCTTTAAAACAGAGTTAAGCTCTTGCATAGAAAATGGTGCATCGAAAGGATCCTCTGAATAAATGAGAGACGGCTGATTATATTCTGCTTCCGATGGTACATACGGAGGAGCCAGTTTGTCAAAGAACTTGTCAGCAGTCCCTCGGGGGATAGGAGAAGAAATTGAAGGAGAACATCCAGATCTGAAGCGGTTGATCTTCTTCCATACGACTGATATAGGAGTGGAGGGAGACAGGGAACCGCAAAAGTCAGCCCAACCGGCACGTTTCTTCCTTCGCAGCAACCTTTTAGATTTGGCAAGGGCCCTATTAAATGCTATTAGGTTATCGCTGATCATCTCCTCATTATAAACTATCTCAGCATCATCCCTTTCCCTTATAGCTGCTGTGCATTCCTGATCCCACCATGGTGGAGAGGGGATCTGCCCGCGTGCTGAGTTTTTAACGGGGAAGCAAGAGTCTGCAGTAGCTGTTATGGCAGAAATGAAGTTGTTATAACAGTTTGACTCATGGGGAAGAGAATCAAAATCATGGGGAACTAAATTTGGAAGTGTAGCAATCTTGTCCTCCAATAATGAGGAATACTTTGACCAATCGGGTTTAGATAAATTATACCTCAAGAGTGGAGGACTTGATTTTTCTAAATAAGTTTTTTCCGCCAAAGAAATTATAATTGGATAGTGGTCACTGCCATGTGACAAACTGGTACACTCCCAATGGCATGACGCTGCAATATCCAGTGAGCAAAAGGTGAGGTCAACACAGCTCTTATTCTGTCCAGGAAGAGACCTACGGGTCGGGCAACCATTGTTTAGGATACACAGGTTAAGGTCATCTAAGATTTCAACTAAACCTTCCCCAAAAGAGTCGCAACGCTCAGAACCCCACCTGAAATGATGGCAATTAAAGTCCCCCATAACAAGAACAGGGCCTTCTATGTTTTCCAATGTAGATTTTAAAATTGGAAGAAAACTTTGATGAGGGTGTGCAATATAAATAGATAACAGGGTTATACCCTCTACCCTACCAGCCACAATACTAATATCATCACCTAGAGGAGGCAAAGATACAGCCACAAGTGGTACACGATTGTTCACGCAGAGAGCCGACCCGCCATAGCCGTCAGATCGGTCGCATCTGAGAATATTAAAGGAAGGTACACGGAAACTAAGACTCGGAACTAGCCAAGTCTCTAGCAAGGGAACAAGCTAAAGGTTTGTATTTGTTCAGAAGGAATGTGAGCTCGTGCTTTTTATGGAACACGCTCCTCACATTCCATTGAAGGAACACCAACCGAGCCATTATTATGGAATGAAAGAGAGTTAATAAGTGAAGTAGCAACGTTGGACGGTAAATGATTTTTATTTGATGAAGACATTAAAGTTAGTAAGAGTTTACTGAGAAGTTCAATTATTGAAGACAAATTTTGAGGAGATTCTGTTAGTTGAGTATTGAGGGCACAGCCATTAGACTGAGAGGATTGGGGAGTGCTAGTGAGCTGCAGATGAGCTGTTTTATCATACGAAGGAGAAAGAGGAGCATGGGTCTTTGGCTTAAGAAATACAGTTTTGCGATATGACTGAGACTGTGGTTTAGCAATGTCTGCATAACTACGAGTGGAAATGGGAACAGTTTTGCTTGCTTCGGAACAGGACATTACTTTTTCAGCCATAATAGTTTTAATCGTCTTCTGCCTGCTGTACTCCGGACATGCCCTGCTGTTAGCAAAGTGACTTCCAGAGCACAACACGCAGAAAGCTTCGCTCTCAGCAATGCTACAACCATCACCGGGGTGATCATTGCCACACTTGCTGCAACGGGGTTTGGAACGACAGAGGGATTCTACATGACCAAATCGGCAGCACTTGCGGAATTGAATGGTGGGGTAGACATACTGTTCTACTGTTAGGGATGTATAAAAACAGAATATTCTTTTTAGTAAAACTTGGCCATCAAATGTGATGACACAAGTTTCTGTGGGCCTGTATTCAATTAAACCATCTTTATTAACCTTCCTATTCAATCGCCTAACTTTTAGAATTGGACCACAGCCTACTGGAACTTTTAAATATGTCAGAACTTCCTCTTCTGAGAATTCAGTAGGTATGCCACTTACAACACCCATACGGGTTATGTTAAAAGATGGAATTAACGCTTCGTATAAATTTGTCCCTAAAACTTTATTTGATATAAAAGCGTTTGCATCCTGAGGGGATGAAAATTCAACCGATACACGATTTCTGCCGACTCGCTTCACTGTAGTAATATTTGAGAAATTTTGGTTTGACAGGAAGCGCCCAAACGAAACAGGGTGTAGGGTAGTTCCAGAATTAGGTTGAGTTTCCTGGCGGGAAACGTGGACTATATAAGGACCTTTATCTGTGACTGAGTACCTAACCCGGCCTATTTGAGTTCTTGGTTGTTTGTTAGGACGATTGGATACATCATCTTCGTTACCGGGACGTTTACGGGTGTTAGAATGGGGAGGGAGAATTTGGGACTCCAGATTACAGACCACATCTGCAAACTGGCTTAATGGGTTGGGAGTAGGACTTAAGACAGAGGGGGAAAAGCCGGAAAGGGGGGTAGTGGGGATATCGTCAGGAGGATCGGGGGGTTTGTTTTTATCCATATTCATGTTGAATAATGGTGACCAATATACTTAATAAAACAAACACTAGACAAACCTGCTAGCAGGTGACAACGAACACACACAAACAAACACAATATCAAGTCACAATAAACACAATATCACTAAAAAAACAGCTAAAATTCTGGACGCACGTGTTACCCAAAAGCACACTGTGGCGAGAATCATACAGAAATATTATCAAATTAATCAAAACAGCGAAATATTTGACATCTATTTGCGACGTTGCCAAGTTTCAGAATAAACCCTCTTAACAGACTTTACAGGTAGGTATAATTATTATTTAGTGAAATTTTTTCAACCTATACTTTCTTAATTATCAAATTAGAATCTAATATTTTATTGGAACACAAGCTTCTGCCCGCGACATCGTCCGCGTGGAATAGTTTCTTCGGGCTAACGCTTAAAAAAAAACCCCCGATTTTGAAACATTCTTCATTGGTGCTCCGCTCCTATTCATCGTAGCGTGATAATATATAGCCTATAGCCTTTCTTGATAAATGGGCTATCTAATACAAATACATTTTCAAATCGGACCAGTAGTTCCTGAGTTTAGCGCGTTCAAGCAAACAAACAAACAAACTCTTCAGCTTTATATATTTTATTATATATTATATATAAAAATATATAATATAATATAGGAGTATGTAAATAGATAGAAGTATAGATATCCTCTGGACTGACGGCCGGGTCCCCGTGGTCCGACGTCAAAAAGTGTTGACTGACGGGCGGACCATTTGGACCCCACCGGCCACTCAGTTAATTTTGAGTATTATTTGTATTATAAATAGTGTTTACTTTCGTGGAACAGGTTTATAATTAAAGTCTATGAACGAACGATGACATAAAACATGACATGACCGACATCTGACAGTAAATTCATTGAATAAATTCAATATTTATTCAGTTCATACGGTCTGCGCGCAAAATGGCCGCGCGTGTGGTGTTTGTCTCGTGTTTTGTTTTCGATTTTATTTTGTTTTAGTTAATTTCGGTAGTCCTCAAGCCTTTGTGTAGTGTTTTCCCATGAGTAAATAACATCATAAGTTCGAATGTACATTCAGATTTGAGTATAGTGCAACGTAATAAAAACTGTGATCCAAATAAACTGGTTCGGTTTCTTCCGTGTTAAAACTTTTAATGGCGTGGTCAAACGTGGTGTTATTTTTGTTAAAAATAAACAATTATATCAGTTGAATCTCTGTTAGCTATTGTATAAATGACGAACAAAAGATAAACTTCAGTGTAAAAGTGTTTGTGTGTTAAGTGATAAGGAGAACAAAGAAAAAAACAGGTTCCGATAACGTGTCGGCGGCCCGTCGGGAGGTGACGTCATCGCGTGGTAAGTCATACATAATTTTTTTATTTCAATATAATGTAGGGGGACGTGTAGTTTTTAGGGTTCCGTACCCGAAGGGTGACAAACGGAACCCTATTCATAAGCCTCCGCTGTCCGTCTGTCTGTCAGCGAGCTCTATCTCATGAACCGTAATAGGTAGGCAGTTGAAAATTTCACAGATTGAGCATTTCTATTGCCGTAAGAGCAACAAATAATAAAATTAAAAAATAAAGGGGGGTCGCCATACAATAAAATTAAATTTTGAAAAAAAAATTATCTGATTCTGGCATGTGGGGTATCATTTTCTAGAGCTCATCGAGTAGAGAATAAATATAATTTTTATTTGTTTTTATCTTCAAAAATGATGAATTAGGGGGCCGTAGAAGTTGTCTGTTTTAGACCATTTTTATACGAGCTCTATCTCAACAACTAAACAAATTAGGAATTTGAAACTTGTGTGTATCATGTAACATATACTGTTTATAATCAACAAATACTAAAAACGCCGATTCCTAACGTATTTTATATAATATGGGCGATTTTCTGCAACTTAAAGTAATAATTTTGTATTTCATGCTAATATTATGCGATATAAATAATAAATTCCACAGATAACTATTTAATAGTCGGAGTAATGACATGGAATTAGTAAGTACCTACTATCATGGCAGCATATACTATTTCGATCACTTAAATTTCGATCATCCAAAAAGGTCTACAAAATAAACTTTCTTCACAAGATTTTAAAACCGGCCAGTATTTTTTGAGTTTAAGAACTTTATCGACTTTTTTCAAAGTATCCCTAGACGGTGTTCATGTGTGTACCTCATACGTGTTAAAACTACACTCCAATAGACAATATATTCAGTAACATTGAAATGAATGCTGGCACATACAGTGTACTATTCAGTTACCTAGCTTAAACCGTTGTGGATACAATTTCATATTGAGAAAGATTATTGGTGTAAAAATATTCGGTCATGGCGGCCAATCTCAACGGAGACTGGCCTTCGGCGCGGGAGATATTATAGTGCACAAGTGTGTGCGCAGACACGAGTGTACTCTCTCTTCCCTCACTCTCATAGTCCGATGGGATGTGTCAAAATAATAAGTGAGAAATAATAGATTTCTGTATGACTATCAAAAATAACGTAAATTTTATAAATACCTGTATTGACCCGTGCGTTTGCACTGGCGAAACATCACGACAAAACATGTTGAAATCTCTAGTTCCTGTCAAACATTGTATGAAAAATTGACAGAAAATAGAGATTCCAACATGTTTTGTTGTGAATGTTTCGCCAGTGCCAACGCACAGTTATAATTAAAATTTGGCGTACTACTTACATTCTATTTTGTACAATATAGTCTGATGTAGCAAGAGAAATCCTTTTATTTATAAGTAACTAGCTTTACCCGGCCTGGCTTCGCACGGTTAGCACTAAGTACTTATCTACGGCGCATCTACCTTTCCTAATTACCTATTTCTACCTAATTACCTACCCTACCTACCTACCCTACCCTTCTTACCAGGGTAGGTAGGTACCTAACCTACCCTACCTACCCTACATATCTACCTGCTTACCTACCATATATACCTATTTATACCTACCAATACTATGTTAGTAGCAAATAAATAACTTTGACTTTAGTTAATGCATGTTACTGGATAAAGTTAACTTAATATTTTTCTCTTAAAATAAATGAAATATACTCCTACACCTATATTTTAACACAACAACATTTTCTCATTAAAATTAGACAATTTCTTTACAAATCTTTGTTTTTTTATAGCGCCTCTGTTGTTACCTTTACGAAAGTATTACAAAAATTCATAGTGTTAAATCTTGTACGACATGGTATGGAACCCTTCGTGTGCGAGTCCGACTCGCACTTGACAGATTTTATTTATGTAATTCTTTAACGTTAAATAATATATCAATTTAAAAAAATAATAATAATTGATAAAAATATTTTCAATATTTTTCAATTATTTTTTTCTTTACGGTAATGGGGAAAAAGCCCCCTTCTCGTGACTTTACATTAAAATTAAGAATATAATAGGAAAATAACATTTAGTTATCTAGTTTTATTGTGTTAGCTTATTTTATACCGATTCCAACTACGTAAGTATTATAAATAGCTCCCATACGAAACTTTAGAGATATAGTCGTTCTAATCTCAAGTGGCAGGCTTCGTGGGGGGTCTCGGGACCACCCACGCGCAGCTTGACAGCTAACGGTTTTGCGCCGGCGCGCGCGTGACCGTCCAGAGGAGATTAAGTTTAAAAAATCTGTTGCAGCCATTAGACATTGGGAAAAGGATTCCCACATAGTTCTTCTAAACTTCTATAAACTGCTTTTTCTGACCAATCCATCATAAAAGCATTCGATTCATCACGTCAGATGTTCCTAGACCTGCCTCGGTAACGATACTCTTCCTCCATTCACTGCTTGACAGTTACCAAGTTATTTTTATAAATAACTTGTATTAAAATGAAGCTAAGAGTAAACTAATTAACCTATGAAAACTCGTTAAGGTTAGACTTTAAATTGAGCAATAACACTAAGATTATACGGCAAGTCTTTATTAAAATTAAACTACGTTTCCAGAAGTTAATCTAAATACAAACAACTTCGTCTCGAGTTAAGTCTTTCAGGGTATTGGTTTTGAGTGTTTGGATTTAAAGTTTGCTATTTAAACTATTCAGGGGATCGTGTTTTATCTTTATTATTTAATTAAACTAACAGGATCTTGCTAAATTGGCACGAGGAGTGAGCTAAGTCAGTGATCTCGGTGTTTATGGAATGTTTTGTTCATTTAAAATAAACGGACAGCCAAATCTTGATACTTACCTGTAGTATGTTACAATTTGGAGGGAGCTACATGAGTAAACTAAGGTCGCTCATTATAGCAGCACGGTTCCGTCACGGCAAATACCTTGTCATTCAAATTAGGATTCTAAGTCAAATCCATTAAAGTCTATTTTACGATGGCTATACAGAATAGTGGACGGCTCGCAGGCAGTGAGCGGCCCACGAGCCGTCACACGTCGGGCCAACAGCGCGCTTCAAGCAAGGAGCCCGCTCGCCGGTGCCTCACCGTCCGCGGGGTGACGCCTCGCCGGCCGCACGGTGACGCCTTGCTTGTGAATAAACAATAAACTGTTACCTCGCCGGTGGCGTGCCAGCAGCGTGCCGGCAGCGAGCGGTCGCCTTGCTGACGGCGCGTTGGCGCCTAGCCGTCACCTTGCTTCCGGCGCGTTGGCGACTAGCAGTCGCCTGGCTTACGGCGCGTTGACGACTAGATTTTTCGAGGCGGTGCCGGGGCGCTACCGTGCTGGAGCGGTGCTGTTATAATGGGCGATGACCTAGGGGCTCGTGGGTAAATTATAACAGCTGCACGTATCAATTGAAGGTTAAGCTATGCTTGCTGCAGTCGGTTCGTGGTTCCATTACATATCGATACCCTGCGTGCCTCGGGAAGCACGTTAAGCCGTTGGTCCCGGCTGTCATTCGTAGATATTTGACAGTTTGGGTAGGTATCATGTTACCCAGAAACTGGGTTCTGAAGGACAAATTGGTAACCGCTCCATGTAAAATACTGGTAGTCAGCTATATGGATGCTGCAGGCAAGGCAGAGTAATTGAATTAGATTGTCTCGGGAAACAATCTACTATTTGGTCTCTACAAGGATTCGGCCCTCTGTCTCACAAAACGTCTGATAAAATTCTCCTTTCAACGAAGAATTTCCTGCCACAGAAATATTTTCAATAAGAACAGTTCGAAGAAATCCGTTACTTGAGTTTTATTTAAAGGCTACCTACAATCAAATTGTTCTAGGAACGTAACGTAACGTTATCCAGTACTTCCTCAAAAATGCGACAAAAAGAGGGCCTTTTTGCTCTATTTTGGAGGAAGTAACCCCCAACCAAAAATGCCCGACGACAAAAAATTCGTAATGCAAGTTTCGTTCAGATCGGTTCGAAAATACGACCTGTACGTGGAGTACCTACGTACAAACTGACACACGAAAGCAAATTTTGCCAGACTTGATGCAGAGACGCTTCGCTCGTTAAACTCGCTTGGTCAATTAGAATTCAACTAATATTATAAATGTGAAAGTTTGTATGTTTGGATGTTTGTTACTCAATCACGCAAAAACGGCTGAACGGATTTGTATGAAATTTGGCACACAGATACACGTTTTTTATCCCGGCAGTACATTCCTGTGGGATAATTTCCTCCCTCCGCGGGTGAAGCCACGGGCAAAAGCTAGTGTTTAATCATATTTTTAATATATTTTTTTTCAGAAACCGCGCAAGATTGCTTATAAAAAGAAAAAAAACAACAAGTTCTAAGTAAAAAGCAACATTCAAGTGTATTTAATAGCGCATAAGCTACACCATTAAAATTGTTTTGTAGCTAATTTGTGTTGTTTAGGAGATATTTAGATTTTTTTGGCACTTTGCAAGTGGCTTTTTTATATTACTTGTCTGTGTAGGAACTATCTGTGGTTCATTTAAATGAATTTTATTGCCCTATTTTAATGCGTCCGTGGTATTCTAATAACACAGGCGCAGTGCACATCAGTGCAATCAAAATCACGAGACTTTAGTTTTTTTATTAAAAAGACTTTTTTCATCTTTCTTCTTCCTTTCTTTTTTCCCCAATAATATTCCTATCCACAAATTCAATGACCACTTAAATGGCCAAAGTTCTCCATAACAGAATAATCGTACAGGAACCTCTCGTTTCCTGAAAAGGCCAACTATTGACGTTAGAATTTGTAAAGATATTTCTTTGCCTGTACTTGATTGAGATTGATTGCGCACCGCTTATTGAATGGGCTTCCCTACGATCGTTTGACGCGGAATAATGTGCCTTTCATGCTTTGTCGTCTTGTACCTGTTATGGTTGAAATGTTGGTGTAGATAGTGCATTGTTGTGAGTAAAATAAATGGGGTAGGAACTTAATCTTCTTCTTCTTTTCGTATGGTTGGTGACTACCCTGGTGTCAGAGTTTTAAAGCCGCCCATGGACTTCTGGCTTGGCTCCACATGCCGTCGAGAAATACTCTCACGAACTTAATTATACAGAGTGTTAGGCAGACGGTTGAACATACGAAAACGAAAATGACGGGTCCGTGGGGCCGGCTGCTACGTGTTTAGGCCCAATAACAATACCCAGGTCACACGGATTTAAATAAATTACTTTTTTAAATTTTATTCGAAATTCGTCGTTGCTCAAACTTCAAACGTCAATAATTTCTACAAATTAAAAAAAAATGTTGACGCTTTTGTCCTTTTTTGAAAACAAAACCAACTACTTTTTTGTTTTTCATCTAGAATCATTGTATGTGATTCATTTCACTTTTCGAAATGTAGAGTTTCGTAAAAAAAGGCCCAGGCATTTAAAATTGGCGAATATTGTTCTAGTTGTTTTAAAAGAAATTGTGCATATTGCATACTGTTAGAAAGGGCATGAACCAAAGATGTTTTCGTAAAATTAGAACTGCTCTTTCACTGTTAGGTTTTTGATATTTATTTTTTAATTTGTTTGTAGTTAAAGGGCTCGTATTTATTAACATTGGCATCAAGTCGCCGAAGTACCTAGGACACAAATCCACGTGGCAGACAAAAAGCTGGCGTGGCGCTGATAGCACAGCATTATGCTGAGTGGAAGCCTTCTTATCACAGTCATGACGTGCACTATTTCTGTTCTCTATTTTGTTTACTCATGTCTTTTTGTATGCACGTGTTTCTGTGATGAATAAACCTATTTTTCCTTCTTTCTTTTTTTCAGACGGCTCCACAGATCCGCAATTTTCGTATGTTCAACTGTCTGCCGAACACCCTGTATATTGATTAATTATTGCCAGCAGTTTCCCCTGCGTGGATGTTGAAAATTAACCAACGGGAACGTACTATCGGGATAAAAGTACCCTATGTGTTAATCCAGGTTATAAACTATCTGTGCGCCAACTTCATCCAAATCTGTTCAACCGTTTTTCGTGATTGTTTATCAAACATACAAACTTTCACATTTATTATATTGTAAATAATATGATACGTATGAATAATAGTAGAATATTTAACAGAGGTTTTCTGTCAAAAATTTCTCAGTAGGTAGCAACATGGAATTGTCCTTGGTTGATGGTAATAGGCTCACCCCTATTACATGGTAGTTAAACATAGCTGGCAAAATATGGGTGAGCTATATGTTCTCCTCAGCCCAACACTTCGGGGAAAATACACGTGATAAACAGGCATGATGCGTGCTATACTTAAAAGTTAAAACATACGGATACGTCCCCGAATCTGTAGTATTGGGTCATTTTACTGGCTGATGATGCAGTACGATATAATTATTTTCCCCGCTCATATGTCTTTTGAATGATTGGACCAATATCATTGAGACACCAAAATTTTATACAAACACAAGGACCAAAGAAATACTGATCCAGGTAGGCTATAGAATATATTTATGTCGCAAGGCCAAAATCAAACCAAACACTCCTTAAATATAAGAAGCGTAAATTTCGTCTGCTTAAATAAATTAGTCAAAAATACTCGAGGAATTTATAACACAAGAATACATTTTTACTAAAAAAAAATATGCGTTTTTCCCTAATATTTTAGAATGAAAGGTGTAGTAGAGCGTACCAGGTGTTTTTCATCCGGCGCAAGTCGTAAATGTCGATCGTCGGAAAGGTTACTGTTGCACTTACTAGATATGGTTGGGTAGAGGTCTGGTCACCTAATATTTACATAGTATAGTTTTATATAATAATATCAAGAATGTATTTGTACAGAACTTAGTAGTGACCACGTTCATCTCCTTTTAAGATTTAGTTGCGAAACGACAAAAAAACGTACCTATCAATAATAACAATACAATAACAATAACATTCATCCTTTGAAACCTGCCACTAGATAATTACTCAGTATTTTGTGAGCTAATAAAACTCGTCCATTACAAATTATATTCAAAGTAATTTCAATAACTCAAAAACTTTTCAATAATATTAGCTGATAAATGGTATATTAATTATCATGATATAATAATAACCACTTTAATGACCCATAAAAGGATCATCAATTTATGAGAAAAAGATTCAGTTCACTATTGTTGTAATATTCCGATAATAGATTTTTTAATTGAATTTCTCGGTAAGTCTACTTCCAAAGCCTCGTAAATCCATCGAAGCTAAATCGTAAAACTCTAATGGATACTGACTACTTAAATCAAACGATTTTATATGGGCACTAAGCAAAATAGAACATTTTTGGAGCGGTTTTCGTGCAAATGATGTACTATAATGTCTGCTATAAAAGTAAGAGATTCTTTGAACTGGGTTGAGAAAACGATACTCAAATATACTTATCTCGAAGTGAATCGTAACTTGATGTGAGATGAATTGCGACTTTCGTGCCAAAATATCATCATCGTACAATATGCTTTTTTAGTTTATTTTTCGTGTGACAAATTCACGTTATGATTGGTACCGGGCATGGCACCCACATGTCCCACACGATGATCACATGATTACAAGCTCTATTTAAAAACTATAAGTTCCCAAAATACGTGATTAAAAGTGTAAAAATCATTACATACCTACCCGTAATCTCTTTTTCATAAGCCGATACGGCACGACAACCTGCACTAAATAAAGTCTTGGAAGCAAAGGATTTATTTTCAAATTATCTCAATAAATTAAGCCCTCCATTAAAATTCACGAGATTAGCGCTATAAAAATAGTTATAATAGGCTTAATTTATAGAAAGCCGCCGATGTAAAGAGGCGCGATCTATTTAACTCTTTTGTCGGCGGCTGGTTCGGGCTTAAATTAAATTTTCCTTCCTATGAAAGGGACTTAAAATTTTCGAAGAATTTTGATGAAAGAATTTGACCTTTTTTCTAAATTATGAATAGAATTTCTAATTAGGTCGGGAGTAGGACTAACATGATGATTTTGATAAAGTACGTAGGCAATGTAGACAGTCCTATAAATAAAAACTTTTGGTACCTAGGTATTAGTTAGTTGTAAGAATAAAATTATGGGAACTTAATTTGGTGGACTGTCTCGTTAGTTCAGTGCTCGCAAGTGCTACTGCTGAGCATGTGGTTCAGGGTTCAATTTCCGCGTCGGGGAATGTGTTATTGGGTTTTTCTATCTGGAATTTCTCAGTAGCAACCCGAAGTCTGATGGGACGGCAATTGGCTCGCCCCTTATTACTTGGGACTTAAACATAACTGGCGAAATATGAGTGTAAAATAGGTGCACTGTAGCTAACCTTTCGGGGAATACAGGTTGTCATGTATGTTCATTTGGTGGATCCTACACTCGAGAGCAATGAATCCGGGTCACTTAAAGAATGTTAAAAATCTCGGAAACTAAAAATGATAGGTTAATGCAATAAATTGTATTTAATAGACAATGTAATACTCCTTAAATGAAAGTAAAAAAAGAAAATTATTCAAAAAACAAAAAACCCGACTGCAAAAACACATAACTGAAAAGATAAAAACAAGCATTATAATCTATAGAATTTTAGTATCGCAGGCGGGGACAAACTAATAACCGGAAATACGGTGTAAGTTTTGTTTGTCCCCGCCTGCGATACTAAAATTCTATAGATTATAATGCTTGTTTTTATCTTTTCAGTTATGTGTTTTTGCAGTCGGGTTTTTTGTTTTTTGAATAATTTTCTTTATTTCAAGCTTTTTAGTTTTATTAATATATCGATATTTATTATCGATTTATTAATAATATATCTGCCATTATCTTAGTTTTAGTGTAAATTAAGTCAATTTTGGGATCTGTGAGTGCTATAAATACATCTTCTCAAATTGTTTCGTAATTTTTATACGTTATTTACGAATTTACTAAATATTACAATAGTACTTATTCAAAGATTTAACACAGGCCTTAAATTACGAGAATACCTAAAGTGTTAATATAATATTATCAAAATGTATTCCGATTTGTTAGTATGACAAACAGTCATAGAATTATGTTCTCGTGAAAACTCGGTCGGGAATTATACTCTCGTGAAAAAAATTACGACTAGATCATTATCTAGTCGATTTTTTTTTAAATGATAAATGCATTTATCATTATAAACGGAACGAGAATAAAATAATAAATGCATTTATCATTATAAACGGAACGAGAATAAAATAATAATGCATTTATCATTTTATTCTCGTTCAAAAAACCATTCAGTCGCTTCGTTGTGTTAGTAAAACGACTTTTATGGTTTTGAAAAGTAAGACATATTGTCATCCTCTTCCTTCACTTAGATTTTACACAAACGCAATAGAAGCTAAGTTCCTGGATTCTGGTTCGTTACGTGCTTCTTTCATAGGGAGGCCTATGACTGGGTGCCTCCGAGTCCTCTATACATAGCTCATTAGGGTGCTAAAGTTGCACAAAATAGACGCAACTCTACACATCTTCTTGATGTCGTGTATGGGGCAGTGGAGGATGGTCCTTCTGTATCCAAGATGTCGACAGATCCGGGGGATTGATGAAACGACCAGGACTGAGCGGGTTCAGGGCGATAGTTTGAGTCCGCTTTGGTTTGGCTTAGCCTTGAAACCTCTAAGCACAAGGCTAGAGTCTCAAGAGAGATACAAGTATCGGCTATCAGTTGAGAAGAGGTGGTCAGGTGATATCTGACCTCCTTTACATGAATGACTTGAAACTCTTTGCCCCCAACAATTTGCGACTGATGGAGCTGCTGAAGATAGCAGAAACGTTCAGTAGCGCCATCACGATGGAATTTGGTGTGGAAAAATAAGCAGTCATGCATGTAAAGCGAGAGGGATTACGGAATCCGTGGGAATCCAACTCTCGGATTCCATTCATCTAAGATCACACTCCTCAACCGAAACCTACAAGTATTTGCGTGTGTTGTTGACTGTCGAAAGCATAAGGCATCACTGCTGCCGACATGAAACCTTGAGGAAGCGCTTCTTTGCTTTGGCCGCCTGAATAAATGTTAAATAGGTAGTCTTTTATCAGACGGAAACTAGGTGCGTGCCTTAAACGGTGGCTTATGCTGGTTTTGATGTATTCTTTCGGCATACTAAAATAGATTCAGACGAATGGATAATTTAGATGCTCTGGATAGGAAGGTCCGTACATTGCTGACGGCATATCAGATGCATCACCCACGGTCATCAGTGATGAGACTGTACATCCCGTAAAAGTATGGGGGTTGAGGTTTAATAAACGCTGAAACCCTCCACAACCGCGCTCCACATGGCGCTGGCGCCAACCTACAGTACTTGATACTAAGGATCGAAAGGAAGTATGGCAAGGTAAAGATTTTCACGGAAGCTTTTCCTGGGCTCTCTATGGGCCTGGTGTAGACATTTTGGCGTCTGTATCCTAGCTGCATTTCGGCGAACTCTTTGGGGAAACCAAAGGTTTTGTCTGTGCGATTATAGACGAGGTTATCATGATGAATAATTATCGGAAATACATTGTCAAGGACGGTACGCTTGACAGCTGTCGGGCAGGCCACCGTCCCAGTGAATCAATCCGACATATTGTTTTCGGTGGTTCTCGTCTTGCTAACGGCAAGCCACCGTCCCGGTGAATCAATCCGACATTATTGTTTCCGGTTGTACTCGTCTTGCTAATGGCGAGTACTTGCACAGACACAATCTATTCGCTAGGATTATCCACCAGTAACTTGCCTTGCAGTACAATCTTGTGGAGTCCGAAGTACCATACTACAGAACACAATACATAATATAGTATGTGCCCGACCCTGTTTTAGAGAATGGTATTACTACATTGTACTGGAATCGATCTATCATCACTGACAGGACTATTGTAACCAATAAGCTTAATATTGTGGTGATAGATTGACGAGAGCACCGTGCAATGATTGTTGATATCACTATCCCTCATGACGAGAATCGCGTGATCGCGAAAATCAAGTATTGACTTAGCACACGAGGTTGTCGACATGTAGGACGTGGACTCTGCAATCATTGTAACAATAGCCGTTACGGTTAACGCTGCTCCCACATCTCCGCCGCGAAACCGTGGTAGCGGAACCGCAAAAATTCCGCCATGACTTGTCCGTTGTACGAAAGGCGAAACGGAAGCGAAACTGCCTGCTCTATCGTACAGTAAGATTATGATTTTATCTCTTTCTCGCGTGATTTCGCCGATCTGCTGGGAAGCCGTTTACACCTCCGCACGCAGTCCGCCCGTTTTTTGCGGTTCCGCGTTTGTTCCGCATAGATTCGCGACATAATGTGGACATGTTTCGCAGCGGAATTGGTTCAGCGGTTCCACTGCCACGGTTTCGCGGCGGAGATGTGGGAGCAGCGTAATGGCCTAATAGCGGAGAGCCTCGACCAACACCTCAGGAGGCTCTCATTGCGCGGCTGGGCTGGGCTTAACTCAGAAAACTGTTTTCCTGGACACGGCATGCATATAGAGGAGGTTCCTCTCTAGAGACCTGATCACCGGTAGCTCGAACCCTGTTGCCGATACCGGTGGGCTGCTAATTTTAATAATTTTAAATGAAATGAACATAAAAAAATAACCTTTTCTCAAAGCTGAAAATCGTCTCTCTACGACGTCCATTATTCATGGAGCAATTGACGAAAACATGTTTTTTATTTTTCCTGAAAAGTTGCGTTTTTGTAGTTATCGTTTTATTCTCCGGGGACGGCGATATCTAAATTTGTAATTGACTCATTACTAGCTTTTATTTGTTACCAATATTGTTATAATTTATTTTAAAAAAAACCTTCCCCTCCTTTTTTTTTGTATTTGCAGATGCAATATATAAATATTATATAGCCTATGACACTTCTACAATTAAGACAAATCTAACGACACCTCATATGTTAAAATCCATCAAGCCGTTTAGGCTACAGAGCGTGCCAAAGAAATAGACATACATACATACATACATACATACATACATACATACATACATACATACATACTCTCGAAAAACATTACCCTCCTTCTGGGGCAGTCGGGTAAAAAATATGAGTCACCATACATTTTATTAACACAAAATTACATAAAGAAAAAAACTGCTGATCTCTCCTTAAAACAAAAATAGGAAACATGAAATTTTTGAACTTTATTACGATTTTCTTGAATTTTAATACTTCGTATTGCCTCCTCGTGCTTCCATTACTGCGTTTACGCGGTTTGGCATGCTGTACACCAAGTTCCTTATACGATTTTGGGGAATATTCTCCCATTCCTCTGTGAGAGCAATTTTGAGCTCACGAAGCGTGATTGGGGGAGGGTTTCGTTGTTTTACGCATCTGCCTAGCTCGTCCCAAGCATGCTCGATCGGGTTGATATCCGGGCTGCGCGCTGGCCACTCCATACGAGTAATGTTCATCTCTTGAAGGTAGTCATTCACAATCCTACCTGTATGAGGTCGGGCATTGTCATGCATAAATATAGCATCCTCACCTAAATTGACCATAAATGGACCAACGTGATCATTGAGGATTTCTTCCACATATCTTACGCTAGTTAAAGAGCCGTTTTCTATGATCACCAGCTCTGTGCGACTTTCAGAAGAAATTCCGGCCCACACAAGTACAGACCCACCACCGTAGGCTACTTTTTCTTCGATGCATGCTTGCTTGAATCTTTCCCCTGGTCTTCGATACACTCTGTGTCTTCCATCGTGCTTGTAGAGCATAAATTTTTATTCGTCGGAGAACATAACTTTTGACCAATCTTCAATACTCCAATTTACGTGGCTCTGGGCATATCTTAGTCTTGAAATACGATGCCCACGCTCCAGTTTAGGGCCGTTTGCAGGTCTAAGGGGTTTTAAGTTAGATTCAGCAAGCCGACGTCCTACTGTCCATGCACTTGGGTTACTTCCTCCGAGGCGTCGAAACTGATTTGTGAGTTCAGTTCCTGTGAGAAAGCGATTTCGAAGCATGGTGTTCACCAAGTATCGGTCTTCTCGTGCTGTGGTACACCTGGTTCTGCCCGTTCCTGGTCTGCGTAGGTTAGAACCAGTTTCTTCGTAACGTCGGAGAACTCTTTGTACTGTTGACAGCGACACACCGACAGTCCTGGCTGTATCGCGCTGACTCCGGCCGGTTTCCAGCATTGTAAGTATTCTGGTGCATTCTTCAGGCGAAAGCGACATGATTTCAGCTTGAATAATGAATATAGAGCACTATCAACATGGTTTATGTACCCACATAAATGACAGATTACAAACAAAAGCAAAACCAAATGCTGCAATTTCGTAGTTCCATCTTCGAAAGTGGCCCTTTTTCAAATTTTATTTTTTTATGATATAACTTTACAATAACTAAGAAGTTTTAATACCTTCATTTAAGGAGTATTATATTGTCTATTAAATACAATTTATTGCATTAACCTAGCATTTTTAGTTTCCGAGATTTTTAGGATTCTTTAAGTGACCCGGATTAATTGCTCTCGAGTGTATTTATAGTTGTGCTAGACAAAAGTGATTTGCATTTGGGCTGACTAGTGACAGACGTAACCTCAATATGTGATATTGACGAGAAATATAAGTACCTATTTTAGTTTGGCGCTTAGACCCTGAACTTTATTACAGCCACTTGGCTCTACGTCTCTAATTCTAGGTTAGCCATATTATAGCCAATATTATTATGCAAACAAAAGCGTATTATCAAGAAAAGTAAAAGTAGGCATTTCGTGAAACAGAGAATATTGGTTTCAATATTTTCGATTTTCCGCACCTCAATATCAAGCCACGGGTTAAAATAAAAGTCCTTTGCAGAGATTACACTGTCAACTCGTAACTGTCCCCATAATTTTGCACCGCCTGTTAAAGGAAATCAATAGGTTAATTCCGTTCAGTTATCGGTCCACTGTGTACACTGTACGTCAATTAAAACAGCCCACAGGACTGCTCTTTCTTTGCGTGAACAATTTTCTCGGTGCACGAATAAATCTGCTGGAGGCAATCAAGTATTAATGATGATGGGTCGTTTTCGTTACAGTGCAAGGACTGACTATTAATGTTTTTTGTTACGATTACGGTCTTTCTTGCATGGATTGTCTTCAACCCTTCATTAAGTTGATTTTTGTCTTTCCAAGGGATTCAAAGACGTGTGTTTTTTGCATTATATTTGCACTTGACTAGTAAATAAGTAATTACAATAAAGCTGATAATTATAACAAACCGATGATTCTGCTGCGTCAATATTCTATTTAACACTTTGAAGGACAGTAAACGCCCATATGCGTCATAATAATAAGACTTCTATTTCGTCTCATTTACAGCCCTTCAAAGTGTTAATTTTAAAAATATAGAAAAAGAATAATGTAAAGTTCCTAAAGGAAAACCTTTTTTATTGCGTACACTTTATAGACCATTTTTGATCAAGAGTTGTTCTATGTGGCGACATAATAAGTACACCCAACTGTATAAATAAACAAACTGAATTTTACAGTAAATTAAAGTTAGTATATCCGTCTCCAGCTTAATCAATGTCCGATATCTTGAAGGAGTTCTAAAACTTCGTGCAACGCAATGTTAACTTAGCAAACTAGACGTGAAGTTGAAATCGTGACTTGAATTTAAATAACCATATGTTTAATTTAAATTCTTCTTTAGTAATTAATTATAAATAAACCATATCAGTTAAAGCCTTAATAACGCGTTTTCATTTCCTGTATTATATTTCCTGGTATTTCAGGGTATTACTGGCAAAATATGAATTATTTCAAATAGGACGGCCGAAATTAAATGTTGAAAATAAGTCTTTGATATTTTGAAAATTACATTAAAATATATTTAAGAAAATATCAACCCCAATAAAAATGGCTAATCAGCGTTCCTTGCAGTAAAAGCCACGTAGCAAATGTGCTACGTAACAAGCTATCGGCTACGTGGCGCGTAGCAAAATCGTAGCGATTCGTAGCGGAAGCCAACAGCTGTTGCCACAGCGTGCAGCATTATCATTCTTTCTAGTATTGTGTTTGGACTATCGATACAACTGTTAACATAAGAGATTATTGTACTGTGTTCCATTTAATCATTCCTCTTCATTCTAGGGAAGGTGGTCAATAGTATTTTTTTAAGTTCTGCGTTTCGTGCCTACTGAAATATCATTGTTAGTGTTAAATCATGAGAAATGTATTATCATGATTTTTTTATGATGTCCACACGATAATGTAGATCTAAAAAAAATACTAGTAGCCTAGACAACTTTAAAAAAAAAGCAAAAACCAAATTTCGTATTTTAAGTACCACTGCCGTTCTTTCGGCGATATCAGAACTTAAATAAAAAAAATCAAGGCACGTTTTGCGGTAGATTCCCTGTCTATTGTAATACCAAAAGTGGTTGTAAAATTCAACTGCAAACGGTACACGATTCAAAGTTTTACAATAAATCAATTTTAAGTACGCCCACACCAATATTTCACGAAACTCACCTATTAAATTATATGGAAGTTCGAAATGTTTACGTAAACTAAGCGAAGTTCGTCTTTATACGAACTCGGAGATTTTGTCAGAAGTAAGTACTTGATATAGACGGAAGTTTAATAGATTGGTTTTGAGACACTTCACAGTGTGTTGTGAGAAATGCTTTGCCGTTTAAACAACCCAACTTATCGTGGAAAACGTGTGAAATTAAAAAAGTATATTTTTTCAATAAAAGCTCTAAACTTACTTTTGATAATTTCTGAATGGAAAACCTCAGTAACAATTTTCCTGGCTCGTGGATCGAACCCGGGACCTCACGTTCAAAAGTCGCGCCTGCAATGAACCATCGAGGCTGTCTTTAAGTAATTAGAAGACAAATCATAATAAAACACACTGTATACAGTTAACACCGTTTACACATACTGTATAAGCTTACGAAGTAAGAACAGGCTTTTCAGGATTACGCGGTTTTAGGTAAGGTGGGGTTAAAAAAATCCTTTGCAGGTAGCGTGAGTAATCGGATACATGGTTGGCTAAATGGAACAGTTGTACCTTCTTAAAAGTTTCTGTTTTCTCTTTTATGGCTTTATGTCGGGTCACTGGCGACTTTTCTTTCATCGAAGTAGGTTGCTGATAATTTTTGAAGTGAAAACTTTTTTAGCGGCATTGTGCACTTTTTTTGGGATGGGTAAAAAATTGTAAACTGGCGTCAGGACGTGACCGTAAGATCCGTTGCCTAGCAACCGACAAAGTAAATATTAAAAAAATAGAATTTGACATTACGTAAAGATTGCGAGTTATGAAATTTTACCCATATTGATGGGTAAAAAAAAGCAGTCAAAACATACTTCATGAAAAGTGTTTATTCAAAAATTCACAACGTTAATGTTCAAGTTTTCACTTCTGCCGGCACTCCCGGAGTGCAACCCGTTGTTTTTTTTTTATTGATTTTTAGAAATAGAAATAGAAATAGAAATATCATTTATTTGCTAAAAACATGGTATAAAAGATGTTAATGTTAATAATGTGGACAAACATGTTTTGCTTAATAGATATAAGCGTGCAAATTTTACATGCATAACGAAACAATCAGTCTTCATGCGATTTTATGTTCCAGGAACTCCCTAACACTGTAAAAACTATTGGCAGATAGCCATTTGTATAATTTAATTTTGAACAATCTTGTGCTTAATGATTTTAATTCGTTTGGTATTTTATTGTATACCTGGACACACATAAACATGCAGTTTTTATTATATTTCGCAAGCCTTGGGAGGACATCTAACACGAGCCTGTAGGGGTCGCGCCTGCTGCGAGAATTTACATCGCTTGCTTTCGCAAACAATTCTCTATGCTTCCACACAAACACACAAATTTCAAAAATATATAGGGACGGTAGAGGTAACAAATCAAGTTTCTTAAACACTGGCCTGCAAGATTCGTCGGGCTTAAGGCCACACAATGCTCTAATGCATCTCTTTTGTGCAACAAATGCTCTATTTTGATCAGTACTGTTTCCCCACATAATTAAGCCATAGCGTAGGACTGATTCAACATATGCATGATATGTTGTTATAGACGTTTTTATGTTTGTTATGTTTCTTATCTGTTTCAGTGCATATACAAACTTATTAATACGTTTGGATACTGTATCGACATGTGCTTTCCAGTTGATGTCTTGATCCAAGGTTACACCAAGAAATTTTGTTTGCGTTACTTCGTGAATTCTATGTATATCCATTTTAATACTGTGTTTTGCATTATTTGCTTTATTAAATTGTATATAGACGGACTTTTTTAAATTAATCGATAAGTTATTTTCCTTTAGCCATTCAATCAATATTTCAATCACATTATTAATTTCAGTCTCGTGGTCATTAATTGTATTGTTTTTTTTATCAGATGTCACAATAATAGAGATGTCATCAGCGAATAGTATAAATTTATGATTAGTTAAAGTAGTGATAGAATTTATATATAATAGGAATAAAATAGGGCCTAGTACACTTCCTTGTGGGACGCCGTGTTTATTGGATTTGAAGTCAGAATAATGAGATGTCATATTATTATTTTTATCCATTTTAGTAATAGTAACGCGTTGTTGTCTATTACTTAGATATGAGGATAACCATTGAAGTGCAATACCTCTAATTCCGGATGCCTCCAATTTATGCAACAACAGGTCATGAGAGACTAGATCAAAGGCCTTAGATAGATCGAAGAACAGCCCTGTAGTAAGATAGTTATGGTTAATATTCGTTAATACTATTTTTATAAGACTGTAGATAGCTAACGTTGTGGATTTATTTTTTTGGAAGCCAAACTGTTCTTTCCCAATAATGTTAAATTTATTACAGTAGTCAATTAGTCTGTTATACATACACTTTTCGAATATTTTTGATAGAATAGGTATCAAGGTTATTGGGCGATAATTGTTAACGTCTGATTTTTCACCGGTTTTATAAAGTGGCTTTATAATTGACAGCTTTAGTGCTTCAGGAAAAATGCCAAGTGAGAATGATAAATTAATTAAATATGTCAAAATGTCAGTAAGTTCATTAGTACATGCTTTAATGATTTTAGTATTAATTTCGTCATAACCTTCGGAGTTTGTGTTATTCAATGACATAGTCACTGCTTTAACTTCATTCTCGGATACAGGTTTAAGGAACATTGAATGGACTATTGGACATTCGTTACAGTTTATTTTTGCACCCTTACTCGAAGCTTGTGCCATATTAATATAGTGGTTATTGAAAGCTGTTGCTATTTCTACAGGATCTGAAAGTACTTTGTTATCAATCAGAATATTTTCTATGTTGTCCCTATGGTTATTACTTCCGATTTCATCCTTTATCACTCTCCAAACAGCCTTACATTTGTTGTCACTATTGTTTATGTACTTGATATTTGCGTTCTTTTTTGATATATAAACGCATTTCTGTAAAAACTTTGAGTATTGCAAATATTTAGTTTTATTTCGTACATTTTTGTTCATATAATATTGATAGCGCAAAGACCTTTTTGTTTTGCAACTTTGTTTTAGACCTTTGGTTATCCAGTTCTGTTTCTTTTTATTATTATTTACTTTCACCTTTATTTTCGGGAAACATAAATTATAGAACAAGCCTAACAAGTCGTGAAAAGAATTAAAAGCTATATTTAAGTCGTTCTCCTCGTAGACCTCCGACCATGATACATTTCGTATGCATTCCTTGAATTTCTGGATATTACTCAAGCTATAATCTCTTTTGTAGAAAATATTTTACGTACCTACTCCAAGGGATCACGGGCGCTCAGAGTGGGGACTCTTGAACACTGAGTGACGATGGCGCGCAGTGGTCACGTGCTGCCTTGCACAGTTAGGTTTTGGGTAGACCCCTTTACAGTCTCCCCAGAGATGTGCCCTAACAGGCGCGGCACAGAGGGGGTTGCGGATTGGTATTTTGAGGGGTAACCGTTCCATGTGTAGATGGTGTCTACCGGGGTGGTTTTAGTGAGGTAGGAATCCCACACTCCCCGGTTTTATCCCCAAAGACCGGCCGCCTTTTGAAGGTTTCCCTCCGAAAACAAAAAAAAAAAGGTACCTACTTCTAGATCAATAGAATCTTTTCATCTACTAATATCCAATCTGCCTTCCTATTTTATTTATTGAATCTCCAAACTTAGTTATTTTCAAAAAATGAGTGAATCCTGGTGAAATGTTGCCAACATACTGTCTCAAGATTAAGGTGCTTTTTCTCCACAATAACTATGACCGGTGCTAAAGAGGTCACAAATATTTGATTCGTCGCGAAGACGGGAGCTATATCGAATTCTTAAAGAGATTTACTGCGACAGCATCCAATTTCCTGTATAACTTAGGCGTTGAATAAATACTGTGGTGTATAGTATATTTTGACTTTCATTCGTAGATCTTTGACAGTCGTTACAAATAATCAGAAGCCCCAACGAAGTCTGACAACTAGTCTCACCAAGGGGTATCGTGTTACCCAGTAACTGGGTTGTGGAAGTCAGATAGGCAGTCGCTCCATGTAAAATACTAGTATTCAGCTGCATCCGGTTAGACTGGAAACCGACCCCAACATAGTTGGGAAAAGGCTAGGTAGATTGATTGTTTTTATTTAGACATGTGCATAAAAAAAATCTTTGATCATCAAGATTACATTTGCTGATCTTAAAATATATTTTTTTAGTAATGGTACCTACCCCACACCAATTCGTATAGATACTACCACTATCAAAATACAAAAAAGTAAATTTAAATACGTTTTATCGAAGCTAACTCAAGAACTACCCAAACAAAGTTAATAAAATTTATATGGAACCACCGCGCAGTCTTCCTCTACCAAATGAAATAATTTTCAAAACCGGTCCACCACTGAAGAAAACATCGATGATTAAAAAAATACATACAGACGAACATAATTATAACCTCTGCTTTTTTGAAGACGGTTAACGAAAAACACAAAGTAAACATAGGTACATTTATTCGGGCTAAGAAACGCCGCTGTCGAAAAAAAAAACATTTCTTTTAGTGCATAAAGATATTTGGGAATAGTGAAATAACTTAGTCTCTACTTATTTTATTATAGCAACAAATTGCTTTAACAACATCGTTTTACCCAACAAATTAACGTGAATGTAAAACGTGATAATTAATTTATCTACAAGTGGTTTGTAACTGAACTCGTTAACAGCAGTACGAATGCAACTAATGAATTACTAATACTTATTAGAGCTCTGTTACTGAATAGCTACAGACTAAATGTTTCGGTACTACATATTTTGAGCCTTAAATGGAATCATTTATAGCTCAAATTATGTAGTAACGAAACATTTAGTCTGTGAATACGAGCATGCACCAGCTCTTTTGTGTGCTTAACTTGACTCTGGGAGCTGTTTGACTTACCCCCTTACGTTGTATATCGCCTGTATAGTTACACAACGATTTCTCTCTTTCAGTCGTCAGTAATTTGACATTCGAAAGAAGAAGACAAAGCGTTGTGTAACTATACTGTTACAGGCGATATACAACGTTTATTAGTAATGGTGTTATTGTTTATTATTTGCACAGAAATGCATTTTAAAGTATTGTTCAGTGTTGATCGTTGTGGAGTCACCAATGTCACCATTGTCTAAACTAATACAAAGAGACAAGATTAGATTTTTTGTATTTTGTTTGTAATGAATTAACTCAAAAACTACTGGACTGATTTTAAAAATTCTTTCACCAGTGAATGCTTTATTATCATATGCATTTATAAAGATTTATCAAGCGGGCGAAGCTGCTGGCGGCAACTAGTGTAAAATAAAATAACTAGTCGCAACTCAATTGTGGAGGTTGTTGTTAATATAAAAACGGTGGCTACAATTAGGCGGGTTTTTTTTTTTTAAATTCTAATTTTGATTTTTAGTTTATGATTTTAATTTTGAAATATTTTTGATTTTTATTTATATTTGTTATTTTTGATTTTAATTCTAGCTTTTATATTTTTTAACTTATGTGTTATTATTTTATTTCTTTATGGATCATTTCGTCTGCAATAAATATTTTTATTTTATTTTTCATTTTATATTTTTGAATAAAAATATTTAAACACCAGAGATAAGAGACCCTGACAGGATCTCGAACCTGTAACCAGAGGAGAACTGTGCCGTTCTCCCGACTGAGCTGTTGGACAGCTACCGTAGCAGCTAAGTCGGAAGAATGTCAAAGTGTCATTGTGAAGTCTTGGTTAAAGCTCTGACCAAACTGACGCGAACCCCGCGCGGTATACGGGACAAAATTTACTGGCACCGATTGTGACTCTCTAATCATTAAGGGTCGGGGCACACTTGCCGAACGTTCCGCGGCGGAACGTTCGGTTGATACGCTTCTAATGTTTTTCAAGTTACCTATGACACATCAGCCGAACGTTACGTCGGTTCATGAGCAAGCGTCACAAGACGCGACGGAACGCGACCGAAAGTTCGGCGACGGAAAGTTCCGCGGGCGTAGTGGAACGTTCGGTCGGTGGATGTCGGCCAGTGTTTCCACTATAAAGGAATTTTGACCCATTTTTAGAAAAAAATTGCAAACAATAAATATGGTTTAGGGATATTTTATTTTGACAGGGATTTTGGGAATTTTGGTGAAAAATTGAACTTGAGTTGATAGCCCTTTGTTTATAGTAGCAACCAATATACCTACTACTTAACTCTATGGCTTCACCGATTGATTAAAGGGGATTCCCTCAAACTCGTTATGAATGTAATTCGTCTAATTTTAGTTTACCATGTCATCGTTAACTGTACTTTTACCGTGGCTAAAAACGACATCGGAAATTAATGAATATTTTGTAATCTCGTCAATAAATGGAAGTTTTGTAGGTGTTTAGTGCTATAAAATTGAAAAAAATCCTTAAACCATTTTTTTTTTGGGAATTTGAGGGATAATTCATTAAGAAACTGGGGAAAAATTAAAAACTTAAGTGGATACACTGATCTCGGCGGCGGCGCGGCGCGGCGTGGCAAGAGAAGAGCGGCAACATCGCGTTCCTGCCTACCTGCCTGCCCGGCGCCGCCGGCCCTCCGCCCTGGCGTGGCCCTGCGCGCTAACGCGATTAAAAAGGAGTGGAATAAAATTAGTTGGCATGAACTAAAATTCACACACTTCAGCTGCAAAAACAGTACTTTTTAATTTTGCTTATATCTCGAAAACGGTGCGTCCTAGCGCAAAAATAATGGAAATTTCGACCCCCTTTGCGACCCGTAAACCCATGTACCTCTACACATAGGTAATATTTTTTTATATTTTCCGTACAAAAAGTTAAAAATTCCATACAAAACACGTCAAGGCTGCCCCCCAGCGCGCCTCTGGCTCTATAGAAATTCACGGAGTAGAGCAAACAAGTACCATGTGGTGTCGCGACGCGATTGTCAAATTCAATTTTAGATGTGTCAATTTTTTTTTTTTAATCTAGAGATATTTTTCCGCAGAATAGCTTTTAGATTCTCATAGACAAAAGTAAGGAATTTTAGACTTTTAGTGATAGTTTAGTTCGGTGTACAAGAGAATCGGCACCACTGACCTGCAAATTGAATTTCGCGGGCTACCTTGGCGCATCCCCGTTGTGTCACTTTAGTCTATTTCAGAATGGGAAATCCTCGTTTGACAGGACTAAACTAAATTTCGGTTATGTTTAGCAGCATTTTTGACAAGAGAATCGGCACCAAATGTAAACTAAAATTAGACGAATTACATTCATTACGACTTTACGAAATTACTTTAGGGAATCCCCTTCAATCAATCGGTGGTGCCATACGCTTGAGTAGTACATTGGGTGCTAGGTGCTACCTACTATAAACAAAGGGCTACCAACTCAAGTTCAATTTTTTTAAATAAAATATCCCTAAACCATGCTTATTATTAGCATTTTTCCCTAAAAAAGGGAGAAATCCCAAAAAGTGGAAACACTGACGACGACGGAACGTAATTTTCCGTCGCGTAACGCGCCGAACTAAACGCCGCCGACCGTTCGGCGCGTATAGTGTGTCATGCCAACCGAATCTACGACCGATAGTTCCGTCGCCGAACCTTCCGCGACGGAACGTTCGGCAGGTGTGGCGCCACCCTAAAACAATCGACACACGCAGTTGCGTCCCGCATCCCGCGCGGAATTCGCTTCAGTGTGTGACCACAGCTTTAATCATAAATAAACCTTACCCACATCCTACTTGTAGGAAACCCATAATAAATAGGTATAAACGAAATGAAGCACTATGCATAAACACGCTCCCAACTTCAATGACGCAACTTACTATCTCAACAAAATCTGTATAAACAGAGATATAACCCAGTATATAGTATATACCTACCAACATACATAATTCAATGAAACCAAGCCAACATCTTAAAGTGTGGTCGTAAAGTCATGAATGGCGTAAAACAAAGTTTTGGGCAAAGATATTGACGCTTAAGATAGCAAAACAGAGAGAGATAAAACAATAACTCGGCGAGATACTTTGCATAAGTTGACTTGTAAAATAGGCGCAGTAGCTAGTCTGATGTTATAAATCTCTACTGGGCTTTTGGGAATCTAATATTAGGTTAGGTACTGGGTTTTGGTCTGTGTGTGTAAATTGTAGTTTTCCTACATTAAAAGTTACACTTACTACTACTCATATTTTTCACACTCAAGGTATTTTGAATTATTTTGGATCTGATTCTGAGAAGGAACGGTCGTAGTTTGTCTTTTCTCTTCAAAGAAATTTCCTGGAAATTGGCCGTCGCTCGTCGTTTCACATATTGCGATTCAACATGGCAATGCTAAGTCTTCGGAGCTTTCATGACATCATCATATTATTATACAATAGTTATAACAAAATAGCTTGTCAAAACACTCATCTAATTAAGCCTCATTTACATGTTGGCCCAACATGCGCAAATATAAGCCACAGAATCTTTATATTACAACAATAAGTATACGCAAATGACGGTAGTTCAATGTTCTGATAATAGTTTCAGTATACTGTGGCGTAAATTGGCTTACGTTAGCCCAACATGTAAATGAGGCTTAATTAGATGAGTGTTTTGACAAGCTATTTTGTTATAACTATTGTATTTTTTATATTTTAGGGTTTCGTTGGAGTTATTTTTACATTTCATTTCATACAAAACAAATATAGAATTATCATAAAAATCATGATACTTCTGAGGCACACTGTCTTATAAAACCTTAGTAGACACTGAGTATATCCTAGACCTTTCTTGACTAATAAATAAACGTGACAGGTAGATCCCTGTCACGTTATTCAAAGAATAACGGCGCAACTGGGGGAAATTAAACGTAAGAATTTATTAAAGTGACACTTTTTGTATAGAAGTTGGCTAGAAAGACAGGTTGAGTTGGTTGGAGTATGTAAGGATCGTAGAGGGTGGCGTTCTGTAGTTTCTGCCTACCCCCATGGGAAGAAGGCGTGAGTTTATGTTATGTAAGTTGGCTAGATGGAGGTTTTCTTTATGTTTGTGGCTACAAAAGGATTACTTAGGTTTAACAGGAATCAGAAGATTGATCCTATTCATTGCCGTTTTATTTATTGGTCCTTTGGTTTCAGAAGTCAGATTCAAATCTTGACATATCACTTCCTTGATATATATTTTAAGAGCAGATGTAGGTTGATTTATTCATGAATTTTCTGAGTTTCTGTCTGAAAAATGTTGAATGATTTAATGAATTTTAAATAACCAGGCTTTTATTATGCAATCTGGCTACTCCGATTTTACTGTTGTCGAGTACCACAATAATCACGAGAAAATGATAGTACTTAATGCTGTATTATAAAACCATACGTAGCTTTTGAATTTAAACTAGTCTCCGAACAAAAGATTTAATTTAGAACAAAAGATTCTGTTTCTGCATAATTAACCCCACTGACTCTGTAAGATTACACGCAAAGTAAGTACAGTATTTTTCTGCCTAGACCAATTCTGGCAATACTGGCCATTTTAACAGCAGGATTATGAATAATGGCCTGTCATCAGCCGTAAACTATATTTATATATTATTCGTTGTTCTTCAAATATTTTGCTGGTGTAAAGTTGGTGTAAAAGCTTTATTGAAATTGGGATTCTAAACTTGAGTAAACCAGGTATTTCATTTGGAAATAACACATAAAATTACGCCTCAGGTCCCCAAAGGGTTAGGCAGAGGTGTACCTAAGTAGTACACCCACATATCAATTTTATGTTTTTTGAAAACCATTTTTCGATTCAGTGTTCCATTTGCGAAATATTAAGCTTTAATGTGCTAATTTATGTTAGAGCCAAGTGTCTGCAAGCGGTTGTTGTTAAAAGATATATGAAATGGATGGAATGGATATATGAAAAAAGTCACGGTTTTAGTATACAAGATTACTTGTAATTTGACGTATTCCTTACAGGACGTGATGGTGTGACCCATTTGCAACAATAGCAAGCACCCCATAATGCCAAGGCAAAAATTCATGGAATTCGAGAAAGCCCAATTTTCATGTATATTTAACATTTCCCAGTATCAGTTTTCTCTAAGCTCCTACCTACCTAATGCTTTAACAAACCTTTCGATGTAAACAAATTTTCTAAAACATCAAACAGTTAAAAGTTAAAGGAAGATGTTTATTAACAATTTTCATAAATCATCTACGTACATGAACTTTGACACCAGTTATCTCATAATCGGGGCAGACATTTTCATTTAATAAGCTATCTAAAGAAGTACAAAAGTTAAAATTAAAAAACATGATTGCCCTCCCAAAAACGAACGAAAAAGTAATTTAAAAAACAAGTTGTATTAGTTAATCTGTATATACAAAGTGAAAGGTAAGTTATTTACTCGCTGACTAAACATAAATAAAATTGTCATAGCTGTCAGGGGACCGCTCGACCGTGGTGTCGTTGTGTGGAACACTTTTTAATCTAAGAGGTTAATTTTTATTTTATACATTTTAGTAACAAGTTTTATTTTTAAATATTTTTTTTTTAATTTCCGCGTCTTTCGCATGACGTTGGTAATTCAGGGGCCACTCAAAAGTGGCATTTCATCTTACGACCTGGTTGCAACGAGCTGACTACATAACGTAGGAAGGATTGCTGTTATCAAAGAAATAAAAAAGATAAACTAGTTAATTAATAATCACATTTTTTTAAATTCATATTTCAACAATTTGCTGATTCAGGCTTTGCCAGCATTATCAACTGCTTCATCGGCACCTCTAAATATTTTTACACTGCCCAAAAAGGAGTGTAATGTTTTCAGAGTTCGTATGTATTTATGTGAATTGCTTTGTTTAATTGGTGAAGCCCATAAGTTTTATATGCCTGAATTTTGGATATATGGGGTATCGTTACATCAACCTGAGTGACTATGGTATGGCTATGGTATATATTTTTCATGAAAATTATTATAGTTAGAGAATATAAAACCACCAGTGCTTAAAATTAAGGTGAAACAATTTGATATTTTTTCCATACAAACTTCGGAGGGGTTTTAGTCCACTGTTTGACATCGTACATTCAAAGTTTAACATGATATCGTTAGGTCTCATTATTAATTTTGTCTGTAAGGAAGCAAAATAGTAAAATAAAAAGCCATTAAAAAGTTATAAGCCAACAAAGATTCGTTTTTCTTGCTAATTTGAACGCAACTTTGGGCGTAAATAAGTAATACAAGAAGTGTGAAATCTCGAAAACAAAATCCGTACCGACACAGAAAAATTATCGAAGATTTCAATAAATTTTATTTGTAATTGATTTATGCAGTGGTTTTTTCAGAAAAACCTTTTTTCCAAAGGCCTTTTCGTAATTTTTGACGCGCTCGTTTTACTAAAATTGGTCGGTACGGTGTTTCTATGCGTGCGAACTATACGTTGTCCATGTAGACCAGCTTCTAACTGCTCATCACTGATACTATTTCTGTTGGACACGATGCCAGGTGAGACAGCGTGATTTTTGGCCATGCCCACCATTGAGTTCGAGCCCGCGACTAGTTCCACCTTAAAGCCACATATTTAGGGAAAACAGTTTTTTCAACCTAAGGTTGTTCTTGGGATAAATGCATCCCAACTACGAATCCTTTCATTGTGATTGGTTCGACATGCACTTGGCCGGTTTTTATCTTATTGCAGCGAAAACACAACATTATTATACCGATACATTTTCTCTCTACAATTTCGCCTGAATCAGGCCAAAATGTTAATACAGCAGCGACACCAACGCTATCTCCTCTTATTAATAAATTCGGCATCACCCGTGGTTCTGTCCGCTTTAAATTTAATTTTGTCTGCACTAAGTAAATTGTGTAATATGTAATATTTTTCAAAAAAATAGATATTTACACGGGTGTAATAAAAAATGATGTACGTATTGCGCTGGCTTTTTGTTTATAATATAGCTGTTAAAGTCTCATTGGTCTTTAAAGTCACAAGGGCAGGTGCATTATAACTCGTTATAGGGACATAAATATTTTTTCTGTTTGGTTAAATCCTGCATCTTGAGGAGCTCGTGGCTAAGTAATAACAGCCGCATGTATCGATCCACCAGGTTAAGCTACGCTTGCCGGGGTTGGTCCGTGGATGGGAGACCATCTTTACATACCGAGTTTCCTCCGTGCCTCGGAAAACACGTTAAACCGTTGGTTCCGGCTGTCAATTGTGGATCTTTGGCAGTCCTTACGAGTCGTCAGAAGCCCGAAAGTATGACACCAGTCTTACCAAGGGGTATCGTATTACCCAGTTACTGGGTTGTGGAGGTCAGATAGGCAGTCGCTCCATGTAAAATACTGGTATTCAGCTGCACCCGGTAAGACTGGAAGCCGACCCCAACATAGTTGGGAAAAAGGCTAGGTAGATGTCAGATGATGGTTAAATCCTGCATGCAATGGAGCACAATATGCAAGTTTTTATTTTTATATTTATTTGTATACTTAGTTAGTCATTGTTTTTAGTACGTAGTGTAAATAGTTAATTGTGTGAAATAGAAGATGTCATAATATTATGCAAGTGAGCATGACATAATGTGATAGCTGTCTTACCAGCTAGAAGGTAACTTATTTTATTTTTACTAGGTAGCCTTTTATGCGTTATTTGTGTATTTTTTTTAATTACAAGAGTAGGTATTTTTTATATATTTTATACGGGGTGGAACAAAAATACACGTCAGAAAAATATATAGATTATTCATGATATGTTCCGCGATTTTTTGTAGTTTTCGAGTTTTAATTTTTTACATCCGATTTGGGCGTAGTTACTTGGTTATTGAGTATTTTTAGGACACCCAAATGGAAACTATTTAGGGATCGAAATCATACATGCCATGTAATTTGAATGAACTTAATACGTTTCAAAAACATAACACAGAACAGACAGACAAATCCCTTTTATCTATCAAAACTGTTATAAGCTCATTAGCCCTTAGTCGTCTTATCGTCGGGTCGGCCGATCAATCAGGCGGCACCTGTCTGAGCTTTGTTTAAATTGAATTTTCGATATCATAGCAACTGGGTTTACGATTGCAGCCATTTTATGATAGTCTAAGATCCCGTGTGACATTACTTTAACTCATCTATAACCATCATAAATGCATAAACCATGAATAGATTGCCTTATATCAAAGTCAAATTGTAAACTTCAATTAGAGAAAAAAACCGACTGCAAAAACACATAACTGAAAAGAGAAAAACAAGTTTTATAATCTATAGAATTTTGGTATCGCAGGCGGGGGACAAACAAAAGTTAGGTACACCATATTTCCGGTTATTATTGTTATATTATTATTGTCCCCGCCTGCGATACCAAAATTCTATAGATTATAATACTTGTTTTTCTCTTTTCAGTTATGTGTTTTTGCAGTCGGGTTTTTTGTTTTTTGAATAATTTTCTTTATTTCAAGTTTTTTAGTTTTATTAATATATCTTTATTTGGAATTGACTCATTACCAGCTTTTATTTGATACCAATATTGTTGAAAATTATTTAAAAAAAAACTTTCCCCTCCCTTTTTTTTGTACTTGTAGATGCAATACATAAATATTATATAGCCTATGTCACTTCTACAATTAAGACGAATCTAACGACACCTCTTATGTTAAGATCCATCAAGCCGTTTAGGCTACAGAGCGTGCCAAAGAAATAGACATACATACATACTCTCGAAAAACATTACCCTCCTTCTGGGGCAGTCGGGTAATAAACATTCACCTGGGTAAGTACAAAGAAAAAATATGAAGTCAGGTCAAGCATACACACACATTTTTAATGAATGGAATTAAATATGTATGATATATTTTTTTATGTCTTCTATAATTTTGTTTACAGTACGAATTTGAAACTAACAGAGAGTAAACATTGCAGGTACAAAAGAAACAAGAAAAGTTAGGTTGTTTCATCTGTTTCTGGTCTTTACTGGCTACTCGTTAATTGGGACCTTAATTTTAATTAAAAGTTGTTTTGGCCTGATTTTATTAGGTAACCCATTAGTGGTATTTTTGGTTCATGTTTTTATGATTGCTGATAATAAATACTTTTCATTTGATAACAGATGAGTGACGCTTGATGTTCGCTGGGATCTTGTACTATGATACTAGACTTAAGTGTAATAAGATGATGGATTTTATCAATTACCTAATTGGAAGTTAATATTTTTCAGGCAGCCCACCTTCTTCAGGATTGCTCAAGGGCCCACTTGAAGGGTATAAATGAAATACTTATAGTAAAAGTATTAGGTTTCGGTTAAGCGGGTGTGTTATTTATCAAGGTTTTGTTTACGATTATTTGACTGATGCAATTTTGACAGGGGTTATGTTAAATTGGAAGTTAAAGTATTTATCGCATTTCTCTTAAGATTGGAATAGTTTCGAATCCGTAATTCGAAGCTACATATTTCGAAAGAATAATGAAACGGAGCTAAAAAAATGAATCAGACCGTATCAGTATTTTAAGTTGTAACGACTGAAAGAAATTTTAAAACAACTTAAAGTGAAATAGCGTTTGAGTTTTATGAGACTATCAGCCATAAAAGCAATAAAAAATTGCAAGGCAATTCAATAATTTTAACATTCTGTTTCAGATCCCTTACAAAGTATATTGGGGTCAGTGCCCATACGACCAGATGCGTTTGAATATCAGTATTTTATATAGAGCGACAGCCGTCTGACTTCCAAATTGAATGCAATAATATTTATACAAAATATATACAAACTTTTTTTAATTTAATGCAGGGGCCGATTTCGTGTGGTTTGAAATGAAACTTTGTAGGCGATTCTGTGGTTTTCGTTGCGTTATTATCAATTTTATCAAAATAGGTTTATTTATTTCTTTATGTTTACGGTTCGAATTACAAAAATGTATTTTCAAAACAAGGAAAAAAATTATATTTCTATTTTTAAAAAAGCTTTCTTCTCGGCTCGATTATTTATTATTATTTTTATTGTGAAACCAGCTTTACAATACTGCTTCCACTGCATGAACGAATGATTCGCCTCCCTTTATAAGCGGGAAAACATCATACATAGGTACTGTCACGAATTTTACAACCTATTAAAATTATCATAAATGCACATCTGCTGACTCTTCTAAAAAGTACACGAGTACAAACTATGTTTACATAGCTTCAACGTTTAAACTAAGTGAGACTAGTTTAAACTCATTTATTTAGTGTAAACATTAGCAAGATTAGCTTAATTCTTGTGGTAACCGAAAACATGCAACATTCTGTAAATAAAGCTAGGAGACTGCTACGAAACTGCTACGAAACTGCTACGACTCGCTACGAGATGGGCGTTACGTGCTACGAGAGTGCTTCCGAACTACGTATTTACATGCAATTGCAAACCAACCACGTGTAGGGGAGTATTAATTTAAATAATAGCTTGAAAATAATGTTCAACATTAAAGTGAGCTTTTTAATACTGCCTTATAAAATAAATTCAATGAATTCGTCTGTTACATGAATGTTAACTACTGGCAATTTATATCATACCAATATTTGCCATCCAAAAGTTTTATGTGTAAGAAGCCAAGATCATGTTTAGAAAATAATTTAAAATCACGCGTTCTATTAAGTCGCATATTAGATATATATGAGATTATCCTATGGATCCCAGGTCATTATTTAATTTCATAAGGCACGTATTAAATTCAAGATTGCTGGATAAAATGTATTTTAACCTCTCAGTCACTCATATTCAAAATACCCTCTTTATACTTACACTGATTGTTACTTTCCTCAACCAATCAGAGTCGTCATCATATTTATTCCTCCATATACCTACGCTCTATGCATCTCCACACCATGATACATAGAGCCTAGTCTAGCAGTACAACAAAATAGATAGATACAGAAGGTCAAGTCTATACAACGAGCGAACACGCACGCACACATATAGACATGCTTCACGTACACCAAAAGCAAGCGCATTTGCGACTGGCATTTGTTTCAACGAATATAGAACAAAAAAAAGAACAAGAGGTTTTTTTTCTCGATATTCGAGTTATTTATTATAAAGTAGCTTTCGCCCCCAGCTTCGCCCCCAGCTTCGCCCCCAGCTTCGCCCGCGTAGAGGTCGGAAATTATTCCACGGGAACGTCCTACCGGGATAAAAATAATTTTGTTTTAATCCAGGTTATAAACTATTCGTTTTGCCAAATTTCATCCAAATCCGTTCTGCCGTTTTTGCGTGATTGAGTAACAAACATTCAAACATACAAACTTTCACATTTTTTATATTAGTAGGATAGGTAGGACAGGATATAGTAGGAAATAAATATATAATTATATATATATATATATAAGTAAGATAGACCAAAGAAAGAATGCTCTGTCCCTGTTTACACAAAAATGACTTAGTCGAGTAGGGATAGAAATATGCATTCGGTCCTATAATTCAAACAGACATTGAGACAGTTTGAGGTCTCCGCACATATATACGCGTCAATGTATGTATGTGTGCGCCTGTATTCGCTCGTTGTATGCATCCGGCGTTCTGTACCTATTTAGTTTGTGTCGCTACTGAACGCAAGCCTCTTCATAATTAGGGCAATAGCCGTAATTGCCACGCTCAGCTTACTGATGGCAACGCGTACCCACTGCTGTGTTCGTTTAGAAACAGTCTTTAATTATATTTAGTTTCTCTTTGAATCTGTTTTTTGTAATTTTTGTAATGAATAAGAAATAAAATTGTGGTTTCATATTAATTTATTGATAGTGTTTAGCGTAAGCTATCCTTAATAGAATGTATATACTCGTAGTATGTAGTAACGATAAACGATACGATCTCTTTTACTTAGGCGTCGAATTACCTAGTGGGCAGATTCCCTACTCTACGTCTTCCAATGAGTTTTAATATCATTTTAATTGCAGACGGAACTCAAAAGTTATATATAATTATAATATCTGTTTCATCCAGGCAAGTTTCTGCCTCAATGCTCTGCCTCAATATCTTAAACTAAGTATAAAACTATCATAGTTCGTTTATTAGCGCGTTCGAATAGTTCTTCACCTCTTTTATTATTAGTTTTCCTCATGCACTATAATATTATACGATGTTATAAACTGGGAAAATAATAATAATATGTTAAAACAAAAATCTTAAATAATTAACTACTTACATAACATTGCACTTGTATTTCTTAAAAAGGGGGTAGGGTAGTAGTGTACTTTATAGTACACCCACAATTCGCAAGTTATATTAGAGGAGTAAGTAGAAGTTTGTTACACCCTTTGCCACAGTGTGCCAGTTATATCTAAGCCCCATGAAATTGGGGTTGAGCCTACGGCCATCAACCGGGCACAAATCCAGGGCCCGAGAAATGCCTAGTGGCCAAATCCGAAAATTAGTGAATGATTTTGATGTCCAGCTCAAAAAGATAATAAAACCATTTAATTTTGAACGGTTTAACCAAGATGATTTGCACAACAAAACGGCTTCTTTTTTCCCTCGAAAAGTTAACTAAGCCTTCGTTTTGGTGCACCTCTTTAATCCAATCATCAATCTTGTCTATCCATAATTGGAAACACTGTACCCTGACGCATTTCCAGCAATTACAGAAATTTATTACCACTGTTTTGTCAATCTGTCGACACGAGAAGCGTTTTTGCGTGGGTAGTTGCTATTTCGATGAAAACTGGCAGAGAGAAGTACAGTGTAGGTGGTTACTGAATTTCAAGCTTTTTTCGGTACACATGGTATTTCTACAAAACTTATGTTTTGTTGCGGTTTGTTTGCGTTTGCAATGCACCTGTTTCAATACAAGAAACCTGCACAGGTGTAAAGACAAAGCGTTTATGAATATCTCATGATTATAGGTTTGTACTGATTGGTTCTGTGTAAAAGCCTGTAAGTCTATATCCTATATTATAATTCTAACGTCGGTTGTAATATATACTACTTCTGTGAAAGCTTACATAACATCACGCCTTGTTTCCCCGAAGGGTTGGGCAGAGGTGTCCCTGTAGCAGGTACACCCACATTTCACCAGTTATGTGTAAGTCCCATGTAATAGGGGGCGAGCCTATTGCCATCAACCGGGCACAAATCCAGACTCCGGGCTGCTACTGAGAAATTCCACATAGAAAAACCCAATAAGACTTTGCCCGACCCGGGGATCGAACCCAGGACTTCATGCTCAGCAGTAGCGCTTGCAACCACTAGACCAACGAGGCAGTCATAACATTTCTGTGAAAGCTTGTATAATAATAATCGACTGTAATCACTGAATACAGTGAACATAGAAGTTAAACTATGATTGTACAGACAAAATGTTTTATCAATGAAAAACATGCTAGTTTCTGATGAAAATAATATAAAAAAATTAATAAAAAAGAACGGTCTTATTCATAAAAAAGCTTATCGAAGGTTTAAGACATTCATTCTTCGATATTCATTAGTTCAAGTATATAAGCCTATAAAACTTTCGATTAAATTTTGTATTCATAAACGTTCTATTACTAATAATTATGTCCTTGAAATTCATATTATATAAATCAAAATGTTGCCTTTATAATAAAGTCGTCCTACAAATTGATCAACACATCAAACAAGAATGTCTGTCTGCGCACCAAATAATAATTAAGACCATAGACATTATAAAACAGCTTTAGTTTTTGCATTTCCCATTGCAACTTCTTGAGTTACTTCACTTCTTCTAAGATATTCATTGATATTACTACCCTAACTGTAAGTCTCCATGGGCAACTGCATGCTTCGACATTTTCTAGTTTGCAGGTAGGCCATGTAAAAGGCATTGAAAGCATTATTTCCACACACCAACGAAGCGGCCCATAGAATTTATTGCTGGTGCTTCGTTATATTTTTTCTCGCTTCTATTTTGTGGCCTTCAAATAGGAGTGAAGAGATATGGCTCTAACATAAGATTCTCACGAACAAGGCTAATTATGAACTTCGTCGTCCAAAACAAATGGATCACTTCTATTTCTGCAAACCTTTCTTCGAAGCGGACGATTTTCAAGACGTACATACAACTCTTTCAATAGAATCCAAGCTTTGTAAAGCTTGCATTGTATATAATACTAAACTAAATTGGTTAAACAGAAGCGCCAAATAAATTAAACATGTACGTTTGGTTTACGAAACTGATATTTTGTAGACAGTAGACCCAGTAGACATACATGTTACTTTTGTACGTCAAATGTCATTTTCTTGTTAATCAGGTGCTGTAGAGAAACAGCCATTTTTTTCTTATAGTACTGATAAAGTCGGGTTCTGGCTTTTAGAACTCAGGAGGTTTATAGAACGTTTAGGTACTAAAATGCGTTTATGAATAACACTTTTTGACAACCAGACTAGCAAATTTTTAGATATTCGATAACTTTTTATGAAATGCTTATGTGATATGCTGCTGCAGACTCATTCAATGATTAAGCTTGAAAGGTTTAGTAATGACGCTTTGCTGGCAGGCGGTCTGGTAAAATAATGATCGATAATACTCTTCATCCCCTTGATACAAACCAGGCACTTACAACACAAATAGGATACTCCATACTAAGGCAACACAGTCAGGATTCGCTGCTGAAATTTACATGAAGATACTTCCACAACATACACGCTTAATATACCATCTTAACTATGCATTACATCGCTGTTCCACGGACAAACTTCAAATTTCGTTGCACTTCAATTATACAATTCAACATTCCCCTTATTTTCTACAAACGCCAGAATAATTGCAACAGGTACGCTAGTGCGAATAATTAATTTCACATTTTACCCACACCTAGGTGTTGGCAAGCTGCCCCTATAATAATTTATATTTCGAAGTCTGCGCTTACTTTGGAAATCATTTATAACGAAACAAAGCTGTATTTTATGGATACAAGCTTCCCATTTTAAAGGTATACTTTATACTCGAGAGCTTTGTTATAAGTTTTCTATTTTGAGTGTTGGTAGCTGAAAGTTTTAACCGTTTTCGGGTCTGATATTATTCCGTTAGCATAAAAGTTTTTCTATCTTTTTCATTGTTATTTTATTATTATCGCAGTTTTGTTAGGAAATCATTTTCGCCTTATCGCCTCGAAAATTGTTCAAATAAAAATCACAATCAAAGTCACGCCAACTATTCAGAATTGAGCGTAAAAAAAACTTGCAAAGGCAAACTTGACCGTCGAGAGGCAATTCACGAAAAAGGCTCAATCGTATTAATTGTCCCGCGAATAACAAGGCTTTTTGTGAGTAGGAGCGGGGCCGAGGCGCGACGGTCGATGGCAGCGGGCGGGGAGACATTCAGTGTGCCCCTAGTCGCGCTGGCAGCTCCGCGCGCTCTCCGTACCGCGGCTCCCAAACACGCGGCATGTTGCAAAAAACAGGCAACACGCTACAGGTGCCCTAATCGCCAGCCACATGATAAATGACAGTGTTTTTTCGACCCGACAGCCGCGCCCGACGAGTTGAGTGGTAGGAAATAGGCGATACGAGTAAATAAACAACTTTTGTTTTTTTGTTTTGTTCCTTCATACTTCAGAGCTTCCTCGCTCGCGTGCTTTGTTGACCGTTACGTAAGTGGATAGTTTTCTAGTGAATTACGCTGAGTTAACTTTTGTTCCATTAATAATTTATTGACGTATTTCCGTCAGTCATGTTGTTTGGTATATCTCACTTCAGTTGCGTAGTCTTGCGATACGTTTCTATTTCGAATTTAACGTTGACGTTTGACAGGATTCTCATTAAAAGTTAAGTGAAAAGTTTAATGTCATTAAGGGTGATTTTCGCGCATCTATCCATTGCGCATGACCTGCGCAGGAGGTACTAAAGTACCTGCCTATCTATAAACTATATCACCTGTGTATTGATATACGTAACAGGGTTAAGGCAGAATTTCCTGTGACCTAGATTTTATTTTACGATGTTGCACAGAATCTTTTGGGGAAGCCATCTATCATAAGATGCGGTGGTACTTCTATATTTATACCTGAAGTTATTTTGAAAATTAATTTTCATCGAATGAGTATATTATATTTATTTAGAGAAATACTGCAACCTTTCTTTGCATTTTCTTGCATTAAGTTTGATTTTAGATTTGCCTTGCGGTCCAGTTTTCTATTTAGCCATTTCATTTGTATCATTATATATTAACGATTACAGCTTGTATCATCATTTCATTTCATTTAAGTTTTGGGTTACTTACATTTTCGCGAATACACTTCGAAGAACATTAAATAGTAAAATAATTAAATGAACTAGCCTTTATTACAGGTTTTCAAATGGTTTAAAATTGCGATGTGATATTCACAATAATAAGAATATATAATATTCTGTATTAAAAAAAAGCTTGTCTAGCAATGGAGTTAAACAAGATTTTACTTTTTAACTACACATATTTTCTCTGAAAGATCTATGACTAGTAAGAATTCTAATTAATTAAATCTAGACACCATTTAGCTCAAAAACACTCAATGCCACAAAAGCTCTGAAAGGATTTTATTAAAATCACATCGGAATGGCAGCCCATTCAATTTCAGAATCTGAAAGGAAACGGAAAATTTTAATATAAATAGTCGGAAACTTTTTATCTAAATAGTGTTCATAATACGATACAAACGAAATGTAATTATTTATATTGGGAGGTATCTTTCGAAAATGGGTATTCTTACTTTAATTTTCAGTAGCGATTTTCTTAGGAAAAAGGTGTAGCTAAAGGTGTAGGTGCTATTTTCTTAGGATGATTTTCTGGAGTAGGGACGAGAATATGATTAATATTAGAAGCAACTTTATTTAAAAATTGATTTCATTAATCTGAATAATTCACATAGTCACCTTCCGACGCATAAAAAATATTTCTCGTTACGTTAATCTTTCGAGGTTCACAGGTATTCTACTTTTCTTAAAAGATTAGAAATATTTTTTCTTATGAAAACCTTTCGAGTTAATGTAAATCTTTGATCGTATTATACCTCGGCGCCGCCTTAAATTAGGCTACTGACAGCTGACATTACGTCACTTCTTAATTAACCTTCAAGCGGTCGCGCGGCGTCGAATCGACCGCACTCGATACATTTTAGTTCATAATATCGTTATTTCTTATCGCATGTTGTTCCTATTCCTAGTAGCCTGTCATTGTTTCACTGTGCAAAAAATTAACATTTTACCACCCTTCCCCGAGCCCCCTGGAGCGCACAGATTGCATTTGCTTTGGTCGCGGCGCAGGCGTCGAAAGCACGCCACGCGCCTGTCGTAGAAAAAGTTACGCGCGACGCTCAACGCGAGATATAATTTTTTGGAATATCATCGAATTAAGTTTGTAATAGTGTTTATTTATATAAAAATGGCTCGTAGAGTGAATTAGGCATTGAACTGACAAAAGAGTACTTTCAAAGAAGGGCTACGATGGTGAACCTGCCAAGAAAACTCAAAAGAAACATAAGAGAGCATTTAAATATGAGCGTTATGAAGACGGTGGTAATGAACCAAGCAGTAGTTCCAGCACATGCAGAGGAAGCTGCAAAATATGCCCAGCAAAAAAAAGGAGGCAATCAAAGACACAATGCACATCATGTCCGAGAAATATTTGCAGGACCCACACTACATTAATTTGCAATGAATGTTATCAAGTCAAAGACAATGATTCTGAAGAAAACTAGACCCAAGTTCATGATAAATACTTTGATTTTAATTATTTGATCTCATGCAGCCAACTTATTTTGTTATTTTTATTGTTTTTTTTATTAGATAAAGCTAGTTAGACGTATATAAGAAGATATTGTGTTGCCAAATTACTTTTTTCATCCAAAGAAAATTTAAGTTTTATATTTGACTTTATATTTTTGAATTTAGCTGATTTTAAGTAATTTTTTTCGGTTAAATTGAGTCCTAATATAATGATAACATGTCTACATAACAAATAATAAATGATTATTAATTAATTGGTGATTTAAATCCCTGTAATATCCAATAGGTCTTTTAGGTTACGCGCGACCGCTGCCGTTACAAATGACCGCGCGCCCGCTTGAAGGTTAAGAAAGAAATAAAGTAAGAAAAATATTTTATTTGGGACACGCACAGGAAATACAACAATAAATTTAAAATACATGAACCCTGAACACATTACACTCCTTTTTGGGCAGTCGTGTAAAAAGAACACTATAGCTAACAAAATCATGAAAACATTAAAACATAATGAGAGAGTCGAGTAAGAGTCGTATTCCCTTCGACAGGTTTCTGTGAATGTCAAAAAGGATAATACCTACAACCCTTTTTAAAACGAAGCTGTTTGGTACCCTATTAATTAATGTATCGTCTCATTAACTTAGAACGTCCACTGCTGGATGTGATGTCACTTCCAGTAGCTACTTCATTGTAACGTTCAACGTCCGATGTTAATGATGATATGCGATCAACATTATTATGCGGTTACTGGTCTGTCCTTATGTCAATGGTGAATATTTAACAGCTGTCTATGGTTACGGTTATGGTTCTTATTCATGCATTTCCGGAGTTTATTGATTTCGCCCGCGGCTTCGGAGGAGGTCGGAAATTGATCCACGGGAACATACTACCAGGATAAAAAGTATCCTATGTGTTAATCTAGGTTATAAACTATCTTTGTGCCAAATTTCATCTAAATCCGTACAGCCGTTTTTGCGTGATTAAGTACCAAACATCCACACATACAAACTTTCACATTTATAATATTAGTAGGAAGGTTAGTAGGATTGGTTTGACATTTAGGTACATCGCGTTTCTGAAACTACAGAAGAAGAACTTGGGATTTGTCATTTTGATAGTACGTTGTTCAATTTCTTGACCCAGTATGCTTTGCAAAACTTAAGTAGGTATGAACTTTGCCTAATTAGATAACTTTGTCTAGCCAATATTTAGTGAGAGGTTATCTGAAGACCTCAGAAACCGGACATTAATCATTTAATCAATCGATATCTTCCTTTGACCCCCGGATTACTTATTTGGCAGATCATTTCGTATATAATGATGCTCTATTTTCTAATATTGTCTTGTGGGTAGTGCCTGTTTGGACACTGCGAAATACTTAGGCCCTGAGGCTCCATGATAAGCATAAGACGATTTCATTCTTATAAGTATAATTAAATGAGGAAACATATGTTCTTACGTATAACTCATGTTTTTTATTTAAAATTTATATTTACGAGATTTAAAACTGTTTACGACCATAATTCTCGTTCATATTGCTGTTCAAGCAGTAAAATTTTCATGCGCGCGATATAAAAATCAGAAAAGGGGAAATTCTTTCAAGAAACTGTGGAAGATAAGCTTGTTTATTTTTTATTTTTTTTTATAAATGAATGATTTTAACTATTGAAACCCATGACTTGTAATGTTGTAAATTCAAATTCAATATTTTTTTATTTATTGTTTGTCACTGGTAAAAAGACAGTTCTTAGGCTTCCTGTCCACCGGAGCGGAGAGGAGAGGAGAAGAGCGGAGATGTGTCAATATTAACCAATAGAATCAAAACTCCGCTCCAGAGGTGCGATTCTAATGGTTAATTTTGGCACATCTCCGCTCCTCTCCTCTCCGCTCCAGTGGACAGGCAGGCTTACAGTTCACATTCACATTTAGTGTTCATTAAGCGGTCGAATAGACTTATGCAAGGTTATGTAACTAGAGTTTAATAGCTTAATTTTGTAAGGGTTTAAGATGGTTATAAATTTATATTTGTATATTATATTTATAGTTATATATATTTGCTGCTCCGGTCAATCTGTCAGCTTCGGAATTGTCTTGTTATACACAAAATTTATCATGTTTCTTTCGTGCATCACATTAATTATTAGTTATTAGTAGACATCAATATTCTTTATCTAAAACACACTCAATTATTACTTTATTAACACACTCATATATAATGAAACCTCACATAACTCAAACTTTCTAAATGTATTTATCTACACAAATTAGCGGTAGCTCTACATCTCTACATAGAGCTAGGTAAAGTTACAAAGTAAATAGTTACAGAAGGTTAACTCCGTGCAATGAGCGAAAAAAGGCGCGCACACACATAGACACGTACATTCAAAAGAAAAGTATGTGTCTCGGGAATCATCGCCTATGTTCGGAAATATCAGCGCCTGATGATGAGATCTAACAGAGAGCTGTCAAAATCAAAAGTGCTTGCCTATTTTGTATTACCATTATTACAAAATTATAAATCAACATGGAGTGACAAAATGGCGATCTGAGACTTCATGCAAATGCGCAATGATAGTTGATAGGTTGTAAAACTTGCATAGCATTGCCTCTGAGGGGTTACTATGAGGCACGACCTTCAAGCTCATTCGGAAATACGAAGATTACCGATGCACATACTTTTGCTCACACAGTGTGTGTCTACGCATAGACACGCATGCGAGAAAAGAAAAAATATACATACAGAAGGCCAGCTCCATAGCAGCTGGCCTTCTATATCTATATTTTTTCTATACCTTATGTGTGTGAAGTATGATGGAAGTATTAATTAATGTTATAACGATTCTGATTGGAGGAAACTTATAATGAGTGTCTTAATTGTTGCTTTACGATAGTTAAAACTAATTTTCACAATTACAATATTTGAACTTTAGAAAATGAATCATGAAATGAAATAATCAAGTCGATCTTCTGTATCTATCTACCTATTCTGTGGTAGAATCGTGCCGATCGTGGCGCAGGTGCGGCAGAGCTCATAATTATTACACTGTGACACATCTAATTACAGGAGCGCTGTATTTTCTGGTTTGTCGGTAGAGCTAGATGTAGCTTGTTGATTTATGACTGTAAATAGATGTTTCATTGGTTTTGATTAAGAATAGTTGGAGGGTCGTTGGGTTTCGTACCCAAAGGGTGCGAAACGGTAAAAAAAAATAGAACATAAAAACTATCACGATTTCACAATTGCATTGGCATGACAAAGAGCTCGTGGCTAAGTAATAACAGCCGCACGGGTCGATCCATCAGGTTAAACCACGCTTGCTGGGGTTGGTCAATGAATGGGTGACCATCTTTACATACCGAGACTCCTCCGTGCTTCGGAAACCACGTTATGCCGTTGGTCCCAGCTATCATTCGTGGATCTTTGACAGTCGTTACGAGCCGTCAGAAGCCTGAAAGACTGACACCAGTCTTACTAAAGGTTATCGTATTACCCAGTTACTGGGTTGTGGTGGTTAGATAGGCAGTCGAACCATGTAAAATACTGGTATTCAGCTGCATCCGGTTAGACTGGAAGCCGACCCCAACGTAGTTGGGAAAAGGCAGATTGACTATTTCACCATTTTTTTTAATAAAAATGCTTTTTTTTATCTAGGATGAAAAGTAGCCTATATACTTCTCCAGGTCCCAGGCTACCTATATATCCAACGATTTCATAACCATCGATTCAGTGGTTTAGTCGTGAAAACGCGACAGACAAACAGAATCACTTTCACATTTATAATATTAAATAATACTGTCTACCTTATTATTTTTCCTGGTGCGAAGAATATTACTAGCTAACTTAGGCCCTTTGTTAACGGCACAGTTTCTTGCGGTACGGCTTATAAACCGCGCCGTAGAAAAAACGTGTCCGTCAACAAGCTTCCATGACCATAGTGATCCATAGAACACTGATGACCGTGCTTACACCTTCTTGCTGTGATCACTATGGAATATGGATCACTTAGTGGAATCTTATTGACAAACACGTTTTTTCTACGGCGCGGTTTATACGCCGTACCGTAAAGAAACCGTGCCGTCTACAAAGGCCCATAAGTACTACTAGTACTAGTTCTTACTACGCTCACGCACTATTACTGAACAAACATGTTTCTAACGTGCTCGTAAATGTTGCGTCAACTTCTTCCCTCGCATCGGCACCAACATGTTATAGTATGTGTCCAATCTGTTCTTGTACAACCTCATTATGAATATGAATAAATAATATGAGTAATAATATGATAAATAATATGAATAGCTTTACTAGTGACCAACCCCTGCTTCGCACAGATTTTACGATTTGACAAACCATAAAGATTTCTTTATTATATTTAAATGTAAGTTTTGTATTAATATATCGTATATATAAATCTTCCAGGATAATTCTCTAAATAATCCGATGCGTAGTTATGAAGAACAACGTGATCACACAGACAGACATGAAAAGCGTCTTTAATTTATATTATAGATGATGCCATGACAAAAATATAACATCAATAATATAATAGGGATGATGCCTGGGTAAAAAAAAAGAAGACGAAGAGATAATAAAAAAAATATAGGACATGTATTTTTTGCTTTAGCATATTATTAAAAAATGACATAGATAAAACGCATAAAAAGTTGGGGAGTGGGGGTTTCTACGTCACAAGTAAGTATAAAATCTACATACTCGTGACGTCATGGCACATTTTAACTCAATGTATTGCCGTAATCTTTTGATAACGTAAAAAAAGAAAAAATATGTGTCCAATATTTTTTAATAATCTAATTTACGGACAAATAAATATATTTTAGTCATCATCCCTATTACGGTTTCAATCTGTGCGCATGCGCATTATAAACAATAATTGTTTACTAACATCTATTGGATCTAGTTGTCTGAAGAATAAATTAAATATATTTAACGTACTCTCCGTGGGTTCGGGATATGTAATGGATGGTCACCCATCCACGAACCGGCCGTAGCCAGCGTAGCTTAACATCCGATCGATCCGTGCGGCTATTATCATTGAGCTACATACAGCTCTTGTCTGTCAGGTTTATTCATCATTTAGAAAAAATCCAGTTCAATGCTGGACATAGACCCCCAAAAAATCGTCACAACGATCGGTTCTGTGCTATGAAAATCAAAGATGTACTTACCTACCTTTGTATGGTTATACCTCCTAGAAGATCATGAGTATTTACGAGAAAAACAGCGTCAGAAAATACCATAACAAATAACAAATAAACTAACAAATAAATAAATTATATTCCTGATGACAACCTCAACATTTTCAACTTTAACCATCCAATCAAGGCACATTTGATTTCAAGAATTTTCCTTCACAATAACCATTTAAAAAGCAGCCGTAGGTGCTCACGTCGAGCAGGCGTAATAACAAGGGTGGTATTCACATCCATTTCCTTGAAATTTCTCCCATGTTGCACGTCGTCTTTGAATGTCGATGGAAAGATTATAATAAGAGTGCCTTGTAACTGTTTCTAAGCAATTCAAGTGTCTCCTCTTTAGAGAAGAAACGTGCATTTGTCACACGAGCTCAATGCAAGTACATTTTATTTTCCCCAAATCGATTTCTCTGCAAGTCAGATTGTTCACCGAATTAGAAAAGTCAAAGAAAAAAAAAACACATAAGTATAATCACGGTATTTTTTTTTTTCACCTTAAGGACAATTTCAGACGATACGCTACGCGCACGCCACGTGTGTCAGCACCCTCGCTTTGATATTTTGTTCTATAACGTGTGTGTGGGTCCTGTGCGTGATCGCTTTTGACGCGGCTGCTGACGCGCGTGGCTTGTGCATAGCGGGTGTGTGTCGTCTGAACAGGCCCTGAGTCCTTAAAAATAACATACAATCACATTAAATTGAAAGTCACACTCCGGTAGGTACTTGGCAAACTCAAACCCACAACCTTGCTGACAAAAATCAGGTCTCTTTACCCCTAGGCTTTTACAATATTCATTAAAAAGATAGCTAGGTTTGTAAAAAGTAGGTACGTACCTATGTACTTAGGTGATATTAAAGAGAAATTTAGTCCACCGCTACGGTCCGCTGTGTCCAGGCGTAATTTTACGGGTGGCAGCCCTAGGTAAAAATAAATTCTGCGCCTGCCTGCGAGGCGTAGGCATGGAAGTTCGTTTCAGGCACGTAATAGGCGAAAAACGCGCGTCATCGTACCGTCACGGACTCGCGGCCGACAAGACCTTTGTGTGGGCCACTACACCCAACCGACTGCACTCCAGTCCGACACAAACGCGTGCTAAGCGCTCAGAGAGTTTGTTCACTTCCAACGCCTTTTGATTTGGCTTTAGTGCTCTCCATGACAGGAATTTTTTCGCACTCAATCTCCGATACAAAATCGGATGACGAGTGGCCCGACCAGTTGATAGCATTTGCTTTAGACTAAAAGGATTCACATTCTCACTTTTCATCCCCATTTTCGTAGATGCATCTTTTATTTTATGTATCGATAATCGATTTCGTTAATTCCTTATCGATGTTACTTTAATTCGGATTGCAATTAACTTGAATTACTGAAATAAAAATGTGAATCGTTAAGCTTTTAAATTGGATCATTGTTGTATAATTTGACTTTATATTTCCGCTTCGTTGGTTACGTTCCTTCTTTTATCAGATTGTTTTCCCGATTTTCTTTCAAAAGATTTAAACTGGTTTTAAGGAATTGAGATGATTATAATATTTATCGTTTATTTCAAATAAATGTTGTTTATTTTCCTGCTGGCCTGAAAGTAAATGATAATACAAAAATTGTTTATTTATCTTTCTGCAGGAAGGAAGCAATTGAGAGTTTGTTTAAGTTACTTTGTGGTTGTTTGTTTCGATACTTTTGCATGATTATAATTTTATGACTGGTAAACTTTTACCCGCGGTGTCTTCCACTTAGAATTGGCTTCGTTGTAAACAAAGTACGTGTTGTTTAGGGATAAATATTTCTTCCTTTCTTCGTGTTAAAATTCATAGGGATTAATTAATTTTGTTAGTATAAAGTTGATAAATGACTGCTCTTGAGTATCGCTGTTCACTGAAGATAGATAAACACAAAAGAGTGCTTGTGGCGCGGCGGTGTGGCAATTCCGTCTTTGCTACGCGCCGAGCTACGGCGTAACCCGCATTGTGCTACGGCGTAGCTCACATTGTGCTACCATAGCGTAAGCATCTTCGTTTTAGGAAGCTCTCTCCATTTTAATATAGTAAACTCGAGCCGATCATCTGTAATTAATATTTTAAGCATACTGATGAAAAACAGTAAAGTTGAGCACCTTGGCTTAACATTATCCTTTATCACAAGCCTACGTCTAAATAAAAAAAAACATACTAATACAATCTGAATTTTTTTATTTTATATTATTCTAACATCTTAATGTTTTAAGTAGGTACTATTGAAGAAAAAACCATTATGTAAAGCTTCATTGAATTACTTCAAGTTCTCTTAGCTGTTTTATTAAATTTTCAGCGTTTATTTTGTGTTTTGGAAACTTTAACAAAAGGTGTCCAAGTTATTGAACATCAGACACCATAATGTACCGTAACGTTTTGCATTTTCTAAGTAATTTATCATTCTTTCAGAAAATATTTTGTAAAGAAGGTATAGATATTAGAAATATTAGAATCTTAAATATGTTTTGTTTTTAAGTCGCCAGATGATTTGTTGAGGCATAGTTTTTTCACTTGTTTGTAATCGATATTCCATGGCACAGCCATGAAAATTGGTGGTATAGCTATGTATAATTATGTACACAAGAACTCTCTAGACGGACATTTTTGCTAGGATCCACGATTAACCATCATCAGCCGTTTTACCAAAATACTCCGAGAAAATATTAGTATAAGACCATTAATTTCTATCTTAACATACATTGACATACGATTAATTAAACCACAAAGCTATCATTTACATACTACATTAAACACGTAAGGTTCTGCTCTAGTAAAACCACGCAACCTTTTACATAATAGCAACAGTCCTGATTACTCCGTATTTTATCTAGTAAGGGGGACCTTTAGGGGAATACCCAATGAGGCTTACGGAGCATATCCAGCCGGTTAAAAGAGCTCCAACGGTAATATCCTAAGATTACGGGAGACTAATAGGGACCCGTTTTAACTTACACTAGGCGACACCTAAATAAAATCGCGCTATTGGATTTCTAACTTTCGGCGATAAGCCGAGAGTAGAAAATCCAACAGTGCGCTTTTTTTAGGTGTCGCCTACTGTTTGTGGAAATGGGCATTAATCTTGACAAAGAGCTTGTGGGTTTTCAAGACAACCTTTAAGTACATATATTTGATGAAGTCGATGTTTTGTGTGGTTGCGGAGAGAAAATTATGTCGGATTAATTTGGGATTTGGAGGTGTGATTATGCAACAAGGGTAATACTAAGTATGGGTCGTTACGTGATTTTCGCGAAACGTAAGGTTTTTGAAACCGCAACTGTTTTGAAAACTAGTGATTTTAGTTAGGTACTAGTTATTTTTTTAATTCTATTCAGGATTCAACAATCTTCAATCTTCCTAGCCAACTATCTTGAGGTCAGCTTCCAGTCTAACCGGAAGCAGCTGAATACCAGTTTTATAAGGAGCGACTGCCTATCTGACCTCCACAACCCAGCAACTGGGTCATACGATACCCATTGATAAGACTGTCGACTGGTGTCAGACTTTCGGGCTTCTGACGACCCGTAACGACTGTCAAAGATCCACGAATGACAGCTTTGACGTGCTTTCCGATGCACGGAGTAGGAGTCTCGGTATGTAAAGATGGTTACCCATCCAATGACCAACCCTGGCAAGCGTAGGTTAACCTGATGGATCGACCCGTGCGGCTTCTTATTACTTACCTCCTGTATTCGGTGATTCAACATGGTGATTATATCGAAGTATTGTCAAACAGTTATTAGCGAAACGAAAATATTAATGGTTACTTATGTAATAGGTTACATAACGTTACGTTAGCTTTAAGTTTTTTTGAACGAATAAGTTTTTGTAGCTACTTAAGCAGTTACATCATTAACGTAATATTAACACGAATAAACTTCCCACTCGTGATTTTGGGAGCCTCGGCTCGCTTTGCCGGTCAGTACCAGTGGGCACAGGGCAGTCCTTATTATGCGCGAAAGAAACAACATGCGTTCGCAACGTAGGTACTTTTGTTTCGTTTCTCGGTTTTCATTCGATCACTGCATTTTAATGTAACTGAAGTATATTGGAAACCAGTACCCTAATTACGTAATACACGATCAATCAGAATTTGAATAGGTTTGAAACAGATTGCTAATCCATTGATTCATAAGTTCGGAAAAAAATCTGCTCAACAACATAAATAACGCAATGAATGTTATTGAACTGTCAAAATGAAACAGATTAGTCGGAATCGTTTACAAAAATATGTTACGTAATTAGATAGCAGGTTGGGGAATAACAACGAAACGCAAGCTTGTCCAATGGTTCATGTATTCGGAATTACACAATGACAGATGACAATTTTACACGGGGCTCTCATCGGTTCCGGCTGCAGTACCTAGAGTGATCGAGTGTTACTAATCTTAATAATATGAAAACACATAACATACATGACAGTAACTAGTTACAAAAATCACGTGTTTATGTGTGACTCGAAACTAGTTATTTCGGCTACAGCCAGTTATTGTAACTAGTGACCTGAAATAACGCCCATACCTAGGTAATTCATATATACCATAGATTTATTTAACACACATGCTAATATAATACCTTAAAGTACTTTTTACATCAGAATAGATTGACCATGAACAGGAATGAAATATATTCTACTGGAGTTCCAGAGCAAAGACATTTCTGCTTTGTCTCTGGAATGACAATGCACTTGTGATGCCTCTGGTATTCCAGGTAAGCGGCCAGGACCACTCAGCCACATCACATTATCGTGGACAATTGTGTTTGATGTTTTGTAACGCGAATGTTGATAATTTTTCGGCCATCATGCGCAAAAGATGTGCATGTCTGCTACGCCGTGTGCGCGACAGCCCCAACACCATTCTTAGAGCGTTGGCTGATAGGTGGGACTCTCCGATCTTGGGGCGGTGGATACGACTGCACGCAGGCAAGTAGGCATTCCCCGGGATCGGCGTTCCTCTCGTTTAGAATAATTAGTACCTCCTACCTAACACTGTTTTATAAGTTTACATGTTTTTAACAAATGTGGAAATAATTCTGAATTAAACGTTTTTAATTTATTATTTATTTAAAACATCGGTGCCCGTTACAACGTTATCTTAGACGTTATTTAAAAGCGTCTTCATAAACGTCCCTGTGTTATCGTTATCCCGTGGACGTTCACAATAATATCGCCACGTTAGAAGTTAAAATAAAAGCGCACAATAACATAAAAATCCCACAAGGTCATCTTACTTGTATTTTTCTAAGATAATGTTCCAATGCACTGGAACGTGTCTCAAAAACTTTGACATAATAACACTTACCAACGCACACACTTAAGTCAGCAAAAAAAAGAAATAAATATCAAGCAGCTTGTCATAAGTTTCCCCTCCTATTCCCATAAAACTGCCATGAAACTAAAGAACCTTTAACGCTATAACAAAGGACCCTTTCGCTAGCGACGTATTAAATTATATCAGCTTCAGCTATAAGAACGAGCGTGTGGAACCATTCACTCTAAAGTTGAGTATAGACTAGCTAGAGCATTTACTCGTAACAGAACATCGACCATTGGCAAATGGTCGATGTTCTGTTTTTAAATTTTATCGAACCGCGTCGGCAGCGTCGAGTAGGTATTCGCAGAAAAGTTTCATTAAATGGAAATGCTTCTTTTTTTAAATTGAGCTTTTGCTTGTATTGTACCGTTCGTAAGAACGTTACATTACATGAAAATGTTTGACGAAATGCTCTCGTGTATACTCACTTTAAGTTCACGAGATAGACGAGAGCAGAAGGTCGACCTTTTTTGTAAGGTGAACGCTTTGTCAAAACTGAAACAATCTCAAGTACCTAAATACGGTATCACCTAAAATGTATTTAAAACTAAATTAGATTTAAATACATTTTTGATGATACCGTATTTACTTCAGATTCATAAATTAATAGATACTTATTATAAATTAAAGTCGCTTTTCGTGTCTGTCGTTCTTACTTTGCAACGAATTTTGATGCGGTTTTTACCATCACTTATAGAAAAAAAATACTTAAAAAAATTATGTTACACAGGGTTATCCTAACATTGGGGTCATTATTCACAAAAATTGAGCACAAAATGTAATATCATAATAACGTAACATGCATTGTATTTTTTTCTTTTTGCTTAATAAATTATTTCTATTACTATTTCTATTATTGATTTGCTTGCAAAACAAACAATCGAGGCTAAAAGACCCAGACCGAATACCTGTTAAAGTATATTGATAAATATATACTAAATGAAACGATAAAAGTATATTGACATTTTTGTAGAATAACAGAAAGATATTGAAATGAAATGAAATGAAATGAAATGAAATGAAATTGTTTATTCTGTAAATAGGATATCGGAATCACTTTTACACGTCATATTTAAAAAAATGTTTAAAATAAGCTAGATGAGGTCGGCGTTTCCTAACTGACTACTCTGAGAAGAAAGGCCGAAACAAACTCAGAGGTCACGGTCTCTTTTAAAGTCCAGACATAATCTTGGTCAAGCCATATGAGAACCATGTAGATTAGTGTCTGAAATGGTCTTTTGAGGAAAGAACCACACAGATTTGAGTGGACCTGTCCAGTCAGTGCAAGCATTTGTCAGTAATCGTGGAGCTCACTCAGAGCTTAAGGAGCTCAACTCGACGAACAATACCAAAGAAAGGACATTTGGGTAGGCCGCATCAACTACTCAAACTGCCAGACCATCATTAAAACTAAATGTGAAAAAAAAAAAAAAAAAAACATTAAAGAGAAAAAAAATTAAAAATACCCACATAGTCCTCATATTCACAATAATTAAAATAATATTATACTTTACAAAGTAATCATGTCATTTTGTATATAATTTTATTATGTTATTATTTTAAGTAGGTATATGTTTTATTCTTTTATGTAAATATTTTTAAATCTGGTTTAATTGATGATTATAAGTAACAATTAAAATATCAAGTTTTATGGTTTTATCACAAGGTATAGCAGAGCGAGCAGCTCAATCCCAAGCTTTTTTATCTTCTAAATAATCTGAAATTTTATAGTACCCTTTTTTACAAAGTTTGGTTTTAATACAGTTTTTAAATCGTTTAATGGGTAAGTTTCGAATGTCAATGGGAAGTTTGTTGTAAAAGCGTATACATTGACCCATGAACGAGTTGCCTACTCTGTGAAGACGTGTGCGATGTACAGCAAGGTTGTGTTTATTCCTGGTATTTAAACTATAAACATCGGACATTTTCTTAAAATTTGATATATTTTTGTGTACATACAATAGGTTTTCAAAAATATATTGTGAGGCTACAGTCAGAATATTTATTTCTCTGAATTTCTCTCGAAGTGAATCTCTTGGACCTAGGTTGTAAATGGCTCGAACAGCCCTTTTCTGTAGAACAAAGATAGAATTAATGTCCGCACAGGTTCCCCAGAGAAGAATCCCATAAGACATCAGACTATGAAAATAACTAAAATAAACAATTCTGGCTGTATCTACGTCAGTTATCTGCCTAATTTTTTTAACAGCATATGCGGCTGAACTAAGCCTTCCTGACAATTTTTCTATGTGTGCGCCCCATTGTAATCTACCGTCAATAGTTATTCCAAGAAAAACTGTTGACTCAACAGGGTCCAACTCTATTCCATTAACTTGAACATTGGTAGTTAGTTGCCTGACATTTGGCGTTGAAAATTTAATGAGTTTAGTCTTCTTTTCGTTCAGGAGAAGATTATTTACATTAAACCAATGCACAACTTTAGAGAGTGCATCGTTAACTTGTTCAAAGTTGACTAACTGACGTTTGATTTTAAAAATGAGGGATGTGTCATCTGCGAATAATACGATCTTGTGATTATCCCTTATGTGGTAAGGTAAGTCATTAATATAAATTAGAAATAAGAAAGGACCTAGAATTGAACCCTGCGGAACGCCCATGGTGACCGCAGATCCTGCAGATCTCTTGCCATTAACATCGACCCTCTGAATTCTGTTGTTCAGATAAGAAGTCAGAAGGTCAAGAGCCTTGTCCCTCATACCATAGTGGTGCAGTTTCCTGATGAGTGTATCATGATGTACGCAATCGAAGGCCTTGGACAAATCACAGAAAATGCCAAGAGCAGATTGCTAGGCAACACAATCATAGAGTAATTAAATGTTAAGGAGTATGCATTCCTCAACATCCACCCCTGTTGATGATAATGGGCTGGCATCTTCTTTAGCATTTCAAGTCTGGGCCCATATAACGGTTTTGTAAGCATGTCATTCTGCAATCTCTTTATCAATCATAGTTTCATGTTCACTCTCGAGACTTGGAAAATTATGATAGAAATTCTTCTGAAGAACAGGAGTCGGCTCTTTCGGTTTAGATACATCCTCTTTTAATTTTTCCAGTAACGGCACCTCTTCAAAAGTCACATCTCTGGATATAATCAATTTGAATGCTTCTTTGTCCCAGATTCTATAGCCTTCATCTCCTTCATAACCAATAAGTATCCCCTTTTTTGCTTTCTTGTGCAGTTTCCTTCGATTAGCTTTAGGAACATAGGCATAGCAGGTGCAACCAAGGATTCTAAGATGTTTGATCGCTGGCTTCTGTCCGTACCACAGCTCATGTGGACACTTGCTTGGCACGTTCGTTGGCCCTGTGCGATTCAACACGTAGACTGTCGCATTTACTATCTCTGCCCACAAGTCATCAGGAATTTTATCATGTGCATACATGATGGCGCGTGCGGCTTCTACTACCGTCCGATTTTCACGCTCTACGCAGCCTGCTTGCTCTGGGGTGTGGGGCATTGTGTACCTTTGCTTAATTCCGTTTTCAGTTATGATATTTTTGAATTCTGCGCTTACAAATTCTCCTCCATTGTCACTTAATAATTCTTTAATGACATGTCCTGCTGCTTTAGCTTCATTTAAGAAAATCTTTAGCTTTGAAGCTGCTTCAGACTTTTGTCTAAGAAAGTAAATGTGACGATATCGTGTGAAATCGTCCTTGAACAGAATGTAATATCGAAACTTCGAAATAGAATATGGAAATGGTCCGCATAAATCTGTATGGATTAGTTCTCCAGATTTAGTGGCTCTAACCCTTGTTCCAAATGAATGCCTGTGCGCCTTTCCATAGATACAGCCTTCACAAATGTCGGATTGGTTTTTCTCCATTTTTAATCCTAGCTCTTTTTCGATCACCTGACTAACATGTCTTTTGTTCTGATGTACTAGCCTTTCATGGTAAACTTGTAAAGGGTTTGTCAGTAGTTGATTGACTTCCTGATTTTTGGGCGCGACACATTTCAACTCCAGCTTGAATAGTCCCCCTTTAATCGTTCTAGTTCCAACTACTTTTGTTTCTCCATTTACTTTTACTACACATTGCTTAGGTCTTGACTCGAACGTACTTGTGATCAAGTTATCATGCACAGATAGAACTGAGAATAAGTTTCTTTTAATCTTTGGGACATACCAAACGTCTTTTAAAAGTATTTGCTCAACTTTTCCATTAACGATGGCTTCAGCTCTAATGTTGCCTATACCAATGGCTTCAATGGTTTGTCCGTTCGCCACAGTCACCGTATGTGTTCCTTTGAGGTACTCAAAGCTCTCGAAGAAGTCACCTCTGTTAGTAACATGGTTTGTCGCTCCATTATCAACGTACCAGTTAACTTTATCCATTGGCAATCCATCCTCTATAGCTAATACATTCATGTTTACATTCACATTTGGGTTTTGTCTAGCGTTTGACGGCTTTGGCGGTCTACCATCTTTTATCCATTTTTGGCATTTTCGCACAACATGCCCAGCTTCTCCACAATAATTACATTTTAACTTTTTCTTATAACCTTGCTTTCTGTTATGTACTATCAGTACCTCCGTGCTGGATTCACCTTCAGCTTCAGATTTATTTTTATCTTTCAAAGCTCTCTCGTGAGCACACAACTGGGTGGTCAAGTTCTCGATTGTACGATCTTTTAATGTAATTAGTAGCCAACTTGATTTAAAACTGAAATACTCTTCTGGCAGGGAATCCAATATCTTGCATATTAAAAGAATTTCTGGTAGTTGATTGCAAACTTTCGACAAAGCTTGATTCAGATCATGCCATATATTCTTTATCGCAGACATAATGCGAACCCATGTCATGAGTGGGGTCTTTCTTGTAGTTAAAAAGTTGCATACACAGATCGTAGGTTCGGTCCTGTGATCCTCGTTCGTAAAGACGGTTTAATTCGTCCCACATTTTACTCGCAGTTGTAAAACGCATTACTTTGTTCAGCATTTCGTCGGTCATATTAGTAGTCAGTAGTAATAGGGCAGTGCTTTCTATTTTATTATAGTTGTCACACTCTGCCTTATACTTTGTAAGAGCTTCCGCTTTGGCTCCTTCACCCGGATGTGTAGGCTTTACTAGAGTACCCTGCACCGCTTCTAAGGTGCCTGTGTTACTCCGCAGCAGCAACATCACTTTATATTTCCAGGTCGGCCAGTTGCTTCCATCGAAAAGTCCGATTTCGAGTTTCATTTTTGAAGGAAACATGATTTACTTTTTCGAACTTTTATTCTATAAGAAGCAATAATAAAACTTTTACGCTCCCGTTTATGCACGCTCTGCTACCATGTTAAAGTATATTGATAAATATATACTAAATGAAACGATAAAAGTATATTGACATTTTTGTAGAATAACAGAAAGATATTGCTAGGCAACACAATCATAGAGTAATTAAATGTTAAGGAGTATGCATTCCTCAACAATACCATCGTTGACCTACTTATCAGTGGATCATATACTTAAGCTTTTTGAAAATCTGTTATGACACTGAATACTTTTCTAACGGTTAGAAGTATTCATAAATACCTACATACATACATTAAGTCTTGCCGTTTTGTCATAGGGGTAGGCAGAAACAAGAGAAAACCTTCTACGATCCGCACATACTCCTTTTGCTTTGTTTACATTCATACATCTGGTCATACACGCTTCCGGATTTTTTCAATGTCAGCTTTACATACTTTCAACATTCAATGTCATCAGTTTTTCTCAAAACTCATTAATTAGATACTTAGATGATGGCAATTACATTCATGTTTTTCCCACGTAGTCGATGTGTGTATGAAGTGGTCCTTCTGGACTTATTCACTCCTTATGTGCCACACGTACACTTACATTGTGTTAATCCTATAATCTCGAGAGTGGGTTCGTCTATTGTTACATATTGTCCTGTTATTATGAAGTTTTGATACGATGGGATTTTGTTCAAAGTTATCTCATTCTGTTATCTAACTTTACATGTTTGGCTTATCAAGCATTTCAGGGTGTTGTTATTCTATAATTTTAGGACTTTTAAATTATTTTATTTATTTATTACAACTTTATGTACAAGTAAAAAAATACTGTACAAAGGTGGACTTAATGCCCGAGGCATTTTCTACCAGTCAACCTTAGGGTGATGCTGAGGCAAAACATGGCAGGTGCAACATAATTGATGGATAACTCGAAAAAGAATAAATGCTAATACACAAATACATACATAATTATAAACTAAATAAACTTAGTTAAGAGAAATAACGATAGGTGGAGGAGAAAACGAATCCAGGAAATCAGCGCTGGGATGATTCTGCCAACTTCTAAAATATGAATATGTACACGTGCCTTCACTTTAAAAGATAACGGAATGGTTGCCTTCCTGATGTTCAGAAGGAGCGCATTATTAAGAAAGAAAAAATATCATTTATCTTAAACATTAACAAGTAGTGATTGGCATTTTGGTCAGTTGGCTTAAACTAACTAAACTTACCTTGAATAAAGTACTCAATACTTTATTTATTTGTGACCTCAAAGTGTTACCTTGTATGCTACACGGAATTTATAAAAAATACGAATAAAATAGCCCTCGAAATGAATGAATACTTTAATGAAAACGCTCCCTTCTGAGTGGTCGTTGATGACAATTTCGCCTTAATAAAGGACAAAAGAAAAAAAATACTGTAATTTCAAACATCCCTTAAATACAAAAACCGCGGGTGCGTCCTTTTTCCAGAGGTCAGGGTATGTTAAAATATCTCATGAATAAATAAAACCTCTTTTAAACTGAGATAATTTGACAAGCGGGATCATAATCTCAGGTGGCGCATAAAAAAAATGAAAGAAGACTCTGGAGAGACAATATTGAATAAATATTTTAATAAAAATAAAAGCGGAGATGTCTTAATAAAATGTTGCTGGAATAATCTCGAGCAAATAAGTTATGTTTTATGCATCTGACGCTGATGCTGATTTATTTTTCATAATGGCGCCCGAAGTTATTTTCCGGAACGTTGTTTCTATTTTTGAATTTAGTGCTTTCAAAAATAAACGGTAAATAAGGAGTTGAAAGTACTTAAAACAAAATGTTCCTAAATGTAGTCGTCCCCTCGTTTTGTCCTGTAGTTCGACTATTCAATTGTAGCAACATTGTAAAAGCTCGATAAACTAAAAACGCGTCCAAAACTACCAAAATAAAAGAGAAAAATTTAAACAAACGAGAAAGTTTTAGCCGTCATCCTGCTGGAAGTGTACAAAACGTCCACCTAACCGTGTTTAATAGCCGAAGGGTGGACAAATGAGTGAGCGTTTGGTAACATTGAGCGGAGATGAGCGAGAAATGAGTGGAGCTGAATTAAGGAGAATGCTCTGGAACATGAAGTAAATGAACTGGGGGCCAAGTCTACTAATTTACAAACGTCATAATGGTGTCACGATGGTGAGTTTTTGACAGATTTTGTATGGCAAATCTGTCAAAAACTCACCATCGTGACACCATTATGACGTTTGTAAATTAGTAGACTTGGCCCCCTGGGCTCTTGAATCCGTATTTAAATTAATATTTGAAACGAATAGGTACACTCAACATAAATAAAAAAACACGAACATGTTTAAACACGCCAATATTTTAAATATTCAGAACTTTCGAAAAATATTTTTTTTCAATTAAATTTTGCCTTCGCATATTCCATAAGTTTATTTATTCATTCATTCAGAGTTTTTTTCTCAAACCTATGAAAAAACTTTAACCCTAAAAAGCATTTTATCATAATTATTATTATTAAAAAAAATACCTAGTTGTTGCGATGCCATGAATTTAGGAGAAGAGACAATACTAATCACCTTAAATAAGCCTTTATCAGCTCCGCTTCACTCTAACTACAATTTAACGATAGCTGAGGCAACTAAGCGAGAAATGGCCTAGCTTACGTCTTTACGCTCCCACCATAGCTGCCTCCGATGAATCTAGATAGCCTTAATTTTTGCTGCGGTGTACGATGTATGGTAGCGTCATCTAGACTCAGTAAAAAAAAAAAAAATTCGTCAAATGTCCTGAACATTCAGCCAGTATGTAGGAAAATTCTGTGAATGGTACGGCGAAAACCAACAGTTTTTGAGGTAGATATGTTTGGGTATAGGATTTGAAAGGTAAAGTAGGTACAGATATAAGTTATGAATATATTTTAACGGTACGTCGGAAGGTCTATTGAAAGTGACCAAAAGAATTTAGATAATGGTTTCCATGTGAAGTTTTTCAGTGTGTGAGTAGCGTTTGCTTAAAACAGCAAGGCAAGCTGATATACTTATTTAATAAAATATTAATAAGTCATTTAAAAATGATAATGATGTGTATTTGATTTAGAATTAAAACACTAACGGTTACCGTCGAGTATTTTACAAAATAACTTCAAAACTTTACTTAAAAATAAACAATACATTTTAAAGTTCATTATAACATTTATAACAGAAACGGTGCTTCGTAGAAACTATTTCGCTACTGTTAAAAAGCTCTTCGCAGTAATTATCATTATTAGCACCTCATTAAAAGCCAGCAGCTATGAATACTGCAATTTTTCCCTGAATGTATAAGTGACTCTCATGAATATTTTACAGTGCCACAGATAAGGATAAAAGAAATAGTTAATGGCGAGAGAGTCTATAACGAGGTTGAGCTTGCGTGTATCTTTTCTTTTATTAATCTTCGTTCAGAAGCTGCATGTTATTATTGTATTTTTTTAAGGTTAATTAATAAACACTGATGGTGTTTATTTATTTGTAATATATCACATTCTTAAACACAAATTTTTACACTTTGATTTTTATGAAACCAAACTTCGATTTTCTGAGTTTTTCTAAATGTGCACCCGAAGAATTTCCCATCGGCAAAATTAACGCACTTCCATACAAAATTTCATTCCTTAAATTAACCCCTTTATGGGATACATTTTCAAAAATTCTTCCTTGTACCTTCGTTGTACAAGGAACTCTTGTGCAAAATTTCATGCTTCTAAACCTGGGTCTAGAACAAACCGCTGCACTGGCGGTATATACTGTACGTTGTCTGTCATGAATGAATTTAAGATTTTTATTAAAAATCTCCGTAGAATGCGGGCCAGCTCCCACAGCATCCTGAGCAAGTTGTGCGGTAGGTGGGATTGTCCGATGCTTCGTCACTGGATCGGACTTCATACGTCAAATGGTATGAAATACCTATTACGTGGATAGTGTGAGGTCCGACTCCAGACTTAACATTACGATTAGGATACCTACTAACATTAGATTTAGTTTTTGTTTACTAACACTCTATGGATCTCGGTGGTCTGACAATAAAGATTTTAATAATAATTAAGTTGAAGATTCTAAACCTAAACGCCTTCCTCTATTATTCGATTTTGAGTAATTACTAACCAAACAAATAAAAATATCAACAGCATTTCGTTATTTTAATCAAGAATTCCAACATTGTATTGTGAAAAACTTTAAATTTAAAATCCGATTAAGGTTCCTAAAACATTATAGTAAAAACAATTAACAAAAACAAGGCAACCAACAAAAATTTTATAACAATAATCCTATACTAATAATAACATGAATTTTGCGTTTACAAAGTAGCGGTTTTACACATTTCTCTGTAATTTACATACCAAAGTACGAATATGTAGGTATGTAGATAATAGTATTTAGTACTTTATGTAAATTACCTGTTTGTGTTGGAGTCATGAATATGCGTTGGTTTACGTGTCGTACGCATGCAAGCGTAAAAAGAATGTAAAGGTAAAATGTAAAACTGTAAGTATGGTGCAAGTCCTAATTAATTGCATGTGAAGGCTTCAAACACCTAATTATAGAGGGGGTAAAGCTGGGTATCCACTATCCTCCTTACTAATAAACGTTGTATAGCGTCTGTATAGTTACACAATGCTTTGTCTTCTTCTTTCGAAAGTCAAATTACTGACGACTGAAAGAGAGAAATCGCTGTATTCAGCTGATATAATACGTTTATTAGTAAGTATATATGTTTGCGCACCAACTATGTATGCTCCGTGCATCACTCTTGTTGTGATGACTGTTTTTATTCAAACACAAAGCAGATGTGCTGAGCACAGTTGGTTTGCGAAAATAGTGGGCAGTTTGATATTGGACCCAAATTGCTTGTTGGTGGTTAGTGGCTGTCTAGTCTTGTAAATTGATTTTAAATCGCGGATATCAATGGTTTCACTTTAATTGGTTTGAAATATTTTTAAGAATAACGAAAATATTCTGTTTAGTTAAAAATACATACTTTGTAAATAAAATAAATCAAGCATTCATCATTAAAACATTAATGGGCCTCCATTTGGCTGATTACCTACCTCATCAGTCCTTTCATTAAAAGATATTGGAACCGACAAGGCAGTATATTCGGACATTTGTCATAAAATGCTCAATAAGGGATTGCAGTTATGATAAATGAAAATATTCTCACCCTTATCATATAGAATTTAATACCTTTCTGGTAAAACGCAGGTGTGTAGAACTACCAACATTTCTACCTTGGCTTTTCAGTTGTAATGAATAGGTGTAGGCGTGACGTAGGTACCCAATAAAATAATAATAAATTATTAGTTTGCGAGACTTACTGCCGCACTCAGAATAGTCACTTAATAATAATCAATCATTAATTTAATTGACCGGCACATGTCAACAAAATTTAAATGTTTTCAATCTGTCATATTTTTACTGACAGCGTTAAGTCAAAAACTAGAAAATCTGTCAATCGGTCGTGCTAAGGGGTATCGTGTAACCCAGGAACTGGGTTGTAGAGGTCAGATAGACAATCGCTTCATGGAAATAACGTATTTAGGTGCATCCGGTTAGACTGGGAGCTGACCCAAATATAGCTGGGAAGAGGCTAGGTAGAATATAATGATGAGTGTTTATTGAAACACTCAAACAACTCAACTTGTTAGTTTAACAAGTGACTATTGAGTTACTTGTTAGTTAAAGTTAATCATTGGGAAGTGAGTCACTGTGTGCTGTAGTAATATTATTGGTAACAAAATACAGAATGTAATTCTAAAAACTTAAATTAGTTAAATTAAACTTAAGTTCCCTCAAAAGAAACTTAATGAAAGATAAATGTAAGTGAAGAAGAATCAGCAACAAATTGGCGAAGAAGTATGGCGGGTGGAAATGAGCTCTTACTCCGTCCTGTTTCCTTTCGTCCGCCATCCGCTCGTTAGCAAGACGTGTCTCATGTGCTGAAACTTTGTCCCCGCACAGACAGTATCAACTTCAAATTGGTCCTTAGAGACGGGTATTTTAGGATCGCTGTTCGAGGGAAAGAATAATGTTTGGTTTTGTAGTTTCGACGCGGCTATCAGTAGGCTGATAGCCGCGATGAGTTAATGCTTAAGGAACTCTTGTTAATGTATTCATTTTGTTGAGATAAAACGGCTATTGCTTTTAACGAAGACAGAATATGCAACGAAAAACTCCACCTCAGTTATTGGGCTTATTGTACATTAACAGTTTTTGGTCCTTATGTCACAGGAGCTGTGATTGGTGTTTTTGTTATAACTCTATGCTTGTTTTGATAGGTTTGTCTATAAAATTTACATTAAATCTTGTCTACCTATTCGAATAAACAAACAAGTAAACTGTTTTATTTCGAAAAAACAAAACAAAGTAACGAACTAGTCTATTTACACAATGTATTTTTATAGTAAACAAAACAAAAACAAAACTGTACCAAAAGTCGAAACACGTAGCAACATGAAATGTTTTTCTAGAATATTTTTCACTATCACACAAAGCGTTGGTAGCGAAATTAAAAACCCATTTAGTTGTGCATGACACCGTCCGAATATTTTGCGATACTACCGTGGGTACATAGTGTCGTAACCACGTTGATGACGTAACGCAACAGTGTCGTTTAATTACAGCAATGGCATAATAATTGTATGTATCTGATAGACGAAATTACTGTATGTTTCTGATAATCATACATTGTTTCACTGTCCAAATAATGTAGATATTATTACTTGCACTTTTATTTGCTATTTCAAAACAATTGTTCCAAGTTCGTTTCTTTTTAAATAAAAAATCTGACGAAAGGAAATGCCAGTGTCTAGAAAATTATTAACATTTTAAACGTAATGTAAAACGTTAAAATGTTGTCTTTTGTCCTAGTCGTGATGAAAATACGGACGGCAACTCGTACCTACCTACTTTTATAAAAATGTTTAATATTTGCTTTAAATTTAGGATATGAAAACAGCGATTATAAAACCAAAATGTGATGATTTTAGAAGATTCTTTAAGCATGTTACTTGTAGTTATAAGAACCAAGGAAGGAACATTTACAAAATGTAGCAAAATTTTTGATAAGCTTCGTGGAAACATAAAAAAGATTCTAAACGTAACCTATTCTTTAATTTTCGCTGTTCTAATAGCCACATCTTAAAGCAAAGAAACAAGAAAGCAATGAGCGGAAATAATCCCGGGGCTCCATTTTTGTTTTGCGTTGCAGTGTAATCAGGGTTTAAATGAGGAATGATTCTCAAAGGGAGGGTATTACGCGCCTCGTTATTTCACAGGCTGGAATAATTATGAACTATTCATTCAAATGGAAATTGTAATGTGCTGGTCGACAATATAGATGTTTTATTCTATTACACTGAATACATTTTTCTTGAGCTGGCCTAGCGCAGTACGGAGTTTCAATACAATGAGCCCAGGTGCGGGCCATTTATTACATAATCTGTGAAAATTTCAACTGTCTACCTCTTATGGTTTATGAATTACAGCCCGCTGACAGGCAGACGGACGGACAGACAGCGGAGGCTTAGTAATAGGGTTCGCTTTGGCATCTATCGGGTACGGAACCCTAGAAATATGCAACTAAAAACTATTTACTACTTTTTTACTATTTTTTATTTTTAAGGTAAATAGTATAAAAGTAAACTAGGTAATAAATAATTAATTAAGTAATTAAATTTTGTCATTATTTCAATACTTCTATTGTTAAATATTGTTAAGAATTTTATTGTCCTACAATTTTATTACCATAAAGTGCGCCTGTGATACAGGTTTATATACCTAGTACAGACATCTAACATTATTTCTAAGATTTTATGTTTTTTATGTTAATATTTTTCCAATTTTAATACTGAATAAATATTTATTATTATTATTTTATTTATAGTTTCCCCGCCCTACTAAGTTTTACCTCTACCATGAGTTGCCATCGAAATTTACTCGCTAGCGCTAGCGTATTAACCCGTTCAGTGCCGGGAGGGTTCACCTAGTCGCATATGGAATACCGGGAGCCCTCGCGGTGGGCTCATTTTAAATGTTGTTTTTTCTTAGCGAATACAGCTGGCATTATAAACTGTGATAGTAAAATCTGATATTATAATTTATAATTTAATTACTCGTATCAATAAAAAAATTGCTCACTGTTACAAATATTCACACAAATTAACTTCGTTTTACAGTGGTTTATAATACGGTTTTAAACCTAATGCCGTAGACCGTCAGCGATGGTTAACTTTAGCGCAAACGAAATGCCGGTGACCCTCCCGGAGGGTTTACTTCCAATATGTATGGCGGCATGACGTATGAGCTCTATGAAAAGCGGGTGGAGTTGGAAGTGTTGACGTAGATCAAACTGATTTCGATAATGCTCGCACCATGAGTTTTACGGAGTCTCATGCAGGCGCTAAGGTAAGCTCGATAGATCGTGTCACCTACAGTGTGACCATTTCATAAATGGCGAATCTGCCACAGACTGGGCAAAAAAACTGCCAAAATCTGCCACACTTGGCGCCAAAAATGCCAAAAATATGCCTTCATGGAAACGGAAAAAATAGACACAAATTCAATGAAATATCATTAATCAACAAAAATATTTAACAATTTTCTTATGCATTATTATACCTAATAATAATAAAAAAAGGAAAATTCTAATAAGGTTATGTGAATTTCCTTGAAGTCTTTTAAATCTGCCAAAATCTGCCACTTCTGTAAATCGTCAGCAGGATCTGCCACAGACCACATTTTGGAGCGAAATCTGCCAAAATGGTAGAAATCTTCCACACTGGTCGTCTAGCTAACTTCATTCTTATGTTTTGTTTCTATCTTTCTCAGTAATAAGAAGAGGGAACGGCTCATATGATCAAAACGTCACATAAGTAGTGATGTGTCGGGAGAATATTCTCACACGGAGAATATTCTCGGATCGAGAATGTTCTGCAATATTCTCGAATATTCTTTTCGACGGAGAATATACGAGAATTTAAAAATGGAAGTAAAATTGCTAAATTTTAATACAATAAGTTTCGATTTCAAGGTCTAAAGTAAACTTCTATTGTTGTTATTTATACTTTACTCGAAAAAACGTTACTGTATTATGTTTCGGACTGGAAATGGCGCCGATTCTCTTGTACACCGAATTAAACTATCACTAAACACTATGACACACTTGTGTCACTTTAGTCTATTTCAGAATGGGAAATCCTCGTTTGACAGGACTAAACTAAATTTTGGTGATTTTTAGTCTAGTTTAGAGGCATTTGTGACAAGAAAATCGGCACCAATAGCGACTCCACGTGGTACTTATTTGTCCTACCCCGTGATTTTTTTTAGAGTTGGAAGGGCGCTGGGGGGCACTCTCGACGTGTTTTATACGTAAGTTTTCACTTTTTGTATGGAAAATATGAAAAATGTTTGCTTACATGATGAGTTTTAAGGGTTTATGAGTTTCATAAAGGGAGTCGAAATTTTCATTATTCTGCGATAGGGCACACTTTTTTCGAAATATTAGCAAAAGAAAAGAAAAAAAAGACTACTGTTTTTGCATCCGAAGTCGAGGTGTTGGTGTGATTTTTAAAACCCATAAACCCTTAAACTCAACATGCAGGTAATCATTTTTAAAATTTTCCTTGATATTTTTCATATTTTCCATACAAAAAGTGAAAAATTTCATATAAAACACATCGGAAAAAACCCCCAAAACTCAACATGTAGGTAATATTTTTTTATATTTTCCATACAAAAAGTGAAAAATTCCATATCAAAACACGTCGACGCTGCCCCCCTGCGCGCCTCCGGCTCTAAAAAAAATTCCCAAGGTAGGGCAAACAAGTACCACATGGAGTCGCGATTATCAAATTCGATATTAGTTGCGTCAAAATTATTTTTGATTGTTATTTTGTTTTTAATTATTTGCACCATAAACCTTTCTTATAATGTTGTTTTCTTATTCATTTTATTAATGCTGATTATTTTAAACCCATAAAGTTCGTTTTAATACAGAAATCATACTTTAACATTACTACCTTAGGAAATTTAAGAGAATTTATGAGAATTTTCTCGAAAATATTCTCGGGAATGTTCTGGCTCAGGAGAATTTACTGAGAATTTAAGTTGAGGTGTAGTTTATTTTAAACTCAAACTTCGTAAAACGTTCAAATGCACTAAAAACTATTAGTCTAAAAAAAATACCGATTCAATACAGTCATCCAATTTTTAAATTCTCATAAGTTCCCTACCAAAAGAATGTTCTCGAGAATTTAACAGCAAAGTTCTCGCAAGGAGAATATTCTCGAGAATTGCCCATCACTACACATAAGGTATCGCTATGGTAACAATGTTATGACAGTCAATAAGTCTCATGAAACAATCCGACTAAATAGAAAGGTTGGCAGTTAGTGCACCTTTTTATGGTATTTAGGGGTTGTTGAATTTTTATTCCTTATAGGTAATAATTATTTACCTCTATTCAATTTGTAATTTTGTTGACAATGTGTGATTCGCGGCGTTATTTATTTAAATTTAAAATGAACTATGTTTACAATAATAGTGTTGCGGACGGCAGAGGTACCTACAGTACCGCAGGCAACCTGGGACGATCTCCCACTGATATTTGATGTGCGCTCCCTGCTAACTGACCCTCGGTGAATCCGCTGGCTGCACAACCACCACGGACCCCTGAATACGTACCTAGGTTGGGTACCATAACCCACAGTGACCACGATGAGGACTATCTTGAGGCAGCGAAATAAAACACTGATTTACTATCTTGAATGATTCCGGAGAATTCGGCTTTTCTTGGTATGTTTCTTCTTTGGTGGTTGAGCTCCGTATTTAAGTGTATTATCTAGGGCTGAACTGCGACTGAATTGCCCACAAAATGGTACCTACGCCTTTTATAGTAAGTAAATCCGTTAGGATATTGTGGTGCAAGCCGAATTCTTGGAATTGTGCATTTATTTATTTCTTATTAGAATTTCTTACAATCTTTGTAGATTATTCGTATAAAACACTATACAATTAATTAACTTATGTAGTTAAAACTTTTAGAACAAATCGGTCCCGTCGGCGTCGCCGGCAAATAGAATATTTTGTAAGAGAAATAAATTTTGTAATTAAATAAGATAGTTTCTTGAAATTTACGTTCTTCCAGTCGTTGGCCTCCAAATTTTGGGGCCACTAACATATTCCATGCTAAATAATCTCTTCCAGACATTATTTTGCCTTTAATAGACCTAAAAACGTATATAATTTGAATGTAAACATGTTTCACACGTCAAAATGGTAGTGAGCAACGTAACTACTATCGCAAGCGTATTTTTCGATAGCGTCTGTCGATTTAGTGACTCATGGTGCCGTTTTGTATGGTGACAGCTGAAAAACGTTAGCGACTATCGAATAGATTACGTTAGGTTTCTTACCTATCGAAAACTATAGTGCTCTTGGAACAAATTTTAATTCTTTCTGTGACCGCTAGGGGTGCTGTACAATATCTTTTCATATAAATCATTTACGGGGACGCTAGCAAGTTTTGACATTATCGAAATGTATTTGATTAACGTTAATACGCTAGCGAGTTTAACGCTAGCGAGTAAATTTTCGATGGCAACTCATGGTAGAGCTACTGATGTTAAATTCGCGTGGGCTAAAAGTAGATCACCCTGTGATTAAGTGCGGGTGACGTAAGAGGATACCAAGGATTAAATTAGCAAGAGGAGTGGGAAGATCTACCTGTCTATTAACAACCCGGCTTAGCGAGTAAAAGCGTTCAAAGTTCAAGGGCAAATGTCTTGTTGTCGGGCATACGAGCCACGTCGGATACATAGTCGTACATACTACGTTCATATGTCAGTCACTTCAGTAAGCAGTGCTGGCCCAGTAGAAATGACTTACGAGTTGCAGGTCGTAGGTTAGAACCCAAACAGGCACTATAGTATGTGTAAATTATTTCATCACCACTGCTCAACGGTGAAGGAAAACATCGTGAAGAAACCGGCATGTCTTAGAACCAAAAATTCGAAGACATGTGACATCCACCAACCCACATTTGGTTGGATTGGATTATGGGCGTTGGATTATGGCCCGCTTCCTCTCACTGAGAGGAGACCTGTGTCCCAGCAGTGAGGACATTATAGACTGATTATACTTATGCTTATAATAAGCTTATACATCACAAAATATTTAACGGCGCTTTGAGAATTTCAAGAGCACCACAAGCATAACCCTACCAAAAAGGATCACCAGCACACATGTGGCGATTCATTTGAAGTCAATACCACTACAGTGACTGACTGACTTATACAGTGTGTCTGATCACCGCTGTCCGACCCGTTAAGGTGAAGTAATAAGATCAATTTTATCTACAAATCCACCATAATAAGGCATTTTGCCACGACAGTTTTTTTTTTTAATGGTACAGTCACGGCAGTGTTTTCATTTATTTTGCAATATCTACCGATTTAGAGGTCCTAAAACTATAATAGTGGTTTCGTTTGACAGCTACAAAAGTAGGCAACAAGTTGACACTAAAAGGTTTATCAAAAACTTCCATTAAATACTTGGAACTTAAAAAGTGTGAAAAAATTTGGTTGTTTGTTTTACTTAACCATTTCAAAACAGTAGGGGCAAAACGCCTTATTATGTTGGATTTGTCGATAAAATTGATCATTTTTGCTTTGTCTTAACGGGTCGGACACGGGTGACCAGACACATTGTATAAGTTACGATAAAACGAACGCATGCTTTTACTACACCACATTTTGCCATTATATGTTTGTCCCATGCTATAAGGGCGAGCCTATTGCCATCAACCGGGCACGAATCCAGACACGGGACTGCTACTGGGAAATTCCAGATAGAAAAACCCAATATCAACTTACCCGACCTGGGAATTTAATCCAGGTCCTCACGCTCAGCAGTTATAGCGCTTGCGACCACTAGACCAACGAGGCAAACATTTAGCATAATCAGCCTATAACGACTGATGAGACACAGGCTTCTTTCATAAATCTATGGACACAGGCCTCCTCTCTGTGAGAGGAAGTGGGCTGTAATCTACCACGCGAGCCCAGTGCGGGTTGGTAGATGTTATATGTCTTAGAATTTTTGGTTCTAAGACACGCCGGTTTCCTCACGATGTTTTCCTACACCGTTTTGAGAGCAGTGGTGATGAAATAATTTACACAAAGCAAAGCGTCTGCCTGGGTTCGAACTCACGACCTACAAAACGGGGCCGTTACCACCGGGCCACCACTGCTCTACAAATTCTGCTTTAAAAACCACTTACGTAAGGGAAATTCTCAACTTACTTCGTCTACAATCGCCATCAATACTTGTTGTATGTTTGTTTGAGAAGAAACTTTAACCTGCAAAGAAATAATTTGCAAGTCTGTTAGAAATATTGGGAAAGTCGACTTATAAACATGGGTAACGGTAGTCATCACATAGTTCATCCTTTTCAGACTCATTCGAATAAACGTAAAAGACTCTGAAGCATAATATAATTGACAATTCGCACCTCATTCGAGTTTTAAACCATTCCACACCTAATTTAAGCAAAAACTGTCTTAACGATGTAGTACAACATTTAAAGATTCGATTTAAAATCAAAGCAAACATTTAATACAGCTTATTGTCAGTGTCAGCTTATTCAAGTTATACAGAGTTAGCCGACTATTTAAAATAAACTATACCTGTTGCTTTCCACGTTTCAGTAAATTGAACCTTGACATTTAACAACGGTTTGGCAATTCTATTTTATCAACATGTCACATTTTTTCAATGTTTGTGAATCTATAAATATATGTGTCCCCGAAGGGTTGGGTGTACACCCACACCCACATAAGTACACCCACATTTCGCCAGTTATGTTTAAAGCTGTTTTCAGACCAGCGCGATTTGTCGCGCGACGCGACACGAACAATACAAAACTTCACGGTATAACAATAACCGGTGTTGCGTCGCGCGACATATCGCGCTGGTCTGAAAACAGCTTAAGTCCCATGTAATAGGGGGCGAACCTATTGCCATCAACCGGGCACAAATCCATACTCCGGACTGCTACTGAGAAATTCCAAATAGAAAAACCCAAAAACACTTTGCCTGATCTATAAGTATCCTCTACTAATACAAACACGGCACACGTGCGTCATTCATCAATAGATCAATGACGTAAAAAGATTGATGGAAATATATCCTATGAGATTGGTATATCGGAAGTACATAAAAAATATGTACGAATTTAGCGACAAGCCGTGTGTGCGATGGGATTTCTCATAGAAAAAAATGTCGAATTTCCGTACAAACTTTCATCCCTTATTTAACCCCTTTAGGGGATGAATTTGCAAAAATGTTCACTTTCGTTCTATAAGAAACTCATGACAAAATGTATGCTTTTATTTAAGAATTTTATTATATAGAAATACATACCTATAAGGGTAGGTTAAACTCCGATAAGAGTAGGTATAAATGTAGATGGATGATAATTATACGAGTAATGTATAACAGAACTGAGGTAGGACACTCGCAATTTGTCATTGATGGTGTTTGTTCAACGTAATAGGGCAAGCCTGTTGCTCATTATTGGGCACAATTCCAAATTCCGGCCGGCCATTAGGAATTTACAAATGGAATTACGAAACAATCTAATCTGCTAGAATCGAGAATGGAACGAAGAATAGGTACTGTTGTGTGACATCTGCATTTGTGAAAAAATTACTGGTGAAACATCCTACTATCCTACAATCCTATAAATATATATATATGGTAGGATAGTAGGATTAGTACTACAATTAGCTTCATATTTCTGACTGACCGACTTTTTTTCCGACCGAAAATTCAAAAGTACATGGTTTAATTTAAATAAATAAATAATATAATAAATGCTTTGAGTTTGAGTTTGAAACCGCGGAGCGCTGCTTGTATGTAACTAATTCTGGCCAGCCGTCAAAAAATGAACAGCCTTCTTTCTTGAAGGCTTTTTTATTTCCATTACAACTCTGTCTGTCTCCCAAAGCTCACAATGTACACAGTCATCATTGTTTGCTTTTATACATAGTTATGTACCTATAATAATTGGCCCGTATTGTATGTCTGTCTTTATAAACATTTTGCCTGTTGATTTTGTTTTTCAAGAGTACAAACAAACTCCTTTGTTTGATTCCTTTTGACAACTCATCAAGGTAGGCCCGTGGAAACACGGGGCCAGAAACAACTTTGCACGCTAGAAATGATAAATCAGACATATAAAAATGGGTCTAAGCTTGAGAAAGACAAGATTATTTTTGTTTTTCGTAACATTTCTCATTGTTTATTTATTGCTGATGAATAAAAGAAAGATGTATCAAAAGATCGGATCAAAGAAGCTTGATTTTGTTGTATCTGACTTTTATATCAAATCCGTTAATTTTCATGGGTGGACGTACCCGTCCCAACGAGGAAATTGCAAATGAGAGACATGAACAATGGCAGACAGTTTTTTTTTATACAAAATAATTTTTTTAATTCGAATTACCTTGTTTATGACGAAAACTTCCATTAACATTCACGGACATGCCCGACCCCACTCATTTTAAAACAATAGCAAAACTAATTAACATAAAACCTCTTACACACTCACTGAACTCATAAAAGAGCCACTTCAAAGAGAATACGTATAATAATTCAATTTATCACATTCCGTGCCATCATCAAAGTCAAGTGTGGGCTCACCCTGATGTACGATACGCGTCGTAATATACTCCGGGGTCACAATTTAGTCATCACCCTAAAACGAAATTACTATAGGTAATGTTTTGGAGCTGTTAAGAGTTCCATCTTAGCATGAATTTTTTTAATTACTTGTGGGTACCTAAAGTTTAAATGTTAGTGGGTTACATTTTTTTTTTTGGTTGGAAATCATCGAATAACTTCTCCCGCTCTGGGCGGAGCGAAAGAGCGGGTCAGACTCTTACCGACTAAAACCCACCCTTGTTCCTACAGTTGCCTGTACGTTGCTAGGGCCACAGTTTCCCCTTAGGATTTTCCCGCAGGCATCGGCCCTAGCGGACCCCGCGGCGCGCGTGGGTGCGCCGCCGACCCGCTGGTCCTTATCGAACGGTGAGCTTCCCATTGCTCTCCGTCCGCAAGCCCGCGCCTACGGTGGCCGGAAATCGGCTACCGATTCCCGACGCCCAAGGCGTCTTCTGCGGCGGCTAGGGGCGTGAGCGCGCTCCGCTTCCTCCTTTGCGAGCATTAATGCTTCGCAGAAGTAGGTGACGGCTTGCCATGCCCTCTCACTTCGTACCATGGCCTAAACCAGGGACGGACGCGAGATGTCCCCGCCGCCGATCGCCTCCACGAGGACACGGCGGTGCTCTGCACAAGCCGGGCAGACCTCCACCGTATGCTCGACGTACGAGTAACGTGTATGCGGCTTTTCAGAAATGCGATGACATTGGAAGAGTTTAAATAAAAGTATTTTTCTGAATCAATACACCTATATTGCACGACTCTTAATGCGAAGCATTAGAGTGTGCTCTACGATCGAAAAATTTTTTTTGCCCCATTTCTGTAACTGTTTTTATTGTTACACTCCTGCTAGTACACAGAACCTTCTTAATTTATATACCATTGTATAGATGATTAAATGGAGATTAATACTGTACTTTTTAACAATTGATTTAATGCAGCAGAAATGGAAAAAGCATCAAAATAGTTGAAAAAAAAATCCTGTCCGTCAATTTATGAACCCTGAAAACATTGTAGCTTGCGATAAAATCAATTAATTGAGTCAATTTTTTTTTTATACATTCGTTTCAGCCGTAGAGGGAACCCTATTGAAAATGGCTCTTTTATTCAAAGTAGTTTAATTATAATTAATAAAATACTAACTAAAATATAATATCTTTATCTAAATATTTCCAACCATTGCCTTGATGTTGCCTAGCAACCGCCAAGTAAATATCTTTGTCAGTCTTTGACATTACGACTTCATGAAAAGTGATAAATTGTTCATTTTTGTTAAAAACTATGTTTTGAATTTCTTTTTCGTTTATGAATGAGTGTTATGTATGAGGCGTGCACTTTTGGATTTTCCAAACTATTTTAAAATATTGTATTTCACAGTGTAGATTACTGCAGGGCAGTTAACTATGCTGACTACCTCAACCACACTACAGTACTGCACCTTCATTAGTAATTTAGTCCATGCGTGAAACAAAATAGGCATATAGGTAACAATTTTATAAATCATTACCCTTTACTATAATTATTGTGAAAATACCGAAAGTAACCGAGAGAATTTCGGCTAGCCCTTCTCATGTAATGCACGAACAGACAGAGAGCAAAGAAAAACCAAGGGTTTCAACCTTAAATAAAAATCTATTACTATAGCAGCCTACTTACTACTAAACCGAAGATTCTACAAATTTGCGTCATGAGACTAAGTACTCCGCCTGAAAGCTTATGTAAAACCAAAATCGATACTGACATAGTACCTGAGGTACATAATCACGTAGTCACTATCCCCCCAGGATCGTTCGTTGTAAACGAAGCATAAGTATACCGTGCAGGCAGATATGGATGAAAATACACGCTCTCGGGTATAACATTATGGTTTGTTTGAAAGTAGGTTTTGTACCTAGGTACTGGTAAAATGAAAAGTCACGTAAAGTTTCCTCTAAACTCGTACACAAGTGATTGTTTATCTCAATATAACTCTTTCCATCCTTCCTGTTTAAATTGACAACAATCTTCAATCGAAAGAAAACGCTCGGGCCACGGACGTTTCAAGCAAAAACACTTTTGTCGTAAGAACATTTATTTTTGGTGATAATCAAAATCTGTATTATGAACACTTAATAAAAATCCAGATATTTGTATTTTTAACAGAGACTTTCTAATGACTAATCTACCAACTAATACCAATAATACTAAGTACTTTCGAATAGCTTAGCAATATCAGGGTCAATTTGGCGTACACTTATTCTGGGTGACTATCGAAAGCACTTTTTTAACAAACTTATTAATGAATAATTTCGATATGAGAGCAATATTAATAATCAATTATTAACTTTACATTCATTTGAAAAACTCTCCGGATCTCTCACAGGTGCTTCAAGTTTAACACGATTTATACTTTGTTTGTATGAGAAAATTATTTAACATTTTTTCATAACTGTCTTGGTAACGTTAATTGAGTTCTGAATTTTCAAGAAATTCTCGCAATCGATTCAAATAGACGAGATAGTAACATTAATTTAATGTTGGTTTAGCAAAACTCATTGAAAGTACTTAAGTACCTAAAAAGATTTAGACTTACTTATTTGTTTAGTATATTTATAGAAACCTTTATATCTTTAAAGAATGATGAATTATGTTTAAGAAAGATTCACATAAAGTGAGTTTAGTAAGATTTTTATTGACTCTGTATTAGATCTATTTTGAATTATGGTTTTTCTCCTTTACGTGTCGTCAGTATAAAACACATTTTATTTGGCTTTTGAGTCTTATGTCTGAGATTCAAAGTGTGTCTCATCTATCTCTATCACCTATGTCTATCTGAAAAATTACACAGTGTGATATTGCATTTTACACGTCTGGGTTCGATTTTCCACCACTATTTACTGCGCTTGTGAACTCTGAGGGAAAAATGGGCGCGTATTTAATTTTTTGATCAAGCCTTCTATGATTTTGGTAACCCTTTTACAAACAAAGCATCTTCATTACACGAAAACGCCGTATGAAAAATGGTATCTCTTACAAAAAGTGATCTTTACGTTTACTTCCACATTATTCAATCAGTTTTATGGTACTTTTCGTGCCATAAGCTTGAGTAATGGGAAGTGTCGTCACAAGCTATTACCTTGAGTGCACGAGTTTTTACCTCGTTAACTTATCGTAACCAGCATTATCCTTGTCGCAATTGAGGATCTCTGATAAGAACTTGCATTTTTCACAGCTTGAGAGTGTGTTTAAGTAGAAATATTAGATAGAGTTGTGTACATGTATATTATTTCATAGAGCTGTAAGCATGTCTATTATGATACAGGTTGGATATGAAGTAAAATTTTTCAGAAATAATTTAATAAAAGAAAACAGCAGCCCGCGTCTGGATTTGTGCCCGGTACATGGCAATAGGCTCGCACCCTATTACATGAGACTTAAACACATATGTACACTTCTGCCTAACTCTTCGGGGATTACAGGCGTGATGTTATAAAAGAAAAAAACTTTAAACTTCAGAGACAATTTAATAAGTAATAGATAAAAAATCTTGAATTTAGACGCGCAAGCCTTCAGTTTTTTCCTCCAAATATAATATAGTTTGGTAAATCCAAAAGTGCACGCCTCATAACACTCATCCATAAACGAAAAAGAAATTCAAAACATAGTTTCTAACTTTATTTATTATGACCATAGATATTTACATGATTTAAAATCTAACAGAATTAAAATAATAATAGTAATATGTACAAGTATATAAAAAGGGGGGGGGAAACGGTCATAGGGCATCAAAAAATTCGTCCGCATCGCTGTCAACAGGAAAAGTGCCCAAAAGGCTGGCAGCATTGCCACGTTGTATGGCAATGCTGATTCTTTGGCCGAAGAATAGGCCAGCCCTCGGGTCACGTGAGGAGTCGACCAGCCGCTTGGCGATGTCCCGGAATACTCGATGAGCACTCGGACCCCACGGCCCCAGTGTTTCAACCCCAAACGGCTCAAAAATATAGCTACCAATGAGGTTGCTATATTTCCGCCGCTTGAGGTTTTCTGCACCAGAAGCAGCCGCCCCGGCACAGCCCGCCGTGCTGAGAAGATGGGATGGCGCGAGGGTGTCGACACAGGTTGCATCCCACACCAAAGGCCTACCCATCTTCCAAGGCATTATGGTCATTCCGTCTGGCCTCTTCCCATCGTCGCGTGCCAAGCCATTGGGTTCTAAAACAGCTGGCACCCCGGCGGTGACAAGAGCCCGACGGATAATGTCATTAATGCTTGCGTGCCGTGCCAAACGACCAGCGCTCCTGCCGCAGGAAAGGCCGTGGTGTCCGAGGCGGTCGACTGCTTCACCGCACTGACAGCGATGCGGAGCCCCGCAAGGAGCGCCCAAACGCAGACTTGTAGCGAGCCGGAAAGTGGTGTCACCCAGCATAGTGCCTATGTTGGGTGACGGTAGCGCCTGAAGCCAGAGGCCCGACTCCCATTCTCCCACAGCCAATAGGCGGGCGCGCTCCGCAGTGTTGGTGGACGTATTAATGAGATTGTTCCGTACCAACCTGCAGAGCGGCTCATCCCACTGTCTCTGGGAAGACAGGTTCTCGGGCTGCTCCGTGTCCGGGCAAGCCATTTTCCAGGCGTTCATCGCATCAGTCAAGCACGGCACTTCAGAGTCAACCTGACAAGCGGTTAAGATTCTTGTGGTTAACTTTTCGGTGCTGTGGACCGAGGACAGGAACGCCGGTAAGCTTACACTGGAAATTTTGCGGACGCCGAGCCCACCAAAACGTATGGGTAGTGTGGCTTGCAGCCACGCGCGGTCGTCCAATGCCACATTTATGATTGATGTTAGACTGCTTCGTTTCTAACAAAAATGAACAATTCATCTTTTCACTTTTCATAAAGTTTGTTTTGGCTGCTTTTTACCCATCAATATGGGTAAAATTTCTAACCTCGCAATCCTTACGTAATGTCAAAGACTATTTATTTAGATATTTACTTTGACGTTTGCTAGGCAACGGTCGAGGCAAGGATAGAAGTTGGAAGATATAGATATTATAATTATTTCAGAGCCATTTTCAATAGGGTTTCTTCTATGGCTGAAACGAATGTATTAAAAAAATATTGACTCAATTAATTGATGTTATCGCAAGCTACAATGTTTTCAGGTTTCATACATTGACGACTAGCAGCAGTGTAACAATAAAAACAGTTGCAGAAATAGGGCAAATTTTTTTTTTCGATCGTAGAGCGTTCTCTAATGCTTCGCATTATGAGTCGTGCAATATTCTCACTCATCAAAGACAGTCTAAGCCCAACTTATCGAGCACAAACATTTTCAAAATTTCTACTTAATTGAAAACCTCTTCGACAAACCCTTTGGCTTCCTGGCTTATTAACTCTACTGCCTCCAATGTTCGCTTTAAAACGTGTCTGGCACCGACGGGGTACTAGTCGTTCAATTAACCTTCTCTTATTGCTTTTTGTTTAAAGAGTGAGAGAGTCTATCTTAAGAAATAATTACGCGGCAGTCTCAAGTATTTAGCTTAGCAGAAGTTAATTAGTACGAGTACAAGTAACAGCTGCGTCGGAGCTTTAGGTAGCTACTATGTATCTACATTATAGTATCTTGTACTTTGTTTATATTGGATATTTGTTTTTAGTGCAACGTTTTTCATTATTAAACTAATCAATCTTCCTAGCCTTTTCCCTTTCTTCCTTGCAGCTGCATCCGCAGCTGAATACCAGTAATTTACATGAAGCGACTGCCTATCTGACCTCCACAACCCAGTAACTGGGTAATACGATACCCCTTGGTAAGACTGGTGTCAGACTTTCGAGCTTCTGACGACTCGTAACGACTGTCAAAGATCCACAAATGACAGCCGGGATTTCCGGCTTAACGTACTTTCCGAGGCACGGACGAATCTCGGTATGTAAAGATGGTAACCTATCCACTGACTTACCCCGGCAAGCGTAGCTTAACCTGATGGATCGACCCGTGCGGCTTGTTATTACTTAGCCACGAGCTCTAATAATTAAACTTATATTTTATATAAATACAATATAAAAAGAAAAGGTTTGGTTTATATTAGACTGCGGCGGAGCCAAAATAGGAGAGTTATTTGTATGTTTGTTTGTAACGGATGAGCTAAAAAAATACTTAACCGAATTAAAAAAGGTACATTGTCAGCGAGTAAAATGGGCTATATTTTATTGACTAACACAAAAACAAATTCGCGGGCTAAAGCTAGTAATACATATTATCATAATCTGATTAATAACTTCATAAGTTTTCCAAGATTGCGTAAATGTGTGTCACGCCATCTTAAAAAATCGTTGCGCCAGAGGGCTAATAGCCCATTAGCTCTGTTGAGTGACAACCTAAAGAAATAAGCTTGGAGAACTGATGAGTAGGGTTATGAATAGAAAAGGCTAATGGAAGGGCTACTTGGGAGAGTCATTAGTTCAGCATTGCAATATGCTGAAGTTTTCAAGCAATCATTATATTTATTTTCTCAAGTTCGAGAATACTCGGTATACATAGAGTAAGGCCACGTCTTAACCTAACCGAATGTGACCGTCACGCTATTTTATATGAATATGATATACTCTAAGTCAAAGTCAAATAATTTATTTCAATTAGGCACTAATGAACGTCAAAAAAAAAAAGACGTGTGGCACTCGGGGACTGCCCCGGCGAAGCTATTGCATAGCATTTTTTATCAACTTACGCAATTGTAAAATATTAACCCGAATACAAGAAATAGCAATGATGACATTGACAGGAACTGTTATTCACATTTATAGTTTTTAAAACTTGACACAACGTAATGGCCGGGAACATCAAACTAATAAAAAGGTTTTAATTTAACTATTAATAGTCAAGGATCATTCGTCTAAGTAAATTTGAACTTTATTAAAATACAATAGACGATGTATATCTAGTAACTTAATCCGCTTAACCGTTCTTAAAGAGTTAGAGAACCCTGTAAGAAATCGACACGTGTTTCGCCTCTCAACGAGGCATCCTCAGGACGACGATTGACCTGTTGCGAACTCGGACACGAAGTGTTATCAACGCGAGCCGAACGCAAAGTGAGCTTCAACCGCCCGTCACCCCCACTTATATAGGATCGCTTATCGGCCCACCTCGGCCGGGATCGTTATCAGTGCGATAAGCGAACAATCGCAACAGTGGTGACCTCGGAATACTCGTATTTAATTCGTTCAACAGTGTAACGTTTCCTGTATTATTTTTTGCAATTTCTAAACTCTCTAATACAGACATTTTAAGCCATTATATTATTAGCCATTAGCCATTAGCTATTATTTTAGGCATTTTATTTTATTTTTTTTATTGAGTTTTTAAGTTACTAGATATACGAGTACATCGTCTATTGGATTTTATGATGGATTTCCGCAAGGTCACGCCTGAGTCAATTAACTATCTTGAACTTTATTGTCAAACAGTTAAACATAATTTTCAATACAACACTCTCGTATCATTCGTCTAAGTAAATTTGAACTTTGTTGTCAAACAGTTAAACATAATTTTCAATACAACACTCTCGTATCATTCGTTTAAGTAAATTTGAACTTTGTTGTCAAGCAGTTAAACATAATTTTCAATACAACACTCTCGTATCATTCGTTTAAGTAAATTTGAACTTTGTTGTCAAACAGTTAAGCATAATTTTCAATACAAAACACTCTTTTCTTAGGTAGTAATTCGCTCGCGTAAATAACAGTGACAGGAACTTATCATCATATCATCCATAAAAACTATACATAATACGTATTATTGAAGCTAACTCATTACGAGCTTTTGTTAACCGCTAGTGTTCTCGTTGTACTGAAAACAGATGTTTACTGTTTTGAGCGAACATCGGCGGAACAGCGAACATTTGCTGAAAACAAAAAATTCGCTCAGCAATAGTGCGGACTTAATGCCTATGGCATTAAGTCCGCCTCTGTACATTTGTGTGCTTGAAGTATTAAATAAATAAATAAATAAATAGTGAAAATGGGGCTTAAAATGGCTTAAAACAAAAATCCTAGATCCATCATTGTTAGTCCCGAGAGACGCAAGCCTCCGCCTTGTCAGCAACCAAATGCAAAGACAGCGTTTAGGTCAACTTGCGTCATTTATCACTGTTGTATGCGCTACAACCACTTGATGGATGACCGGACCCACGATCAAGGCATTTCGACACTTATGAATATCAAGTTTTAGTACAAAATGATAGTGTGGACATAGTTTAGTTTGCTTTGACGTAAATCTAAGTGGTATTGATATTTATTCTGGGATTTTCGTCGATTTTAGTTAGACATGTCTAGTATTTAAAGACTTTTTAATATATGACGGGTTTTTATGTGATCGATTTTTATAATTCCTGTCTGCTTTAGATTCTGTTTTGGGATGTAAGGTTTGGGCATCCTATTTTTTACCTAATGCATTCCTAATATCCCACTTTAAGCCATCGCAGATTTTATCTTCTATATTTTTTTTATATCGTCAGAAAAAACAATAATGATTTTTAAATTCTGTTGGAAACTTATATACTTAATTATAATATTTTTGTGTTTTCTCATAAAACAAATGAAAAATAATTATGATGACATTGACTTATTTTGAACAACTATTAGGAGCGTGCATGTTATCAACTATAATTATTATAATCTGGATATCTTTATTTCTTGCAAAACTAAGATCATCAATATTGTTGTCGATAAACGACAGTTACTTAGTTACAAATCGAACGGAATACAGTTTAAAAGAATAGATGAAGGTAAACCCTTTCACGTTTTATTTGGAGACAATGACGGCTAGACAAATGGCGCGTTTGGCATCCTTATTTCAAATGAATATATTACCGGTAGAGAGACAGTTCAGACACTTTTAGAATGACCTCTTTAGTAGGTATTGAAATTAAGATACCAGCAGTTGTGTTGTACTTAGGTAAGTAAGTACCTACAACCATGCCTATTGTTTAAAATGGATATAGGCTTGTCCAAATTCATCCTGTCACTAATGAGACACAATAAAATTTTAATTGTTATCGAGCTGCATCAGTGTTTCGGACATTTGAGCTCCTAACCGATCTTATATTTTACTTTTGGTTTCACTATCGATATTATTATTTCGTTCAAAATTGAATGTCAAATAACCTCATTCCCCCTTTACCAATGTTACTCCTTTTCATTTTTACTATTCCACATTTTCCTTAACTTTTTCTCTTCACAAAAACCTAAATCTTTTCCCCCATCCACACAATACTTAAGAATCCCCAACAGCATCCTTTTGATTTAAACGCATTTGTATCTTTGATAACAAGCACCATCCCAAACTGAATCAAATCAGTCAAGCGGACTGTACAATAAATATTTTAGTAGAACCCCTCGCAGACGCGGAGATATATTGAAGGTTCATTGAATAAAATGTTGGCCGGCAGGGGACGCCTCGGTCGATCCCTTTATTATCGTGTACGGACTGATGTGGGGCGATAAAGGGACCGTCCCTAAGTATTAGACAAATACCTAGGTGTTTGTGCCGTCGTGACAAGTTTTGAGCAAGCGTTTTCTTGATGTAGTATCAACAAAACGCTTGCACGCCTGGCGAACGATATTTTTTGATGATTTGACGCGAGTTTTCTTCGCTGTGTTTTAGCAGTTTCTTTAGTAAATACTCGTAGTAGACATGGTACCTCCTGTTCTACTTTCAATTTTTAAGTAAATTCCTCTAGATTTAATACAATAATATATTATATGCACAAGAACATTAACAAAATTCTTTCACGGTTTTGCATGTTCGCCCCATTTACTGATAAATATTATGCAAGTACGTTGCATGCAGGCATTTGTGAATTGTTAAATAATTTTCTCACTATTTTTCTTCTCCATAAAGCTTAATTAATATTGATAAAAGATTCTTTCTATTATCTTTACCCCAAGCTCACGTCTTTAGAACTACCACGGCACTTGTGAGAAATTAAATTGTTTAACTAGCGTTTTAATGGTGGTTTATTAAATGAAAACGTCTCGACATTTATAGAAATTAAAAGTAATATACCGTAATAAATATAAACGGTTTGAATTAATTCTTTTGCTTATGACAAAATTTTTTACTCGGCTAACATTTTCGAACCGACAGTTCGCGAGTTCGTTCACATGCAAAATTCAAAATTCGGGTGTGGGTTTCGAACTCGACCTACTGTTCACCCCCTCCGGAATATATTTTCCTTTAATATTCTATAGTTTATGTCTGTTCATCTGTCACAGGCTGTCAGTCACGAAACTACTTTTATCTTTATGTCTGTTTTCTTTCAGTGCCCGCTATGACAATAAACTAGTAAACGTGAGAGTTCTATAAATATGTATTTAAAAATGAAATTGTGATAACATAGTGCTAATAAGTGATAACATAGAACTTGAGTGATGGTTTAAGTGATGTGATAAGGAACGTTTGGGCGATGGTGCGGTCTTTGGTGACGTCATGGCTTTCGATTCTACTCCTGTTTTGTGGTTTAAAACTAGGTGAGTTGATTTTTGATTATTTATATTAGCGACCCGTCCGATAATAATATAAATTCATTATAAATGTAAATTAGACACAAATTCTCTAAGTGAAAACCGCATCGTAATCCGTTGCGTAGTTTAATAGAACATCGACGAGGTCACACAGACAGACAAGAAATGTGTCTTTAATTGTATACTATTTAGATTATTTAGTAACTCAAGTGCAGTGATCTGGAAATTTCCGTGTTGACAGTGTATTTTCAGGGACGTTAAAAATTCTAAAGTGTTTCAGCAGTCTTTGTTTAGAGTTTATGATAATAACGAGCATAATATGGAGACTGCATTCAAGATTAACAACCACTAACTCCAGTAGCACACCTCCGCCGCGAAACCGTAGCAGTGAAACCGCAATAGTTCAATTCAACTGGCTCGCGTCATTTTCCGCTACGCGAAATTCGAGTAGCGGAACTCGAGTAACGGAACATGACGCGAGCCAGTTGAATGGAACTACTGCGGTTTCAGTGCTACGGTTTTGCGGCAGAGGTGTGTTACTGGCGTAAAAGTGTGAAATTAAGTTACAAAACTATGAAATAGACTCAAATTCAAAGGCTCTTCTTAGCTTCTCAACATTTTTATTTCGTATAACGTCCGGGATGTTGAAAGTATCATATAAATGGAATATAATGCACTAGTTTACTATAGTAAAGAAATCTTATGAAATTCTGCAGATCTTCACACAATATAGTTATTAGCATACCTAAGCAACCAAGGTCTGTTGATAGTGAATTCATTAGATTCATTATAAATTCAAATTAACTACCGTATCATCCAACTGATTTGCATCGCAAACTGCAGGCACTGTGTACTTTAAACGTTATTTCAGAGGAAACTTGACGAAAAAAGTAAGTAGGTACCTACCTAAATTATTATTTAACTCCTCCGTGTAAAATGTGGCTTTTGTCTTAAATTGTGAGTCAATAAAAGGCTGTAATTATACTTAAAAAACCATTAGGTATAATTTATCATAAAAGCACAAATTGAGATTAAATTGACTAATGCAACAAGTATAAGCATCTCTTAGGGCCTGTTTTAACACCTACGATTAAGTTCCTATTAACTTGGCAGATAATTTCATACAAATGCTGTTCCATTTTTGAATTTATTCGGAGTGGCTATTCGGACATCGTGAAATAGGCCCTTGGGGCCTGTTTCACCACCTACGATTAAGGTCCTAATTATTAATTTACTTGGCAGATAATTTCATACAAATTCAGTTCCATTTTTTAATTTATTTAAGTAGTGGCTATTCGGACATCGTGAAATAAGCCCTTAAGGTGGAACTAGTCGCGGGCTCGAACTC